>CM060886.1:72908008-74138008 GCA_030762935.1 Hymenopus coronatus
ATGTATGCATGTACGTAAGTATGTTGGTATGTATGTGTATGTATGTATGTATTATGTATGTATTTATGTGTGTGAGAATATATGATACAAACACGTAAAGTTGGTTAAATACCAAACTTGGCTGCTAAGATCAGCATGTTCCAAGGATGTGACTTGCAGATTTTCAAGAAAATCCCCCCAACTCTTCACTTCCTTTTATGCAACTTCTTTCCATAATTTTTATTTTCTCAAAAATGGCTCTACGGTTTTGATTAAAGTACCTACTATACATAGTCGCATAAAATATTTTCATGACAAATAAAATGTATATATCTTGATTTTTCTGGGAATAGCCCTTGAAGACCTATTCAATTGTGAATGAATAGAAAAGACAGAAAACCCTATTATAAAGCATAAATCTTACTATAAAAATCTGATGTAATCCATTCACATGACTTCCTCTATATCTCTGCAACAATTTTTGTTAAAACGTTTATGCTTCTATTTACTTCATGCTAAGTGAGAAAAAAATAGCAGAAATAGTCTTATTACTTGCTTCCCTGTAAGTAGAAATTAAATAAGGGAGTAACATAGGTTAAAGTGATAGTCAAAAACTGGTTGCTATGTGACTGAAGTTCCTTTGTATGTATGGGCAGGAGTTGACAAATTCCTGTACGAGAAAATTATGTTTTTCAAGATTGAAAAAAAAAACAAAAAAAAAAAAAACGATCAACTCCACGAAAAAAATATATGTAGAACATAAATGGTTTGTTTTAATGTGCTCTACATTTTTTGTTTGGCAAGTTTTTGTCTATTTCTTACGGTTTACCAGTTACACAAAATTCCGTAAAATTCATCCAGAATAAAGTAGTCATCAGAGGCAATTCCCAGAAAATTCAAGATATACATGTTATTTGTCAAGTATATATCTTTAATATATGATATTTTAATCAAAATCGTTAGAGCCATTTTTTAGAAAATCAAAACTTTCGAAAATTTTCCCATGTGAAGGGTAGTTGGAGTTGGGGGGATTTTCTTGAAAATCTTTGTGTCGCATCCTTGGAAGATATGGAACTTAAATACTAAGTTTGGTATTTAACGGTCTTTTCGTTTATGAGCTATGCTGCCCATAGACAAACAGAAACACACACCCACACGGACAATTTTCTAAAAATACTTTTTCGGATTCAGGTGGTCTCAAAACATGTATTTCCGGTGAAATCTCGGTATCGAATTTTTGGTACAATGCAATACCTTCCCTTTACACTATGTACATAGAGAAAGTAAAATGTATATCTCATTAAAGGACGCAATTTAAGTCAAATAAGTACATTTTTTGGTGAAGTTAACAGTTTCCGTAAGTATCCTTGTTATTGGTTTAAATCTTTCAATCCTACACTTTTCTCAAATGGAAAGTTATTAGATATTCGTTTTCTGTCTCCCCTATTTTTTATTTTAACAGTACCGGAATCTGGTCAGGACTCTGGCGCTGTATCTCCGTTTACATTTCCCCTCCCCCTTAATTTACTGTATGATTACTTGTTTTATTGTTCCTTTACACAAATATATACACATTGCACAAACATATAACACCCATGACCAAGGCGGGACTCGTACCCATGATCCCCTGCCCATGAAGCACCAAAGCGAGACGCCTTAGCGAGCGTGGCCATGGGGACCGGCCCCCTGTACATGCAAGGAGAACAAGCTTTAACGCAACCAGCTAGCGACTGGCTTAAACCTATCATTTTCCTCCCCTTGTACCGACAAAGAAATGTATGCTGACATTATAGAGAACATTTGTCGTAGCGATTCTGATTGTGTATATAGGGCAATCTCAAAAGCCACACAGCCCATTTTTATAACTGTTCAACCAATGCTATTTCAGGTAGTCACAGTCTATATAATGTTTCAAAAAATTCCAAACTGGAGATTACAGCTGGCTTTTTAATATTCATGTCACATAATTTATAGTCCATTTCGTTGAAAATGGGCATCAGAGACTACTTTTGACACTTTATTGCAGATATAGAAGATATTTTAGATTTAGATTTTAGCTTAAAGGAGTTAAGGAAATCGAGTTATTTGGGGGGGGGGGGTTAAAATGTAAATGGCGTGTTATTTATAGACGCTCTTTAATTGCTGTGTCTCTCAGCGTCCCATTCTAAATTGGGTGTGAAAGACCGCTTAATTTTGCTCAGAGGCCTCTCTATCAGGCTTGAGGTTCTTTTACGTGCCGTAAATCTAATTCCCTTCTGAAGGAAGCCATGCTAAGGACTTTTACACCCGAAAAAATCCATCGTCCTCCGCCGGGTTAGATCTCGCGGCCTTAGATGTATGAAGTTAGCGTAGTATCCATTACACCACGGAGGACGACGGGTGGGGGGAGGGGCGCTTAAGGGAGATGTATATCGTTAAAATTATATAATTTCGCTCATACTTTACTGAAGTGTCCTCACCTGATTTTCTGGTATGATGATAAAACCGGATATATTTGGATTAAAACTACGCACACATGCAATCCTTATTTTAAACCTTTAACACAAAAATAGCATTCCTCGACCTATCTGGGTGATACATTGTTTGCTTATAGTAGAGGTTGTCAAAAACTAACGACGCTACAATATGCACGAGATTGCCCTGAGCTTTTCTGATTGTCAGAGGGAGACATTGTGTAGGCAGCTTCTGAAAAATTCTGAAAAGTATTTTGACATCTTGTAAATGAATCTGCTATTTTACATTTAAATAACTTTCTCCACATATTATGCAAAGAAACTGTTCTTACATAAGTTTATCTTTCTATCTATATAATATTAATCAAGATAAACATTAGCAGAACTGTTCTATTATTTAGTTCCTAGTATGTAGAAAGACATTTAGGGAATCCAGAGAGAGAGAGAGAGAGAGAGAGAGAGAGAGAGAGGGAGAGGGAGAGATGGAGAGGGAGAGAGAGATGAGGTTTTTATGTGTGAGAAATGTTGTTCAGAATTTTAAAATTGAAATGAATAACCAGAAATATCTCGGAAAAAGTGAATCTGACATAAATTGTCAGACGGTTTACAGTTACGCAAAAGTCCTCCAGAATAAAGAGGTCTTCAGAGGCTATTTCCGGAAAATTCAAGATAAATTTTATTTGCCATGTATCTAAATATCTTTAATATGAAATAAAAATCGTGACAAACATTTTTGAAAAATCGCAAAGGGTAATTAAAGGGGAAATTTTCATAAAAGTCTTCTTGTTTATACCGAACAAAATGTCAAACAAGGGTTCCAAGGAATATTTTAAAAAGTTAATAAAACGTTGGAATAAGAGTGTAGTCTCAGGAGGTGAGAATTTTAAAATATTGGAATTGCATTTGAACAAAAATATCTGATGGCCACATTCATATTATTTTCTCTGCCTATGCTGCAAAAATAGTCTTAAAAAGCGTAGTCTTCTATTTGTTTCACGTCTATGAAGATAAACATTAGTAGAAATAATTTTATTGCCATATTATTTCCTTGTACAAAGGAAATTAGGAATTAAAATAAGCTAAAGCACAGTCAACTCTTTTAAAAGCCGGATACTATGTGTTGGTTTTGAAATACCGGTTTCTTTGCTTGACTAAAATGCATTACCATTTGAAAAAAAGTATTAATATTGGAAAATTTAAATCTATAATAAGCAATATCTCGGAAATGGTTAGCCACAAAAAATATGTACTAGACATAAGTAGTATGTATTAACAAGAAATACAGCTTTTGTGTATTATGGTTTCCAGTTATATAAAATCTATTCAAAATGAACAGGTCTTCAGAGGCTATTCCCCCAAAATTCCAGATTTTATTTGTTATGTATAAATTTAATATGAACTTTTATTTATTGTCTACATATCTTTAATTATGCACATTAATCAAAATCGTTATAGCCATTTTTAGAAAATATATTCTCTGCCTATGTAATATGTACGAAGAGGAGAAAGTAAAACAATATAATAGAGAATAACTAGTGTAGATCAGCTGCATCTACCAATGAGCGAATTACTCACCTCTAATAATAACTTTCGAATCAAATTCACAATAAAACTAGTTACAAAATAAGCACATTGAATAATTTTATTTTCAATTAGATATGAAAACATTTCGTATTTTATTTACTTTTATAAAGTTTGAATATTACCTAGTTTTCCAAAACACTTTTGTTGACGGAAAAAATGGCTTCGGGGGCCGTCAGTTGGAAACCCTTCATCTAGAGGAATATGCTTTTGCGGAAATAGTTTGTAGAAGGTGAGTAGAGAAATCTATGTGAGTTAAACACGTCAGGATTGTTTATAAAAATTACTCTAAGGTTTTTGTTTAAAATGTCGTAAGTTTAGGATATTTTCATGAATAATACGAAAATCATTCTGAATTCATTTTGTACCAGTTTGTTAAACTGAATCTAACTACACTTGAATATAAAACTCATTGAAGTATAAAATATATATTTAATGATGTTTTCTTCGGCATTATTCGTTTACCAAACACTAGTTGTTAGATCTTTAAGTTTTCTCACGTTGAACTGCCATTCGAATTCTATAAAACATTTTAAGCGATTATTCTTTTCCCAACAAAGGGCTGTGTTGTGTTGTGTTTTGTATTGTGTTTGCGACAAAGTCCATATTAGTTTAAATTATATCTAATCAAAGGATTCTCGTGGTTAATGTCACTTGAATAGATAAACTACTTGTTTATAATCGCTTGTCCATGAATTATTTGAACTGTAATGGGACAAAAAAGTAGTATGAGCATGATCAGCTGCGGCTCTTTAATGCAAATTTTGGGTGTTCGCAAAGTTTTAGATTCAGATAGAGCTGTAAATCTGAAATACTACTATGAAAAATTCATACAACTGCAGCCGTTTCCAACAACACGACGACAGCAAAACACAACAACAATAATAAAAATAGTAATAACGACAATAATAATAATAATAATAATAATAATAATAATAATAATGCAATACTTTTATGACAAAAATGGTAGTCTTTTGTGTATTTTGTTGTACCCTTCATAATAAAATACAGACTTTTACAAAAAGAACAAAGTAATGCGTAAATTAACCATAGATTGAATACAAGAACTTAACACAGTGTTATTTTATCTACTGTTACTTGTTAATTTGCGTTTTAAACGCTTGTTACAGCACTTGCACAGCTGTCCATTAAAGAAAAAATGAACTTTGACACAATGATTCACAAACAATTTACACTACTATCTGTTTATGTTCAGCACACTCTAGTTTCTGAATTTCGTATATAGTATCTGTTTAGTGTGTTAATATATGTTTAATATATAAAACCAAGTAGCTGACAATCTTCTTTTTAGTAAAACAATTCATATTATTAGTGATGCAAAGATAAATTACTCATTCACGTCTGTAATTACTGAAAGTATTCCATGTAATGGATAGTTTTGAATGGAGGAATGAATATCTTGGACTTTTTCTTATCACATTCTTGGAAGATATTTAACAGAAAGTTTGGTAACTGTGTTTTCGACTTATGTTAAATGGCATACCTCTTTCTAAAATGTTTTTAATTATTTTTATTTTAATCTTCTGAGAAAAGCTGCCAAGTTATCACTAACTAAGAGGATTAATACATATAATGTACACCATACCTATATATAAGATTAAGATATACATTAACATACATTAAAATACTCTTCATTTAAAAACATAGATAGTAGCGTATACAGAGGTACCACATTAGCCCATTCGTATAAGTATCTTAAATAGTGAAGGGAGAATTACCAAATACGACAGCCTACAATTGCGTTTATCTAATTTCTGAAAATACAAGGAAGCATCGAGACCATTGTACCAGTACTCACCGTTGCCAACTAAAATGTAGTAGTATTGGGTGGTGTAGCATCCCTGTAAGCAATCTAAGGTGAAATTGTGTGTGTGTGTGTGTGTGTGTGTGTGTGTGAGAGAGATATGTCGAAGGGGATTACTTAGTGCAGCCATTGTTTAATGTACAACAGACCCCAGGAGGATAGAATGAGATGATATTAATTGCAACGGGCGGCCGAAACTGGACGGCGGGGAGAGAGCTAGCATGAAGGACCCTAATACTTTATAAGCAGTTCATCCTTATGCGGGGAAGGCTAGGAGCCCGCGCTCAGGTCTGACTGAACCCCCTGGGTGTACAGACGACTTCCAATGCCATCGCGCTGCTGAGAGCAATATTATCAAAGCGTAATCACAACCACGGAAGGGCGCCACCACCGTCGTCACGACTCCTGAAAGAGATCGGTTAGATGAAATGAAGGGACAGAAAGCTCGGAGAAACGAAGAAACCTCCCCAGCATTTGTCTAGTGACCCGCGAAACTCCTGAAAAAAAAACCCATGGATCAAGGGGGTTGACCACGGGAATCGATCCTACGACCTGGCGAATGCCAGTCTCAGACAAAACCTCTGAGTCACCTGACTCGGGAGGTGAAATTGTGAGTATGAATGTTGGAGAAAGCGAGAGTTTTCGCGCTCCTTCACGTTACATACTTCTTCTGCCTTAGTGTGGCATTGGTACGTGGAAACAAAGGGCAGTGAAACTTCGCGCGCTAGTGTACGCCTTAAAGTTTGCACGAACCGTAATAACAGTTTTGCATGCGCAAAAACTCCTTAAAACACGCATGTCGAACGTCAAAATACCTGTTGTTATTATTCATTGAATTTACAGGAGTAGCTCCGTAGATTTATACTTGAGAATTTTAAATTACACACACACGCACATACACCATATATAAACAGTGTGTATATATGTACATATATATATACACACACACACACACTGTTTATTTGAACGTAACAGAGATCCAACCTTGAAAGAAAGGACTCTTAGCTAAATTCACCACTTTTCACGTCCGCAAGTCGTGATTCGTCTTATAGTGCCATCTATGGGTGACGAGTTGATCCTACATAATGATGAACTGACGAACTAGAAAATCTCTGATAAAGAAACCACTGCAATGGTGTCTCAATATAGGCCGACATAATGTAAAGGAGCTTGAATTTATATATACGTTACGTTTAATAGAAATGGCAGAAAAAATAACCAATAGATCCACATGTCAAAAATTAAGAATGTTTACGTGTTCTTGTACTTTTATTCAGTAGCGACCGCTGTCTGAGACACCTTTTACCCTGGCTTAGGGAGGAAGTAACCAATATCCAGGAATCTGAAAATTCACGTATATTCTTAGCAGTTAAATCCAAAAGTTTGGTTCTTCAGACTTTCTTGGAAAGCAGTTATTATACTACTTGAACTACTGAATAAATATCTGAAGTAACCATTCATATTACTTTCTCTACATCTCTGTATGGAATTATTGTTGAAAAACTTATTCCTCTTTCTATTCTATTATCATGCTAATCGGGATAAACAGTAGCAGAAATGGCCTTATTACTTGCTTCCGTGTAAACAGAAGAGAAATAAGGGAGTATACTAGACTAAGCGATAGTCAAAGCTTTTAAAAGCTAGGTGCCATGTGATTGAAATCCGTTTGTTTGCATGACCAGGAGTTGGCAAATGCCCGCATGAGAAAAGCTTTTTAAAGCTGAAACCAATAACAAAAAAATTTCTGAAATGGTCATTTCCACGAAAAAAGTGTATGTGACATAAATTGTGTATCTTAACGAGATCTACATTTTCTTGTAGTAAGTTTTTGTCTATCTGTTACGCTTTACCAGTTATGCAAAATTCAACAAAGTTCATCCAGAATGAAGAGCCCTTTAGAGGCTATTTCCAGAAAATTGAAGATTCACATTTCGTTCATCAAGAAAATGTCTTAGACATATGGTACTTCAAACAAAATCCTTAGAGCCATTTTTGAGAAAATAAAATCAATTCACATTGGTTTTATGTAAACGGTAGTTGGGGTGGGGGATTTTCCAGAAAATCTTCATGTCTCCTATGAAGATACTGAATTTAAATAACAAGTTAGGTATTTTTTTGGTATTAATTAGTTCTTCGTTTTTGAACTGCTGTCCACAGATTCACACACACACACACACACACACACACACACACACTCACAGCCACACACTCACAGCCAAACATATATGGACTTTTTTAAAAAAATGCTTTTCCCTTGGATACAGGATACCCTAAAATGTGTGTTTCCGGTGAAATCTCGGTATCGAATATTTGGGTGGAGTGCAATACCTTCTCTAGCTTCCACCATACATTATGTAAAGAAAGTAAAAAGGTTATGAGAAAAGAGAGAGTAATTTAAAGTAGCTATATAGTATGTCGCAATATCTGACGTTATGGTGACGGTAATAATTCCTCTGGACGGCGCATTATCTAAATCCAGCTACAGCGCTCCCTCGGCGGTCGAACGGAAATAAATCTGCGTTTCAGAGATGCGGCGCCGGAGGGGAATGTAAACCATATGCAAAATCCGACCAGCTCCCGTGATTTGTGCGGCATTGGAAGATTCCACAAGTGCTGGATTAACGTCCGACTTTGCTGCAAACATTTCTATCTGTGAAATATGAAACTTACCAAGGAAGAACTAAAATATGTGGATCCGAATACTTCAGAATCCTGCTGTTTGCGATTTTCTTTAGTGACTCTAGGCAATATATAGGTCACCGCGTGTCACGCGACCTTCAACCCCTTTCCTTTCCGTTTGCCGTTGACAACATACAAGCTGTCTTCAAGATAAGCAGTGGTGGAACACTTAATATACTCCAAGACAATAGGACATCAAGCAAAAATAGGCTCTTTTATATTACTTTCCCTACACATACTATGCACATAGTGTATCGAGAAGGTTTGTATTGCACTCAAAAATTCAATACCGAGATTTCACCGGAAATTTATGTATATTTATATTTACAAGATGGTTCATCTGTCCCTTATTCTTTGGTTTTATGCAACCCGCAGATTACAATGTAACCTGAAAACATCGTTCAAGAGACCCGTCTTCTGCATACCAGCATTATGGACTTTGACATTGCTAGTTATAGCTAAACAGTAGCGTATTTGGTTAATACGCGCTGTTAGTTAGGGTTCCAATATGCTAGATTCAGGTTCAAATCTTACCAAAATGTGGATAATAGTTTTCCCCCTCTTCCTTTCTTCCTAATTTGACACAAAGCTAGATGGGATATCATAACATTTGTTAACTTGCTTATTTATTTCTTTTATTGTCGTTCTCTTTATTTATGTTTATTCTAACTTTATCAATCCAGTATTATTTAAAGTCTTAGTGAAGTTTCTTTTTCAAAACAATTAGAATGAAAATTAAGGATCGAAAACTGAAGAACACGTAAAATGAACTGCCGCTTGCTCTTAATTCATATTACTTTTAGTTTACACCTAAATTTATTAGTGTGACAAACACTGAACTAACTTTGCACCTTGATGGATAATACGAAAAGAAGAAAAAACGTGCACGCAGACCGTGGGACCCGAACATCTGATATGCTGGAGGTGACGAGGGAACATGATATTAACCAGTTGAGCTACAATCATTACGGCCGCTTGATCGCTTTAAACTTGTAGGTATAGCATCACACATGTCTCCCTCTCCGCTTCTTATCTCTTTATAAATGTTGGGTGATTCCTTTTTGTAGCTTAAGCCGTTCGTTTAACCTTCATTCATTATAATTTACGTTGCGGTACGTATGACAGCGGTCCTATTGGCATTACATGCACTGTAACAGGAGTTAGTAAGCACATACTTTTGGAATGGACGTAACTATTGCTGCTAAGGTCTATTTTTCCATGAAAATCAGGCTAAATTTGCGTGGTTACAAAATGGTTGACAAGCACGGTATGAAGTGTTGCCTATCTGTTGCTTTCAGTGTATGAAGTGTTGCCTATCTCCAAAAACAATAAGGGACAGATGAACCACCTGAGATATATATTTATATATTTTAAATAATACCAAACTTTGTATTTAAGTTCATAAACGTCCAAGGATGCGACACGAACATTTTCAAGAAAATCTAACCTTTAAACATGAAACAATTTTCGAAAATTTGGATTTTCTCAAAAATGGTTGTAACGATTTTGATTACAATATGATATATTAAAGGTATTTAAATTACAAATAAAATGTATATCTTGATTTTTCTGGAAACAGTCTCTGAAGACATCTTTAGACGTCATAAAATGGCCACACTTTGAAGGTACTTCAATTAATTCACGTAAACCTGCTTTTAAGCATATTATGATACAAATAACAGACAGTACATCTATCATATATTCTCGTATGTAAAATTACTGCTAATTTTATGTATGATTTAAGAATAACTAAATATGATGGTAATGAGAGACATGCAATAGAAAACAATGGAATTATGTTTTAACAGAGCATGTTTAGAGAGCAAAATTCACAGTTTGGAAGTTGAGAAATATAAAACAAACATATATATATATATATATATATATGTTTAGACATTATCTTACAAAGCATTACATAGTCAATAATGTTAAGGTAATAATTAAGATCACTGTTTTCTTTAATTTTTATTTATAAATATAACTAAGGTAAACTCATATCTAGACATTCGTTTACTGTAATAGCAACGTGGCAGAATAGAATAGGAACAAACAATTCTTCAACTCTTTTGTGTACATAAAGAAGGATTTGCACTTCCGAATGATGTTTAGCGTCAGTTAGATCAAAAGCCTACGTGATGTAGGCTTTTTGTTCTTTCTATAATTTAATGAGAAAGAATTCTATCAAGACATCACATTGAATTGTGAATTATATACATTAAGTGTATATATTAAGTATTCAATTCTTTATTAAGTATTAATATATGTTATTCTGAAAGAAAGAATTCGAAATTCAGGCAGCAAAATTCGCACGTCTGGAAAGGTGACACCATGACATAAATAGTTTTCCACACAAATAAGGTTAGGATTTTGTTTTGCATAATTGTGTAATTATTGGCATATTTATCTCAACAAACCTATCTTAATATACGAGAATTGGACCAAAACTTTCATCCATAATATACAGAAACACAGACAAAATTAAACTCAACAGCAACCTTAGTGAAAGGTTGTATTCTGTTAGCTGTCCGCCTATAGCAAGACAGAGCAATTTAACGAACACAACGATCCCGTTAAAGATTTGTTTTGTTGACAAAAATAAATTCGCTAATAAAAATATTTCCACACAGAACCAGCTGAACGAGCGTTTCAATACCTAAGGTAAGGCTGAGGCCATCTTCACATCACACGCTCTTTTCCCCTCACCACTATTTGGAAGTTAAACATCCCAGCTTTCATTATCAGCTTAAGAATGCACTTCCTCCGCCCCAAAGTCATAGTCGATCAGGGTTTGATCCCATTTGCCTAGCGAGTTCGGCAACTTCTTCACCTTCTAAGTTATGCGTGTTGCTTGTATTACAAATCATTATACATGAACGACGTAAGCACGGTGATGCATAAGCTGGCCAAGGCGAGTGCAGCTGGGAGCAGAGAACAGGCGAACTAACACCATGACGCAATACGACTTCACATGTACGTCATGAACTGTTGTAGAGTCTGGTTTACTTCACTAGCATACCGCGTAGTATTTAGTGACAGCGATGGAGCACAAAACGGTCTTAAGTTATGTGACGAAGAGAAAAAATAAGCTCAGAAAATGTCTATTACGTATGCTACTGAACTTGTCGCTTCTATCGTTCAGAATTAAACAACAATATGCAAGATCAAAAAGGAGAGCCGGCTTGAAGAAGATGGGACGAGCAAAATTACATCACTTCACAAGATTGGTAAACCTCTTGGACGATATGGACGAGTATCACATTAGAGGTTCAAAAGAAATTCCTACATTGAGAAAATTATTACAGCTTTGTAAGAGTGAGCTTAATTTATTTTGATGTAAAGAAATGCTTAGGAAAATATTGAAATTTAAAAAGTGTAAAGATAAACAAAGTTTATTGAGAGAACGCTCTGACGTAGTGGCTCAATGAGCACAATTTCTTTGAATGCTATTGGGCCAATATCAGCAAATGACTGTAAAAACTTCAGAGTATGAAAAATATTCAAGAAACATATTGAAATAAAGATGTAATAAGAAGAAATGGAAAGGATAATAATCAATCCAGGATTCTACAGCAATGCTGAATCGGGAGAAGAAACGGCAAGTGAGGGAGATATCGCGGAATAATGCCAAACCGCCAGAGAGTGAAAGAGATGTACAAGTTTATTGTGTTGTAATGGATTTGAGAATATATTTGATTGTTTATTATATGAAAAAATACACGATTTTAACACACACAAGGGAAATGCCATCATGAACTATCGAGCGCACTTTTCCATCAGGCGGGTGGGCAAGCCGTTACATGTATAAGTGGCGCTCCCCGGTGTAGGATTGCACTCGCCTTGACCGGCTTATACCTCTCATTGTCGGTTTAGCTGTTGCTCCGGAATTAGTGTGGAGTTGCTGTTTTGTAAAGTCGGCTTTGTTTGAAGCAAAAAGGACGTCTCGTCCAAATGGAAGGAGTGAATATTGGGAAGCAGCGTCTATTTACGATCATCTGTTTCGTTCCAGTAAAAATAGTTTGTTGCAACGAGATGTAAAAAGGAAAGTGCGGATCATTTTACTGCGAGTAGAACTATTGAGTGCATTTGGAGATTTCTGTAATGAATGTTGATGTTGCTGATATTTCATCTGACGTGAAATGCTGAGCTGATTAAAAGGAAAACATCTACATACCAGGAAAACTTAAGCACGGGCATAGAGATTTCTAAACATTAAGGGACATTGGGAGTGAATTTCTGAAGTTGCACATTTTTGTTTGGAGTTTTATGATGAGTTTACTATGATTGCACTGCTGTTTAGTTAAGACGCACACCAAATTTAATGCAAATTGGATGAATATTTTGAGAACTTTAAATTATTTTCTGCATGATTGATAGCACACAAAGTGAAGAATTGTGATATGTTAAAATAACAAGTTGTAACTTGAAAAACCTCAATGTGTATCATATAGTGTTAATTAAACATTGAAATTACTAATTATTTGTAATTCACGTTGGGACCCTTTTAAATAAACCATGCTTTTTTAAAATTATTCAATGTTTATTGAAACAAGTAACTAAGAAAATTAATTTTCCCAGGCTATGAAATTGTCATATGCATCTTTATTCAATTATTTCCAATGTTTATTTAAACATATGTGACCACATAAATAACCGCTGTTGTATGTTCGTGAAAATGCTAGCTATCTTCTAATATCTATTTTAATTTAATATTGCCGTACAAAAAAAAAATCACTGTGTGATAGACATGTGCAAAGTCTTTTCCCAGTGTAGCCTTTCATAAAATGCACACTCAATTAAAAACGAGGATTTTAAACACTTGTATTATAAACCAATGTTATAAATGTTATTACGTAAACACATAAGTCACATAGTCAACATTTCCAATATGTCGCAAAAATTGAGAAAATTGGCTGCAATTTTGCAATTGCAAGCCTTTTATATGAAAAGATATTTTAAATAAATATGATGGGCAAATTGTGGTTTTAAAATATAAAAGAATTTTAACCCTTACAGTTCATCATATTTTCACAGAAAACATTTAAAACTAGTATTAACTTAGTCCTATAGAATATTACAGTTGATACTTCTGCAAATTTTGAGAATTTAGTTAAAAAGTAGGAAACAGGAGAATTTTACTTTAAAGCACTGAATAGCAGACAATAAGGCGATAAATATGTGGATATTGACTCTATGATGCCGAAAAGTTTCATCCACCATTTACTACAAGAAAACATTTTTGGGGTTTTGACCGATTGTAGTAAAGAAAGACACTTCCAGTGTTTCTTAAAACAGGACAGGATGTGACATGAATATCTTCAGGAAACTCTCCCAAGCTACCCTTTACTAGAACATTTTACAAAATTTTGGCTTTCTCAAAAGAGTTCTAACGATTTTGATTGACATATCGTATATTAAATATATCTACAAGGCAAACAAAACGTATATATTAAATTTCTTGGGAATGGCCCTGAAGTTTTTTATTCTTAATTATTTTTGCATAACGAGTGAAGCACAAGAAGTAGGCAAAGGCTTAGTGCACAAAACTGTAGATCTCGTTAAAACACCCAATTTATGTAAAGTTTGTGAATATTCCTGAGTGCTTGACTATATGGACAAAAGCCGAAAACGTGAAGAATTGTTCCATTCACCATTCAGGAACCAACAAAATGAACTATAAAAAGCAGAATAACTAGAGCACTATAGTTACTAAATGTATAGCTATTTTATACAGCGTGAAATCAGAAAAATTGATAGCTGAGAAAGTGTCACTTACTGTTAAGACCCAATTACCTTCAGGTCATCATCAAAACGGATCTGATTTAGCAAGGTAAACCTCAATTATTTATGCTTCACTGTTGAATTTTTAGCGTCCGTCACCACATAGAATCAACTAAACAGTAGAAGCCGCTTGATCCAAGCTTTTCAGTACCACACAATTTCTCCAGGACCAAGAAGCCTCAACCACGGTAGACGAAGTTCTTACTGACGTTGTAAAAGCTTCGAGGAACTTGCTGGAACGTTTTTGAACAACAGTTGTGACGCTCCAACAGTTTGTGATTAAGGAGATGAAGGTTGTTCGAAATACTCGTAACTGCTACAAGCTGCTCCAGAGGACGAAAGAAGCTGTCAGCTACAGGGACATTTATCTTGAGTTCTACAGTGAGAATCTGATATTATTTTCGGCCGTGCTGCTGGTCGCCAAGTAGAATGAATAATACCAATAACTTCTGATCGGTAAATTGCATCAGTATTCTATGTATATCGTACTGTAAAATAAAAAAAAATACTTACAAGTGATACCATTATTTGGTACAGCACAACTGCACAATTCAGAAGAATGAAATAAGCTGAATGGGAACTAAGTAACATTCCATTAATAATACTGACGTTGGTTACGCACCTTATTCATAATAAAACCAACGCCCATAATATACAGTGAAGAAGTTGCCGAAACATCTATACGAATGCCAAATTCTTATTGCAGAAATACGATTATTATTTTAGAATAGACGACGTTTATGCTCTAACAGATAAGCTAGAATAATTTTTATTTCCATCTACTGTGGAAATCCTCAATCCAATAAAGACAATTTTGCTCTTTTCGTATTTCGAGAAATGTAGTAATTAGCAAGTATTTGCTTTCTTGTACTTTCATTTTTCAGTTGTATGCATTGCTTTCGTTATGCCTTTTTGTTTAAAAAGGCCAGCTACCCTGTGAACTATTCAATTAGCCAGACGCTCTGAACCTTATCACCAAATACAAACACGCTTTTGTAAGGTTTTCTTTGCTCTTGGTTTCAGACTGTTCCCAATTAAGCCGTTGAGATAGGAAAAAGAGGAGATGTAAAACTAAAGTAAGTGAATTATTTGAATGTTTTCATTGCATTAGACTTTCATGAGTCGGGCTCTTCTTTGACCTAAATTTACCCTCTGCTTTCGTAAGCTGGTTACCTGGGAAGGAATTAAGCGGCTTCTCTGGAAACCTTCTAATACACTGCACAGCATCAGTGGGACTTTCACTTTGTTAGTCATCCCAGAGAGTACTTGTGATATTCCTCGAAGGAAGAAACCTGACGGAAGGTGAAAATTATACATACATAACCTCAACTTCAGCTTCTAAGGAATGATATAAGTATGGGAAAACATAGCCTTTTTACTTTCTCTACACGTTCTATGTATAGTGTTTAGAGAAATTTTGTATTCCACCGAAAAATTCGATACCGAGATTTCACCAGAAATATATTTTCAGGTCCCCTGAACCCAAACGAGAATTTTCAGAAAAAGGTCCGTGTGTATGTGTGTGTCTGTGGACAGAAAGTTAAAAAACTAAAAGACCGTTAAATACAAAACTTGGTATTTAAGTTTATTATTTTCTAAGGATACAACATGAAGATTTTCAAGAAAATCCCCCCTCCCCAAACTTTCTTTTACATGGAAACAATTTTATTTTTCTCAAAAATGGTTTTAGCTATTGTGACTAAGATACCGCACAGTATAGATATTTACATCACAAATAAAATGTTTATCTTGAATTTTCCGGGAATAACTTCTGAACACCTAATCATTCTAGATGACTTTAGCTAAATTTTGCGTAACTAGTAAACCATAAAAAATAGACAAAAACATACTGCATAAAAATGTAGATCTCGTTAAGACACACAGTTCATGTCATGTGCATTTTTTTGTGGAGCTAAACGTTTCCAAGATATTCCTTGTTATTAGTCTCAGGTTTAAACAACGTAATTTTTCCTAAATGGGATTATCTTTCCTTACACCTCGCATTTATTTACTGATAGTCTTGCAAAGTGAACCGATCTTCAGTTGTTCACATAGCGACCAGCTTTTAAAAGATATGACTATCGCTTTATCCATATGTTCTTTCTCCTTGCGAAGAATCAAGTAATAAGATCATTTTTGCTAATGCTTACCTCGATTAGCACGATGAGATAGAAGAACCTCTTTTGTAGGAATATTTGTTTGCAGAACGGCAGAGAAAGTCAGGTGAATGGAACACATCAGATTTTTTTAAATTATGAACTTTCAGATTGACAGCTGTGATTATTAACAACAACAGCAAGATTTAAACCTACTTATATTATTTTTTTAGCATCTTACATTTACTACGAATATGATTATTCAATTGTTTATCTCAGAATTCCAAGTAACCCATTAAAACGAGCAATTAATCACAGTATGTTATTCAAATCGGACATTTAATTTCCTCAAATAAGGAATAAATATGTATAACATTTAAATAGACAACTATTTTAGATAAATAAATGCAAAAATGAGGGATATATAGGTAAGGAAATTAAAACGTGCATTGTTAGCAACAATTTGATCAGAAAAAATATCTCATCCAAATAAGGCATAAATATGTATAATATTAGTATTTTTAGATTAATAATTGTGCGACCAAAGGATTTTAAAAGAAATAAAATGGTGCACGTGGAACATTTCGATCCGAACAATATTCATATTAAACAGGTCATATTTAAAAATCGCACAAGCCAATCACTGGAAAAATAGTACTTTTATTAGTATAATGAAGTTCTATAAGTATAATGACTTTTATGAACTGATTTCTTTACAGAATTTTGTGATTTTTTCAGGAGAGTTTGATCAAATTTACACAATTTCTACTCGGTATCCAGCATAAATGTAGTTTAATACCAAACTTTCTGTGCAGAATTAGACTATATAATTAAGCTCTGAAAATTTACTCAACAGACGTGTCATAAAACATCATAAGAAAATCATAAGAGTTCGTAGAATTAAAAGTGAAAGAGAAAATAGTATTTACTACTACACTGTAGTAGAGGCCGGAAAAAATAGCGATATCTTTATTTAGAATGGTTACGAGAAGGATTCATTTAAAAAAAATCTGATGTGTACCATTCACATAATTTTCTATGTATCTCTGCAACAAATTAATGTTAAAAAGCTTATACTTCCATTTATTTCATTCATCCTCGTAATCGAGGAAAAATTAGCAGAAATAGTCTTATTACTTGTTTCCTTGTAAGTATAAACGAAATAAGGGAGTACCATAGTTTAAAGAGATAGTCAAAAGCTGGTTGGTATATGACTGAAGTTCCATTGTTTGTATGGACAAATTCCTGTATAAGAAAAATAAGTTTTTCAAAGCTGAAACTAAAAACAAGGAATATCGAAAAAACGATCAACTCTAAGAAAAAAATGTATATAACATAAATTGTGTGTTTTAATACGCTTTACGTTTTTTGTGTGGTACGTTTTTGTCCATCTCTTACGGTTTAGCTGTTATGCAAAATTCCGTAAAATTCATATACAACAAAGTAGTCTTCAGCAGCTATTCCCAGAAAATTCAAGATATACAAATCATTTGTCATAAAATATCTTTAATATACGCTATTTTAATCAAAATTGTTAGAGCCATTTTTGAGAAAATCAACATTTTCGAAAGAAGTTCTATGAAAGAGTAGTTGGGGGCGGAGGGGATTTTCTTGACAATCTTCGTGTCACATCCTTGGGAGATACCAAACTTAAATACCAAGTTTGGTATTTAACGGTCTTTTCATTTTTGAGCTATGCTGCCCACAGAAACACACACAGATAGACACACACACAGATAGACACACACACATTTTTCTAAAAATGTTTTTTTTGGATACAGGAGGACCCAAAACATGTATTTCCGGTGAAATCTCGGTATGAATTTTGGGTGCGTTACAATACCTTCTCTATGCATTATGTACATAGTTCGTATAGAGAAAGTAATAATCTTAGATCTCATTTTACAATTCTAACATAGTAATCCCCACGTTTTCACTATATGTAATATTATTAAAATCGCTTGCAAAAGTAATTCTGATCATTGATAGAGCAGGTTGCGTACTTCAAAGCAGTTACAAGTACATGTGAATACCTATGTCAGACCTTCAAACCGTTCTTGCTACCAAATTTCAACAATCGAAAACATCCATTACAAACTTTTAGACCAATCAGATCTATCTTATCGATTCTGGCTATACACGTGCGAAAGGCAATTACCCGAAATGCTGTTTTGGAATACAGAAACTTAGATTCACACACAATAATTTCTAAGATGATATTAATGCTGAATGTGAATATTTTAAGTTTAATTAAATGCATATTATAATAATATATAGATGTGTAATTGCTTACAGTGCATTACGAATTCGCTCGTATCTACATATTGGAAGGGAGAGAAAGGAGGTTCGTATTGTTTTCCGATACCGGAACGAAGAATCACGATTTGATGCGAGTGAACTCGAGTCAGACAAGATTATTTTGCTATTACAGTTACACGTAGACATATGCCTTGTACGTATTTTGTTATTTAGGAACTACTACTGGTAATAAATATTTTGGAGCTTTTGGAAAATAATTTTCCAGCTCTACTCTGTAGCAATAGTTTTGCATTAGATGCCAAAATACCACACTTCACAGGCCCTGGAATGACATATTGACATTTAAAGAACTGTTATTTCACATTTTCAAGTAATTTTTACTTTCTCTACAAGCACTATGTACATAGTGTATAGAGAAAGTATTGTAATGCATCCAAAATTTCGATACCGAGACTTTACCGGAAATACCAACCCCCAACTACGCTTTACATAGCACTTTTTTCGAAAATTTTGATTTTCTCAAAAATGGCTCTAACAATTTTGATTACAATTTCGTATATTAAATATATTTACATGACAAATGAAATGTATGTCTTAAACTTTCTGGGAATAGCTTCTGAAGACCACTTTATTCTGGACGAATTTTACGGAATTTTGCATAACTGCTAAACCGTAAGAAATGGACAAAAATTTACCACACAAAAATGTAGAGCATGTTGAAAAACACAATTTATGTTATATACATTTTTTCGTGGAGTTGATCGTTTTTTTTTTTTAGATATTCCTTGTTTTTAGTTTCAGCTTTGAAAAACATACTTTTCTCACACAGGAATTTGTCAACTCCTGTCCATACAAACAATGGAACTTCAGTCACATAGTAACCAGCTTTTGACTATCAATTTAACCAATGGTACTCCCTTATTTCGTTTCTACTTACAAGGAAGCAAGTAGTAAGACTACTTCTGCTAATTTTTCCTCGATTAGAATGAAATAAATGGAAGCATAAGGTTTTTAGCAATAATTTGTAGCAGAGTTATAGTGAAAGTCATGTGAATGGAACACATCAGATTTTTAATTTCATGATATGTTTGATATTTATGATAAAGTATAAATTGAGTATTTGTAATATACTTTTCATTTTGAACGAGATTTTAGTTCATCATACATTCCCGAACTACAGCTATAGGTAGGTATAGGTTATACAACGGCAGGGTCACCTCGCTGACTGAGCCCTACCCCCAGGAAGAAGGGACGAAGTGAAAGAACTACATGCGGTTACAGGCCACAGGGAGATATACATCAGAGACGCGCGTAAATCCCTAACAGTTCCAGGATGCAAGATCCGTTTTACTGCTAGCGCGGCCGAGAGAGGAAGATGAACAACCTCTTGAATAATCCCGTTTTTTCGGTAGACCATATGTCACAAAACTAAAAGAACAGAAAGGTATGTAAAATGAAAAGGAAATGGAATGGGGAAATTATGGAAAAGAAACCGTGGTAGATGGTAAAACCATCACAACATTCGCCAACAGGCCAAGGATAATCACAAAGAACCCAAGGTCTGAGTGGGCGGTCAACGAAAACCGAAGCGGATCGACATCCTCCATGATCTAGAGTTAACACGATAGCCTCTGGTTCACGAGGTTGCGGGTTTAAACCCAGCGAAGGGCGGTGGATTTTTTTTCCGGGCGTAAAATTCTTAGCATAACTTCCTTGGGAAGAGAAGTAAAGCCGGTGGTCCCGTGTCGTTGATTCATGCCACGTAAAAGAAAACTTCAAACTTGATGAAGTGCCCTCTGAACGAATTAAGTGGTATTTCTCGTCCAATATAGAATGGGACGCCGAGAATCATAGCAGTTAAAGAGCGCCACAAACAAAATTAATTTCAGTTTTAATGAACCCCGGACCTCCTGAATACGAGCTTCATACGTTACCTCGGAGCCATTTCTCTGGGTCATAGTCTAAGTACAAGTCTAAATTGGTGAACATTGGGGCATAAAGGTATAAGTACAGATATTACATTGGCAATTAAGGGTTGTATAATTAACATATTTGCTTAATTTGAGAACTAATAATTTTACTTACTAAGAGTAGTATGTTTTCTGGTTAGTTAGTACTTCCAAGAAGGGGCTTATTTTCCCCGAGATAGCGGGTTATAAGGCGTAACGTCGAGGGAAGGTCTGAAAGTAACGAATATTGTATCAGAATGGCGTAAGAATGTTTTATGCAAGGCCTATGACCCCACACTACCTAGACCAGCAGGTCACGTATTGATGTTTGAAAACGTGGAAGCAAAACTAATAATCCAAGTAGTAAATTATGTGATTGCTTATGAAAAACAATTCACACAGATAAGTTGATAGACATTAAGGTACCATTTGTCAGCATATCTGTATATCTGATATATAGATAAATGGTACCTTCATACCCCTAACACTCTGTATTTTTATAATGCGGTTAATGATGTGTGTGTATGTATGTGTGTTAATGATGACTTTGATTTGGAATTTATGTATCTGGAATGAAACTATTGCTAGATGCGATTTTGGAGGTACGATATAATTTACATAGTGTGAATATAAAGGTAAATGTTTCCATGCTTTCTAACCTGAGAACTGCTGAAGTACACATGGAAATGTAACCTAGATGAGAGCTTTATGGAAAGTGAAGCTGTGGAAGGGGTGCATGCTTTGTCTATAGCATTTTAGCAAGTGCGTTGAAGTGACAGATATTCTCGCTTAGGTTTTTAGACAAAGAGGACTCATTCCGCGAGAAGTTCCTGAAAGACAGGCAGACGATTGCTCATTCCCCAGCAACCGTTACTTCACTGTTTGGGAAGGAAAGAAACAAAATGTATCATACATGCGACTGTTTTCACTCATTCGAATTTCGTTGCAATTCCACCAACCACTAGTATAAGGTATTATTTTCCATCCTAACCAAGCATAACCGCCTGAATGTAATTGTATTACAGTTCTAAATTTAACCTTGGTATAAGCTCATAAAGATATGAATTGTTGCACTCACATGAAATTCTCTACTCATTCTTTTATAAAATATTCTTAAACGCTTGCTATTTTATTTTGTTTCAATTATATTACCTCTTAACTTCTATGGTCATATCAGGGCATTGCTTTAGAAAAAGTCTGATGTGTTCCATTCACGAGATTTTCTCTACATCTCTGCAACAAATTATTGTTAAAAAGGTATATACTTCATGCTAATCGAGATAAACATTAGCAGGAATGCTTTCTTGTAAGTAGAAAAAAGTAAGGGAAAACACTAAGCAAAGCAATAGTCAACTCTTTTAAAGGTTGCCATATGGTTGAAATTCGATTCTTTGTTTAGTTAGGAGTTAACAAATTCACATATGAGAAAAATATTTTAAAACTGAAACTAATAACAAGAAAAATCACCGAAAAGATCAATTCCAAAAAAAAAAAAAAAAAAAAAAAAATGTATGCGTCTTAAATCGTTTGTTTTAACGACGTCTATATTTTTGCAGTAAATTCTTGTCTGTCGGTTACGGTTTACCAGTTATGCAAAATTCATTCAGAATAAAGAGATCTTCAGAGGGTATTCTCAGAAAATTCAGAATACATACTTCATTTGCCATAAAAGTTCTTAAACATATGGTGGTTTAATCAAAATCGTTAGCACCATTTTCGAGAAAAAAAAACATTCGAAATTTTTTCCTTGAAAAAGGTAGATAGAAGGATTTTCCTCAAAACCTTCGTTTCGCATTCCTGGAAGATACTAAAATTAAATTCTAAGTCTGGTATTTTAGCGACTTTTTGTTTTTGAGTTATCCTGCTCACAGACGGTCTTTTTCTCGATTTGGATACAGGGGTCCCTAAAACGTGTATTTCCATTGAAATATCGGTGTCGGATTTTGGTTGCAATACAATACCTTCTCTTTACACTATATACATAGTGCGTGCAGAGAAAGTAAAAATTGCTTAAACTTTTGTTTTTCTCGCTGAACTGTAGGTCTTGTTAACATTGGTTTTTTCAATATTATATTATTAAACGCAGACACATTTACTCACATATTCATACATCCAGAATTGAAACCGAGACCTCTGGGTGAAAAGCCAGAACGCCAGTACGCTATAGAGATAGTATCTTTTACTTGGCAATCCAGATACAATTTAAATACACATTTACGCATTTCGTTATAGTACACAGAAGAACAGGCAGAATCAAACTCAGATTTTTAAAAGGCATGTCGCTATGTGGTGGGTTTAAAATTCTATGCGCTTTGCATAACCTTGAGAAAAAAGAATAAACACTTACTAGTTGAAAGATGTATGAGTATTTTAAGATCAAACCAATAATACTAAGGAATGTTTGGGAAGTATTAACTCTACAAGAGAATTTTGCCATAAATTAGGTCGTTTATCGAGATCTTTTGTCCATCTCTTACAGTTATCAATTATACAAATCTGATATGTTCCATTCACAGGACTTCCCCTTCCTATTCTGCAACAAATTCTTTTTTTATCTTGTCCAGGCGAATCCAAATCAACATTAAGAGAAACGGTCTTATTATTTATTTTCTTGGCGATAGAAGCAGATAAGGGAATACGGTAGGTTAAAGTGATAGTCAAGTTCAAGAGCGGCTCACAATGTGATGACATTAATATTCCGCTATTTTCCTTCACCAGAAGAAATAAAAACGAATAAAGCTTTCCATTTGAGAAAAGTATAAGTACTGGAAAATATAAACAATTATTAAGGAATATCTTGGAAATAGGTAACATAAAAAAGTATGTGACGTAAACTGTGTTATTTAACAATATCCCGTGAGATTCTGTTTATTTCTTAGGGTTTACCAGTTTTACAAGAGCCATCCAGAATGAAGAGGACTTCATAGGCTATGCCCAAAAAATTAAAGATATATGCTATTTATAATGAAAATGTCTTTAACATAGGACATTTTAATCAAAATCATTAAATCCAAGATTTCCTAATTCTATGTAAATGGTAGTTTGGAAGAGGCTGAATTTACATATCATAGTTGGCACTTAACCACTTTTGGTTTTTGAGTTATCGTGTTCGCACGCACGCACACGTACACACACACACACACACACACACACACGGACATTTTTGTAAAAACGTTGTTTTTTTTTTTTTGGATTCACAAAATCTTATAACGTATGTTTCCGGTATATTCTCGGTATTGAACTTATTGGTAGAATACAATACTTCCGCTACATACTATAAATAATAAAGAAAACAATGGCTGGTTTCGGAGGGGGATATTTTTCTTGAAAAAGTATCTTGCATCCTTGGAAGATGCTAAACTTAAACATAAAGTTTAATATTTAACGTACTTTTCGTTTTAAACGGACACACACACGCACACATGTACACACACACACACACACACACACTCATTCACACTTTTTCTAAAACTGCGTTTTTTAATTCAGGGAGCCTCAGTGAAATATTGGTATTGAACTTTTTGGTTCAATGTTGCCTCTACTTACTTACTATAGGTAAGTAGTAGAGAAAATAATAAAATTTACCTAATTGACATTTAGAAATACATCTATTAAAGACTCTTAAAGCTTCAATGTATGCAAATGTTTCGTAAATGCTGTCCTCTGACATACACACGGGCCTTTTTCTGAAAATGCATTTTCGGACTCCAAAACCTGTATTTCCGGTGAAATCTCGGTATCGAATTTTTGGGTGCAATACAATACCCTCTCTTCGCCCTCCGTGGTGTAATGGTTACCACGCTAGCTTCATATACCCAAGGTCGCGGGTTCAAACCCGGCGGAGGACGATGTATTTTTTCGGGAGTAAAATCCTTAGCATGGCTTTCTTCGGAAGGGAAGTAAAGCCGTTGGTCCCGTGTCGTAGATTTACTGCAGGTAAAAGAAGCTCAAGACTGATACAGAGGCCTCTGAGCAAAATTAAGCGTCTTTCACGTCCAGTATAGAATGGGACGCTGAGAACCATTGCAGTTAAAGAGCGTCCATAAATAAAACGCTATTTCATTTTTACAAAACCTTCTCTATACACAGCACGTATTGAGAAAGTAACAATATTTCATAATAATAAACAAAAGTTGTTTACGAATTATCGCTGCCAGGAAAGATTTGTTAACAGTGTTCAATGTTTAATGCCTTCGGTGTGCTACTAACGCGTTTGCCTGTTTTATGGAACACATTCCGATATATGACAGAAAAAGCAGAAGAATTTAAAGAATCTATCCATCAGAATGTAACATACCCATCAATACATCACTGCACAGTGAAACACAAAGGCAGTAAAACAAAACCCGTTAATTACCGTCAGGCTAAACTGAGCCGGACGCTTTTATTTCCATGGATAAACCAACTATGATCTCGTGTAACTAGCAATAAATCGGCAATAGTTTTGCTGGCATCGGGTTGGTTGTTGCGAATCTCAAACGGTGCACTGGTTTAGAAAGGAGCTAACTAGCCAATTACCTCAACTAATCCTTTATAACAGAATGGATGAAACAAATAGACTGTAAATGATCCTATTGCAAAGCGGATTGAAGAGGACAACTTCAAAACTATCAACTAAGTGCCGTTTATGTAATTGGAAACAAAATAATAAAAGAATAATACAAGTAAAACATAAATAAAACTGTGCGCATAATAAAACTACAACCGAAATTTCTACATAATTTTTACTTTCTCTATATGTACTATGTACTATTGCACTCCACCCAAAAATTCGATACCGAGATTTCACCGGAAATAAATGTTTTAGGGTCCCCTGTATCTAAAAAAAACATTTTCGGAAAAAGGTCCGTGTGTGTGTCCGTGTGTCCGTGTGGCTGTGAACGATAGTTCAAAAACGAAAAATCGGGAAACTACCAACTTGGTATTTAAGTTTACTACCTTCCAGGGATGCGACACGAAAATTTTGAGAAAAATTCCCCCACCCCAAGCTACCCCTTACATGGAACTTTTTTCGAAAAGTTTGATTTTCTCAAAAATGGCTCTAACGATTTTGATTAAAATTTCGTATATTAAAGATATTTACCTGACAAATAAAAAATGTATATTTTGAATTTTCTGGGAATAATCTCTGAAGGCTACTTTATTTGGGATGAATTTTACAGAATTTTGCATAACTGCTAAATTATAAGGAATGGACAAGAACTTAACACAAAAAATGAAGAGCACGTTAAAACACACAATTTATGTCATATACATTTTTTTTCGTGGAATTCATCGATTTTAAGATATTAGCTGTTTTTGTTTCAGCTTTGAAAAACTTATAGTTTTCTCATGCAGGAATTTGTCAACTCCTGTCCATACAAACAAAGGAACTTCAGTCACATAGTAATCAGCCTTTGACTATCACTTTAACCTATGGTACTTCCCTATTCCGCCTCTACTTACAAGGAAGCAAGTAATAAGACCATTTCTGCTAATTTTTTCTCGATTAGGATGAAGTAAATAGAAGCATAAGCTTTTTAACAATAATTTGTTGCAGAGATGTAGAGAAAGTCATGTGAATGGAACACATCAGATTTTTGTTTCTTGGATAAGTAACTGGAATCAACATATATACTTCACTAATCTGAAAATTAGTTTTAAAACACATGCCAACAACGTCTTAAAACTTGGAATGCAGCCTTTTTAGGTACCATTAAGGGAATATACAGTACCATTCTTTTTAAAACATTTTATTGCTTGAGGCATGAATTAAAATTTTTGATGCTACATTCACATAACGTTCTCTACCCAGGCTGCAAAAACTATTCTTACAAAGCTTCTATGCTTCACTTATCAAGATAAACATTAGGAGATTGTTTTCAATTTATTAAATTTCTTAATAGTGTGATTTACCAGAAAAAGCCAAGTATAACAATGAATAAGGCAATAAAATATGCTAAAGGGATAATCAAACCCGGCCGCCATGCAATAGTTTTGAAATGCCGCTCCCAGGAAAAAATAGAGTAACGAATTTCCATTTGAAAAAAGCTTAAGTATTGCAAAATTGAAACCGATATTAAGGAATTTCTCAGAAATGGTTACCTGAACATAAGTTACACATTTTGCTGTTTATGTCTTAAAGTTTATTAGATATACAAAAGTCATCCAGAACGAAGAGATCTTCAGAGGCTATTCCCAGAGAAATCAAGATACTTATACATTTTATTTGTGATGAAAATATCTTAAACATATGGTATATTAGTCAAAATCTTTAAAGCTATTTTTGAGAAAATCAGAATTTTCTAAAAAGTTTCCATGTAAAGGGTAGTTTGGGGAGGGAAATTTTCTTGAAAATCTTCGTGTCGCAGCCTTGAAAGATACTGAATTTGAATACTAAGTTTGGTATTTAGCGGACTTTTTATCTTTGAATTATGCTGTCACAGCCCCCTCCCCCCACACACGCAAACATAGGGCATACAGATTTTAATTTTTTTTAGTGTCCTTACTTTATTTTCTTTCTTTTTCCTTCTATATCTCTTTCTTTGTTTTTGTAGTAAATTGTAGGATATTTTTGTTTTCTGTGATATCATTTTCATTGAATTGTATTTATGTAATTGGGAAACCATTTAAGACAGGTAGATGAAATTACCTTTTACCAAACCTTTGGTATTTATGCAATGTTCATTGATTTATTCTATAATGTTCCCAAATTCTAAATCAAATATTTTTTATAAGCTAGGAAACTTCTTTATTTCTCATGAATCAATGATTGACACACATCTTGTTTTAACTCAGTCTCCTATACAGTTAAGAAGTGCTTTAATAAATTAATCAACATATACCGCGTTGATGGCGTTATTTGTGGAATTCTTTTTCATTTATTTCTTTCTCTTTGCGTTCTACTTCTCAAGTACGTTTGAGAATCGGTTTTGAAGCTGATTTTTGGGATATTAATAACAATTAAAATATTAAAATAGATCATAATATTATGACAATGCCGTCCGGTATGTGATCGCTCTCATGTTCGCTCTGGCATGCAGCGGTTGGGCTGGAATGTGAAGAGATCGTAGTTAGATGCGTAAACAACGGTACACTGCAACAGGACCCTTGGAACGCGAGACTCTTCTTACATCATGATTTTTTCGATATTCGAGATGTTTCTCCAAGCTTCAGTCTGTAGTATGTTTGACTAGTTTCCAGAAAATGTCATTTTCTCGCTATAAAAGGAGGAAGAATTGTAATGAGTTGTGAACTGTACTGAGTCGTGAGTAACTGGTATCTTAGCGCGCAGTGGTCCGCAACCCATGGATGGCGTGCAGCCATAAACTGTCTCTGCGTCGAAACATCTAGTGAAGTATTTGCTACAGTGAAACAAAGATTAATCAATTATAAATACTTTTTAGCCAATAAAGACATTTGCTACAATATCCTTATTCTTGATATTTACTATACTGAATAGTTTGAGAAAATTTAGATTTTATTAAAATCTATCATATTTTAAACTCTAACTGAGATTAACTCTCCGAGTTCAAAATGAAAAACTATACATGGTCGTAAACATGCATAGAATTCACAATTTAGCATTTATTCATAGAACGCACACCTCCGATATGAGGGATGGAGGCATTATTTGTTATCTAGGACGTCACAGAGTAAAGTCCGATAATAGTTCACCTGTTTGCTTTGGTACTGGCTTCAATGCTTGGCAATTCCTATGCCTGGTCATAAAACATGTTTTTTTTTAATTACTTCATTTGTATAGCCTCCTTTAACATCAATGGTCAAATTGGGGCTTTGACTTGTGAAACAGAACATTAGGTTAATCATTATTATATTACTAAACACACGAACATTTACTTTCACATTCATACTTCCAGATTCTATGGGGGTAGGGAATTATTCTGGTTAAAGAAAAATTCCCCGCTCCAGCCGGGAATCGAACCCAGGACCTCCGGGTGAGGAGTCAGCTCGCTGAGCACTCGACCACGGAGGCAGTCAAAACATGTTTATTGTTTACATTGCCTAACAAAGGACTCATTTTCGTTATTTGAAGAAGTGATAATTTGTGCAACTTCAGTTAACAAATAATCTAAGCATCTTAAACAGTCAAAGGGTTATGGAGAAATTTTGTATACATTAAGTCAAAATACATTAATCATTTCAATGATTCTTGACAACTACAAGAGAAATGAAATGTATTTGAAATGAAAGAGAGAATTATAAATCCTCTAATCCTATTTCACAATATTTATTCGCCATCTGTGTGAATCGCAATTATATGGATATGTCTAATTTTCAAAGAGAGAAGGATACACACAAGAGTAACGCAAGAAAGAAAGAAAGAAAGAAAGAAAGAAAGCAGGAAAGAAAGAAAATTACGTGGCAACTTTGACTAGTGAAAGAAGCCTTCGGAAAATCGTTTACCTAAAGCCACGACATATCGGAAGAAATGTAAATTTTATATAAATTCATGCTATATCAAGGGCTAGTGGAACATAGTAGTTTTCGCAGAAGCACAACTGCTATAGAATAAATAACACTATTTAAAGTTTGAGGAAATAAACGAAACATATATCTCTAGCAATAAATATCTTACTTATAAACTGCATTATTCATGTATAAACTGATTTTCTGTGTATGTTATTTATGATGAATGTGTGCTAAAAGTTCTATAAAAAGAGGTTAGTTGATATAACATCCGTAAACAATGAAATCCTTATATTTTAAATACAAGTAGTATTAACGAACTCGAGCAAAGGAAAGGAAAAATCTGATGTGTTCCATTCATACGAGTTACTCTAGCGTTCCGCTAACAATATTTTTTTTACAAAAGATTATTCTTTTATCTACCTCATACTAATTGAGATAAACATTATCAGAATTGATCTTATTACTTTCTTCCTTGTAAGTAGAAAGAAAATAGCTTTAAAAGCCGGTCCTACATGAAACAACTGAAATTTGGCCCTCTTTGCTTGCTAGGAGTAAACAAAAGAGAGCTAAAAAAAAAGATATTTTCCTGTTTGAGAAAAGTTTAGTTAGTTTAACATTGAAACCAATAACATGGAATATCTCGGAAACGGTTATCTCTACAACAAAATTATATGTAGCATAAATGTGTGTTTTAACGAAATGTACATTTTGTGGAGTAAGCTTGTATCCATCTCTTACAGTTTACACAAAAGTCATCCAGAATGAAGAGGTTTTCAGACACTATTACCATAAAGTTCAAGATACATTTTGTTTGTCATAAAAACTATATTAAGCATATGGTATTTTAATCAAAATCGTTAGAGTCATTTTTGAGAAAATCATTAATATAGAAAGTTGTTCCATGTAAAGGGTAGTTGGTGGTCAGAGGGGTTTTCCTGAAAATATTCGTGTCGCATCCTTGGAACATACTGAACTTAAATAACAATTTGATATTTAACAGACATTTTTGAGTTATGCTGTACATAGACATAAAGACCTTTTCCAAAAAAAAAAAAAAAAAAAAAATAATTGGTTTCAGAGGACTCTAAAACATGTGTTTCGGTGAAATCTCGGTGTAGAATTTTTGTATGGAGTACAATACCTTCTCTATCCACTATGTACATAGCACATAAATGCTAGAGATAATAAAAAGAAGAAACGCAAACTGGCTAATATGCCACGTCAATGACGCCCCTACACTTGATCATGCTATATAAATTGTGTATAAGGAAATTAAAAACAAAAAGAAACAAAAATAAGAAGAGGAAAAACATTGACATTTATTGTATATTTTCATGGGTTCTAAATTTCCTCTGCATAACTGTTGGCTTATCTCTTAGTAGGTTTCCTCAGGTATACAAATTTATGCAACATTTAAACAAATGAACATTAAACAAATCTGATGTGTTCCATTCACATGACTTTCTCTACATCTCTGCAACAAATTATGTTAAAAATCTTATGCCTCTATTTACTTCATGCTAATTGAGAAAAAATTAGGAGAAATAGTCTTATTAATAGCTTCCTCGTAGGTAGAAGCGAAATAAGAAAGTACCATAGATTAAAGTGATAGCCAAAAGCTGGTTGCTATGTGACTGAAGTTTCTTTATTTGTATGGACAGGAGTTGACAAATTCTTGTATGAGAAAAGTATGTTTTTAAAGCTGAAACCAATAACAAGGAATATCTAAAAAACGACCAACTCCACGAAAAAAATGTATATGACATATATTGTGTGTTTTATCGTGATCTACATGTTTTGTGCAGTAAGTTTTTGTCTCTCTCTTACGGTTTGCAAGTTATCAAAATTCAATAAAAATCATCCAGAACAAAGAGGTCTTTAGAGGATATTCCCAGAAAATTCAATATATACATTTTATTTGTCATGTAAATCTCTTAAATATAAGAGATTGTAACCAAAATCGTTAGAGCCATTTGTGAGAGAGAAAAAAAATGAAATTTTTTGGCGTAGGGAGATTTTCTTGGAAATCTTAGTCTCATCCTTGGTAGATACCGAACTTAAATACCAAGTTTGGTATTTGACGGTCTTTTCGTTTTTGAGCTATGCTGTCCACAGGCACACACACAGACACACACACACACCGCACACAAATGGACCTTTTTCCCAAAATGATTTTATTGGGTTCAAGGGACCCAAAACATATAGTTTCGGTGAAATCTCGGTATCGAATTTTTGGGTGGAATGCAATACTTTCTCTATACACTATGTACAGAGTACGTGTAGAGAAAGGAACTAGACTTCACAGAAAATCCGACATAAAATACTTAATTCCGAATAGCGCTGCTCCATCCATCCGTCCGTCCGTCCGTCCATCCATCCATCTTTCTTTCTTTCTTTCTTTTTTTCTTTTTGCTTGCCATAGGTCAATCGTAGAGAAAGTAACAGTTTAGGATTTCTCTGTTATATTAGTATAATTAGTATAATTAATATTATTATTGTTATTATTATAATGACTTATTGGTTATTAATTATTATTATTATTACTATTATTATTGCTAAGTTTAGTTAATCGACGACTAATGTTTAGCCGTTTTAAATGAGAAACAGAATCACTTTTATTGTTAAATTAAGTGTTTCTTCCCCTGATTTCTCGAGATTTTTCCGGTAAGCCACAAGAACATCTTCTTGGGGAATTTAATGTCGTGCGGGCATGTTGCCATGGTAGTTAAGTGGTCAGAGTAATTAGAGACTGTGAGGTCCCTGATTCCAATACTGGCTGTGGCATTGCGTTTTTCAGTATGATTCTATCTTTACACAGATGGTGACAGGTACTCTTTTGTTTTTTCTCCTTTGTGATTTACGTCTCAATCCACATCATAAAGAACGAATGAGAGACTTTTGTTTTATCGTTCATTAATCCCTTACTATTGCATGCATGTTACAGTTTAATGATACAGAAACAACCCTGAAACCCTTTAAAGTATATCTAAACTGACACGTGAGCGATATGACACAATGAGAGTATAATTTGAAGAAATGGATGGCGATTCTGCGATTCAATGCATACTAAACGTGAACCTGTCAGATATTTGACAGGTCCTATCTCTCTTGGAATAGCATTTCGTAACATAACACTAAAATCTATATATTCCTAACCTGTTATAAAATGAACAAATTCATAATTTGATTAGCATTTATTAGGTTTTCGTCGCACATATTTACGCTGTAACGTGTATAGGAAGCAACAAAACGACATATTTATTTTCTAGAATACCATTCTAGAGACAAAAAGGTCAAATAAATTATCTCTCAAGTGAAACAGTTTACATACGACGGCCATAAAATCTGACCAATATGAAGATGCTAATCCAATCATTCTATATCACCAGAACTATTGCTGACATTTACTATCAGGAAAGTCAATTCAATTCAATTTATTGGTCCTGTTGAGCATTTACAGCGTGATATGCGATTTCTACAATATGTAGAAATGGAAAATAACTATTTAAAAATTACAAAATAGGTAGTTACAAATGATTATTTTATAAAGTAATTTTAAATGTTTGAAAACATTATATAAAATTATTATTAATTTAATTGCTTTTTCACACAAGCCGTGTGCAGGACTGGAGTTGGATAAGTAGAGTCAGACTGAAAAATTCAATGCCTTAGTCGGATTTGAACCACAGATCTCCAGATGGCTGCTCTACCACTGAGCTACCATAGCTACATGTCGTAACGGAATTAAATTTCTCAATTTACTCGCATGTTTTCCGGTAAACCACAAGGTGGTATCAAATTATTTGAAGATGACATACTCCAATGGCGACTTACAATGTCATAAGAGCTTTAAGTCCCGGACTTCAAAGTATAGCCAACTATTATGGTCAATTACTGTTAATTTAATTGCTTTTTCACACAACCCATATATAGGAGTGGATAAGTAGGGTCAGACTGAAAAATTAAATTCCGGGACTTAAACCACGGGTCTCCCGGTCTCTAGCCGGTTGGTCTACCACTGAACTACAGCAACATGCCGGCATGTTAATTTATACACTTGCTAATAATTTAAATGTATTCCAAAATAATTTTACATAACGTCTGTAATTCATATAACTTCTAGGTTAAAATTAATGGCATGGTCAAATAGTCAGCCTATAAATTTCCGTAAACATACATACTGGCAAATATGCTATCGATACAGATGAACACAGATGAACATGTTCGCATGTTCACAACGAAATGGCATTTTTGCTCTGGTGACAATGGTGACATTCTGTATCAGCAGCTGTGATAGCCAATAAACATATTAACAAAAACAGTGCCCGTAAGTTTTTATCTTAATATAGTTCATATATCTAATCGATCAGTGTACTCTGGGATCATTAGCCTAACTAACTGACTGATAAGCTATTGGTAAGAAACAATTCTTAAGCTGCAAATTTATGGGAACAGAAAACGTGAAAATGCTATACTATGCAATATATGCAAAATAAAGTTAGTCTTATTTTGGTGTAGATATTTGTTTCTAAATCTTATATATGTAAGAAACTCTTGAATATGACCCTTCAATAAAACATGCATTTATATGCACATGGTTGGTCTAGTCATAGCAGAGCTGAGAAGTCAGAACGCAAAGGCAGTCAAAACATACTGCATTAGCTGTTGTCCGCTGATGTTATGGATTATATTTTTTAGCATCATGTCCACTGTTTTATAGTTTTGAATATAAGTTGATCACTTAACAAGAATGCATTTCTACACCGAAACACATGCTATCATTCCTCATTAATAACCATCATCAGACAGCATGACACACAAAAAGCACGATAAAGTAGCGTTAAACTTTTAATTTAATTCACATTTAGTTTTAATTTAATTTGTAAAATCCTTATATTGCTTTAATAAGCAAGATTCGGAATAACATTTTTAAATAAGACATATTTTATTAAATAACTGAATGAGTTCAATAACATGTACATGTTACAATAAATAAAGAAATAAATACATGCAAATAAATGAACAAATAAATCAATGTGCGGTTATCTGCGTGACTTTATCAGATTATACACAAAGAAGTACGTCGCTTTGAAAAGATTCTTGTTAAAACTGGAGATAGTATTTCACTTAACCTTCATTTTTATATCCAGCTTAACGTGCTTTAACCTGGTTGGTCATATCGGACGATGAATGAAATTGGTGAAATGATGCTCAAATGATCTCAGGGTCCATGGAGTTTAAAGTTACACGAAATTCATCTTCTCAAGATAAGGGAAAACCCCGAAAATAACCTTATCCCGCTAACTTAATCTAAGCGAGATTCAAACTCGCGACCTGTTAATGTGAGGCAGACACGCTACCCCCACTACCTAGGCGGGTTACCTTCATTATTGTACATTACTAATACATAGTAATCAAAGTGTTTGTAGTTTATATTTTAAGTGCAGAGCTTATGGATGCAGATGTTTTTATATTCCACCATCAAGAGGTATTTTCCTGGTAATTTTAAAATTTTGTATAATATCCTATGGTAAATTGAAGTCAAAATATAATTTTAATGTGCACTTGTGTGTTTAACCGTTTATTGAAATGATTAAAAATCGATCAATTTGATTGTTATGGAGCTTGGAATACCTATATCCCAATTATATTTTAGGATCCATTAAGGAGAGATACTATAAAACATTTTTTTTTAAAATGGGAAATAACATGTACACGAGATAAAATATTAAGCATACAAATTATCGAGATTTTTATTCAGAAAAATATTAAATAGTTTTTTAGAAAAATATTACTTCTTTACGTTCCGCTGGCTAAAATAACCAGATAGGATGAAAGCATAAGTTACAGTAGTGTAGTTAAAATTATATAGAAATCATAAAGATTTATAGAGTTGCGTGCCAATCGGGATATTTCAGGCGGTAACCTCTGTAGCCCGCATTCGAGGGGTCCCGCGCTCGATCTCAGGCGATAGCCCACTCTGAAACATGGGGTTTTCGTGGTTTCACCTTGTGGACAGGAGTTTGTCGTTGTACCTTGTCTTTTACCATCTCGTCTTCTACCACTTTACTGCACACACTTTCTTATTCACATAATTTTCTATTCATCTGTTTCAAGACTGAAGGACTAGGCAACTGTGTTCGGCGAGTTTCGGCTGGGCGATGTTGTGCGCTCTGTAAAGGTTTCTTCCTGAGGTGGTTGCTAGAGCATGCTGCCAGGACGCGCCTTCGGTGCTTTCGGGCGAGTGTCTTGGGGGGACCCTCCTTCCCAGGCTCATCCATCTGGATGTGATGCCCCTTCAGGTCACTCTCCTCATTCCTCCCTCCTATGGGTCACAATGGTGTACACGCGGCACTGTGCCCCAGTGATTGGGGGGCCCCATTCACGATTATCCTAATCCTTTAGGGTTCCATAGAAATTTCCATAGTTAACGCCACAACTAGAGCTAAATTGTAGTTCCTTTAGTTCTTACAGAACTATGAATAGTACTACAGTAAAAAAAAGTCCGTCAAGATCATATTCCCATGGAATGAAATCAATTCTCTGAAAAACTTCGGAGCGTTGGGTTGTCGGAAGATGTTATGACATGATGTATAACTTTCTCTCACCTCGCACTTATCCAGCATGACTTGGTTCTACTGTATCCTCTGTGCGGCTAGTAATTTTGGGAGTGCCTCAAAGTTCCTTTTTAACTTCTCTGTTCTTTATTGTGTTCACCTGTGATATACTTATCTTGTGATATGTTCCCCGTACGGGAGGTTCCGAATTCTTCAGCTGCTTTAATTGCGAGCGCTGCGGCCCCTAGGATTATTAGATATACGCTGGGCCAAACATCTGAGCTGCTCCCGAAAGGGAACTGTTCGCAATGGGTTTGACTCGGTGAAACCCACGAGAGATTGCGTACGTCTGGGCGATGATGCCTGGGGTAGAGTTGTGAAACACTGTCCTCCGGCCACTAACCTGGAGAGCTCAGGGAATGGGGGAATGACGGGCTTAAACCGGCGGGGGGGGGGGGGGTAGGCACCGTTCTAATGGAGAAATCCACAGACTTGTTCCCTAGTGTCATGAGGCACACCTGCGTAGTCAGGCCACTGCTTCCTTAGTTATGACGTGAATGCTGGCATTTTCACCGCGCACTATGAATTAGATGTCGCTGTTCACAGACTACGGACGTAAGAAGAGGACTTCAGAGGCTGTTCCCAGAGGATGCAGGATTTAAATATCAATTATGGTCTTTTAATTTTTTAACTATGCTGGTCACAGGCGCATACACTTGGATCTTTTTCAAAAATGCCTTTTTTGTTTATTCAAAAAGCTTCAAAACATATTTCCGGTGGAATCTCGATATCGACTTTTCTGGAGGAATACAGTGTTTTCCCTACCTACTATATGTAATATAATAAAAAATCAAATGTGTTCCATTTACATGACTTTCTCTAACTGTTCGCAACAAATTTTTCTTACAAATGATTATCCTTTTATCTAAACCATGCTAATCAAGATAAATATTAGTAGAGTTTGTCTTAGCACTTGCTTCCTTGTAAGTAGAATATACTAAGGAGTACATTAGTGCATCCTACTTACAAGGAAACAAGTAATAAGACAAATTCTGCTAGTATTTATCTTGGGAATACACTAGGCTAAAGTGAATAGTCAAATCTTTTATAAGCCTCTCGGTATGTGAGACAATTGAAATTCGGTTCTCCTTTCTTCCAGTAGTAAAATCAAAAGTGAGACGAAAAGAAAGCTCCTTTCCATTTGAGAAAAGTTTAAGTAGCTTAAAACTGAAACCAATAACACGGGATATCTCAGTAACGATCAACTCAGCAATAAAACGAATAGGACATAAATTGTGTGTTTTAAGGAAATCTGCAGTTTTTGTGTGGTAACTTTTTTGTCTATCTCTTGCGGCTTACCAATTATACAACGATATGCAAAAGTCATTCGAATGAAATGGTCTTCAGAGGCTATTCCCAGAAAATTCAGAATATACATATCCTTTGTCATAAAATATCTTAGATGAATGGTATTTTTACCAAAATCTGTAGAGCCATTTTTGAGAAGCTCAACACTGTCGAAAAATATTCCATGTAAAGGGTAGTTGAGATGGAAGAATTTTCCTGAAAATCTTCATGTTGCATCCTTGAACAAATACTGAACTTAAATACGAAGTTTGGTATTTAACTGACATTTCCTTTTTGAGCTATGTTGTCCTCACACAAACACACACAAAGGCACACGCACACACTTAATTTTTCTAAAAACGTTATTTTATTCAGAGGACCCCAAACATTGGTGAAATACAATACCTTCTTTATCTACTAAGTTTATCATATGTGTTATGTGTTTATTTTTGTGTGTCAGTAGCTTTAGAATTATTTTCTATATCTCTGTGCAGTAGCTGGGAACGGCATTTTATGCACTGAGGGAAACCACGAACTTCCGTAACTTATTTTTGGAGTCAAGAGCGAGGTGGAGAACGGATGGGAACAGACAGAAGTCAAAACACCAGCAGTAGCTTAAAATGTATGAGTTTGCCTTGAGCGGAAAGGCACGATTTAAATTTTAAAGGAAACAGAAACAGACATAAAACAACAACAGCAAACCGGATTTGTGTTTGACATGACAGCCGTTCTTTCAGTATTTATTTAGGCAGACATTCTTATCACATTATACTTCCTAATGTATCTGTACCAACAGTAGGCGATGTCTTTCTGTAGAGTTTTTAAAGGCTTGCCATCAGTGAAGCGGCGCTACTAAAATCTGCAATCAACATTGTGCCTGTCATGGTATAACATGAATTATATTGCGCTTTTAAGGAGAGATACTCTGAAAAAAATCTGATGTGTTCCATTCACATGACTTTCTCTACATCTCTGAGACAAATTATAATTAAAAAGCTTATTCTTCTATTTTCTTCTTGCTAATTTAGAAAAATTAGCATTACTCGAGGTGGGCGATTTTGACTTAGACATTTTATGTTTGAGCCGTTATTTATATTTTATTATCCGGTAATGATGCCTTCTATTTGTACTTTTTATTTTCTCTACATGTATTCCACCCAAAAATTCGACACCGATATTTCACCGGAAATACACGTTTTAGGATCCCCTGTATCCAAAACAAGACTTTTTACTTTCTCTACACGTACTATATACATAGTGTATAGAGAAGGTACTGCATTCCACCCAAAAAATTCGATACCGAGACTTTATCGGAAATACACTTTTTATGGTGTCCTGTATCCAAAAACATTTTTCCGTGTGTGTATGTGTGTGTCCATGTGTCTGTGAACACGATAATCAAAAACTAAAAGTCAGTAAAATACCAAACTTGGTACTTATGTTTTGTATCTTCTCGAGATGCGACACGAAGATTTTGAAAAAAAAATCCCCCACCCCAAACTACTCTTTACATGAAAAAAAAATCCAAAATTTTGATTTTCTCAAAAATGGCTTTTGATTAAAATACGATATAATAAAAATATTTAGAAGGCAAATAAGATGTAAATCTTGAATTTTATGGGAATAACCTCTAAAGACCTCCTTCTTCTTAATGAATTTTGCTGAATTTTGCGTGACTGGTAAACCGTAAGAGATAGACAGAAGCTTACCACAGATAAAATGTAGATCCGTTAAAACACACAATTTATGTCATATGTGTTTTTTTTTCATGGAATTGATGATTTCTGAGATATTCCTTGTTATTTGTTTCAGATTTAAAATACTTTTCTCACTTGGTAAGTTGTAACTCCTGTAACTCCTGACCCTGCATAGAAACGGATTTCAACCACATGGCAACCATCTTTTAAGAGATTTGATATTTGTTTTAGCATAGTGTATTCCTTTATTTTCCTTATACTTACAAGGCAGCAAGTAATTAAGAACATTTCCAAAATTACATAATAACACCTAACACTTAATAAAAAAACTAAATAAAATAAAAAATTAAAACAAAACAAGAATTACATTTTAACATCCTTTAAGAAATTTTATATTCATTGGTATATATTATAGTTTTTATGGACTACTAACGTTTATCTCGGTTATCACAAATTATATAGAAGGATTTGCTTTTTAACATTAATTTGTTACAGCGATGTAGAGAAAGTCATGTGACTGGAACACATCAGATTTTTTCTAATATCCTCACTTCGCCTATGATCTATAAGTCGGTATCCCACTGCGGCTCGTAAAAAGGGATTTTCGGTGGCCTCCTAATTGTTGTATTGTTATGTGAGTAACTTTCAGATTCATACAGGAGGGTCGGTGTATTCCATTATTTTGTAGAACTTCATGAACGTCTCTCTCCACAAATGTGCTTCTTAATGTATTTCTACTGGCACCTCCGCAGCTTCTCATATAAATATCATACTCTTTATTATCTCCTAAAATAATTCCCAAATTAATTTAAGTTCATGATTTGGTCTCCTGTTACGTTCTCTATACGTACTATGTAAATAGTGTATAGAGAAGGTATTGCACTCCATCGAGATTTCAACAGAAATAAATTTTTTGGGTCCCCCTGAATCCAAAAAAAAAAAAAAGCATTTTCAGAGAAAGGTCCGAGTGTGTGTCTGTGAACAGCATAGCTCAAAAACATAAGACCGTTAAATACCAAACTTTGTTTTTAAGATTAGTATATTCCAAGGATTTGACACGAAGATTTTGAAGAAAATCCCCCACCCCCAACTACCCCTTACATGGACCTTTTTTCAGAATTTTTGATTTTCTTAAAACCAGCTCTAACGATTTTGATTCAAATATTATATATTAAAGATATTTACCTGACGAATAAAATGTATATCTTAAATTTTCTGGGAATAGCCTCTGAAGACTAGTTTATTCAGGATCAATTTTACGGAATTTTGCATAACTGCTAAACCGTAAGAGATGGAAAAAACTTACCACACAAAAAATGTAGAGCACTTTAAGCACACACAATTTATGTTATATACATTTTTGCGTGGAATTGATCGGTTTTTTTTAGATATTCCTTGTTTTTGGTTTCGGCTTGGAAAAACTTATAATTTTCTCTTACAGGAATTTGTCAACTCCTGTCCACACAAACAGCAGTCACATAGCAACCAACTTTTGACTATCACTTTAACCTATGGTACTCCCTTATTTCCCTTCTACTTACAAGGAAGCAAGTAATAAGAGTATTTCTGCTAATTTTTTCTCGATTAGCATGAAGTAAATGGAGGCATAAGCTTTTTAACAATAATTTGTTACAGAGATGTAGACAAAGTCATTTGAATGAAACACATCAGGTTTTTCCTTGTGTTTCGTAGAAGTGACTATCCATTCCTTTGTGAGCATATAACTTTTAAGTGGTAGGTATCAGGAAGGGCGCGCGCAGTATAATGTCAACAAGTTTATGAACAACTTCAAAATTCGGGTGAAATTGAACAAGTTTCTCTGAATTCATTACTTTTGCACCTGGTTAGTTTACGGCAGTATGCACACTTGGACCAGCAATTGGAGAGATTGTTAAAAATAATTAATGAACGGAAGAAGTAAAACTGGAGCTGAATTCTCTGGAAAAGCTTCTGAAAAATAATTTCCAAGGCAACTAGATGCTGCACATTTTTTTCTCTTCTGCTGCACTTACAATAAGTAGAGGAAGTATTTTATTTCATCGAAAACTCCAATCTCACTGCACAAAAAATGTAAATATCGTTAAAGCCTACAACTTATGGCAAATACATTTTTTGTGTGTAGAGCTACACCAATTCAGAGACATTTCTTGTTGTTGTTTTAAATTTTACAATCCTTATACTCTTCTTAAATCGGAAGCCTTCATTATTTTTATTTTTTTAAAATTTAGAATTCGGAACATCTTGAATGTGAGGCAGACACACTTCCCCCCACACAATGGGGTGGAAAACAAACGTTTATATAAATTAACATGAAGTTTTTGTAAGAATAGCTTGTTGAAGTATGGGTAGAATATTGAATATAACACGCATCTTTTGCGCTTTTTTGAATTTACTTGAACTATTTCGAATTTTGTCTATTTTTTCATAATTTTCTCATGCTGATATGGAACTATTGTCGAACAATTTTCTTTGAACTTCGCTGTAACATGTTATCTCTTTTGAAGCGGTCTCCATCGATACTTACTTCATTGACAATGTAAACAAAAGCAATAGTTTGTAACGACTCTAAATTAACTCAAACATTGCAAAATTAATGTACTGTACAATGTTATATATTTATCCCATGTGTTAAAGTTTGCAACATGTTTTAAAAGTCGCTATAAGACCTTGCAGTTAGGCGAATTAAATGCATAAAAAAAGACAATGATTTCTGAACGTTTACCGCTTTTCTCCATTAAAAATAGTTCCTCTTAAATTTCTACAATAAGTACACAATTTATATCAATCTATACAATGCTGTCTAAGTAGCATAGTGTGAATCTTCCAGGAACGGAAATTTACTAAATTTTAATCATTATTCCTTTAGATTCAATTGCTTATCAGTGCAGAGGTTGTAGTAACGGCTGCTTCCAGTTATCACTTGGAAAGCGTGAAGTTTAAGTAATGGCGGAGTCTTTAATACCGTGTATTGGAATATAAGGAAAATTCTTAAAAACTGGCATGAAAATAATAATTATTTTTAAAGTATGTAGTAAAGTTTTGTAAAAAGTACCCTAGACAATTTACTGGTGTTACTGAAAGCGGAATAAAGTGGGCATAGCCTTTAAATTAGCCAAGGTACGACATCTTGTGCCAACAGCTTTATAACAAGTGACAGCCTTTCGGCTGGAGGAATGTGTATTTCTTGAAAATCAAAAAGAGATTTGGAGGGAAAGAGGACATTGTCATTGATCAACTAATTATTATCACTTACACTTCAGATTAGCTATTCTGGGTAAGTCATTGCATTATGACAGTATATTAAAGAAATATGCAGTGTATGGATATTACAATTAACTCGCGCGCGCAAACACACACACACACAAAAGAAAGGTTGGAGTGATGAATGTATGCAACATATCAGCAAATTTCCAAAACAAAAGATTGAATTTCACATTTGCAGTACTGAATAACAATCTCCTAATGGTTTTATTTAGTATACATTTTGTATCTTTAGTTTGTGAACAGTAAAGTAGATATGCATTTTTTTCTGTCAAGTAAGTGAATTAGGAACCATACATTAGCACTAAAATCAGAGATAAGAATAGAAGCGTTTAGATCATAGTGCTACAGGAAAGTGCTAAAAATAATTAAATTGTACTGAGAAGCTCCATTTATTTAACCCTATTTTACAAGAATATGTTAGGGTTATATTTTTATTTTCTCTAGCAGTAGGTACATACAGTGTACATAGTAGCTATATAAGGTATTGTATTCCACCCAAACATTTGATGTCGAGATTTCCCGGATATATGTTTTGAGATCCCCTGAGTCCCAAATACGCATTTTGACTTTTTCTAGCGCGTATGTACACACAATATACATAGTAGCTAGAGAAGGTTTGTATTCTACCCAAAAATTCCATGTCGACAATTCACTGAAAAAAATATGTTTAGAGGTCCACTGAGTCCGAGAAAAGCATTTTTAGAAAAAAGGTCCGTGTGTGTCTGTAGACAGCATATCTCAAAAACGAAACTTGATATTTATGTTTAGTATCTTCAAAGGATGCAACACGAAGATTTTTCAATAAAATCCCGCCGCCACAAACTGTCCTTTACATGGACACATTTTTGAGAATTATTTTTTCACAAAATCGGCTCTAATGATTTTGATTAAGATACCGTGTACTAAAGATATTTACACCGCAAATAAAAATTTGGAACAGCTATAGAAAGTTGTGCGAGTGTAACACATCTAATTTTTATAATACGATAACATACATATAATAACATAATAGACAATAACAAACAATAACATAATATACATTACGATAACATACAAAAAAGCGAAGTATCATAATATTTGATTCAAAACTATAACATACTGTTGACCGCAATTGAAGGCAAGAATAGCAAAGGAAGAGCAAGGCATGGTACAAATTAATAGTAGTACTTATTAAGTGCATAGCATTACATCAATTGCGTCTCACATTGGCCAGGAGATTGTACATGCCCTATAAAATATTTGTATTGAGAATATTGTCTACTCTGTTTTATATAAACATATAAAACGCACATGTACAAAAGAAATAGCACATATCCACACACTCAACCTACACCCACGCAATCACACATTCAGATACTCATACACCAAATATATTTATATATTACTTGCACAAACACCTTAACTGTTAGCCCTCTTACTTTTATTAAGTATGTGCCTAAGCTTAGCCAGTTTGGCTGTTTAGAATCGAGGTTCAGCATACTATAATCCGTCTAGCTTGAAGCGGTTTCCTAATATCCTCCGTCTGCACCCAAACTGCCAAAATATGCTGCCAGTCTTCATGTTCACCGCATATTGGCATATCCTCCTATCAGCATCGTCAACTACCTTACGAGCTTTCCACCCTTTCAGCCCAAACCACCGTACTCTGTTTCACACCCGATTCTAAAACTAATGTTTCCCTATCCCGCCAAGTTGGTATTTCATTTTGTAGTTCCAATGATGAGTTTTTTCTAGATTCATTCTCAGTTTCCTTCTGTTTATATTATTTAGTCGTCTTTTTATTTTTTTGTGAAGTTAAATCTACTTTTGTAACCCATTTGCCAAATATAGTTTAAGCCCATTTTTTATAATCCCCTTTGCAGCCCCATCGCACACCAGTTTGGATGCTCTGTGTTTATCATTTTATGGCGATGTCATATTGGTCTTAGTGTTGTGCTGGTTTATCTTTAATTTCATGGAACAAATTAAATACGGTAGATAAGATAATCAGAATGAAGAATCGTTGCAAAGTAATCTAAGAATTGATAACTAAGAAGAAGGAGGAGGGGGATGAGGAGGAGTTATGCAGTTTTTCAACTGTATAGCAGACGAACGCAGATCAGCAGCATATGCTCCCTGGATATGAGTTCGCGGAAGAATGTATTCTGATTTGTTGACATCACCGGAGAAATAAGGATGGATAAATGACAGTATTTCAGGTGATACTATGAATTTCTAAACACATTGTAGGAAACAGAATTCATATGCACTATCGTGATCAAGTCTGTTGACTTTGTTGTACTATGTATGTATCTGATTCGGATGACTGCCTTGCGCTTCCTACTTAGATTTAAAAGGCGTATAGTATAAATAACATCTGCGTTTATAAGTGCGATCAATGAGATATAATTTATTACGAACTTGATGATAAACATAATCAAAGGAACTATCAAATAATGTGCAAGTAGGAATAAATGGAAATGAAAGGAAAGTCGATGAAGCGAATTCGGAGTAACGGACATTTCTTTGTATAGGCTTGTGGATCAATCGAACTTGCTGTCAGCAAACACTATTAGTTCTTATGTTTGATGATCATATTAACTAATCTTCATTTTAAATAGTGTTCTGTAATATTTCAGCCAATGCTTTAATTTTTAAGTCTATGGAAATACCAACAATTACCATATTATCGGATGCATCTTATTAGAATAATCAAGTGTGTTTCTAACCTGGTTGTGGACCTTATTTCTAAAATATAACAGATAGCCGAAATGTATTAATTGATATACCAATTATATTAAATATTCAAACACCAACATCAAATCCCGAAACCAATTCAACTTCCCCTTCCGCAAAATCAGGTCTACACTTAGTCTTTGGATGTGTTGGCATAATCTAAACGGTGTATCTAGCTCGGAATAGAGGAGGAGGGTTCATCAAGTCCAAAATTGTTACATTTTATGAAAAATATGATTAATTCTGCTTAATAGGTGATTGGTTCATTAAAATACTCAAATATTTAGTTTATAAATTAATTTATAAAATATTGGTGTGTATTAGGTTTTAAAGTAATAACCTCAAAACAAGAATTTTTCAATAAATGACTCGTTTTCTCTGAATCCACAAGGTGTATCTGCATTCAGTACTAACAATGGCACACTCATATGGAACTGCTTCAGCTGATGTTGCTCAAATAATTCATTTTTGGAAAGATAATATGTCAGAAATGTATCTATTAAAAAATTTAGAGGTTTGCAAAAATAACATATATTTCAATCCATATTTTAACATCAAAACAAATCACTACACTCAGAATGAATGCATAAACATCACGTGAAAAGATAACATTTCCATATCAAGTGGTTTATGAGAAAACGGGTCAGTAACATAGCTAATTAACATCAGTGACACAGGGCTTGATAATTCCCTCAAGGCGTTACCTCAATTACCTGTGTATTTATTTCAGTGTTACCAGTCATATATACGTTTAGTAACAATTGCTAGTGGCATATGATGTAATAACACTTTGCACACAATATTCACTGCCTGTTTGATAACGGCAATGGCGCTCTCCATGTCTATGTTTCTTGTGAATATTTACAGATAAAATATACAAAAGTACTCTGCGTTTACAAACAACAATGTGATGAATGTTAACTACATTAAAATCGTTCCAAAAGAATACAAATAGCCACTCTACCCTGAATGTAAGATGAGGCACAACTAGGCTACGCTCTTTGTATTTCAATAGCATAGCTCACATGTTATGTAAAAAGCTTTATTTAATTGAACTCAATGACTTAAAGCGACAAGGTAGTCTGAACATACGGAAATTACACCTAAAGTGAGCTGAAAAACCACTGCTCTTAAAATATTCAATTGCTTTTCCAGAAATTTGTATGAATTATTCTATAAATCATGATAATTATTTAAAGCGGTTTTTTTGAATTAATAGCTTATGTGGTTGAGTCTACAAAAAGTACTTCATTCAGCAGAAAAGTAATAAAACTTAGTCTTAAAACATGTACCTTTTTCTCTGAAACTGCTTGCAATACATAATCACACTTTGTATGCTTGTTCTCAGTATAATCAGCTGTCTTCTGAACCTCAATTATTTAGCTATGATACAATTTCAGTAGAAATTAAAAAGGAAATATATTTGCAAATTCAAAAAAGTAAACATGAGGAAATTTTGCAATGTTATTGCTTTCTTAATATGATCAATATATGCTACAACATCACGATTGTGGTTCAGAAAGCTCAACTATGTGTTGTATATATGTGTTGAAAATTTCAGCTTTCCAGCTCTTATAGTTTCTGAGAAAAAGGTACATAAGCAACCAAAAATGCTGTTTTGAGAAAACTGAATTTAAAGATTCAAATGTTCTAAAAAGGGGCATTACAACAGCTTTAAAGAAATGCAGACCAACATTTAAATTATATTTAAATTGATTAAAATCCTCTTAATCCCCCAAAAGTATAACTTTTCTACAACTAGAAATAATAGAGATTTTATTAGTGTTTTTTTTACCATTTCAGAGTACCTTGTCCCCTTATGAAATTGCATACTTTAAGAACATTATACAGATTAGATTCATTTAAGTTCTCCTTTACAGACAATAGGTTGACGATACTGCTCCTTTTGAAGAATTCAGATAATACACGTTAATATTAATATTACTATATTTACATTTTAACACATTTGTTTATTTTTACTGCATTAAATCCAACAATTAAAAGCGGGGAATATAATTTTGGATTAGTTAACGAATTCATTAGGATATAAAATTTTTAGAAACGTGGATATCGTAGCAAAATAAAATTAATAAAAGCTCGAAATCCAACTTACATAAGAAGTAGAAAACAAAAATCTTGAGTGAAACATAACCGAACTCTGTTAAAGCATAAGAACCTTGGCGCCTATTAGAAACATGTATAACGTGCATTCATTTATTTCTGTAGCATATCTGAAACGTGTCGGTAATTTAATGTTCACGCCTCATGTTCACAACATTGTTTCTTGGTGTATAATTGTGTATCGTACTATCTGGTATTTACAACAGTTTTGTAAATATAAACTGTCCAGAAATTAGATTAACTGGCTTTCTCCACCAAGCACATTCTCCCACGTGAAAGAAAGCCATGTGATGATATAAAACACTTTTGTCCACTTCTCTGTATGGTGCTTTGAAACATTGAGAGAGGCTCTTACCTGTCTATGCTGATAGCAACCAGGTTGAAGATGGAGGATGTGCTGCACGTCACATCCATGGCGATGTAGAAGTCACATACGAAGTTCGGAAGACTCCACGTCCCATTTACCTGAAACCAAGATAGTATGTGATTAGCTGGTTTGCTGTGCACTTCTATCACCTACTCTTAGGATATACAGTAGTACATTCAGTGAAGAAAACAAATTGCAACTGAATTAAACATATGTGCATCTAAACAATGCTCAAAGTTTATCATTTCTCTGCAATGTTTAAGTCCATTTTGTTTATATACTTATTGAGTTATTTACTAGTCATTTTATTAATTTTCGAGCTACTATGACTTATTTTTACTTTCTCTACCACTCATCAATAGTAAGTAGAGGAAGTTTTGTATTCTATTCAAAATTTTGATTTTGATAGGCAATCGAAAGTACACGTTTTGAAATTGCTGCATAAAAAAATAAAATTTAAAAGAAAAGTCTATGTGTGTGAAGAAAATAACTTGATAAAAAATGTCAGAACGCATTTCAGTTAATGGCCGCCAGATGGCAGTGGTACAAGTTATTTGTTGCTAAATGGTCATAGTACTGCTATATATTTCCCTTCCCATTCAATGTTAAGGTAACGCAACAGTTTATCGACACAATGACGCAATGCAGCAGTGAAATTCAAATACATTGTTATATATTAACTGTCCTTTCCTTACTCCTATCGTTTAAAATAAAGAATCGAAGAAATTTTCCTAAGATGAACACCTAGAGAGTAAGTAGTTATTTATTTTCCGATAGATAGCGATAGTAGTATTTTTCCTCCCCATCCAATGTTAAGGTAACGCAACAGTTTATTGAGATGACACAACACAGCAGTGAAATTCAAATACATTTTTATGTATTAACTGTCCTTTACTTATTCCTATCGTTTAAAATAAAGAAGCTTTGCTGGCGACGAACACCTGAAATACGTACTTATTATTTGCCACAAGAAGGCCGTAGACCTACTGCTCTATTTTTCTTCTTCAATGCTAGGGGCATGCACCTGGTTATGGAGACAATGACGCAAGCTAACTGTGAAAATTAAATACATTTCTTATGTATTAACTATCGTTTCCTTGGTCACATTGTTTAAATAAAGAAATAAGTATATTTATGTTGTAATTCTTTAAAATAAACGAGCTATAAACTATGCACATAACCATTCACCCTTCTTAGAATCTGAAAATAACGGGATCCGTTTTAGGATTAACTTCCTATTGCAGATGTTGGTTATTTGACGTTATGTGATACATGAGCTAGCAAAATAACATGAAAATACCTACGCCACCATCACACTACAATTGCGGTGTTCTTAATACATTTGATCAAGTAATATTTTGGGTTAAATGGAGAAATTTAATACACAAACTTTCATGAAATAAAAGCTTATCAATTGACTAACTGGATCTACTTGCTCTTTAGTTACGTCATTGTTAGTCTTAGAAATTGCCGTTTTGACACAGAAGAAAATAAAGAAAGAGGTGGAAAATATTAGGAGTAAAGGAAAGAAAGAGATTCGGAAGAAGCATGAATTTTACTTTGTGACTTTCTCCTTAATGTAATTCATTACCTACGCCATCGTATACCCACCACACTATGGATGCGCTGCCATTACTGTTGTGCCAATGACATCTTTGTTGCCAACGCTGTTAACTCCATATGTCATCCTTTCCACACTACCTTATGGGATTTGCCAGGATTCCCGCCACACAATTTACAGCCTAAGGTTGACTCGGTGATAATTATACGACGCAATATCAATGAGACGAAATATGCAGCAGAACAAACTCACTGTTAAAATTATGAAAAATTTGATTTAAGTTACTCTAACATGGGAAAGTTAAAGGCAAGGATATACTTATTCCAAGAACACCACTAATGTCAACCGACTTTCGTTTTGAATTTAAGCGCGCCTTGTATTGACAATGACAATAAATTCCAAGATCAATCGTTAAAAATGTATGTAATATACCTTGAATTGTGTTTTTCGCATGTTGTACGTTGCGTGCTCGAGAGTCGGCAAAGTATCGGCGCTATTTGTTTTCTTTCCGGAAGGAAAAATTGTACATTACAAGGCATTAAAATAAAGTGCTGTCAAATTATTTAATTGTACTTTTATTTCATTGCATGGTCGTACTGTAAACGGAAGATTTTGTCTGAGTTTTTTTCGTTAGGTACACCACTCGTGCAAAGTCGGGGTGGGCAGCTAGTTTTCAATATAATGAAATTCTTCCCTTTAAAAGCCATTATACAATCTGAAATAAAAATAAACATTCCCAAGAGGTCTATCGCTTAAAAAAGAATGCAATTGAAATTTGGATAACATATAAATCGGGATTTTTCTTAAGGAGTGCAAATGAGGGAAACCTTTTAACCTTGAATGAGGAACAGTAGAGATGTTTGTGGAAAACGACCCACCATTTAAATAGCACCATCATTAAAGGTTTCATAGAAAGACGCAGTACGATTCGTGGTGCAGCAAAACGATACCATACTATACGATAGGTACCTACTTGTATTGCGGTATATATGCAATGCAAGTAGACGCTATTATCGCGCAGTGCGGTTTCACCACACCATAGTTTTCCGTTGCGTCTGCGTTTGGGAGAAGGGCCGCGCGGTTCCTCACTTCCTGCCTCCAGCATTCTCAAATTGTTAATAAGTTCATCATCAAAAGATAATTTGTTTGTTTCTCATCTGTGAAACCAAAGATGACACCTGAAAACCTTCCAACATTAACTCAAAAGCCTTTTAAGGTTAAACACAAAACAACTGGTATACAAATTGGCTATGCCTTCGAGAACTCTTTGGGACAAGCAAAGTGCTACAGATTTACAACATGGGCTAAAATGATACTTTGCGACATTTGACTGGAAATTTCGGATATGTGCGGAATATTTATATGCGGACAAATTAATTTTGTAGGAAGTCAAGTAGTATTTCCCCTCCTGAGCACGAAATGATCTCATTCAGGGGCTGTGTTAGAACAAAGTTTTATTCATAATTTTTGTAACAGTTACTGGTCAACAAAATAAATAAGTATATATAATAAGAAATAACACTAAAATTAGGAACCAAAATTGTCAGTAAATGTCAGTGATAACAGGAATTTAATGCTCTAATAATCCCTTTCATATGCAACTATTTATACATTGAAATCTTCCATTATATGCACATAAATACGCTCATATAAAACCATTAAGATGTAATATTGACATAAAATAAACATTTAAGGCAGTTTTATATAATCTCTTGTTAAATAAAACTTTTATGAAGGCATATGAAACATAAATTCATTCAAATTAGCTATAATATTGAAGAGTAGGAATATACCACCGTAGTCTAGACTGCTGCTCATGGTTACTTTTGATATGCTTACAGGAAAGCAAAGCCTTCAGCATCAGAAATCTGTATTCGGTGGGTATAATTGAATCTGCCTTGTTGTCTCTAGCAAAGCAGGGGATATGCGTGAACCGATTGACCCTGCTGTGACTCACCTACTAGTTAGATCCAACTGAGTCTGTCGCGTCCAGTCATGTCGTGGTAGCTGTTCTTGATTCTTAACAGGTCGAACTGAGAAATGGTTAATGATTCGCTATTGCTCTCTAAAATAACAATCGGCATACCCAACCCTGAATAATAATAATAATAATAATAATAATAATAATAATAATAATAATAATAATAATAATAATAATAATAATACAAGAAGCAGCAGCTTTAAAGCACAATTTGATGTTGTTCAGGGGAAAATTTGTTTATTTTTTCCTACTCATGGTATAATGATGTTCACTGGAAATACCACAGATTTATAGGTAGATATTTATTTTGATTACTTTCCCATGCATCTCCTTATGCAAGCGGCTTACCATTTTATTTGTATTACTTTTTGGCAAATAATAAAGAAAATATAAACATAAAACTGATGCTTGTTATACTTAATTTATTTTCTCAGTAAGAGATATTATATTTGAAAGAAAGGGTAATTAAATTGAACGATATAACTGCACTTCAACTTTCATTAAATATTTGAAGGTAAATCTATTTCAGAATATGGCATATCCCTTGGTATAGAAATGATAACTCGATTACTTCACATACGGGTAAAGTTGTGTAGGGTTAACATTAGATCGCTATGTTGCATCGGGTTGTAAGGGGTGTGTTGAATCGATTTGTGAGGGATGTGTTGGATCAGTATGTGAAGGGTGTGTTGGATCGGGTTGTGAGGGGTGTGTTAGATCAGTATACGAGGGGTGTGTTGGATCGGTTTGTGAGGGGTGTGTTGGATTGATATGCGAGGGGTGAGAGGATCAATATGTGAGGGATGTGTGGATCAGCATGCGAGGGATGTGTTAGATCGGTTTGTGAGGGGTGTGTTGAATCAGTATATGAAGGGTATGTTGATCAGTATGCGAGGAGTGTGTTGGATCGATATGTGAAGGGTGTGTTGGTTTGATATGAGAGGGGTGTGTGGATCGGCATGCGAGGGAAATGTTGGATCGGTTTGTGAGGGGTATGTTGGAACAGTACGCGAGGAGTGAGTTGGATCAGTATGTGAGGGGTGAGTTAACCTCACATTGCATGTTATTGCCATTTGGGGACAAAAACGATTAATCAAAAGTTTTAGTACTTTTAGTGGGCTTCTTTTTTACTTTTTTCTAATTTAACAAGAAATTAGGATATTTTTCGCTGTTTTATATAGTAAAAATGTTAATTCTTTTGCAATAATACTTTAGTGCTTTTTTTTAAATAAAGTGTAAAATTCATTCAATTGTAGTTCAAATGCATCCCCGTCAGTATTCAAGCGTGTTATCACACCGGTTATTTTAGTTGGGCCCTCCCCATTCTTTACTACAGGCACCTTCGACTGCAATCGCTCAGACTCGAACTAACAAGTAACTGTTTAAGTCGCTTCAGTTGTGGTGCCGATGAAAAGGATATAAACTCCGGTTTGCGAATTAGAGGAAGATCGGCATATGTAACATAATAATTCATAAAAGAGCAAAAACCTATCCTCCAAAAATAATCAAATTTGCCCACAATTCGATGTTTACAAATATTTCAAAGATTGATGTGCATAACAATAATGCTATCGCAGCTTGCGTCGGGTTCGTAGTTGGCTAGCAGTTGGCCTAGTCTAGCCCTTACAGACCAGGCACTGACGTTTGTGAGGGTTTTTTCAAACACATCGTATATGCTATGGATCCAGTTTTGTAACGTTGGGGACCGTGTCGCACGATTGTGAGGATCTTAAATTCCAGCAACAGTGCACTCCTAGAAAAATATTCGATTGTTAGGGTGGTAGCGCCTGTTTTGTTATTGGCGGGACCGCTTATTGACTGTTTCGCGCCGCAACATAATCATTCTGATTTTGTTTGAAACACAGAAGCTTGTTTATCAGGTATGTTGTAGAATTATGTTCTGAAATGTTAGTCATAATAATCTATATTTTCAAAAAGAACAAATTTACCAAATTTATGAGTAAATCTGATCCAAAACTCTCACCATCACAAACGTGAATGTACGTCCCTAATTGCAACTGCGTATTTTTTAGGTTAATGCTGCCATCTGATTATCGAAAGAATGGCAGGACATAATTATGCTCTTGGGACGGAAATGTTGAGAATACTTGAGGAAGATATGTCGGAACTTAAATTTAGTGACAGTGAAGACGAATAGAACGATACAAATACCAATACCAATGCCAATGAGAAGAGCTCTGAATCAGAAGAGGAAAATGAAAATGATACTGGAGAAACTGCATCCGGAGTATTCTGCACAAACACTCCGTTTAATTCCAAGGACTTACCAGATGTTAGAGCAAGTAATACGAAGGTTAGTACTGTATTATATATGTTCCTATAATTAACAAAACTTTCATTTAGCCATTCTTAAATTCTAATGATGATGAATTACTTTCAGGAGCCTGGAACTCCTGCTATATATTTTGAGAAGTACTTTACACAAGACTTATATGAAAATGCAGCTGTATGCACTAGTTAATACTATCAACAGGAAACCAATGAAGTAATGCAGCCACTTCCTACGCCTGCAGAAATAAACATTTTTATCGGAATTCATCGTATGCTTAATGTATCAAATTTCCTCGCCTGAAGATGATTTGAAGTTCTAGGTTTAGGTTTGATCCTATCGTAAATGCTATGCCCAAAAATAGATTTTTCATCCTACGAGTAAATCTTCATGTGGTGGACCGGTATGCTGTAACTGATGAAGTCAAGAAGTTGAATCGACTTTGGAAAGTTCAGCTGGTAATAGATGCTGTTAGGAATAGATGTTTAGCAATTGAGAGGAATGTTGGTTGTTACAGTATTGATGAACAGATGATTCCCTATTCTGGAAAATGCAAAATGCAACAGTTTGTACCAGGAAAACCAAGGCCGGTTGGTTTAAAAAACTTTGTCTGCACCACATCCTCTGGAATCAGGGTTGACTTTGAAGTTTATTAAAGTCCCACTACAAACCTCCTCGAAAAATCCAGCTTAGGACTAGGTTCCTCAGTTGTTATGCGTTTGATAACAACACTTCCTAAGGGAAGCATTATGTACTTTGATAGGTATTTTGCAACACTGCCTTTGATGGACAGACAGCTTGAAGAAAAGATGGAAGGCACAGGAACTCTTCAAACCAACCGATTTAAAGGATACACATTTGTAAAACATAATCAAATGAAGAGGGGGAATATGAGGAAATCACACGATCAGACAAATCTGTCAATATCGTGAAATGGAAAGACTCTAAACCAGTGCTTATAGTTTCCACTTGTACAGGAGTAGAACCAATAACGGAAGTAAAACGCTGGGATAAGAAAGGAACATGTTATACCAATGTTCCTTGTCCAGCTGTACTAAGGGAATATAATCAACAGATGGGAGGTGTCGATACATTTGATCAGACGATGGAAACTTACAAAACTTGGTTTAAGAAAAGAAAATGCCCCCTGAAGGTGATCATACATTTTCTTGACTGTGCCGTTGTAAATACCTTGCAAGAGTATCGCCATGATTGCTCTCAACTGAGAATGAAACAAAAGGAAATAATAGATCTTCTTGAATTTAAATTATCTATTGCTGAATATCTGATTTGTGTCCAAAGAGGAAAAGAGTATTTTGAGCCTGAAGATACAAAAGCACCAAAAAGAGTGAATCGACCAGCAGCAATACCCAGTGTGGATAATCGACTGGATGGTTACAACCACTAGCCGGCAGTTGACAAGTTGAATGCCCCGCTATGCTGCCGGCTGAAGGGTTGTTCAAGCCGCTCAAGAGTGAAGTGTCAGAAGTGCAATATATATCTGTGCTTAAATAGACTCTAACTGCTTCACTAAATTCCATACACAGCAATAGAAAATATATTAATGTATGAAATTTAAGCTCACTTTGCACCCTCACAAAAATGAGTATTTTTTCACCAGAAGAAGGACCCTAGCACTCACAATTGTGAGGGTATATGTTTTGTAAAACTGTGTAAAAATGTTTTCATGGACACCATGTATTATGTCAATTACATGAGTTAGTAATATAAAATTCCGAAAATTACAATAACATTTTAATTAGTTTTGTTTTAGGTGTGTAAGGGCTAGGCAGGTACAGACTCAGACATGCCTTCAGGTTATTAGAACACCTGATGTAGAATAGTACACCGCATGTAAACACCATCATTGAAATTAAAGACTGAAGCTCATTAGAGAATGACTGCAAACTTCCAGGAACGTTTTTGGAATAACATTTCTAAAGCTATTTACTCTATATCTATTACAATTCAAAATTTTCACTTCACATTAGTTTAAAATATAGCTTTCTATAACGGAATAAAATCATTAATGGGTATCATGTTTAACATAGTATATGCATTCTTTTGGTGCAACAAACGAATTATATAAGCACTCGCCCGCTGTTTACATCTGGACTCAGTTTCTCTCTCGTTCAACAGAATCAGACGACAACAACGATCCTCATAAAATTGGTCACTGATTGGCCACCCACTCCTTAGTATATAGTATTTTTTAATATTATTGAAATTGTTAAAATAGATTCATAAGTGGGCTGAAGCCTTTTGGGCTTCCTTATAATTGGCAAGTATCCAATAAGAGTGAAAATGCAGTTTTGTGAAAAACGCTGATTTATGAAAGAGGAAATATGCTAAGAAATAGGGGCATTGTAAAATTTTTGGCTGTAGAGTTCATAGCAAGGGAAGGATGGCTAAATATTGATTCTTCTGGAGTAGTGATTAGTGAGAAATATAAAATGATAGCGAGACTACAAATACACATCATATTATTTTTAATATATTGCTTGAATAGCTCTTTATTGTACTAGATGTGCATTAATAGAATATTAAACGAAAAGCTTAATTACGTTTGGCCCAGGAACTTCTTTAGGCAGACTTGTGTAAACTTTTTTTTTCTGCAGATAAATACTTCTTAGCGGCACTTCAGTCTCCTGCCAGCAGTATAAGTTCAGCACGTAGCAAAAGAAATGTTGAGAAAGTAGAAAAACAGGACAAAGATGGAAAAGTGGAGCATGAACAGAGATAACAGTTGGTTTCGGCTTTTGTTCCTCAGCCCCTTACGGCAGTGTTTCACACCGTAACGCACTTGTTAAAAGTGTTTTATTGTAGTGCTTTTGCTGCGATAAATCCCGAAGGAAGTAGCTTTCCAATTACCACAGAGTGTAAGGAACAATAAAGTTCCTTGAATGGACTACCCTTCGCAGCTCTCCCTTTCTACACGCCACCTTTGTGCTCGCTCCTTATTGTTGTTCAGCTCAGGCTTCCTTACCTACAGGTGGAAAGTCAGCCAACTTAAGAGGTAAACCATAGCTTTACGCAACTGCCTATACATTGAGTAAAGTCATTTATGCTGATGCAATCTTTTAACACCCCTATGCAGGCAAAAGTTGGCAAAGTTGCATCTCATTAAAAGAATTCCATGCCTCAAGAAACTTTTCATGGGGAATAGTTTAAAGTTGATCCAAAAATTACCAACCAAGCAGAATAGCTCAGGCCGTAGCGTCTGTGGCCCATATTAGGTAGGTCCTGGGTTCAAATCCAGTGCGTAGACCAATTCGGCTGAGGCTTTTTCGCAATTTAAATACCGCATTGGATAAATTTCACCTTCATTCTAAAACATAGATGGCAATTTAGCTATTACGCCGCCACCTGCACAGGCAGTGAAGGCTTCTAAATCCTAGGCCATCTGCTTGTCGCCAAGAAAGAAGCCATTTGCAATCACAACCGCATAACGACAGGTTTTAAACCATTTGACTATCACTTTAACCTAGTGTGTTCCCTTAGTTCTCCTCTACTTATAAGGAGCTAAGTAATACGAACATTCTGCTAATGTTCATCTCGAGTAGCATGGTGTAGAAAGAAGAACTTCTTTTGTAAGAAGTTTGTGCATAGAAAAGCTAGAGAAAGTCACATGAATGTAACACAACTTTTTTTTAGTATATTTAGCAGTCCGTATTCTGTAACGGATTACAAACCAAGCCAAGTGGCTCAGGCGTTTCGTCTGGAGGACTGGCATTCGGGAGGTCTGGGTTCACTCTCCGCTGACTGCGCACTCTGGGTTTTTCCGTGGTTTTCCCGGGGCCGCTTAGGTGAATGCTGGGGCTCCTTTCTATTTCATTTCCCTTCTTCATCTTTCATGTCGGCGCAGGGGTAGCTTGAGAATTTGCAGGCAGATGGCAAGGTTTCTTGCTCCGACTGAAACTCTCTTCCCGCTGGTTGAAGCTAGGTGCCGTTATAGACTTTCTTTCGGCCTCCCGGCGCTTTATAGCCTCGTGGCACGCCAGAGCTACTATCTGGTGAACTGTTAGGGACTTCCGTACGTTTCCGCGCTTGGCTCTGTCATTTCCTGTGTGCTGACCTATGGTTTCCCCACCTCTCACCCCTTCCCCCAGGGGGTGGTAAACCGCAATAGATTCGTATCGGTCGCAGTTGCCGGGGTGTCCCTGCTGTTAAAAATGCTCTACCCTCTAACATGATGATTACAAACTCAGTACATTATAATTACCCCTAAAGCTATACCTAATGAACTTTTTATTGCTGAAGCTGATTTCTTCTTCTTCACCCTCTGGTTCAGACATGAGTGCATTTTTTTTACTTAAATCTACTTAATTTAACAATTAAAACATACAAATCTTAATTTATTCCAATGAATAAACAGTTTCCTAAAACCTAGAATCCAATAGCTGATATAGCTCAAATTATTCCATAATTTCCAAATGCTTCCTTATTTCTTCTTTCATGTGAAATTACTTAGGAGTTTATCCCAAAACTTTTTCCGCTTTCATAGTAATTTTTGCACCTCTTTTGCGGCTTACCTAAATCTCGTTTTCCTGTAGGTTTATAATTCAATGAAACTTTTTGGAAGTCTTTCTCTCAGCATGTGAGAGTCACTTTTTCCTGTACCATTGTATTTCTTTGTATACCAAATTTACACCAATCTTGGTTCTTATAGTATTATTTATTTAATATAATCTTGTACATCCTTTAGTTTTTCTCAAACATTTCATTTCAAAACCTTGTACTATACTCAACTTATTTTTAGTCATCCAAGTTTCACATCTATACAGTAAAAGCGGCACCGTCATTGTTTTGAGACCTTAATTTTTGTATATCTTCCTTTTACTTTCTCTACACGTACTATGTACATAATGTATAGAGAAGGTATTGCTCTTCACCCAAATATTCGATGCCGAGATTTCACCGGAAATATATGTTTTAAGATCCCCTGCTTCCAAAGAAAGCATTTTCAGAAAAAGGTACGTCAAGTGTGTTCATGTGTCTGTGAACACGATAACTCAAAAACAAAAAGTAGGTAAAAAACCAAACTTAGTATTTTAGTTTGGTATCTTCTAAGGATACGACACGAAGATTTTCAAGAAAATCCCTCCACCCCCAACTACTCTTTAAATAGAACTTTTTTCGACAGTTTTTGAGTTTCTCAAAAATGGCTCTAACGATTTTGATTAGAATATCGTATATTAAAGATATTTTCCTGATAAATAAAATGTATATCTTGAGTTTTCTGGGGATAACCTCTGAAGACTACTTTATTCAGGATGAATTTTACGGAATTTTGCATAACTGCTACCACACAAAAATGCAGTGCATGTTAAAACACAGTTTATATTATATACATTTTTTTTCTCGTGTAGTTGATCGTTTTTGAGATATTCCTTGTTTTTGGTTTCAGCTTTGAAGAACTTATACTTTTCTTATACAGGAATTTGTCAACTCCTGTCCATATAAACAAAGGAACTTCAGTCACATAGCAACCAGCTTTGGACTATCACTTTAACCTATGGTACTCCCTTATTTCGCTTCTACTTACAAGAAAGCAAGTAATAAGACTACTTCTGCTAATTTTTTCTCGATTAGCATGAAATAAATAGAAGCGTAAACTTAAAAACAATTTGTTGCAGAGATGTAGAGATAGCCATGTGAATGGAACACATCATATTTTTTTCTTTCTGAGGGTTTTATGAAGTGTCTACACATTGATCGGAATTTTGTTAGTTTTAAATATATGTCTGGTCCTTTATTGGATTTATCTCGCATCTTATGTTTAAACCTGAAACCTATTCCAGTGGTTTTCTAGGGTGATTCTTGATCGAACTTGGTGTTTTCCTCTGAAACCTGTTTCAGCGGGTATCGAGGGTGATTTTTGACCGAACTTTTTCCCAAGGAAGACATTCTTTTTATTTCTCATTTTGAAATTTTAAAATCATAACTTTTACACATTATCTTTAAATTGTGGAGAGCGTTGCAGATCATCCTCAGCACTATGCATTTTTAATGTGAATATTTTAAAAATGCATTACGTATGTTATTTTCATTACAACAATAAATTTAGGCAGTAAAGAATATTTATTTAAATAACAATGCGAGCGCAATTTGTAACATGGCCAAAGTATCACCATCACTGTGTATAATAACTGATATAAATTTCAATAGGAAATCTTACCTACTGCTGATTTTCCAAATTTCACAGCTGCATTAACTTAAGCAGAATGTAGAAAGGATAGCTTTGTTCTCCAGGATTTTTGACTCAGGTATTGTCTTATGTAAATAAAGTGGTAAGATAGTTTCTTGTATTCTTTCTTACAGCTGGTTTTAATTCCTTCCCAGGTACTGAACAGTTTTACCAACTGGTAAAGTACAATACTGCTCTTCTTTCCATATGCGAGAATGCAGCTTTTGCTTAAAATTATGCGTATGTTATATTTCAGCATTTAATTTGTGACACTATTATAATTACTATTGATCTAGCAAGAACATAAACTAGCTCATATTTTGGGGTGATGTAAATAGAACTTGTCAATCAATGACTAGAACTATGCATTAGAAGAAGCCTAAGAGAAGGTGGAACTAAATATTTCATTACCAAACTAAATCACCCCCTCCTGTATGGAGTACCATTTGACACACATATGTGGTCTGTTTATTGTGATATTTATTATCATGAACTAACACAATGTTTTGCAGATTTAAAATCTGATATACTGTAAACATATTTGTAAAAATTATTTTTTATACACACGGTGTATGAAGTTAAATTAGAATTATCCACACTTACGAAGAAAATACGTTTTTCTTCCACTTCTGTTGATTATTTTTCTTCACCTTAACAACCCCGTTTACAATTTCTCTATCATGTAGATAGAATGTATATAGTATGCAGAGGAGGTATTGTATTCTCCCAAAAAGTGGATACCGAGATTTCCCGGAAATACGTTTTGATATCCTCATGAATTAAAAAGAACAGAAAAAGAATGTGTGTGCGTGTGTGTACAAGCGCGCGTGTGGGTAACAATGAAACTTGGTATTTAAGTTCAGCATCTTATAAACATGTGACAGGAAGGTTTGCAGGAAAATCCTCTCATCGCCAGCTACTTTTTACATGGGACAGTTTTATAAAAATTTTATTTTCTCAAAAATGGATCTAAGTATTTTTATTAAAATACCGCATGTTCAAGTTATCTTCATAAAAATAAAATGTTTTTATATATTTGAGGTTTATGGGAATAGCTTCTGATGACGTTTGCATAACTGCAAAGCCATAGGAGACAGACAAATACTTAGTTCACGAAAAAGGTAGTCCTCATTAAAATACACAATTTATATTATATATGTCTTTCTAGATACACATTTCTGATATGTTCCTTATTATTGGTTTAAATTTTTCAATACTCATCTGGAGGGTCATCACTCGTTTTTCTTTCGTTTTTACTCCTGGCCATGTAAAGAGAATCCAATTTCAATGTGACCATATTGCGATCGGCTCTTAAAATATTTCACTATCGCTTGGTCTAATGTATTTCCTTATTCCCATTATGTATATATACTTATATGTATATATAAGCCATTTCTATTAATGATTATCAGGATTTGCATGAAATAAAGGAAATATAACTAGCTTTTCATATAAAGGCTTCTTCCAAAATAGCTCACGTGAACGTAATGTATCAGATTTAGGGGATTGTTTTTCTTAGCTGGTTACAACATAACCTATTTTCATTTACCCAGAAGATTTTAGTTCCTTTACTGTCCACTACACTCGAGAATAACATTTTTTTCCTGCGAATCTGTTCTTTTGCAAGTCTGCCTTACCAGAGGAGACTGGTTTCGCACAATGTTCACGGTTTAATTGTGCTCACAGCTCCTCGAAAGCCCATTATGCTACGGACTCTTTATGCTCTCATCAAACTGTAAGCAGTAGGCTATTCTAGCTCATCACTGTAATCAATAATACATCTACAGCGACTGTATGTTTACGGCAGTGCGTATTGTTTTAAGCTTCCTAGAGTTTAGAGACAATGATGCTCCTTTCATACAAATGGGCACTGGATTGTAAAGAAGCTTTGTTGTTTTTACTGGATGAGCATCTTAGAGGGTGAAAACAGATAGTATATTGTTTAGCTTTCTGCAATGCGTTACCAATCTTAAAAACACAAAGAAACATATGATAAACAAAAGCCAAAGGAAACAATTGTGTTTGTTGTTTCTAAACCAGCACATCTGCTATAAATTCCCATGTTTAGCAATTTATAAATTACATACATTATAGCGACTTCTCTGAAGATTAAAATTATAAAAGGAATCAGGTTTTAATGTCGTACATTTCCCTGTTTAATAAATATAATATTCTAAATTAGTGGTAATATATATGTATATATATAAAATTAAGAAGTAAGCAAAATTATACTACACTAAGCAATTATACCACGCTATTTACCGTTTATTTCAACAGTCGCTTCATTTCATTCAATTCACAACTTGTAGACAAACAATGAGGACTAGTTCCCAGCTAGAATTATAAGATAGCTCTGGCTCAATAAATTATGCTTATCTAAGTAATTATCTTCTCTACCACATACAATGCACATAGTAGGTAGAGAAGCTACTGCTTTCCACCCAAAAAGTAGATATCGAGATTTCAGAGGAATGCCTGTTTTGAGAACTCCTGAATAAAAATAGCAATTACAGAAAAAATATACGTGTGTGTGTTGAGGGGGCGTGTCTGTGAACAGCATAACTCAAAAACGAAAAGTTTTTCATTGTCTTTGAAGGATGCAGCACTAAGATTTTCAGGATAATCCCCCACACCAAAGTACTGTTTATTAGAAGTCTTTATTCAACCTGCCTCCAAAGATTTTGATAACACTGAAAATATTTACATCACAAATAAAATGCATATCCTGAATTTTCTGGCAATATTCTCTGAAACTCTCTTAATTCAGTATGAAGTTTGCATAATTGGTAAATTATAAGATATAGACAACATTTTATTGTTAAAACACACAATTTATGTCCAATAAATTTTTTGAGTGGTTAACAATTTCCTTATTAACGGTTTAATTTTTTTCAAATTCTTTGTTTAAATAGATTTACTGTTTATATAGATATAAAACATTTACTTCGACCACGGAATTTCAGCGTCATCGTTTAGTGACAAAAGATTTGGACATTCCTTTGTCATAATGTATTTCCACATTTCTCTTTTCTGCAAGGAACTAAGTAATAAGACTATGTTTGTTAATGTTTATCTTTATTACAATGAAATAGATGGACTAATAAGCTTTTGTAGAATAATTTGTTACAGAAAATGTAGAAAAAGAAATGTGAGTAGAAAAGATAAGATTTTTTAAAATATGAACTTAATTTAGTGTTAATGGCGAAGTCTTAAAACAAATAGAAATACAAATCGTAATTATTTTGATCCATGAACGCTACGAGAGTCATTTTGAAAATCTTAATGGGTTGCATTTCATTTCTGTAAAATTTACTTGTTTTTCAATTTCTTTTGAATTACTATATAACTTACCGTTTACGTTACAATTAAGTTGGTAAATAAAAGTTGTTTCTTATGCCATTAGTTGTAATAATATTAACATTTTCTACCCTATTTGCGTTAATAATGATATACTTTACAGTTGAAGAAAGCTGATAGTTATTTAGAAATTGGGAAAAATAAAGAACATTTAAGTTCATAGTAGCTTCAATCACAAAATATCGCGGTCATCCCACGTTTAAAACTCATGCCCGCCTCTGTAGAGTGGTGGTAACGTATCTACCCCATTTTCGAAGGTCCCGAGTTCGAATCTCAGTTAGGTTGAGTGGGCCGGATAACACTTTTTACGGGATTCTTAGTTATCCTGAGAAAACAAATATCGGGTAAGCTCTGTGGAAACAGGGATCATTGGAGCTTCATTTCACGCATTTCATTCGGTCATAGTGGCCTTCCCTGTTAAAGCGTATTGAACTAAAGAAACTGATATTTATTGATTGCGTTTTTTTTTTAAATTAGCTGGTTGCCATCAGTCTTACACTAGGTGCCCAGCCTCTGCTCTTATGAACCAATTGCGTCACCTAGTCGTGTTACCCCCTTTAGTCAGGTAGGAAGCCAGGCAGTGGCGTTTAACTGAACGGTTCGACTCTCGACACGATGGCAGGTTTCAAGTGAACCAAACATATCGTATTCTAGAAAGAATGGGAGGGAGAATATTTGTTTTGTTAAATGTGAAATGTCTCATTTGTAAACATCACTTATCTTGGAATTCCGATGTAATATTAAACTACACTTTGAAAAATACCATAATACTGATTGTGGCAAACATTTTTTATCAAAATGCGATCAGTAAGAGCACTTGAATTTGAATTCCCTACAAACATGCTCCCCACGATCTTAAAAAATGGAATTAATTGCTTTGTAAAATTCAACAGTCATTAAACTTCTCAAAAAAAAAAGTGAGAAAAAAAAAAGAAAAGAAAAAGAATGAGGTTTATTTAAATCTATTCCCAAATGAAAAATTTTCCAAACTGCGAAATTCTGCTGCAAAGCATATATCAATATTTAGTTCTGCATATAGATGTGAACACATGTTCTCGAAAATGAAACAAATAAAAAGTAAATATTGAAATAGAGAAGAGAGGGCAGGATCATTTGGTCTGCCTTTTAAGACTCTGTTATTCATCCCTGTCGGCAAACATTGATGAACTGGTTACAAGTAAACAGTGCCAATCATGTCACTAACAACAATGACATACATAACTTTTTTTTTTTTAAGTATTTTTACCATCCAATATAACATAAACGTTGCTGAAAACCCCGCTACTGATAGAAAGCGACGTCATAGACAGAGAGGTTTTTGCCTGTCACTACCAAACAAATGGGTAAAGGTAAATCTGTCCTCCCCTCTTCTGCTGAAGGTTGGGCACCACTGGTCTTACATAACCTTCAGAATAGACACTCTGAATATAATGTTTCTTAAGTCTACATCAGGCACTAATATTTTACAAATTTTGGCAAACATAGATTAGTGTTAGTTGGGAGTTTATTGTTGTGTCGGCGTGTTACCATGGTAACTCAGTGGTTATAGCAAACGGACAGAGATCGGGCGATCCGTGGTTCAAATTTTGGCTACAGCATTGCATTTTTCAGTTTGACTCTACTTCTTCATATAATCAATTAATTTACAAATACAAACTCAAATAAATGCATTTTTTTGATTCTTGCAATTATAATTTCATTCAATAAAATGATTACCTCTTTGAAGACAATAATTTTATACATTGATTGTAGTAGCGAAATACTATAGTATAAAAATTCTTTTTAAATGTATCACAAAAATTAAAAACAGTTACATTATAATATCAGTACCTTTTTCGATTTATAAAGCGGAAGTTAGAACTATTGTGGCACAATAAGACCGAGTTATCGATTGGATGGCGCGGATCAGGTGGGTGGCTGCAAAGAGAAATGAGATACATTTACGTGGCAGTCAGTGTACTTGCCCACCTAAACACTGGCAGATAAGTAATGTCTTCTGGAAGTTTCCCTTTCCCGCTTCAGAACATTTTAGAACGTTTTGTGGATATTTTCACTGGTTATATAAGCCAAGTCATGAGCAAGTAAGTTGTGAGTGCGATTTTGGTGTGAAAATGCGTGAGGAAACATATGACGCGAGATTATCCCTTCTGTTGCCAACAGCACATTCAGTTACACAACAAATAAAATTATCAGGCATATCAGACAGGTCCAACGCAAATGTTAGAGGTAGCAACCGTCATGGCTGAAGTTTGACACGCGTTGTGGCAGAAAGAGGGCCTGCGTATTATAGTGGCGATAGTAGATGGGTGCAACATTGCTTTTTATTGATATGTAGCAATATTTTTTCAACAAAATATGTGTTAATAACTTCGGTGAATAGAAACAGTACCTATCTCATAGACTGCTTTGTAACTCTAAAAAATCAAACTTTGAGATACAGTCATTTCAACCAAAGATTCGTTTATATTAACTTGTATTAAGAATTAAAATTCACGGAGGCTACTTTAAGCATCGTTTCGACTCGAGTAATTGCCCTATCTTAATAAGATATGATGAATTGTGAAAGAGCTTTGGGTGTTGGAGTGCCACGGACTGGGTCGCCAGACTCTTGTTGGACCGACCTGAGCTAAATATATTGGTTCAAAGTAAGAGAATTTCATCAACTCGCTCTGTAATGACTGCAAAGCACTACTCACCGAGCCAGGTAGCTCAGGCGTTTCTTCTGTGACTAGCATTCGGGAGTTTTCCTGGGTCACTAGGCAAATGCTGGAGAGGTTTCTTCATACCCTGTCCCTTTATTTTATCTCCATTTTATCCAACCGGTCTATTTCAGGGTTAAAAAATGTAAATGTAAATGGCGTGTTGTAAGTGTCGGCGAAAACTGCGGTGGCGGCGACTGCGTTCTGGAAACACAGCTCTCGGCGGCGGGATTGCAATGGAAGTCAGGGAGTTTAGTCAGACCTAGAGTGCGGCCTCTTGCTCTACCCGGTCGAGATGAAGAACTGCTTGGAATATGTTAGGGACCCTCCACGGTGGCTCTTCCCTACTGTACGGTTTCGGCCGCCCGTTGTAATTACTCTCATCTCATCCAATTCTCCTGGGGTCTGACGTGCTGTAAGCTATTGGCTATAGTGCGAAACCTCCTCCGACATTATTTACACACACATACACTGTTGTTGCTGTGTTTATATTACAGGATAACCTTTAAGCTTGTTATTCGAAAGATTTGCTTATAATTTGACACATTTTAAATTTCGTTTCTCTCAAGTACGACTCTAAATTTATTACCATTTAAATATGAATTATTTAGAACGTACGTAATATAAAATGCATTAACATAATAAACGGTTTTACTTCTATAATTTGTTTTGAACCACTGGGGTATGAGCTTACGCACGAACTTTACAAACTAAATGTTTATATTTATGCCCTTCGGGATGTGTATACTCCTTCCCATAATCACTCAGAGTTAACTCACTTTTGGTATGCAGTCCCTAGAGTTGGAGACTGTATGAGGACCCACGATTTAAGATGCAGTCTGCGGCAGCATGCTCAAGGGCACGGAACAAACTTGGAAACAAAATGGAACTCAAGTGAATGAAAAGGAGCTGCTTCCTTGTTTGTATTACGGCTCTGTGAAAATATGCTGCAGCCACAACCGAGAAAGCAAACTCTCCCGGGCGAAGAAGTATCGGAATTATTCAGGAGCGGAGAAGAAACATTTCGCCGTTATCCTTTTTCAAAATAACAGGAGAAAGAAAGTTTTACCGACAGATTGAGGGCATGTGTAAGAAATTGGAACAGTAATTGAAATACAAAGTTACTAGGTCTTCTGTGTACATCACCAACTCCTGAAGCAATATATTCTGCGCTTCCACAACCAAAATTTATAACATTTTTTCTGTTTTCTTTCTTATTATTTGGGCGCTCTCTGATATTTGCAAATTATATTTTGGTGCTCAGAATCGACAGATACGAATTTAACTTCTCTTTATTGCAGACTTTATTAGCTTTTCTCTATGCGTGACAAATGTCAAGTATATATAACTAGTTCTCAATCGTCTACAAACAGAGAAAGTATCCAAAAATGTATCTGATATGAATAATTAAGGGCTCTCAACAGTACATGACTCTTACGAGAGCTTACACAAATATTAAGGTCAGTGAAGAAAAAGATCAGTGTGTGTATGTATGTGTGCCTGTGGGCAGCATAGCTGAAAAATGAAAAATACCAAACTTGATATTTAAGTTTAGTATATTTCAAGGTTGCGACATGAAGATTATAAGAATAATACTCCTACCTCAAACTACCCTTTATGTGGAAAAACATTAGAAAACAATATTTTTCTTAGAACTGGCTCTAACGATTTTGATTAAAATACCGTGTATTATAGACATTTATGTGAAAATAAAATGTATATCTTGAATTTTCTGGGAATAGCATTTGAAAACCTCTTCATTCTGGACGATTTTTTTATAACAAGTAAACTTAAGAAATATACAAAAACTTAGTACACAAAAATGAAGGCCTCGTAAAAATACACAATGTATGTCGTATACATTTTTGTAGGACTAACAGTTTCCAAGGCATTCTTTGTTAAACAGGAAATTATCTCTTATTTCAGTTCTCTTTTGTTTTTAGTCCTGACCTTTGCAATCATAACCGAATTTCAATGTTTCACATAGCGACACCTTTTAAAATACTTGATTATCGTTTTAGCCTACTGTGCCTTATTCTTCTTACTTATAAGGAACTAGCTAGCAAGACTATTTCTTGTGCTTATTTTGATTAGCTAGAGGCAGATAAAATAATGTGTAAGAATAGTTTTTTTACAGAATAGGTAGAGAAAATCATATGAATGTAACACGTAGCTTTTTTCATCAATAATCCGAAATGAGTGTATATACACTCTTTGTATCATGGCCATTTTGTTATACATTACTTATCACAGTTCCTTGGGCGTTCTTTCAAATTCATCTAGAGAATCTCATTTTCTTTGTGTTTTTCAGTTAAGAGCGAGCTTGTTAATAAGAGAAACAGGTTTAGAACTCATCAAATCGTAATAGAGCAATAATAACAAATAAAGCATAATACATATAACATTAAACCCAGCTTTATTTTGTAACTTTAGTTTTATATCTAACTGTAACTAACGTAATATCATGAGCAAACTGGAAGCTAAATACTGCTTATGTTCTAGGTTTTATTATGTGTGCCTTCGCTTAGATTCTAAATCAGAATTTTATATAGGTAATACTATAAAACATAAGGTATACGGTCTAACCCTCAAACCAAAAGAAATTCTGATTAGTTTTGCTAATCCTGTTTGGGAGAAATACTAATAATAATTTTTACATGAGTAACAGCAAACGCTTGATTTTAAATCCATAATATAACGACTTACATAAACATAATGACTTTTCTTTCTTGCAATACGTGTCCTTACCTCTTGTAAGAAAATTCAAGATCCATTGCTCCGCAATGGAATTGAATCGCTCCATTATGTAACTCCAATTTTTTTATGAATTACAGAAGTCTTTCAATAATGCCTGGTGAAGGTAATAAAGTTTATGACGGAGAGTCATTTTTTGCCTTACTTGATTTGGACTGAAATAGGCCAAATAACTTATTTTCAAAAGGTACTAATATAATCTATTAAATTAAATTTGCAAGGGTATTTTAATATCAATAATGTATTGTAATATATAAATACCTATATAGTTATAATATGTTATAATATATATGTTTACTCAGGACAAGAATATTAATTTTATGTACTGTTGTTAAGTTTTTTCATATTTACAATAAAATAAATTAACACTTTAGACTATAAGCGAGAATTTTAGTCCTAACTCTCACAAAATATATCACAGTGTGAACTAATATGTTTTTTGGTCTGTTCAAAACTCAATTTTTCTCATTTTATAAAGGTGAGGATTAGACGATCCCCCCCCACATACCTTCGATTTTAAATATGTTTGTTTGCTCGTATTTATAATAAAATCTTTATGATGCTAAGAATAAGAGGTTCCTTACGCATCCAAATATTTCCTTCTGATTTACAAATTAAACTTAATCAAACTATTCAATATAATTAAATTGTATTGCTTATGATTTTACTGTCAAAGACAACCATAACTGCTGAAACTTTTCGGATGAGGCACTTAATAATGAAAGATTCGGAAAACAGCTAAAAAAAGAAAACTGTTAAATGTTTGTTTGGATAATGAGACATTTTCAGAAAACCTGCTTTACAGTCATCAAGGGACACTTTTTTGAGTGTTCGTGGGAACATAGAGTTGAAAACAGTGTTTGTATTTAGCAAGAACTCGTGTAATTCTTAGTGTTGAGTGCATGTGTTAGGGAAGCTATGTCACTTTTGGAGAAGGACATTACGTTGTTTTACCCCAACTGCGTCAGTCTCACATTCCTCGCCTCATCTGCTTGAGTAATATATCAACCTTATGAGTCTCCTCGGACATGTTGATGACTCATACTTCTCCTTGTGTGGTACAGCTGGGGAACTCTCAAGTGCTAATGTCACTGAGACTTTATGTTCGCCCCCTTTATTCTTACCTCTGTTTTTACTTCCTCTGCCACAATATAGGAAGAACTGCACATATTCTACTCAATCAGGAATTCTTTGCAGGTTTTAGAACCTTCCTAGTCCCCGCCCCCAGCTTCAACACATGCACAGTGCACCTCCTATGTACAGCCTATTACAAAACAACCTACAAACAAAGATAGGTTAAATGCCACATTTTAGATTTAATATAATGTATAAGCAGCTCTAAAAATGAAATTATTATTACAAATAACATTACAATTCATATTCATCCAACCAATTCCAATTAAACATTCACTGCCCTGGTCGATCTTTAAATTCTAATTATGCAAGATTGCAATGGAAAGTGTTACGCGAATTTCTCTCACTTGAATTAGCTCTTTTATAAGAAACAGCTACAAGCTAATTTGAGCTAAGGCGAAGCCAAGGCGGTGCGCCGTAACTAGGTATCACTTCCTTCAACAGTTTTTACTTTCTCTACATGCACTATGTAAATTCGATACCAATATTTCATTAGAAATATATGTCCTGAGGTCCCAGAGCCCAAAAAATCATTTTTAGAAAAATGTTTGTGCGTGTGTGTGTGTGTGTGGTATGTGAGAGGAGGAGAGAGGGAGAGAGAGTATGTTCGTGTGTCTGGGAACTCAAAAAGAAAAAGTCGATTAAATACCAAAACTTGATATTTAAGTTCAGTATCTTCCAAGGATGTGACACGAAGATTGTATTTATTTTGGTAGTGTTTAACGCCTGCTTTAACTACTTATGGCACCGCAGGTGGTGACACTGATGATGCATGAATGAAGATGGAGCACCGGTGGAATGCGATGGCAGGGGAAACCGGAGACCTCGGAGAAAACCCGCCCTAACGCCTCTTTGTCCACCATAAACCTCACATACGGTCACTTGGGATCGTACCCGGGCCATCTAGGGGAGAGGCGAATGGTCTAACCACTCGGCCACGGCGCGGCCGAAGATTATAAGGAAAATACCCAATCCTTACCACTCTTTTTATGTGACAGGTTTCGAAAATTTTGATTTTATCAAAAATATCAAAATATTTTCATCAGAGCCGTATTTTAAAGATGATTACATGGCAAATTACAAATCCTGAATTTTCTGGGAATATCCTCTGACTCTGCATATAACTTTACATAGCTGGCAAACTGGAAGAGGAAGATAAAAGGTTACTGCACAAAAATGTAGATCTCATTAAAGTGCACAATTTATTCATACACATTTTTTTAGACTTAACGATTTCCGAGAGATTCTCCGTTATTAGTTTCAATTTTAAGATGCTTAAATTTTTGTCTCAGAGGAGGTTATCTACCGTTTTCTATCTTTTGTTTTACACAGAACATGGAAAGAGAACCGAGTTTCAATATCAACGCATATCTTTTAAAAAAAATGTCTATTAATTTAGCCTAGTGTAATCCCTTATTTCCTTTCTATTTACAAGGAAGCAAGTAACGAGAACTTTGTGAAACGGTTTATATTGAATAGTATGAAGTAGATAAAAAATAATATTTTGTAAGGATAGTTTTAGAAATTAATATGAATGAAACATATAAGATTTTTTATATTATTCATATTACATTTACAGCCTATGTTTTGCCATTGATATGCCAAAGTGAATATTATTAATTTATTTTTATAGATTTTACAGAAATTGTTCTTGAAGCGAGCGGAAGATGAAGGCGGTGTTTGTGTGGGTCTTCACCGTCTGGTAGAGTTTTTGCTTTGGTCTTACTGCAAGCCGGCCTTGAACATTCCGCCAGTACGTGAACTGCGTCTGTGGTGCTTTTTGGGGCAGCTGCATAATGGAGAGGGTGATTTATCAATCCTACAGAGATAATCCCAAGCATCAATGCTTGGTCAGGGATTGTGCAAGGATGTAATTTGGCCATAAGGATATAGATAACCTAAGTGTCATAGAGGGATTTGGTATGTAATTCTATCTCTGAGAGGACTATGATGCGTTCCAGGTGTTTGTATAGTAGTTTAACAGAGTTATTTTGCCATGATGGAATTGTTTCTATAGCTGGTCGCTACATTGGCTAGATAATAATTGGTTCTTTTATTTCCTTTAATGTCAGAAGGCCCACTGATCCAATTCACTATGATTTGGATATTCGTCACAAGGGCGATTGTTTTTCTTTTTCTGATATCTACTGCTAGAGCGCTGCTTGCAAATCCAAGTTAAGATAAGCGACCGTCAACTTTTTGCTCACAACCAAGATGTTCGCTTGCTCAGACCTTGAAACAGCTTATGAGCAAAAGCGAAGGGCGGATGACAGCAACAACAATAGCATGTGAGCTCGTCTAGGTAATGTGGACTCACATTCAACAGATCGCGAGTTCGAATCTCGCTTAGGGTAAGGTTTTTTTCGGGGTTTTACCTTATCCTGAGAAGACAAATGTCGAGTAGCTTTAAGCTCCAATGGATCCCGAGATCATTTGAGCATATTTTGACCAATTTCATTCATCGTCCGATATGACCAACCAGGTTAAAGCTCATTAAGTGCAACAAAAAAACATCTTAGCTGAATCTGTGTTGTAATCCCTACAACGTAGCTTTTATTTCAAGTGAAAAAATGTAATACATTATTTTTAAATTTCACAGTGGAATTGTAATACTCATAACACAATTTGTTTCATTATTATTAAATAAATTCGAGCGAAATACCTATACATTTATTGTAATCGTGAGAATGAAAATGTTTTCTGGGACATCATTAACTAAACCAAGGAGAAAGGAATATTTGAAAAACACTATATAGGCACATAGAACAAGTCAGAATGTCTCAATGACAATACTAAACCAAATAATATTTTCACATTTCCTTTATTCTTTATCTTTAAATTATGTGATTACAAAATAGTAGATCAAGCCATTATTTTCTTTCAACAATAGTATATTAAATTATTGTATTAGCATAAAACTACAAAACCTAAATTACTAAGTATTGACAGCAAGCAATTACAAATAATTATGAGTTTTATTCCAATAACAAATTAACATTTTGCTTTATTAATTACTTATTAGAAGCTTTTCGTCAGGAAAAGTTACAGCAAATATGAATTTAATGTATAAAACATATTGTTATTAATTATCACTATCTAGATAATAAAGCACTGACTACAGGCACAAGCACAGTTTGTAGTACATTATTTTTAACTAGAAGGATCGTTTGTCGCAACCATCTTGGATGCATCCTCTTTTCACATTCATCTCAAGAGAAAATGCTCAACATCACTGCACGATTATTAATACTTTACTCAAAATTGATGTCATTCTCAGGTTAAACCAAACTAACCCTCATGCCTTTGTTGACCCTGTACACCAGTGTTGCCCAATCACTTTTGGGGCTGGAAAACTTTAGTATTATTGTTTAGTCAGGGTCTTTTGAGGCAGTTGAGAAGCAGATATGAATGTCATGTGGCTGCACGGTAGCTGGAACAAGTCTCGACAGAGTAACGACGTTTGTCCTTCGCTGTCTCAAAAGACTCTGACAGAAGAATAAAGGAAGAACACTAATGCTCAAGTAAACATTCTGTTCGATAGCTTAAAATACATGTTACACTTTTAAAAACATATTCCCAGTTGTTTACTTAATAAAACTTATTTTAATACGACCACATAGACTTTTTGAGTAACTAGAAAATAGTATATAAAAACAAAGGCATCGCGAAATACTTACACACCCTTCTCGGCACAGATTTTGGACAACACTTTAAACGTCCTGGAATAACTATCTTCGATCTCTATGTAAACTATAATCCATGTGGTTGAATTCTGTAGCATCGTGTACAGAGTGATTAGACCAGATGAGCTCAGCTTTGTATCGTTAATTCCGTGCATTAGAAATGAATTCATCACAAAGGGGGAGTGTTGTCTAGCAATACACTGCCAATTATCTATACGGTCGAGTGGTCAGCGACAGGGTTCAATTCCCGGCGATGAAGGGAATGTTTCTTTAACTAGACTCATTCCATTCCCTGCACAGAAACGGAATTATGAATGTGGAAGTGAATGCGACTGCTTTTACTAGCAAAACCAGTTTGATTTTCCTTTACAACGTGGCTGCTTGCCATCGGAGCTTGTACTCCCGTGGAAACAGTAATTATAATTTTACACAACATGATAGTAGATACAGTGATATTAAGTACATTCTCTATCATAAGACATTTTGGAAGTATTTCTCTTCTCTAACCACACATTTATAGCATCCTGTCAGAAAACATCCATTTACACTCGAGGATTCAACATCCAAAATGAGTGAACTCATAGCTTTTAATCCTTACAGTTGCGACAGTATATTAGTGTGACGCATATATTACTAGTTCAATTATTAGTTTGTACATATTTAATATAAGAAATATCTGCTCAATAGAACGCAGAACCTTAGCGTGTATAAGCTCGCATTGTATTCTTCAAGGCTACGTGCTTTGTTAAAAATAACAAGACTTTTAGGGCATTAGGGACACAAGTAACAACCCTTGGGAGGAAGGAAGGTTCAGCCCCTTATATTTTGGATAGAGGGAATTTCTCATTGTAGAAAAAGTTCACGTGGGTGGAAAATAAAAAAAAAATACCAGTCACGTGACAACGCTACTTTGCGCTCCTTTTTCAGCCAATCAAAAGGGAGGGCAATATTAGGAACTGTTGGTATATAAGTGATGCACGTATAAGAAATCGGATACACAGTCTAAGAAATAGCGCGGGAAGACAGTTTAAAAAATCTGATGTGTACCATTCACATGACTTTCTCTATATCCATGCAACAAATTATTCTTAAAAAGCTTATACTTCTATTTACTTTATGCTAATCAGAAAAAATGAGGAGAAATAGTCTTATTATTTGCTTCCTTGTAAGTAGAAGCGAAATAAAATGTTAGTCAAAAGCTGGTTTCTATGTCAATGAAGTTCCTTTGTTTACGGATAGGAGTTGACAAGTTCCTATATGAGGAAAGTATAAGTTCTTCATAGCAGAAACCAAAAATAAGGAATGTGTCAAAATCAACGAACTCACGAAAAAATGTATATAACATAAATTGTGTGTTTTAACGTGCTCTACATTTTTTGTGTATTGAGTTTTTGTCCATCTCTTACGGTTTAGCAGTTATTAAAAATTCAGTAAAATTCATTCAGAATAAACTACTCTTCAGAGGCGATTCCCAGAAAATTCAAGATATATATTTTATTTTTCAGGTAAATATCTTTAATATACGAAATTTTAATCAAAATCGTTATAGCCATTTTTGAGAAAATCAAAATTTTTGAAAAAAGTTCCATGTAAAGGGTAGTCGGGGGCGGGGGGATTTTACTCAAAATCTTCGTGTCGCATCCCTGGAAGATACTAAGCTTAAATACCAAGTTTGGTATTTTAACGATTTTTCGTTTTTGAGTTATCGTGTTCACAGACACACGGACATAAAGACACACTGACACACGGACACATGGACACACGTACACACACACACACATACACGGACCTTTTTGTGAAAATGCTTTTTTTAGATAAAGGAGACCCTAAAACATATATTTCCGGTGAAATCTCGGTATCGAATTTTTGGGTGGAATGCAATACCTTCTCTATACACTATGTACATAGTGCGTATAGAGAAATTAAAAATATAATAACTCAGTAAGAATGGAACTATCACTTATAAAGATTGTGTCATTAAGTTCGCGATCGTTTATGTCGGGAGTCGCTCGTAGGGTTAGTGCCTCAAACTAGCAGCAGATAATTAATAAAATAAGTCATCAATGAAATTAAGTGAAATTTCTCTTTTATTTGAGTCTACCAAGTGTCATTCTTTACCCCCTGAGCAAGAGACAACGCGTGGTCTACAAGAACGAGCTTAGCCAGAACAACAAAGGGAATCTGCAAAGTATGTACACTCACGAGCATTAACCCTCGACCAATCCAAGTAGACTCACATGATAGCGCCATCCTGCTGCACAAGCAAAACAGCGACATATTGGCACACTAACGTGATACCAAGAATATAACCACGACACAGTGTATGGGGCTAGTTGCATACATTTTATTTTTCACGAGATCATCAGTGTCTGGTGAATTTTGTAATTGGATTTTGCGAAATGTCAACTGATTAGCTGACCCATGTTTAATACTCTAGTTTGTCGGGGCATGGTTTCATTTACATGATTAAGTTAAATTGTAAAATAACGGAATTTGAAGAACAGGTAAACCTGATTTTACACTCGAGATATCTTTGATGATGAACATAACTGTGTAATGTACACAGAATAATAGACTTACATTTTTTGAGCAAAAAACACATGCAGATAGATATAGGACTGAGTTACACCATATTTTCAACAGATTACGTTGAATGTCAGTCTAGGATTTTCCAATAAGACTCTGCTACCGCGCATACAGCTGATAGGCCCATAAGTTTAATTCCGGAACGTTTTGAAGATAAAGTAATCAGTAGAACACTAAAGCGTCCAAGATCCTCATATTTAAGTACATGCAATTTTCATTTATAGGGAACTTTAAAAATCAACGTCAGGAACAAACCTCTGTTGATTGTAAGAACTAAAAGAAACACCAGGCGAGAAATTCTCTCAATTTCAGATATTAGCCTGTCCAGTATGAATGAAAATCTCCTGACAGATGACAGAAATGTAGAGAGGGAGAGAGGAAAGAGGAAGGGGTTGAGGGAGACAGAGGGGAAGAAGGGGGGAGAGAGAAAACATTTACTGAACTCTTATGGTACAAAGGTGTGCTTATTACCATCGTAACTATAACTGAGAACGTGAGGCGGTTATGGGGGTTTATAATTGCTTTGGCGGGAGTCGAAGCTGTAGTGGCTGGCGCGCTAACCTTTGTGCGCTGGCCACTGTGTGAAGGCAAAACACTACAGTAATATCCAACACTCAGATAATCTACAGTTGTAAGCTATAGTACAGGGTGTGGAACTCGGAAAGAAGAAGAGGAGAGAGAGAGAGAGAGAGAGAGAGAGAGAGAGAGAGAGAGAGAGAGAGAGAGAGAGAGAGAGAGAGAGAGGAATGTGTAGGTTCTTTCTCCAGAGTCAATTTCGTAAAAGGAAGCGTGTGGCGAGTTACAAGCTATTTGAACAAACACAACAGACCGTGGCATAACATGTTTGCTTCTGACACAGTTCTGGATACCAATCTTAGAGATTAGTTCTTTCGTTTGCTTTTCTTTATTTATTAGTATAATATTACGTAATTATGGCAAAGGAGAAGAAGAACAAGATGTACTCACTAGAGGTGCTTTATTGTTTTAAAACGACTGCTTCTGCCAATTTTAAGTAGAGTATATATTTAAGTTCTAGGGAGGATTTGCACAGCAAACCAGTATATCCTTAAACATCTTCGTTTTCATCTACAATTCAGAAGCATATAGAAGAATATTCACGAATAAAGGTCTTAGGGGCTATTTAATGTCACAATCCACAGTTTAACTACACCTCCAAGAGGTTAAACTATTGTTAGGTCATTGCTTTTGAAAAATTAGACATTGAATAATTAAGGAAGAAAAATGTCAAACGTGCAGACAAAATCTTTAATAGAATCGGCCCCTTCTAGTGGAAAGGACAGCTAGTAATATCGATAATTTTTATTTTTCTACTACACATAGGCAGAATAATTATTGCATTCCTTGCTAAGTTCGATACTCTGATTTCACTGAGAATCCCTGAATACAAAGAAAAGAAAAACATTTTTAGAAAAAGTCTCCTGTATATATGTGTTTGTGTGTATCCGAGTGTCTGTTAACAGGCCGCGCCGTGGCCGAATGGTTAGACCACTCGCCTCTCATCTAGGCGGCCCGGGTTCGATCCCAAACGACCGCATTTGAGAGTTTTAGTGGACAAAGCGACGCAGGGGTGTGCTTTTTCCCGGAGTCCTCCGCCATCGTATTCCACCAGTGCTCCATCATCATTTCATGTATCCCAGTATCATCACCTGCGGTGCCACAAGTTGTAAAAGCGGACGTTAAACCACATCAAAATGTCCGTGAACAGCATAACTCAAAAATAAAAAGTCCATTAAATACCAAACTTGGTATTTAAGTTTAATAGCTTTCGAGGATACGACACGAATATCTTCAAAAAAATCCTTACTCACGAGTACCGCTTACATAGAACATTTTTCGAAAGTTTTGATTTTCTCAATAAATGCTCTAACTAATTTGATTAAAATACCACACGTGTAACATTTTTTCATGAAGCCCTGATGACTTTGCATAACTGGTAAATCGTAAGAGATAGACAAAATCTTACTGTACAAACACTGTAATAGCATTAAATCAAACAACTTATGACAAATATCGCACACTATTTCGTGGAGCTAACCATTTCTGAGATATTCCTTGTAAATAGTTTAAAATTTACACTACTTATACTTTTTCAAGCGGGAAATTATTATTAGTTTTCTTGTTCTGGCCATGGAAGGAGTACGGTAATTCAGTGCCATATACCCGCCCATAAAATATTTGTCTATTACTTTAGCCTGGTGTAATTCTCTATTTCATTACTTCCATAAGGAAATATGTAATATTGTTTATCTCAATTAACATAAAGCAGATAGAAGAATAAGCTTTTGTAAGAGTAGCAGTTGTAGACTAGGAAAAGAAATCCATGGGCATATAATACCTAATCTTTTTCACCGTCTCAAATTACCGTGCTTAGAATTCTGCCAGGTTCCACCAGAGGAGCGACATAAGTTTAACTAATGGAGAGATTAAGACATTTCAGTTCATTTATATGTATATATATTTATATAAAAAGAATCGTTCTTTTGATAGCATATCTATATTAGCAGTAATGCGTTGTACAAATTCTAGTGGTTGGTCCTCAGGTCTACGAATTTTTTGTACAAATAAAACTGAGAAGGTTAATTGATCTTGATGCAAATCAAAAACAAGTATACATACAGCAAATTGACAATATACATTTTAGAATCCCATTTTCCTACTACCTCCATTATTTACCATTGCTAAAACACTGAACCTGGCGTCTAATGTAGATGGAGCTAGATAAACATTTTACTGTTATTCATTCTAGCTTGCCTATTTTCTCAGATTTAGTGTATTTAAAACATTGGTTTATTTTAGTACCATTACCAAAAAACAAGTTCCAAATAAAGTTGGAATTGTAGATATTTTACCTTTTAGTGATAGTATTAAATTATTTTATAAAGAATAGATGAATGTACGACATTTGTGAAGAAGGAATACAACAGCAAAATATCGCTGGTTCCGGCGATATCGATGCCTACCTTCTCGGTGTTGTCGAAAGTTTTTTTTTTATCTGAGCTACATTAGATTCTTCAACTGTCTCGATTTGATGTGTGCAGATATCCCTTCGTGCGTTAAAAAAGTTGCAGAACTCAACAGGGCTATATCAAGTTAAAACCTGCCAGCGAGAAACCGGCGAGCGACCTTCGCTTTACCCCTCTTCTTGAGCACGACCTGCTAAGTGTCGGCGTTGATAAGTTATAAGAGTAAAATGAAGGTTACTCAGGCAGTTCCACACTGCTAGATGTTAACTTTAAATAGCCCCGTTGAGTTCTGCAACTCTTTTAACGTACGAAGGGATATTTGTTCACGTCAAATGCGGGGCAGTTAATCCACCAGTGTCGTTTGAGCAATTAAAAACAAGTTGCATCGACTTCAATTGGCCAATAATCTCCAGATAATCTTCCTTAAAGTAAACCGTTAAAATAATTAATCTGTCAAATGTCCTTAATATGACCTTGAATTACACATATTTCCTGCGCAGTTTCCTTAACTCAGAAATACTAGTACTAATAGTGATCTAAGTGGAAGATTTACTTAGAGCGAACATATGTAGATTGATAGTCTCCGTAAGATGAAATGAATACTATGTTAAACATTGGAGATTATTATTATTATTATTATTGCGATTCATGTTTTTTTGGAAAACTTGTAAATATTTTTTCGCATATTTAATAGTGTAATGATAATAATTTACTTTGTGATAAAATTATGCTACTTGTAACAAATACTTACCTTTGAGAAAATTCAGTGTCCAATTTTAATATGCAATATCATTGCATGTGGCATTGAATCCATGGTCATGATATATTTCATTATCAGCCGTGAATCATCCATCGCCAAAATGCACGTTAATGGCGCAGTTTTCGCCACTACAGTATTGATACCTTCGTTTTCGGCACCTTTATCTCTCCTAAGAAAATTACTGCAGCGTTTGGAAAGCTAAAATCAAAAGAATATATATCTGCGCGATAGAAATAAATATCCGCACACACTTAATTAAACAAACACTGCTTGCTAAGGGTCTTAGAACGCCACTGAGTATAACGACAGATTCCGGAGTCATGACTTTCATGGTTTGCATGGAAAGAAAAGTGAAGGTAAAGGGATCCTTATCTAGGACTGCAGCACATCCAGGGCAGACGATGATAAATGCATGTTATCCCATTGGCGCGAGAACATCTTCATTCCCAGAAGACATACAAGAGCACAGCTTGGAGAGAAAAAAGGCAACAGAACAGCAACGTGTAGTACAGAATAAAATACCTGTCTGGATAATGGGGAAACGCACCAGCAGTTGCACACATATCTGATCGTTGTCACGCGCTGGATGTTGCATTTAGGGAAATCCTTGTAATCAATGAAACAATTGTATTTAACTTACGGAAATATACAACAGTGTTCTAAGTGCAACATTTGCTTAAAGTAAAAGAATATGTGGACTTAAAGTTTCAGTAAGATTTAATGACCAACTTACTAAACATTGGAGATTTTTATTGTGATTCATGTTTTTTTTTGGGAAACCTATAAATAAATATTTTTGTATCTTACTTTCACTTTCTCTGCTAGGCTTATATTACGACAGAAGGTATTGCAATCTACCAAAAAATTTAATCTCAAGATTTCATCGGAAATACAAGATTTGAGGCATCTTGAATAAAACATAAGCACTTTTAGAAAAAGGCTCGTGTGTGTATATGAATGCATGTGTGTGTGTGTTAGAGAGAGAGAACGAAATCAAAACACGAAAAGCTATATAAATACCAGACTTGGTATATTTTTTTATTAGAAGTGGCACCGAAGGCGAACTTGATATTTAGTTTCAGCATCTACCAAAGAAGCGGCACAAAGATTTTACAGAAAATCACTCGCCCAAACTATCCCTTCTGTGGAAAATGCTATATATCTCTATACATTTCAGGTACCATTGAGGGGTACCATTCATATGTGGGTACATATATCTTGTATTTTCTGAAAATACCTTGTGAAGCTCTCTTCACTCTGAAGTAATTCTGTATAATCTTGTAAAAGATAAACTTACTGGGAAATTAAAGTTATTTCAAATGACTTTTTCGTGTTTATAGCACTGTCGCTATTCAATCATTACTCGCATGTACGGGAATACTTAGGCTAGCATAAAGAAGCAACCCAATGTTTAAACATTAAAGCGTCCAGAAATGAGTATTTGACCTACTTCTGGTTAACTCGAAATAAGTAGAAAAGTAAGTTTAAAAACTTTTTTTTAAAGAATGACAGTAGAAGCTATGTAGAATATATGATAGTAGCTAGAAAAAGTCATGTGAATGTAAAACATAAATGTTTGCTTTATCTAAATTTCATGCTGCCGGTTCTCCTAACTCCACATTTCACATCTATTTTTCGTTGCTCTTATTTCATAAAGCCTCAACCCCTAGGATCATATCGAAATATCTTAAATCGTGCGTGGTTGAATATTACTTGCAGCAAATAGTTGGTTTAGTTCTGCAAGATACAGTATGGTAGCCTACTGTACTGTACTACTCTTGTTTTTTGTTTCTTGTTGGTGATGTCCAGTCTTAGAGTTTTCTACTGTACTGCTCCTCTTGCTTCTTTTGCTCTTTTTTGGGCACTTGATTTTTGAAGTCATACACATTGAATATCACCCAGCAGTCATCCGTAGTCTAGGGCAAAAGAACAAAAGAGACACTTTTGGTGGGGGAGAGATTTTAGCCATGGTTTCTAAGATATTTATTTCTTTATTGCGGAAACCTTTTCTTATGTTTATTTTTGACGACATGAATTAGGCAGCTATTGCTGCTCAATTTCCACCATCTATGCCTATTTAATTATTGGAAAAGTTTCCTAGGTCATCTCACACACATCTTTACCATCTGTGGTATTCTATCATTACGGTTTAAATGATTCCTCCACTTTTGTCTGTATTATTCAAGCTTTGAACTCATGTTATACATTTCTTCTCGGCTAGCTTTATTTGCTAATTTTTCTACCCCGATAAAAACTTTAATTCAATGGAGAAAGATAGTTTCTGCCTATTGTAGGGGCCCGGCAGAGGAGTAGGCGATTTTAATTTATGTATGTTCTATGTATATAATAAATCTTTTTTCGTAAATATAATATGAAGTTAACTAACATAATTTGGCATTTATTTTTCTTTTGGAAAAAACATATTTCAAACGATGACCATTAACTCGCAGACACTCTTCAAACCTCAGTCGTCAATTATTAAGAAAGATTGGTATCATGTTCTCTGCTAAGAGTTTATATAATATTGCATGCACGTATTAGAATAGGATGGAACTGTAACAGGAAGCTTTTGCTTCACTAACTCATAATGTATCTTCAATATAAGATTTTTTCTTTATTGATGCACACGTCTAACAATATTTTAGGCCCTATTGGCATACCGGGACCTATTATGTCCGGACCGCACTATTCAGTATGAGGTGGAGGGTTAGGAAAAATAAAATACCGCTTCTGCTCTTGTACGTGTTGCTTAAATAGATCGAAAACTGTGGACCTCTATTTGGGACACAATGGTTTTGTAACGAGAACTGGGCAGCGCGGTCGTCTCACATTCTCCGCTGATAACACGCCGTGTAAAGCGAAGATCATTCTCGCCAGTACTCCACCGGTAGGTTTTAACTTTAAATAGTCCCGTTGTGTTTGCTACTTTTTAATGCACCAAGGGAAATTTGCACACGTGGTAGTTGAGCCACTTGGCAGTTTCTAGGGCTTCAGACAGCGATATCCACATTCAAACAGCAGCCTGGCCTATGCCTCAAAGAGCTAAACATACTTATTTTTGGTTTAATTATTTTTTCACACAAGCCGTGTGTAGGACAGGAGTTGGATACTGAAAAATTTAATGTCATAGCCGGGTTTTAAACCACGGATCTCCCGATTTCTAGCTGGTTGCTCTTCCACTGAGATACCATGGCAATATGCCGGCATAGCATTGAATTTCTCAACTGACTTGCATGTTTCCCGGTAAACCACAAGGTGATCTCAAATTATTTTGAGATGACAACCCCAATGGCGACTTACAATGCTGTATTGACCATAATAATTGGCCATACTATGAATCCTGGGTCTTAAGTACTTACAACATTGTAAGTCGCCATTGGGGTTGTCATCTCAAAATAATTTGAGATCACCTTGTGGTTTACCAGGAAACATGAGAGTCAGTTGAGAAATTCAATGCTATGCCGGCATGTTACCATGGTAGCTCAGTGGAAGAGCACCGACTAAAGACCGGGAGATCCATGGTGCAAATCGGCTATGGCATTGCATTTTTCAGTCTGACTTTACCTATCCATACTTATTTTTATTTAGAAACCATGTTGAGTTCTAATAATGCACATAAGTCAATCTTATAACTTAGAAATCCTAATTCCATCCATAGACTTAAATACATTCAATATGCTCTTCCAAGACCATAATGTAAAATTAACCAAACGGGATAGCTCAGGCATTCGAGAGGTTGGATCTCCGTGATCGGTCCACCAACACATGGTTTTTTGGGGGGATTTACCGGGTAGGCAGCTTTTTCCGAATTTCCTACTCCTCCAGGTCGTTTTCGTTGTCATTTCATTTATCCCTCATTCCGTTGGGTTATTTCAGGGTTGGAAGTGTCGATAGTGATGCTCGGTGCAGTGTGGCAGGGAAAAAGGATGCTCATTGGTCTCCGTCCCCCGACCTCGGCTGTTTGCTGGAATGAGCACCGCTCCGGGCGGGGTAGGCACACTGTCGTTTCTTGTTCCAGTCATTCAGTTTATCACCTCATCCCTCCCTACCGGTGGAGTAGGGACAATAACCACCTAGATTAGGTGCAGAACTCCCTCCGTCCGTATGCCGATCCTGATATATAATTACGTCATAAGGGTTATGCTTAAGTGGGTGTTTATAAATGGGACAAGAACTAAATATTTAACAATAGAATAAAACATATTGTGCAACAGAATAAAAAATTGGTGTGAATATGTCGGTGGTGGGGAATTTGTGCGCTTGTGTGACAAAACAAGTGAAGCTCCGACGTTGCTTAGCCTTATCTTTTAGCTAAGTGACATTTATGTGCATTTATAGTTCAGCTTTGCAATGTAAAATTTAAATTACAGTACACTACAAACTAATTAAATAACATTTGAAAGCGTTCAAACTTTATTGAAATATACAATTTGTACTTTCTCCAACCGATATATTTGATTAAATCCAAACAGGTGCTTAAAAGTCATTGTCTAACTGTATTTTGCACACAGAATGTTGCGCTTTTCATACTTATTTTATATCTCTTTGCCGTATTTGTGGCGGCAGTGAAGATTCGATCATCGATAATTTGGCTTTGAGTTACAGTTATATAACTTAAGTTTCTTTTTTATTATTGTGTCGAAATTAATAAATTAATTGTATAATCTATTCGCACCACCAGTATAATGGAAAACAATGCAAAGAATCGAAAAATCAAGCTGTTGTTATTATTATAATTATTCTATTATCATTACAATTATATAACCAACATTATTTTAGCCGCACTTTTAGTCTGCTTAAATTATTTATTATTTTGGTATTATACGGTTCTGTTACTAGCTAGATAGGTATTGACCTCTGCAATATTATCCTGGTAACCCTTAATATAAAAACATAATCTATGTATGTTAGGGGTTTTAAATCCTAAGACTAAATAAAATCTATTCACCTAATTACTTCATGGGGTTATTAATCAACTTATTGAAAAGCTAATGGCAGATAAATCCTACATTGACAAAATGTGGAAGCTCGGAATACAGAGTCGGTTCACTAAAGAGTTATCGTATACAGAGCGAGATTCTATTTCGCAAGTTTTTTTAAAGCTGATCGTGCACTTTCAATATTTGGTAATGAGAGAAAACTGTTATCAGTATGCCAAACTGAAGCTGAGTTTTTATTTAACGACTTCTTTAACTGCTCTCAGCTTCTCACTCTAAAATTGAAGTGATAGACCGCTTAATTTTGCTCAGAGGCCTCTTTATGATGCTTGGGATTCTTTTATGTGCCGTAAATCCACGTTACGAGACCATCGGCTACCAAAGAAGGCCATGCTTAAGGGTTTTTACGACGAAAAAATCCATCACTCTCCGCCGGGTTGCAATCCGCAAACTTGGGAACCAGATCACAGAGGACGGCAGCAGTAGTATGGCGTTGACATCATATCACAGAATTATTGTACTGTCAAAGGCATTATTGTCGCATTATTCATGTGGCCAAGGACCATAATTCTGAACATTATATAGATTTATTATATTACAAGTCTTACATCCTCACTGGAATTGTGCTTTCTTATTTCGTGTTTCTACTTTCTCTACACGTAGAGAAGGTATTGCATGTCAAGCAAAAATTCTATGTCGAGATTTCACAGGAAATATACCTTTTGATGTATCCTAAATCCAGAAAAAAATATTTTTAGAAAAAGTCCACTGTGTTTGTGTAGGTTTGTCTGTGAACAAAATAGCTAAAAAACAGTTTAATTTCAGCATTTTCCAAGGATGCAACACTAAGTATTGCAAAATAATCTATTCACTCTAAACCACTATATGGGCCATTTTTTTAAAATTTCTCTGAAAATATGCTTTGATTAAAATATGTTATTTAACATGTTTAAGATATTTTTATGCTAAATGAAATATATTTCTTGAATCTTTCAGGAACAGTCTCTGAAGTTCTGTTCATTTTGGATGAATTTTGTATAACTGGTAAACCATAACGGATTGAGAAAATCTTACTACATAAAAATGTACATCTGTGAAACTCAGATATCATTCAAATACATTTTTTGTAGAGTTTATTGTTACCGAAATATTCCTAGTTATGGTTCAATTTTAAATACTTATATGTGTACATTTTGACAAATGAGAAATCGTTATTCACTTCTCTTTCTCTTGGTCAAGCAAAGAGAGCAGTATAGCAATACATTACAAGGCGAGCAGCTTCTGTAAGATTTGAATATTAGCCTAGTATATTCCCGTGTATCTACGAGAAAGTATGTAATAAAAGAATACGCTTTTTAAAGAATAGTTTCTTGCAGAATAGGTAGAGAAAGCCATGTGAATGCAACACATCAGATTTTTAAAAATAATCTATTAAGTGTTACGGTGTGCTTCGGTTGTTCATGATGTCTATGACTTGGCAGACTACTACGTCACATTACTGTACTGAGATTAATGAGTCTCAGCTGAATTCCAATGAGGTTTTGCACAGTTTCGTTTGTGAACAAGCCAGCAGCAGCTGTAAGCCTAATATCCCAAACGCCAGGACGCAAGCCGATTGAATACCACAGTGTAACATTTCCAATCCATTGTCCCTTTCTGTGTCGTATCGTTCCTTTGAAGAGCAATGATGCGACGAGCAGTTTTTGCATCACACGAAACGCGGAGTATTGCAGATATTTGCTAAATCGGAAATTCCACGCGTACACGTGTGTGAATCCCTAAGCGTGTACGGTAAATAGCAGTTATTGTATGAAGCAGGTTTAATAGCTACGTAGTTTCAAATTATTTTCCATACATAACTCATGTGCCAGAACAACGGACAGGTGATTTTTCAGTATCCTTTATTGGTCTATAATATAACTTAAATATAGAATAAAATCTATAACATCTGTAGTATTTGTAATGTTATTAATTTTACTGCACGCTTTATTTTATAATTCTTTTACTTTCTCTATCACTTACTATGTATATAGTACGCAGAAAGATATTGTATTCCACCCAAAAATTGGGTACAGAGATTTTACGGAAAATATATTACTCGAGTACATAAAAAAGACATTAAAAAGACCCATTTGTTTGTACGTGTGCACAAGTATATCTATATATCTATGAGCAGTATAAATAACGCGAAACAATAAACTTGGCATTTGATTGAGCATATTTCAGGGTTGTGGCACGAAGATTTTCAAGAGAATCTCTCTTGATGAAATATTTTTAGGGAAATTTTTATTTTCGCAAGAATAGTTCTAACGGTTTTGTTATATGTTAGATATTTTGTTAAATCGTATCTTTAAGATATTATTATGTCTAATGAAATGTATATATTGCATTTTCTGGGAACGACTTCTGGTGTCCTGTCCATTTTGGATGACTTAGAGAAATTCTTACCACACAAAGAATGGAGATGTTAAAATACACAATTTATCTATCAAATACCCTTTTCTGTGGAGTCAACCGTTTTATAGACATTCCTAGTTACTGCTTTTTGTTTTAAAGTACTTTCACATTTCTCAAATGAAAATTCGTATTCATTTATTCTCTCCTGCTCGAACAAAGAGAAAGGAATGTCAATGCACCACATAGTGGGCAGCTCTTGAAAGATCTGATTTTACCTTCAGCCTAACGTATTTCCTTACACCCGCGTATCTATAAGGAGCTATGTAATAAAGGCATTTCTGCAAATGTTTATATCGATGTACGTTAAGTAGACAAAAAAATCTGATGTGTTCCATTCACGACTTTCACTCCATCTCTACAACCAATTATTGTTAAAAAGCTTATGTTGCTATCTACTTCATGCTAATCGAGAAAAAATTATAGAAATAGTCTTATTACTTGCTTACTTGTAAGTAGAAGGAATAAGGGAGTACCATAGGATAAAGTGATAGTCAAAAGCTGGTTGCTATCTGACTGAAGCTCCTTTGTTCGTATGGACAGGAGTTAACAAATTCCTGAATGAGAAAAGTAAGTTTTTTTAAAGATGACACCAAAAACAAGGAATATCTAAAAAACGATAAACTCCATGAAAAAACGTATGGAATAAAAATTGTGCGTTTTAAAGTGCTCTACACTTTTTGTGTGGTAAGGTTTTGTCCATCTCTTGCGGGTTAGCAGTTTTGCAAAATTCCGTAAAATTCATCTAGAATAAAGTGGTCTTCAGAGGCTATTCCCTGAAAATTCAAGATATATATTTTATTTTTCAGGTAAATATCTTTAATATACGTCATTTTAATCAAAATCATTAGAGGCATTTTTGAGAAAATCAAAATGTTCGAAAAAAGTTTCATGTTAAGGATAGTTTGGGGTGGGTATATTTTTCTCAAAATCTTTTTGTCCAATCCCTGAAAGACACCGAACTTAAATAACAAGTTTCGTATTTTACCGACTTTTCGAGTTATCGTGTTCACAGACAGACGGACCTTTTTCTGAATTTTTTTTTTATACAGGGGACCCTAAAACATATATTTGCGGTGAAATCTCGGTATCGAATTTTCGGGTGGAGTGTAATACCTTTTCTATACACTATGTACATAGTGCGTATAGAGAAAGTAAAACAGTCACGATTATAAGGTAAACAAAATTAAACACCTAACGCATCAGAAGAAGAGATGATTTTTCTACAAAGCGGATTTTACGAAGGACTAGAAAGACACTGTGTCTCATACGCTGGTAATTTGAGGACGTACACAAATACGAGGAACATCATAAAATAAGTTTCCCAAGAACAGTGAACAAAAAGAAAACGCAATTTAATTGAAAGATTTATTGGAACAGATATAGGAACTTCGAGCTGTATTTCAACACATTCATCAACAGAATTCGGACATTTGTCATGCCGTGGAATCAAGTTATGTATCGTTATGCATCTGGAACTGAAACTACCATCTCTGCCTCCGAAAACAATGACAATCAACTTATGTATCTTCATGTATCTGGAACTGGAACCACCATCGAGGCCTCCGAAAACAACCAACTTATGTATCATCATGCATCTGGAACTGGAACCACCATCCCTGCCTCCGAAAATAATGACAACCAACTTATGTATCATCATGCATCTGGAACATGAACCACTGTCCCTACCTCCGAAAACAATGACAATTAACTTGTGTATCTTCATACATCTAGAACTGGAACCACCATCCCTACCTCCGAAAACAATGACAATTAACGTATGTATCTTCATGCATCTGGAACTGGAACCAGCGTCCCTGCCTCCGAAAACAATGACAATTAACTTATGTATCTTCATACATCTAGAACATGAACCACCATCCCTACCTCCGAAAACAATGACAGTTAACTTGTGTATCTTCATACATCTAGAACATGAACCACCATCCCTACCTCCGAAAAAAATGACAATTAACGTATGTATCTTCATGCATCTGGAACTGGAACCAGCATCCCTGCCTCCGAAAACAATGACAATTAATTTGTGTATCTTCATACATCTAGAACTGGAACCAGCAACCCTGCCTCCGAAAACAATGACAATTAACGTATGTATCTTCATGCATCTAGAACTGGAACCAGCATCCCTGCCTCCGAAAACAATGACAATTAATTTGTGTATCTTCATACATCTAGAACTGGAACCAGCAACCCTGCCTCCGAAAACAATGACAATTAACGTATGTATCTTTATGCATCTAGAACTGAAACCAGCATCCCTACCTCCGAAAACAATGACAATTAACTTGTGTATCTTCATACATCTAGAACTGGAACCACCATCCCTACCTCTGAAAACAATGACAATTAACTTATGTATCTTCATACATCTAGAACTGGAACCAGCATCCCTGCCTCCGAAAACAATGACAATTAACTTGTGTATCTTCATACATCTAGAACATGAACCACCATCCCTACCTCCGAAAACAATGACAATTAACGTATGTATCTTCATACATCTAGAACATGAACCACCATCCCTGCCTCCGAAAACAATGACAATTAACGTATGTATCTTCATACATCTAGAACATGAACCACCATCCCTGCCTCCGAAAACAATGACAGTTAACTTGTGTATCTTCATACATCTAGAACATGAACCACCATCCCTACCTCCGAAAACAATGACAATTAACGTATGTATCTTCATGCATCTGGAACTGGAACCAGCATCCCTGCCTCCGAAAACAATGACAATTAACTTGTGTATCTTCTTACATCTAGAACATGAACCACCATCCCTACCTCCGAAAACAATGACAATTAACTTATGTATCTTCATACATCTAGAACTGGAACCAGCATCCCTGCCTCCGAAAACAATGACAATTAACTTGTGTATCTTCATACATCTAGAACTGGAACCAGCATCCCTGCCTCCGAAAACAATGACAATTAACGTATGTATCTTCATGCATCTGGAACTGGAATCACCATCCCTACCTCCGAAAACAATGACAATTAACTTATGTATCTTCATACATCTAGAACTGGAACCAGCATCCCTACCTCCGAAAACAATGACAATTAACTTGTGTATCTTCATACATCTAGAACATGAACCACCATCCCTACCTCCGAAAACAATGACAATTAACGTATGTATCTTCATGCATCTGGAACTGGAACCACCATCCCTGCCTCCGAAAACAATGACAATCAACTTATGTATCTTCATGCATCTGGAACTGGAACCAGCATCTCTGCCTCCGAAAACAATGACTTACCCGGAGAGGAATTTCTCAAGGTTGCAGAACTGATGTAACTCCCTGGGAGTGAGTTTCGGGCTGTAGGTCGGATGTTTCTTCATAATGCATTCTCGCGAAAACTCCACAAATCGCTTGTAATGATAGATGGCTTTCCCCTGCGCTCCTTATAATGAACATTTTGGCGCCCTGCTGCAAAGTCTCAGCCCCAGCCAGGCGCCATCTATTTCATGACGTTGCCTATAGACCTAGCACAAATTACGACGAATTTCAATCGGCGTTATACTTTGTGCATTCAAATAGTTTAACACTGACTGCACTTCACATCCGGCGAGAGCTGAATATGAGCCTTCTTTTTTAAGCGGTGTCAAGAAAGTACTATGAGACCTTGGGAAGTTAGGCTAATGCATGCGTCATACCACGTATGTATCATATATGTACGCATAGTCACGAAGTGATAACATGTGGTTTACTAGCTATCGGGCGAATGGGAAACGTTTCGTATAAGCTGAGCAACGCAGGATAACTCAAGAAAAATCATACCACCTACGTATAAATTGATCTAAATCGACGCTGTGATAATCGTGCTGTTTTGATGCTTGTATTGGGTGGTTAATGAGGTGATGGCGCGTTAGGTCAAATTCAGCGTTACATCATTTATTGTAATCAGAAAGGATATCCCAGAGTCAACACTGCTCACGCTTGTTGGCAGGAGACAAAGACATCAGCAGATCATACTACGAATTTTACGTAACTGGTAAAACTCAAGAGATAAACAAAAACTTACTTTTCAAAAAATGTAGATCACGTTAAAAGCAGTAATAATGCCATATAACTTTTTTCATAGAATTGGCAATTTCTGAGATATTCCTTAATGTTTGTTTCAGATGTAAAATACTTAAACTTTTTTCACACGGGAAAGTTGTAAACTCCTGGCCCTGCATAGATATGGATTTCATCCACATGGCAACCGGCTTTTAAAAGATTTGAATATCGTTTTAGCCTAGCGTATTCCCTTATCCTTCCACTTACAAGGAAGCAAGTAATTAAGGCAATTACTGCTAATGTTTATCTCAATTATCATAAAGTAGATAGAAGAATATGCTTTTAAAAATAATTTGTTACAGCGACGTAGATAAAGTCATGTGAGTGGAACACATCAGAGTTTTACTTTCTCTAGCCCGCATGTACAATGTACATAGTGACCTTAAAATGGCTCTAACGATTTTGATTAAAATCTATTATATTTAAGATATTTACATGCGAAATAAAATGTATATCTTGAATTTTCTGGGAACAGCCTCTAAAGATCTCTTTATACTAGACCAATTTGATTGAATTTTATATAACTGGTAAACCGTAAGAGATGGACAAAAACTTACTACACCAAGGATGTAGATCTTGCCAAAACACACAATTTATGTCCTTTGCGTTTTTGTTGTGAAGGTAACCGTTTCCAAGATATTCCTTGTTAATGGTTTCAGTTGTAAAGTACTTATACTTTTCTCATACATAATGTGTCCGTTTTTCTTTTGTTCTACTACTGGCTAAGCACAGAAGTGATTTGCAATGACAATCGCATAACGACAGCTTTTAAAACATTTGACTATTAGTTTAGCATAGCGCATTCCTTATTAGCAAGGTGTAGAAAGAATAATCTTTTGTAAGAAGTTTGTAGGGCAGCTAGAGGAGTTCATGTTAGTGTAACACATGAGATTTATACTTTCTCTACACGTACTATGTACATAGTGTGTAGAAAAGGTAATGTATTGCACCCAAAATTCTATACCGAGATTTCACCGGAAATATGTTTTGAGACCCCCTGAATCCTAAAAAAGCATTTTTAGAAAAATGTCCGTGGGTGTGCTGTCTGTGTGTGTGTCTGTGTATGTGTGTGTGTGTGTTTGTGGGCAGCATAGCCTCAAAAACGAAAATAACGTTAAAAACTAAACTTTGTATTCACGTTTGATATCTTTCAAGGATGCGACACGAAGATTTTAAAGAAAATTTCCCCACCCCCAACATCCCTTTATATGGAAAAAATTTCGAAAATTTTGACTTTCTTAAAAATGGCTCTAAATATTTTGATTAAAATTTCTTATATTTAAGACATTTACTTGCCAAAGGAAATGTATATCTTGAAGTTTTTGGGAATAGCCTTAAAATACCTCTTTATTCTCGATAATTTTTATTGAATTTTGCAAAACTGGTAAACCGTAAGAGATAGACAAAAAGTTACTACACAAACAATGTAGATCACGTTAAAACACATAATTTATGTCATATACATTTTTTTCGTGGAGTTGATTGGTTTTGAGATATTCCTTGTTATTGGTTTTAGCTTTATAAACTTATATTTTTCTCATGCAGGAATTTGTCAACTCCTGTCCATACAAACAAAGGAACTTCAGTCACATAGCAACCAGATTTTGAATATCACTTGAACCTATGGCACTCCCTTATTTCACTTCTATTTACAAGGAAGCAAGTAATAAGGCTATTTCTGTTAATTTTTCTCAATAAGCATGAAGCAATAGAAGCGTAAGCTTTTTAACGATAATTTTTCCCAGAGATGTAGAGAAAGTCATGTGAATGGAACACTTAATATTTTTTTCTTTTAATTTACCATGTTTAAGATATTCCTTGTTATTTGTTTCAGATTTAGAATACTGAAATAGTTGAAAACTCCTCGGTCTGCATCGTAACGGATTTCATCCACATTGCAACCGGTTTTTAAAATCGTTAACTATCGTTTTAGCCTAGCGTATTCCCTTATTTTCCTTCTACTTACCAGGAAGCAAGTAATTAAGGCAATTTCTACTAATATTTATCTCGATTGTCATAAAAGTAGATCGAAGAATATGCTTTTTAACAATAATCTGTTACAACGATATAGAGAAAGTCATGTGAATGGAACACATGAGATGTTTTATTTTATGTACTACACATACGTATAAGTTTGTATGATCTCCTGAAAGCTATGAGTATAATGAAGCGTTTGTGTGGCTTTTCCAAGCTAGCTCGTGATGAACTGTAGGTTGCTTTTGTGCAAGGAGAGTTGGCGTGACAATCCCTAAGGCCAACCAGTCGATCAGCAGTGACCGTATTGAATTGACGCATGGTCAGCCTGTCTACTCCCACATCAGTTGATGGTGTATTAACAACGAATTGCTATCCAATGGTCCTCACCTTCCTCAATCAATACTGCATTCATTCAACAAAATTGCTTTCGTTTTGCAACTGCGAATCATCATCATGTTCCATTTAAATACTCTTATACTTTTTTTTTTATCGTTGTAAGAGGTTTCTCTACACGTACTATGCACATAGAGAAGGTATTGCATTTCATCTAAAAATTCGACACCAAGATTTCACTGAAAAATTAGAGTCCCTGTATCCAAAACAAACATGTGTATCCGTGTGTCTTTGAACACGATAACTCAAAACCGAAAAGTCGGTAAAATACCAAACTTGGTATATAAGTTTAGTAACTTTCCAGGATGCGACACGAAGGTTTTGAAGAAAATTCCCCACTCCAAACTACACTTGGAAAACATTTCAAAAATTTTGATTTTTTCAGAAATGGTTCTAACGATTTTGATTAAAATACCGTACATGAAAGATATTTACACGACAAATAAAATGTACCTATATCTTTAATTTTCTGGAAATAGTCCCTGAAGACTGACGAATTTTGCTATTTATCGTATTGCATAAATAGTAAACTGAAAGAGATGGACAAAAACTTACTGCACAAAAAATGTAGATCTCGTTGAAAAGTCACAACTTATCTAATATACATTTTTTCGTGGGGTTGACCGTTATTGAGATTTCCTTGTTACTGGTGTCAGTTTTAAAATACTTAAAACTTTTCACACAGGGAAATTTGTGAACTCCTGGCAATCCAAATAAACCGAGTTCATCCACATGGCAACCAGCATTTAAAATACTTGACTATCGCTCTAGTCTAGTTTATTCCATTATTTCCATTCTACTCACAAGGAAACATTTATAATGCTTATCTCGATTAGCATAAAGCAGATAGAAGAATAAATTTTGTAACAATAATTTATTACAGAGACGTAGTGAAAGTCCTGTGAATAGAACATATCAGATTTTTAAAATACCATTCAGTAATATTAATTGTTTTTTTGCACACAAGCCGTGTGTAGGCAAGGAGTTGGAAAGATAGAGTCAGATTAAAAAATTCACGGATCACCCGGTCTTCGCGACCATGAAGACTTTCGATATTGTGACCAGTCAATAGAATATATGATATCAAAATAATTTGAGATCTTCTTGTGGTTTAGGGAATTTAATATTGTGTCGGAATGTTGCCATTGAGTTCAGTGGTTAGAGCAACCGGACGGAGACCGGAAGATTTGTCGATTAAATAGCAGCTATGGCATTGCTTTTTTCAAACCAATTCTAACTTTCCAACGCGTTCAGTTTTTTAGGTTAGTTGATTAATGGCGAAAAAGCAGAGCATAAAAATGGTGAGTTCACTTTTGAATGATGTTACGGACGACATCAGATTATAATTTAGTAATACATTCATTCAATGTAAAACAAATAGCGAAATTATACAGCGGATGCAGTAATAGAAGATCAAAATGAAATGCGAAAAACCGATTAAGGTGGCATTCTGCATCTGCAGTAGTTATTCTTGAATTATATATTTTGGCATTTTTAGGAACTTTATATTTATCTTTAAGTCAAAAAGTTTGACTGAATACTATTCTTGATCTATAATATATGGAACTTTTTATGGTATTTCTGGATTTAAGTAAAAGTGAATTTTTTTTTCTACTGCTTATTTATTGTAAATAGAGGAAGTATTGCATTCTATCCAAAACTTCTAAACGAAATTTCACCACAAATATATAATTTGAGACTCCCTAAATAAAAACAGCACTGCGAGAAGAATACATGTGTAAACAGCATATTTAAAAACTCAAAGCTTAGTGTTTAATTTCTCATCTTACAAAGATGAGACACAAACGTCTTCAAGAAAATACCCCAACAGAACGACTTTCTTAAAATGTCTATAATTATTTTAATTAAAATGCCATATATTGAAGATTTATAAGACAAATAAAATGTTATTTTGATTTTCTCTGAATCGCCTCTGAAGTCCACTCCATTCGAAAGGAATTTTGCATAATCATCTATAGGTTACTGATAAACGTTATGAGGTAAATGAAAATATGCTACAAAATTGTATTAAACATTAAACACGTAATGTATTGCAAAAACTTTTTGCCATAAATCATTTCTGCGATATCCGTCATTAATTGTTCGAATTGATAGCTTTTTAAAGGTATTTTAAAACTCAGTTGTTTCTCGGATGTCATGGAAAGGGCATTGCATTTAAGGCCAATGTAAAGGGCAAATTCGTTAAACATTTGACTATTTCTTTTCCCTTTATATCTATAATGAAACGATCTAAAACGAAGTAGCTAGGAAATTATATTTTGTAAGAATAGTTTGTATACCCACCAATAAACGGCAAAGAGTAGAGAAAGTCATGTGAATGTTCCATAACAGAATGTTAAATTCTTTTCATTTGTGTAGCCCGCTTTAACTTCCTTGGTTATTTTGTGAGAAACAACTTGGCATTACTGCTCGTTGAACTGTAGGGATTTTTATGTTGCATTTATCAGTTCTGAACTATTAAATACATTCGCATTTACTCTCTTTCTCACTTTCATATTTCCAGATTGATTTGGTTAAAGAAAGCTACTCCACCAATAATCCAGAAACGAACTCGGGTCTTCTGCAGTGATAATACAAAACTCACCACAGAGGCAGTCTCTAAGTTATTGTGATGAGAGCAAACTAAGTGTCTATAACAATTGAAAAACGATCATTTATTTATTAACTTTTATAGGTATAGGGATTGCTTATCTTATGGATCATTTACATGAAAACTTTAACGTTTACGCGAGGACATAAACATATGACATAAACGTAGGATTCGTCTTGCCATTCACAATGCAACAAAACGTTAGTGTCAAAATTTAAGAGTAAAAGGATTAAAATGGATGTTAAGATGATTAATGACGATATAACAGTGGTTGAATTTGCTTGTATTTATGTTATACTATATTTAAAAATGTTCCAGATATGACAGAAAACTGAATAGTTCATCGAAAGACACTATGATGATTAACGTTATTAATGATAACATTATATAACTTACTGAGATTACAATTTGGTAATAATCGAAAGATACAGTAATAATAAGTAAAATATACTTTCTTATATCAGCGCAGTATGATTCTAAATATTCAGCTTGAACAAAAAATGCTATCTTTATAAGAGACAAGCATTTTGTCATAACAAAAACTGTGATTTTTAAATAAAATAATTGATTACTTATCCAATGACTCTATTTGTCCTGTTTTCTGCTTATATGCAGTACGACGTACATAGTGTACAGAGAAGAAATTGCACTCGACCCAAAAATTCGATACCAAGATTTCACCAAAAATATGTGGGATTTTTTGGGTCCCCTGTATCGAAAAACAGGATTTTCAGAAAAAAAAAGTCCGTGTATGTGTGTGTGTGTCCGTGTGTCTGTGAGCATGATAACTCAAAAAGGAAAAGTCGGTAAAATTCCAAACTTGGTATTTAACTTTAGTACCTTCCAGGGATGCGACACGAAGATTTTGAGAAAACCCCCCACACCAAACAATCCTTTACATGGAACTTTAATCGAAAATTTTGATTTTCACAAAAGTGGCTCTAACGATTTTGATTAAAATATCATATATGAAATATATTTACCTGAAAAATAAAATGTATATCTTGAATTTTCTGGGAATAACCACTGAAGACTACTTTGTTCTGGGTGAATTTTACAGGAGTTTGCTAACTAATGAAATGTAAGATACATACAAAACCTTACCACACAAAAATTGTAGAGCACGTTAAAGCACATAGATTATGTTATATACTTTTTTTTCTTGGAGCTGATCGTTTTTCAGATATTCCTTTGTTTTTGGTTTCAGCTTTGAAAAACGTATACTTTTCTCATATAGGAATTTATCAACTCCTGTCCATACAAACAAAAGAACTTCAGCTGCATAGCAACCAGCTTTTTGCTAATGCTTTATCGATTAGCATGAAGTAAACAGAAGCATAAGTTTTTTAACAAACATTTGTTGTAGAGATATAGAGAAAGCCATGTGAATGAAACACATCAGATTTTTTACTTTCCCTCGGATTCCATTAACACGAACATGAAAGCGTGGACATTGCATGGTTTGGAGTCAATGCCTAGCGTTAACGAAAATCTATGAATGACCCCATTTGTTAACCTTCCCACAGGTTTTTGTGTTCGCGTTCCATTTGCGTTAATGTTTCTATGTCAATGGGCCGTTGCTCTTTTCATTGCAGGGATGCATTCTGTAATGAACGGGTTGAAAATAATAGAAGTAGTAGGGTCTGAATACAATTTTCACCATACTTAAATCTGATACCGGAATTAATATCGTATTAAATTAATACTTATATCTTGTAGAAATAATGGGAAAAATAACTGCGACAATAATTTCATATATGAAAGTCAACGAACAACGAACACTGGGGAAAATTCTGTTACTGTCATTAGCAAGGCAAGGCTTTGAGCAGCTCTAAAGTCAAAATAAACAGAGTAAGTGTCCGGTAAACTCGGTAAACCAGAAAGTCATTAGCTAAAGGTTCACTTCAAGAATTAGTAATTAGTATGTTCAGAATTCTAAAGGGTGTTGAAAACGCATGTAGGCCAATGTCTGGGAATTAAAAAGAAGAAGAATGCTCAGAAGTTATAAAGACAAAAAGGTTAAAAGGAGTATCAGAGATGAATTAAAAGTTTCAGATTTGGCAACAAATGGAGCTTTGGGTGGGACTTATGTTAATAAAAGAACGCGTATTTTAAAAGTTCGTGACTTCTACTGCGTCTTCTGAATCTTTATTATACTTTTTAAAGTGCAGCGCTTGAAGTATAGCACACTCACCACCTACATATTGGTCGGTCATCATTATACTTTTTAAAGTGCAGCGCTTGAAGTATAGCACACTCACCACCTACATATTGGTCGGTCATCATTATACTTTTTAAAGTGCAGCGCTTGAAGTATAGCACACTCACCTCCTACATATTGGTCGGTCATCATTATACTTTTTAAAGTGCAGCGCTTGAAGTATAGCACACTCACCACCTACATATTGGTCGGTCATCATTATACTTTTTAAAGTGCAGCGCTTGAAGTATAGCACACTCACCACCTACATATTGGTCGGTCATCATTATACTTTTTAAAGTGCAGCGCTTGAAGTATAGCACACTCACCACCTACATATTGGTCGGTCATCATTATACTTTTTAAAGTGCAGCGCTTGAAGTATAGCACACTCACCTCCTACATATTGGTCGGTCATCATTATACTTTTTAAAGTGCAGCGCTTGAAGTATAGCACACTCACCACCTACATATTGGTCGGTCATCATTATACTTTTTAAAGTGCAGCGCTTGAAGTATAGCACACTCACCACCTACATATTGGTCGGTCATCATTATACTTTTTAAAGTGCAGCGCTTGAAGTACAGCACACTCACCACCTACATATTGGTCGGTCATCATTATACTTTTTAAAGTGCAGCGCTTGAAGTACAGCACACTCACCACCTACATATTGGTCGGTCATCATTATACTTTTTAAAGTGCAGCGCTTGAAGTACAGCACACTCACCACCTACATATTGGTCGGTCATCATTATACTTTTTAAAGTGCAGCGCTTGAAGTATAGCACACTCACCACCTACATATTGGTCGGTCATCATTATACTTTTTAAAGTGCAGCGCTTGAAGTATAGCACACTCACCACCTACATATTGGTCGGTCATCATTATACTTTTTAAAGTGCAGCGCTTGAAGTACAGCACACTCACCACCTACATATTGGTCGGTCATCATTATACTTTTTAAAGTGCAGCGCTTGAAGTATAGCACACTCACCACCTACATATTGGTCGGTCATCATTATACTTTTTACTTTCTCATACGTACTATGTACATAGTGTATAGAGAAGGTATTGCATTGTACCCAAAAATTCGATACCGAGATTTCACCGGAAATACATGTTTTGAGACACCTGAATCCAAAAAAAGCATTTTTAGAAAATGCCCGTGTTGGTGTCTGTCTCTGTGTGTCTGTGGGCAGCATAGCTCAAAAACGAAAAGACCATTAAGTTCCATATCTTCCAAGGATGCGACACGAAGATTTTCAGGAAAATCCCCATTACTCCAACTACCCTTCACATGGAAACATTTTCGAAAATTTTTATTTTCTAAAAAATGGCTTTAACGATTTTGATTAAAATATCATATATCAAAGATATATACTTGACAAATAATATGTATATCTTGACTTTTCTGGGAATAGCCTCTGAAGACTATTTTATTCTGGATGAATTTTACGGAATTTTGTGTAACTGGTAAACCATAAAAGATAGACAAAAACTTACCACACAAAAACGTAGAACACATTAAAACACACAATTTATGTTATATACATTTTTTTCGTGGAGTTGATTGTTTTTTAGATATTCCTTGTTTTTTGTTTCAGCCTTAAAAAAATTATACTTTTCTCATACAGGAATTTATCAACTCCTGTCCTACAACCAAAGGAGCTTCATTTTTTACTATCACTTTAACCTATGTTGCTCCCTTATTTCGCTTCTACTTACAGGGAAGAAAGTAATAAAACTATTTCTGCTAATTTTTTCTCACTTAGCATGAAGTAAATAGAAACATAAACTTTTTAACAAACATTTGTTGCAGAGATATAGAGAAAGTCATATGAATGGATTACATCAGATTTTTTTTGGTAGTGTTTAACGCCCGCTTTTACTACTTGTGGCACCGCAGGCAATGAAACTGTAATACATGGAGTGAAGATGGAGTACCGGTCTAACCACTCGGCCACGGCGCGGCCCGGAGATCATTATATATTAGGTAGTCACTGTATATCACTTTAGCGACTTATTATTACTTTTACTATGGAACAATTTTACAATTTAGAATATTTTGGAAGCTACAAAGTTAAAACGACGTAGTTATAATTTGCAGTGCTTAGAATTAGGAAGAAATTATGGAGCAATACATAATACCGCCCACCTGGTTAATGTGGTGGAAGGGTGTCTGTCTCAACAGGTTGTGAGTTCGAATCTCACTAAGGGTGAGTTACTCGGATAAGGTTTTTTTCAGGATTTTCCCTTTTCCTGAGAAGACGAATTCGAGTAACCTTAAACTCCATGGACCCCGATATCATTTGAGCATCATTTCAGCAATTTCATTCATCGTCCGATACGACTAAGTAGGTTAAAGGACGTTAAGGTACAAAGAAAAAAGAATACATACTACCTTAAAGAATAAAACAACACCCGAAACAAGCATGACATTTTGTATCACTATGGCACTTCCTAGGTTACTTTATGGATATGAAATCTGGGTATGTACACAAAGACAATACGTAGAATAGAAATCGTGAGATGAAATTTTTAAGAAAATCGAAAGGATGTGTAAGACAAGAGAGAATTAGGAATGAAGAAATAAGAAAAGAATTAGAGGTAGAAGATGAATAGGTAAATAACAAGATTTTTAGAGAATATTAGGAGGATGGAAGATACCAAACTGTCAAAAATAGCTTTCCAGTACATCCCTAAAGGAAAGAGAGATGTGGGGAGGCCGAAAACGAAATGGTAGGAGACGGAACAGACCTCAGGTTCAGCCATGAAGCGGAGAAGAAAAAGAAGATTCCGAGAGAGTTGATTATTCATCTTAAAAGTAATCGGCAAGTAGTTCCAAACAGCTCAGTAAAATTAATTAACGCTGTCCATTTTCGCAAGCACCCATGTATACTCTTAAGAGAAAGAACTCAATACTCACAGCTAGTTACGTAACGAAGTAGAGTGGATGACATCAAAGTCTATGCAACTTTTGCAGATCTCATGAGTAAACATGCTACTTTTTACCGCATCTGTAGTGTGGGGATATGTGTCTGACTCACATTCGAATCTCGGCTAGGGTGAAACCTAGGATAAGGTTTCTTTCGGGGTTTTCCCTTATTCTGAAAAGACGAATGTCGAATAACTTTAAGCTCCAAGGATCCCGGCTCATTTTTGCTTCATTTCGCCGATTTCATTCATCCTCCGATATAACCTACCTAATGAACCTTAAATAAAAAAAAAAAATTACTTCTACACATTATTCCAAAGAAAACAATTATTTTGCTGTTTCTAGACTGAACAAAGAACAGTAGAAAAATTATTTAATCACTTATTTTGTTTTCTTTCTAAATGTGTCATGGTTTAGAAGCATACAATTACAATTTTATTACAAATAGGATGCTTTGTATTAACCTCAAATTCAACATGGAAGTTTAATCGGTCAACGTTCTGAGGTGTGTTTTTGTATGTGCAGCAAGCCTCAAATTAAAACTCAGATTAAACTTAAGTTTTTATCTAAATCCAGGATTTTCAAGGATGCGGTATGAAGATTTAAAAAAAAATTAAGCTATAGTAATTTATATTTTGTAAGGAAAATGTTTCGTTAATTTTTATTCCCTAACAAATGCTCTGACTGTTTTGTTTAAAATTTCAAATGTTTGACCAATGATATGAAGAATAAAATGCGTTTATTGAATATTCTTGGATACCCTCCGAAGTGTACACGAATGAAGTTTGTGCGATTTCGTATAATAGGACAAAAACTTAGTTCGGTACAAGTTTTTGTGTGCGTTATAATATACAGTTTATATCAAATGCTTCCTGTGTCTTCGTAGTATTACTCGTTGTACATGCTTTGTGATGACGTTTTCTCATAAGGTTGGCAATTCTTCTTTGTTTTACCCTTCGCAGGAATCCTGTTACTGTTACCTGGTGGAATAGTTAATTCATTGTTGACTTCAACATCTCAATTTACTCTCCCGTGAGTCCGAACAGCATTTGAGTGTTGTTTAGGTATCCTCTACCAGGTATCCCAACTGTCCTGTATTTGATGTGTGCGGATATCCCTTCGTGGGTTAAAAGAGTCGCAAAACGCAACGGGGCTTTTTCAAGTTAAAACCGCCATTGGAGAGCTGCTGAGAGTGACCTTCGCTTTCCCCATCTTGCTTAACAACGTGATCGGAGAGTGGGTTGTGCTCATTGCCAGGAGTAAAACGAAGGTCGGTCTCGCCAATTCTCCAATGGCGTATTTTAAATAGAAATGACCCTGTTGAGTTCTGAAACTTTTTTAACACATCAAGGGATATCTGCACACATCAAATACGGGATATTTGGCTCACTGGTGTGTAATTCAATGTTGTGCAATTTAAAATAACAATTATAGGCAAAAATGCACCATGGATGACGTAACGTGGTTGGAAGAATAACTTTACATATATAATGTATAGGGACTTGTAATGGGCGGAGAAAGTTGCGTAACCGAATCGCATATTATTTTGAAGTTTTCCACCAATAAGTATTTGTCTCAACATTGAATTTTAGAAGCTGTCATTTATCTTCCTAGCTCGGCGGATTTACAATCGGCAAATTCCATTTTCCGACACAAACTTTGTTCTCAGGAAGCTGTGACATTTAGATTGGAATTCAGTTTTCTGTTACTACGATCTCAACCAGTTCTGGAGAAGAAATTACTTCTTTGAAAAGTTTATCCTTGCTGTCGTTCCAGCTGCGTTTCTAAACGCGAGAGTGAAGGTTCATTTCTTTTTATTTTATAAACTGGAAGTTGTGGCATTGCTCTCTGAATACTTTCATTTGGCGCACATGAATGTATTTATACCTTTCTGAAAGACGCACATTTACCCTATTACACTGAAAAACTTTTCAAAATCAAATATGCACAAATATGAACAAGACAATAATTCTTTTCATCGTCTAATTTATATAGTCTAATCTAACTTCTATGGTCACATCTGGGGCTTTGCTTTAAAAACAACGGCTGTTATTTTTCTCATTAAAATGGAGAGTGATTAAAGTTGGTTTTTCTTTCTCAACTTAGTACTCTACGCTTTACATGGATAAATGTAAAAAGTTTTGATTTTCTCAGATATTTAATTTTTAATTAAAATAGCGTATATAAAGATATGTATATGAAAAATAAAATTTATGTCTTGAATTTTCTGGGAATAACCTCTGAAGATCTCTTAATTCTGGATGATTTTTGTGTAACTAGCAAACCGCAAGAGATAGACAAAGACTTGCTACACAAAACTGTAGATTTCGCTAAAACATTCAATTATGTCATATACATTTTTTCATAGAGTTGATCATATCCGAGACATTCCGTGTTTGAATTGTAAAATTCTTAAATTTTTCTGATACAGAAATTTGTCAACTCCTGTTCATGCAAAAGAGAAAGAGCCAACTTTTAAAAGATTTGACTATTTATTTAGTTTTGTGTGTTCCGTATTTTCCCTTCTACTTTAAGGAACTAAGTAATAATACCATTTGGTTAATGTTTTATCTTGATTAGAATGATGTAAATAACAGAATAAGGTTTTTAAGACTAATTTGTTAGAGAAAATTATGTGAATGTGTCACATCATATTATATGAATATTATATATTAAGCGCACCTAAATTGATATTCCCACATTCATACTTCAGGCTCTGTGGGGGACAAAGAAGGATTCTAGTAAAGAAAATTTCCCCGGTGCAGCCCGCAACCTCCCTGTTAAATGCCAGAATGCTGACTACTCTACCAGAGACAATCAAAATAAATGTTCGCACAGTGTTTAATTTTAAGTGCGTTGTTATTAATAAAAGGTATATTTGTAAGCATCTTGAAATTTTATGCTAAAATCTTAAACTTTTAAGGTAATTATCTGAGAAATATGCACATAAATTGTAAAAAATTAAACTTATTTTGTTTTCATAAAATAATAGGTAAATACTCTAAACTTAAAACAAAATATGTTTTTACTTTCTGTACTACATTTGTAAAAGATTCTATCCTGAAATTTCACCCAAAATACATATTTTAGGGTCCTCTCAATTCAAAAAATATGTTTCAGAAAAAGAACCGCGCGCGCGCGTGCGTCTGCGGACAACTCAAAAACTAACATACCGTAAAATACCAAACTTGTATTTAAGTTTAGTATCTTCTAAGGTTGTTGCACGAATATTATCAATACACTCACTTCAAACTACCTTTACATGGAAGTTTTTGAAAATTTAATTTGTCTCAAAAATATGAATTTTGCTGAAATTTGTATCACTGTAAACCGTAAGAAATAAACAAAAGCTTACTATACAAAAATTGTAGATTTCGTTAAAACACACAATTTATTCTATATAATATACATTTGTTGTTGTAGAGTTGACCGTTTCTGAAATGGAAATGGAGTTTTATTTATGGACGCTCTTTAACTACTGAGGTTCTCAGCGATTGGACGTGAAAGACAGTTTAATTTTGCTCCGAGGATCTTTATCAGACTTGAGGTTCTTTAACGTGCCGTGAATCTACGACACGGGACCAACGATGGCGTACGTTGATCTTGCATGCACATCGGCCCAGCAACAGTGTCGCGGTTGGACGACGTGTTCGAAGACCCATCCCTGAAGATGTTAATAAACAGCAAGGCCAACTCCTTGCACACATAACGAAACGTAAGGGACTGTAAATGAATGGTTACATATTACTTACTGGAGAATTTTGCATGAAAATCTGTGACCTATCACCTTCAACTGATACAAGGGTTAAATGCGGCGGGCTTTGAGCGAAAAACAAGTTTTTGCCTTCACATATTACAGAATGTGCTAATTTCACGACTTTGTAAACATGTATCTGATGAGGCCGGATTTATTTATCGACTTTCTTAATTCTCTTAACTAGGACTATGAAAACAAAGTACGAAAGGACAGACATTCTAACAGAAGTTATTGCTAAACGTGTGGAGTGGACTCAATCACCTTATTGGTCTCTGTTTCTTTATTGCGAGTTGAACTGTCATCAAGCATAATACAAAGACAATACGCAGTAACCACGTCCACCGTATTTCACATTCTATCACTCACTATAATTAACTTTAATATAAAATGCACCGATCAATTCTTATTTGTCCACTACAGACGCATGCAATTTCTGGACAACTTTTAATTGCTTTCACATAAACACTTCCCCTTATTTTCTTTATACATTACAATCATGGCCATTACCAATGGAGTAACACGGACCTCGAAACAGCGAAAAGTATGTACAGAGTAATACTTCTATTAAATTTATATTCATAACTCGTATTACAAGTTTCTTCCCAATAGCTAAACACCTTATGCCACATTCAACATTTTTAAATTGTTAAATATAGAATTCTTGACATCCATCAAATTTTGGTTCTCTCTCGTAGAATATTGGAGATTTTTTAATTTCTCAAATCAGCGATTTTATGTTGTTATATACCGATGACATCAAAGGGCAGGTTCAATATTTAAGACATATTAAGTTTAAGTAAACTTTATTTCTGCTCAAATATATGGAAAATATCCGGGAAGGCAATTTCTTAGCATAGGGACGTTTTGTTCCAAATTATAATTTCATTTTCATGTGCTATCAACTTTCCTTCACCTGAGGTGATATATAGAATAAGAAGGGTGTATAAACACTTAAAAACAGAATGAAAAAAATAAAGCCACTAGAGATACCATATGGTAGCGTAGTAGTTCCAGTTGGGGTGTTAAAGAAGGCAGAAAATTTCAACAAATATTTATAGGTGCAGATAGGGATTTCAGTATAAAAGCTGAACGTTCGAATTGATCGCGTCTGAGCCGCTTGGCTTCCCATTCCCCAAACCCCACACTCATTATAGTCTTTCTATCATTTCTATCCGACATTAGCGTCAGTAGCCAACTTTCATTTGCGAACATGCAAGACAATTAAGAGTAGCAACTTTAGAACAACGTATATTTGAATGTAAACGTTATCTTAAATACGAATCTGCTCACTGTGTACGTGAAGGATTCATGCTGCACAATTCATCCTTTCAGAACTTCATCTCACCATCTTGTGAATGTATTTGAGTCTTCACAAGAAACATGTGCCATTATAGCAGAAGAAACATTAGGCGAGGTTAAACATTAGCAGAATTTCGTCATAAGTATTTTAGAGAAAACAGTTAAGTAGGTAAATAACCTTTTATATTTAAGAAAACAGAAGCAAAACAGGAGAAAAAAAGACAAAAATAATATTGTGTTTGCAATGTTCGAGATTTACGAATATTTGACAAGGATATCGAGAAGATCGTGTAAGCTTTTATTAGGCATCACATACAACTACACACACGCGCACACAGACAGACAGACAGACAGACAGACAGACAGACAGACAGACAGGCAGGCAGGCAGGCAGGCAGGCAGGCAGGCAGGCAGGCAGGCAGGCAGGCAGGCAGGCATCCATACATACATACATACATACATACATACATACATACATACATACATACATACATACATACATACATACATACATACATACATACATACATACATACATACATACATACATACATACATACATACATACATACATACATACATACATACATACATACATACATACATACATACATACATACATACATACATACATACATACATACATACATACATACATACATACATACATACATACATACATACATACATACATACATACATACATACATACATACATACATACATACATACATACATACATACATACATACATACATACATACATACATACATACATACATACATACATACATACATACATACATACATACATACATACATACATACATACATACATACATACATACATACATACATACATACATACATACATACATACATACATACATACATACATACATACATACATACATACATACATACATACATACATACATACATACATACATACATACATACATACATACATACATACATACATACATACATACATACATACATACATACATACATACATACATACATACATACATACATACATACATACATACATACATACATACATACATACATACATACATACATACATACATACATACATACATACATACATACATACATACATACATACATACATACATACATACATACATACATACATACATACATACATACATACATACATACATACATACATACATACATACATACATACATACATACATACATACATACATACATACATACATACATACATACATACATACATACATACATACATACATACATACATAGCGGAATACTCACAGGAGGCCACGGAAAAACAAAATCATATCTTCATAGATTTCATATAGTGGATAGTGGATTTCATATAGTGGATGATAAATGAAATATTTATGTAACATTTATAAACATGAAGTTATGTAAATCAGGTAAATTATGTATAAATATGATGCATTCTCTTTAAATCTTGTAAAATCTTGTAGAATTGTTACAATGCGCTAATATTGCTACTGTGATGGGGTGTGCTGATATAAATTACATAAACACATACTTACATATTTACTAAATGCAGGGTACAAAATTAAGGGGAAAATTCTTAATCAGAGCTTGCAAGATATTACCGACGCAGTAATGTCAGATGAATAGCTAGGCTTCCGAAAGTGACGTTCGTGTAATGTAATATATCTGAAATAAGACAAAATATCGAAAAAAGCGAAAATTTAGATTGTGGACTCATTTAGCATTTATTGATTATGAAAATGTCTCTGATAAGGTAAATACCATTTTGTGGACAAGATTAGAAATAAGAGGTTTCCCTAAACACCTTATCAATACTCTAAAGAGTATATAGTAAATACGAGAATATTTAAAAGCTCAGGTTTGAAAATGGACGAAATGTTAATAAACCAAGGTGTTCGATAAGGGTGTAGTCTATCGCTACTCTAAATATTGATGACCAAGTTATGAAGTAGAAAGATGAAATACAGTTTGGAATTAAAATAGGATCTAGCACAGCAGTAAATACTCTATTATATGCTAATAACGAGGTACTAGTTATATATGAAACAAAAGATAGTATAAGAGCAATATTAGGATTAAACCAAAACGGAATACACCAATTTACCATATATACAATAATGACTTATAAAAAGAAGGATATGGTCGGATAGAAGATAATAAAAGTAAAAGGTGAGAGAAGTTTAGAACAAGTATCCCACTTCAATTATCTAGGATGGGTTATTCATTTCAAATATGAAGAAGGCATAAAGAAGAACGTTAAGAGATTTCAAGTTATCTGTGAAACAACTGGAAGAGCATTAGCAAGAAAAACAAGATAGTAAACAAAATATAGCTATGGCTGTGACTACTCTTGTATATGATTCCGAATCATCGACAATAAAAACAAAATAAATAAAGATCACTCATACAGGCAGCAGAGATGAAATTCATGAAACACGAAAGGAGCTGCACTAAAATTCATAAGTAAGGAATGAAACAACAAGGAAACAAAAATGTTTTAAAATCTTTTAAGTTAATGATAACATACAAGAAATTAAAAGAAAACGAAGAATCATGCTGACAGAATCATGGTGAATAAAAACGAACAAATAATGAATTATCGGGCGATTGGAAAGAGAGATTTGGATAGAGTGCATAGGAGGTAGATGGGGATAAGACAGAAACAGGTGAAATATAACACTTAATTGTTGAAAGATGAAGAATAAAATTCTGAAGAAGGGAAGTTTTGGTCCACGTTTGCGGTTGTCACGCAATATTATGAAATTACGGTTCTAAATAGTAGAAGATAAGTTTTAACAATGAAGTGCTCTTCTAAAGCATTCTACACACGCTTCAAAGACAAAGAGTAGAGTTGGTGAAATTAAATTAATAAAATTATCCATCTATTCTAAAACATCAGTGTAGCGGCGGAAAGGCGCTTGTACAATGTTAGCTCCAATATTATTATTTAAGGTATTTCATTCAGCGAAAACAACTTTTTTAGCAAGGAACTAGGAAGCGAAGTTTGAAATTACAAATTACATAAGAAAGCAAAAGGAAGAGGAGAAAACATATAATAGAAGTTAAAGAGACAAACTCTAATTAACAAATTATAAATTTACACAGAACTTAAATAACGAACAATTTATAATTAATGATAGACAAAGTATGTAAACTGTGAGACAGACCATTCTAAATGGGCAATAAAAGAATTTGCGCGTGTTTTAATAGAAAAGTAAGGATTAAAGGCAAAGAATTATACCGAGGAAAAACAAGCACTATGGTTCTCAGTTTTTCTAATAAACAGAGAAGCAAACTGGAAAAAAGAAAGTAACGCATTTGTTGCCATATGTTACTTATGACCAGAAGATTACATGGTATTTCGCATTTAGCACGCTTAGTCACCTCTTTTGTCTTAAACCCCATGAAGCAAGAAGGTTTCTCCGCAGAGTCCCTAGGGAGTGTTGTATTTTCTCATTACTGTCGCGACCTCCATCTTCATTCTTGTGCCACCATTTGCATACAAGGGCACAAACTGTTTAAAGTTCATGTAACAGTCATTTACGACAATGTTACGTTTTTTGAGGTTAGAGCTACCGCTGTTCTACTGACACACATCCACAAAATGCAATACCAACCATTGCCAGTGTTTGTTACATGGGTGTGTGAGGTTTGCAGTATAAAATAATAGTATCATAAATACTCAACCCACAGCGACAAAAACATCTTCATTGCCTTCTTGGTACTACCAAAACAGTCACATGAAACCTCTTACAGCTTCCTTTTTGGGGTACTTAGTTTGATTTACGTTCAATTCTTTTATTACGTAACGTAAGGATATTTGTACTTAAACGTGTAAAAACATTACAGTGAAAGAATTGAATAAAGAAGCCATTTTAATATTTCAGGAGCGTAATGGTTTTCATAGTTATAATTCTTTTTGAATATTTGGGATGACAAAACGGGTGAAATCGAGGTGAAACGCCTGAAAGCTAGATAATATGAAAATCTGACGTGTTCCATTCACATGACTTTCTCTACATCTCTGTAAAAATTATTGTTAAAAAACTTATTCTTCTATTTACTTCATGATAATCGAGATAAAAATTAGCAGAATTTGTACATTTTTAGTTGGTTCCTTGTAAGTAAGGGAAACAATCGAATGTTCTCCATTCACATATCCTCTAGATGTTGGGTAAACAAACCTTTTATTCAAAACATTAATCTGTTATCTACATCATGCTAGTCAAGATAAACATTAACAGAATTTGTCTTATTACTAGCTTCCTTGTAAGTAGAAGGGAAATAATAAAATGCACAAGCTAAAAGCGATAGTCTCTTTCTTTAAAAGCTGGTCGCTTTGTGAAACATTTGAAATTCCAATCTCTTTACTTTCCAGAAGTAAACAAACAAAAATGAGAAGAAAGATGTCTCCCCGTTTGAGAAAAGTTTAAGTGGCTAAAATTGAAACCAATAATTAGTCATATCGGCGGCTTTTTCCATGGCAATGGTGTTCACATTGGTATATATATATATATATATATATATATATATATATACACACACACACACACACACACGTTGGGCAGCATAGCTTTAAAATGAAAACTCGGTTAAGTACCAAACTTGGTAGGTATTTAAGTTCAGTATCTTTCAGTATCTATCTAAGATTTTCAAGAAAATCCCCACCTCAACTGTCCTTTACATGGATCATTTTTCGAAAATGGCTCAAACGACTTTGATTAAAATAGCTGATGTTTGAGATATTTTCAAGACAAACGAAATGTATATCTTGACTTTTCTGCAAATATCTCTTTATTCTAGATGACTTTTGTATAACTGGCAAACCGTTAGAGGTAGACAAAAACTGTAGATCTCGTTAAAATATATACTTTATGTTGTAGAGTAAACTGCTTTAAGGATATTCCGGATTATTGGTTTAAATAATAAGCCACAATAACTTTGCTCAAACGACACTTTTCTTCTCGTTTCTATTTGTTAACTTCTGGCAAGCAAAGGGATTGGAGTTTCAACACCTTTACTACTGGCAAGCAAAGGGTTTGCATTTTCAATTGTTTCGCATAGCGACCGGCTTTTAAAATACTTGACTATCGCTTTAGCCGGTGTATTCCCTTATTTCCTTCCTACTTACACGGAAGCAAGTAATAAGGCTGATTCTGCATATATTTATCTCGATTAGCATGGGGCGAATAAATTATTACTTTTTTGAATAAAAGGTGTCTGTGCTGAACAGCTAGAGAAGGTAATGTGAATGGAACACATCCGATTATTTTTAAGTTTCACGCACATGCTCATTCCTGACTCTGGGGAGGATAGGGAATAATCTTAGAGAAAAATTCGATCAGTTCCAGCCGGGAATCTAATCTGGAACCCCTCGCACAGCAGACAGCTACTGACAGGGACTGAATACGGTGTCCCGCTTTCAGATCTTATATGACATCCATCAACCCTGGTGGTCAGCGTGTTTTAGGCAACTACCCAGGGACAAATCAGCACACCTGGCTCATGCAAACGCATCAAATCACGTGCTTTAGCAGTGTGTTCGTAAACACACGACAATCTGCACTTAAGTGCTTCCACGTCTTAGGAAATCCCATTAAACAACCTATGTACATTTAGCAATTTGTTTATGCTTCCAATTATAGCTACATTATAAAAGATAATGGATGAAAAGAAACAACTGGGAAAATATGCTGGGATACATACGCCGCTAATACTTATTTTAGACATTTATCGTTAGTGATGTTCAGAATCTGGCAAGGAAGCATGACTGAAACATCCTCACGACGCTGTTTTTGTTCTATTGTGCACAAACGCCGCACCCATCTTTCACACAACTTTCTCATATCCAAATTTTCAGTCAGTATGCGATGCACAGAGCTTTTAGAAATGCCTGCAATGTCTCTTAGCTTGCGCACTTTCAGCCGACGACCATCCAATACCATTTTGTGGATTTTTTTTTACAATTTCTGGACTGGTAACCTCATTTGGTCGACCTCTGTGATGCTCGTCTTGGCAGCTCGTACGGCCGCCCAATATTTCTCTGTTGTAAACAAAGGAGCAGACTCCCTCAAGGTGGGATCTAGCCCAGCTTTAATATTAGTTGCACTAAGAGATTTCAAATGAAAGTATTGACTCTCATAACGATGACCAGTTTATCCATGTTTACAAATTCGCTGAGGGCATTCAGTAATGATGGCTATCAAACAAATGCTAAACAATGTAACATCGTTAAACTTCAAACTTATGCTTTCTAAGGTTGGTACTATTTATCATTGTTGTTTGAAATAACAACCGCTATCTATACGTCAGGTCGGGTACTTCTGGGGCAGCCTCTATATTTCAAGTTAAAACCTGCCATTGAGAAACTGGTAAAAGAGAGCTTCGTTTTACCCCTCTCAATGACCGCGACCCACTCATCGTCTCCATTGATAAACAAGAGAGGTAAGAGAGGTCTCTCAGGCACTTCCCCTCTGAAGGGTTTTAATTTGAACTAACACCATTGAGTTCTGCAGCTCCTTTAGTGCAAGAAGGACTTTCTGCACACACCAATTCGGGACAGTTGGGCCACCTAATATCAATAGAAGTACAACTTTGTCCTACTTCTCTTGCCCGCATATTTGCAAAAAGGTTAAGAAGGATAACTGGAGAAAATGGCTCTTTTGGTACTCTATAGTCTTGTTTGTCAGGAGAAAGAAAGCCAAAAGTATAACTGTGTTAGAAATATAACGTGCTCCAGCGTTTCTGGATTTCATTTCCTACTATTGTTCTGTAGAGCGAACACCAGCTCGCAAAATTTCCTTCCAGTTGGAAAACATGTTTTCTTTTTATTTCTTCCTCACGTTGTTCTGGTTTGAGAAGTCGTGCTGCTTGGCGACGGATATAACTCGAACTTCTGAAATCGACCACGTGACTGCACGTACGGAACAGAAAATGCTTAACATGAAATGCTTTTATGCCTGAAAGTATGAGACACACACACACATACACACACATATATACACACACAACGGAATAATTATTTTTATTTTTTTTTGTTATAGCCATGGCATTAAACACTGTTAAATACGTGAACAAACAAACAAGTAGTATTGATGCGACGTGAATAAGTATCTCAATAATATATTCGCGTTATGAAGGTACTCAAGGGAAGATTTAGTCCTAGCTTAGGATTCAAAATTCTGGCTTAGAATTCACATATTTATTTTATGTAATAGCTGCTTACGAAATGTCCAAGACCATCTATATTAGGGGTTTTCAACTGACGGATCGCGAAATCATTTTCTACAACCCACGAAAATACCATTTAAAAAGAAAATTACCAAAAATATTTCGTACCTCATTCAGAGCTATTTAGCACACTTATTCTTAATTCCTTTTATGGTAAATTATGACTGTAAGTATGGTTTTTATTGAAATTACTGAAAAAAATGAATTGTGTCCAAAGAGCGTCGACTAACCCTAAGATAGTATATCTGATATGATAACCCTGCATGGGAAGAGTGGCTGGGGCCTTCCACTACTTCCCTCCCTTTACCCTGCTACCAAAGTTATCACTTGTGCTCACTTGAATGTGCTTGATGAGTACTGAAGCTTCATAAGTTACTGTCTATTTTGGAGTATATTATTGGTTGCTTCTTTTATATATGTAAAAAATAAAGGGGAAGTAAAATAATCGCAAATAAAACAGACTTTACAAGGAAAACTGGACTATGACTATGTAATTTCTAAAAAATAATGAGACACTTCGGTGTTCGATAATCACGGACATGTATCGATGTTGAACGACATTATTCAACAAAACACGATAACAAGCTGTAAGTTTTTGTCTATCTTTTACGGTTTACCAGTTACGCAAAATTAATCTCTTCAGAGAACATTTCCAGAAAATTCAATATACATATATATTACTTTATTTTAATGTAAATATCTTTAATATAAGGTAGTTTGATCAAAATTGTTAGAGCTATTTTTGAGAAAATCAAAATTTACTATAGAAAAAATATAGAGCTCGTAATACATACAATATTTGTCATACACATTTTTTTTTTTTTTGGAGTTGGATATTTTGAGATATTCCTTATTATTAATTTCAGTTTTAAAATACTGAAATTGTTCTCATACGGGAATTTGTCAACTCCTGGAAATGCATAGAAACGGATTTCAACCACATGGCAACCATCTTTTAAAAAAATTGACTATCGCTTTAGCCTAGTGTATTCCCTTATTTTCCATCTACTAACAAGGAAGAAAGTAATTAGACTAGTTCTGCTAATGTTTATCTCGATTAGCATGAAGTAGATAGAAGAATAAAATTTTAACAATTATTTGTTACAGATAAGAATAAAGTTTGAGACTCATTGGTTACAGACTTCTAAAATGTTTACAACCTAGCAGGTGTGTTTAGTAAAGTATAAAATCAGCTAAATTCTCTGTACGCCTTCTGAACCCGCAAATGCCGCCTCAAAAACAAACATACCTGAAGGCATAAAGCGTGTGCTGTGGAAATAACAAAGGCTTCCTAGCGATTATAAAATGGCAGAAGTTTGAATCTGTGTCGCTTTCCAAACATAGTATACATAGAAGAGTGATGGCATGGGAGAACAACTGGAGAAATTGTCGATTAGTTTGGTTAAAGAAATCAAATATATATATCGTTATGTCTTGATGAAAGAATTGATCAGTTAGATGTCAATCAGGTGATAATATTTGCACACACAAATTTGGAAGACTTCAGAAGTATGAATGAATGAATGAATAAGTGTATTTATTAACATAGCAATATCATACATAGAATTTCAACAGTCGCACGGGTCCACAGACCGTACGTGCGACTGTTGAAATTCTATGTATGTTGTGGTTGTTTTAATATTGGTTGTAATACACATTACAAGCAATATTAAAACAACCACAACAAAGAATTAAAAGAGTAAACACGAAAATAAAAAGACAAAGGAAATACACAGTCAAAAGCAATATTAAACAACAATAAAATTAAGAGTGAATCCGAAAATAAAGATACAAAGATATTCAAATATAGCAATTTAAATTCATAAATGCACCCTCTTATAATAGATAATTACACTTAAAAGACATATATACACATAATATATACAACCCTAGCACAACAGTGACCTAAGTATGACATAATATATATGTATGTAGAACATTGTAGTCACTTTTGTTTAGTTGATCTTATCCCCCCCCCTTCTCTATTGGCAGCCTCCTCAGATCTCAGCTGTCTTGCCTTAAGTATAAATTTACCTAGCCCGTCCATATTTTCCGTGCCTGCCAGTAGCGTCCAACATGCGTCCCTATATTCGCAGTGGTAAAAAATCGCGGCAAATATTTTTCCCGCCATTCCTCCGTACCCCTACATCTTGCCAAGATGTGAGTCCACGACTCTTCCTCCTCGCAAATGGGACAGATTCTCGTAACATTCTCGTCAGAAATTTTCGTGCTCCTCCATGCTCCTAGTCTAATCCACGCGAGCCCCTCTCTAATGGGTTTGGTACCTGTTTTGATGTATTGCTCCATACCCCACTCCGATTTCAGCCCAGACTGTACTTCTAATGACACCTTCTCTGTGCATTGCGCAATCAGTTGCTGTCTGTCAATATCACAGAATTTTTCTCCAAATACTTCGCCTGTTTTCCTGCCCCGCCATCCAAATGTCTCCCATCCCAATGGTTTCCAACCCTTTCTTTAATTTTGATGCCCACGTCAAATTACCTTCCATTTGCAACTGTTCACGGTAGCAGACTGCCCTAATTAGAGATTGGTTTCCGTGAACGATTCTCATCCAATATTTAACTGCTCTGATTTTGCATTCTATCGTTTCACTATGTGCCCCGAATTCCCTCATTATTCCGCAGTTTGCCGTACCCCTCCCTATACCCTGAATTCCTTTCAACAATTGGGTCCTCACTTGATCCAGATTTCCTGTTTGTTCCCACCCCCATATTTCTCCTCCGTATGTCACCGTGGATCTAACTGTCGCTCCGTATACAGTTTCCATTAAGGTTATGGAGATATTCGGAATTCTGCAGCGTATCCAGAGAGCTTCCGCCGCTTTCACCCTTGCCTTGTGTTTCGCAATGTCAATGTGTTTTGTCCATTTTCCGTTCATTGTAAATGTGAGTCCTAAGTACACAAAAGATTTAACATTGTCCAGTATCTGTCCTGCATATGTCCAAGTCTCCTCCCTGCTATAAACACAACCCTTTTTGAAAGTCATTGCCTTAGTCTTATTCACATTAACTGTAAGTAGCCATTCATCGCAATAGTTCTTAAGTTTGTCCAGTCCTCGTTGCAATCCGTTTACTGTCGTAGAGCACAATACTAAATCGTCTGCGTATAAAAGTGTTGGGATCTGCAAATCCGCTACTACTGGCGCTTGAATATTGTCTGCTATCATTGTATCAGTAATATCATCCACAAAGAGATTAAATAGCAAGGGCGATAAAATACAACCCTGCCTCACTCCCCTATAGCTTCGGCAGCTCTCGGACACTCTGTTTCTGTCGTGCTTCACACAGAATTCGACATTTTGATACATTGCCTGCAATGCTCTAACCATTTTACTGACTCACTTCAGAAGTAAAGAGGGGTTATTTGATGACTGCTCTCTTCAAGGGGAGTTATAACGCTGTTAACACCGTCGGCAGTAAATGTTCAGCTCTTGTGACAGACAGAACGCCAGCAATGGCAGGAGAAAAGATAGGTCTGTTGAGATTGTTAAATAAAAATGTCGTAATGTGTCATCATACTTTAACGAGCGTTATGTGGGAAATCTATGAAGAAAATTGAGGTAGTCCAAATTCTTAATACCTTAAGAGGTGGAAATCGAATCCTTCTGTAAAGACAATTAAGCCAGATTTTGTTAGAAAATGAGACAACATGGAGACCTTTGTTGTACAACCATAAAGGTGACTGATTAAGGAGAGCGCGTTAAACTGGTTGTTGCCATTCACAAAGAAATCCCTGAGTTCCTTTATACGTTTGTCTCATCTGATACCGCGGAATTAAAGCAGAAATTCAAAGCTCAATTTTGAAAGCAGTTCGCTTACATGACACATTATCTTAAAGACTCAAATCTTAATCTTCAAGGAAGAAACCAGCAGGTCAGATATGGCGGGAACTGAAAATGTGTTAGGAAAAGTTAAACATTTCAAAGGTTCAGTGTAAAACAATGATTTGACACATTTCCCTTGCCGTCTACAATTAGCGGCAGAGAAAAACCCGGAAACTTAAGATTTTTAGGCTCCGTTTTACACGATCAAGAGATCATTAAGGAATTCAGCACATGATTTAAAGAAATTGAGGTAGGGAAAAGTAGTTTACAGCTTTATATGTATGTAGTACAATCAAGGAAGAAGAAGCACATCTGCAACTTGAGCTTGCAATCTACAAGACGACGTGCTCCTTCTAGTTCATGCAATGTTCGAATTTAAGACGGCAAACCAGCAGAGCATCTCATCTGCAATCATCAAAACGAATGAGTGGAGCGTGTACTGGGTGCTGTAACTCACCTATGGATTAGGGTGGGGTGTGTCCAGATTAATTATCGATAGTACAGCATATCCCTAGAAACACCCAACAGGATATCTAATTTGTAAGTTATAATAACTCCATGGCACGACAGCTCAGAGGAACTGCGCCCTCCATCTCGGTCCATGACAGACGTCAATGATGGGGTATTGAAGGGTGAGACGAACCCCCCCTCCCGGTCGGTTAATTGGGTCCTCATGACCAGGAGCCGCTACTTTTCCATCAAGTAGCTCCTCAATTGGCCCCCCAGGGACCTCATGAGGCTGAGTGCTCCTCGGGCCAGGTCTCCCAACGGGGGAAACATTCCCAAACCGGAACCGGGAATCGAACCGAGCTTGGCAAGCAGCTGCGCTTCCAGCGCGCTAAGGAGACGACCTAATTCTGTAATCACGTTTTAAACCAATATTGCATCCTGAGCCCCGATATTTTAGTTGCTTATACTTAAATCTAAATAACAGTTCAAGCTAAACATTAAATTGTCTACTTTCACTGGAGGTCCGGAAAATGTTGATGGATAATGTATATTTATTTTTATTTATTAGCAATGGGAGGATTCCACTATTTCTCGATACTGTAGTACTGATTTATGAACAACGATACTCAGTAAAAACTTTATAAAGAACTGTAAAACCGTTAACTTATTTACTGAATTATGTTCTTATTAGTATCTTATCGGTGTATAACCACATGTAACCTATTTCGGCGAGTATTTGCACTAATTTATTTGATGTGGCTGATGTTTAAGCTGTATAGCTGCATAGTGATAGCCTGTCGCTTTGCTCATTGTTTTCAAAAGTGGCATCATGTTTTAACAGCGAGAGGAAACTTGTACATTTATTTTTCAGTGGACATTCTGTAAATTTCACTTAGTGTATGAATGTAAAATTCTTCTTTAAATGTGTTGTATTGTGTGACTTACCACTGCGCAAAAATGTTTTTTTTTATATATATTTTACAGATTATTACTATCTACTTAAAAATAGTTCCACACTCCTTCATGTTTTATTTATTGCTATCTGAGAAAAATATAGGCATTGAAAATTTAAGATCAACCACAAGAAATGTGTCAAAAATGGTTAGCTTTACAAAAAATGTACACTTATTGAACTTTCTCTATTTTTTATAGTGTCTCAGTTAAACCAGACGGACAGGAAGCAGATGCTATTCCCGGAAAACTCAAAATATACATTTTGTTTTCGGGATATATCTAACTGCATAATATCGTTAGATTTTAATCAATATCGTTAGACATTTTTGAGAAAAACAAACTATTCGAAAAATGTTCTGTGTAAAGGGCTGTCTGTGGGAGGAATTTTCTTGAAAATATTGAACTTAAATAAAAAGTTTGGTTACATACAGAGTTTTGTTTTTGACTATCACACACATTCATACACACACAACGACCTTTTTTTAAAAGCCCTTTTTGGATTATTGGATTTTCAAAACATGTATTTTCAGTGGATACAACATTTTTGGGTGGAAACAATGTCTTCTCTATCTACTATTTACATTTACTATTGTTAGAGAAAGTAAAATTTAAAAGTATATGGAGAGCATAGATGTTCTCGGTCTCATCCCTAATATTTATTAAGAAAATGCTCTGTGAATTGTATATTGATTTTGTGTAAGCAGTAAACCATAAGATTTAGAAAAAAACTTAGTAAAGGAAACATGTAGTTCTTTTTAAAACACGAACTGTACTTCAAATGATATCATCGAGATATGCATTATGTGGTGGACTCAGACGTTGGACGTCATATGCGGTGAGCTCAGATGTTGGGTGCCCTGTGCGGTGGCCTTATCCCCACATTCAAAACACCACATGCTGAGTTCTCGGCTTCGATCCCAGATTGGTGACGTTGGCAAGACTCACTCCACTACCAATGAGTAGACCCACGTACTTGGTGATGTGAAGCTATTACTGTTGAATTCGCCTCGGCGTTACCCAGCCTGCGCGATGGTTGACTTTCTCGGGGTGGTGCAGCTAATGGGGGTAGTTCAGGGAGTGATCTTATAATAATGAAGACTTGCGTAACTTTCCTGGAATTTATTTCTTACTAGGAGAGGCGAGACAAGCACTTTGCCTTATAATTATGCTAACTTAAACACTTGTTAGGAACTTTAATACTTGGCTAATCACTCGTAATTATATTTACTTCTTCTTCCTTGATTTTGCATTATACAATATAATTTAATACACGTCACTGACTTTAAATATACTTAAAGCGCTGGAAACTACTAAGCTTTTGTTACAAGTTACCGTGCTTAACTTTGTGTGAAGAAGTCATGTTCAGTTCAACAACCGACAGCATGACAGTATTACAATTAACAGACGGCGACAGACAGCAGAGAGACCCGATGTGTCTTCTTGGACTCTTTATATACTAAAAATACCGTAATGGCGGTTTCTTTCTGATTGGACAGAAAGGCCGCGCAATTGACGTAAATATTACCCAAAAGTCAGTTTTGTCATCCCAGGGTGCACTGCAACACTCACGTGACACGTTTTGTACAATGGGAAATTACTGTCTTCCGAATTTTAAGGTTTACCCCCGTCGTGACCAGGTTGTACGTGACTGGACAAAAGAAACTTTGACACAAAGCGCTTCTCACACCCTTCTACTATCTTGGCGTTAGCTTTCTATTTCTGCTCCAGCTGAATTTACTCTGTTAAATACATACGTTAATAAGCATTTGTAAACTTTAATTATACATTGCTAAATAATTAATAACTAACAATAATTTTTATAGAGAAGCTAATTAACGGTCTCAATTATTATTGGACAATACTTTTGTCATTTTGGAGTGCTTCCGCCATTCAGATGTTTCTTTTGATTTAACGGAAAGGGTAGAACATTTCAACGCCAGCATATAGCTATCCGCTTTCTAAATATTCAACTGTCTCTCTTGCATCTCATGACATGCGTAATTAAACTATTTCGATTAACATAAGGTACATAGAAAATGTAGTGTTACAAGAATAGCTGGTTGAAGTTATATGTATAAAAGCATACAGTACAGCTTGGGGAAACATAACTGAATATATATTTTCTATATAATAAAATAAATCTATATATGGAATATTCTCTACACTCTTTGAAGATTGGTATCTACTTATTTAATTCCCTTTTTATGCTTCAAGAGAACTAGGACAATGCTATTGCTTATTGATTATAGCTGGCGTCACAGAACCACAAAACGTAAAATTGAATTTGCTGTTCATATGGTATGTGTTATTGTAGTCGATCGTCCGTATATCAACTGCTACAAGTATGAATAACAGCAAAAACGATTCCTGATTCCCCTCCACTCCCTCTCGCACAGATGTTGACGATATTGAGGACGAAACAACAATGATTGCAATTTTTTTCTCCAACAAGATTGCTGCTATAAATCTAATCCGTTTTCATTCTGTTTAATCGGTTTCAAAACGTGAAGTTGTTTATGTTCTGTGGCACTTTTTGACTTAGCAAAAATGGTTCTTGTGGTCACTCCCGATGGAAATCAACTACCTTTACTTTTGCCATTTGAGTGGTATCCTGCAAAGTAAGTCATATGAGACGCTCAATTTTTGAATTTTTCTAATTCAGTGGGACAATGTTTTCCTTTCTTTGCAGCTGAACCTGTAATATTATTTGTAGCATTGCGTTCTTATACACAATTTTTGTTAATATTACTTCTGAATAGGATTCTATAAAAGTGCTAATAATTATTAAGAATTATGAATCTATAGTTCATTTAGCTGGTCTCTGTAGCGTCTTTGCTTCACAGTCATGAGATTCCGAGTTCAAATTTCGTTAAGGTGAATTTTTTAGGGATTTTCCTTATCCTACGAAAATGAATGTTAGCAACTTTGAGCTCCATGAACTCCGGACTCATTTGAACATCATTTCATCAATTTCATTCATCGTCTGATACGACCTACTAGGTTAAAGGACGTTAAAAGCTACTATATCAGGTGGTTCAATTGACCTGTATTTGTCGTGTGCAGACATCCTTCGGCACGTTAAAAGAGTTGCAGAAATACACGGGACTATTTCAAATTTAAACTTGTCAGTGGAGAACTGGCGAGAGTTACCTTCACTTTACAAGTCTGGTTTATCAGCGGGGGCGGCGAACGGGTCGTACACATTGCGAGCTGTCATAAGTCCGTTTTGGCGTATTTGATCTACAAAGCTAATTCAAAAGCTGTATTTATAACATAATCAAACTGCAAAATTTTCTTGCACTAAAAACATCAGAGGGGAGTATTGCCTCATTCTCACACCTTTTATAGTTTTTGATGAAATAAAATTATATTGGTGCGTCTCGGTGTATATTATAATACAGCATCGTTCAGCTGTGGTCACTTGAAGGTATATATGGTTGGAGCTATTTTATTTGTTACCTTTAACGATTGTCTAACCACATCTAGCGTTTCAGAAACTATTTCAGTAAGATACTAAATGCTATCCTTGTCAAGTTCCGAGATACAGTTTGAACTTCTTGGCTTAGTGGGTGTCTGTCACACCAGGAACACCATAGAAGACAGAAAACAACCTTTCTGATCTTTGACCAAAATCGTTAAAATGTAGTTAAACGTTGTTGTAACCCTTAGAGAAAGTCGATGTTTAATAGTTTCGGGAACTACATCCGTTTAAAGAACGTACAATAACCTGTTTTATGGCATCGTTTTTCCCAAAACTACATTTTCACATCTTTCAAAAGTGTTTATCTTTAAATTCAATTTAAATTTCAAACAATGTGCAAATTAGCTTTCTGTAGAACAAAATACAGTCTAATACCAATAAAAATTAAATGAGTTCTAATGAAAATATGCTTAATTTTAAGATTAAGTTTTCTAATAGGGCTATAAAAAAGCTGCTGTGTTCCATTCACATGATTTCTGTAAAACTCTGTAACAAATTATTGTTAAAAAGCTTCTTCTTCTTCTTTCTCTTTCATGCTAATCAAGATAAACCTCAGGACTCGTCTAATTACATGCTTCCTGGTGAATAATAAAGGAATATATTAAGCTAAAGTGATAGTATTTTAAAAGCTGGTTGCTATGTAGTTGAATCCGTTTTCGTGTACTTCCAGGAGTTGACAAATTCCCGTATGATAACAGTTTATGTATTTTAAAACTGAAACCAATAGCAAAGAATATTTTATAATGGCCAACTCCACGAAAAGAATGTAGTTGACATAGAACGTGTTTTTTTAGCGAGATATACATTTTTTCTATAGTAAGCTTTTATCCATCTCTTACGTTTATCAGTTATGCAAAATTCAGAAAAAAAATCCAGAATAAAGATGCGTTCAGAGGCCATTCTCAGAAAATTCAAAATAAAGATTTTATGTGTAATGTAAATATATTTAATATACGGTATTTTAATCAAAATAATTAGAGGAATTTTTGAGAAAATCACAATTTTGAAAACTTTTTCCATGTAAAGGGTAGTTTCGGGTGAGGTGATTTTGGTCAAAATCTTTGTGTCGTATCCTTAGAAGATACCAAGTTTTGTATTTTCAACTTTTCGTTTTTGAGTTATCGTGTTCACAAACACATGGAAACGGACAAACGGACCTTTTTCTAAAAACTCCATTTTTGGATACTGAGGAGCCTAAAACGAGTGTTTCCGGTGAAATATCGGTATAGAATTTTTGGTTGGAGTGCCATACCTTCCCTACCTACTACCATGTACTATGTAGAATAAAAATGTAACTATTCGCTCATTATATTTATTCAAAACATCCTTTCATGCAGTTTTCTTGCTCCAAACTCCTATTGTAAAAATGTCAATAGATTTTCTGAAATTGTGAGACTAGTGGAATATTTGATTATGCGACATATTTACATAATACAGTTTATAAAATAATTTATATATTTCAACGTAATTTCCAAGTTGAATGATATTTGGTTTACACATTAACTAAACGACAGTTAAAATATTCAGTAGAATCCATATAAAATCACTCCCAGCATTCCTGAAAACAAAAACGATGTGTATCTTAGGTATAAGATTTAATGGGAGCCAATGCTTCGTAAGTAAAAGCTGCTTTCACCCAATAAATGTTGTAACTACCTCTCTGGTTCATATAATTGCTATCAGTGACTGCAACATTATCCAAAGCAATTAAATGTAACAGGGAACACATAAATTAGTCACCTAAAATAATCTAGATATCATTTAAGACATAACTTATTTTCTCCCATACAAATCCAAAGATTTGATGTGTTTCATTCACATAACTTGCCCTAACTGTTCCGCATACAGACTATTCTTATCAAAAATTATTCTTTTATCTACGTCATATGAATTAAGATAAACATTAGTAGAATTTGTCTTATTACTTGTTTCCTTGATATTAGAAATCAGTTTAGGCCAAAGTGATAACTATTCAAAGCTTGGTTTTATTAAAACCTTAATTGCGTCAATATTATTTTATCATATTTTTAGTTTCTCTAGTAGCTGGAGAAAGTATTGTATGCCACTGAACAATAGATGTTGATATTTCACCGGAAATATGTGTTTTGAGGTACCTTGAGTCCAAATAGAACATTTTTAGAAAAAGGACCGTGTATACTGTGTGTGGTGTGTGTGTGTGTGCGTCTGTGTGTGTATGGACAGCATATCCCAAAAACGTTTAGTATCCTCTAACGATGAACACGGAAGATTTTCATGAAAATATCTCCACCACAAACTACCCTTTACACAGAAACTATTTTGAAAATGCTGTTTTTCTCAAAAATGGCTCTAACGATTTTGATTAGAATACCGTATATTAAATATATACACTTCACAAATAAAATGTACATCTTGTATTTTCTGGGAATAGCCTGTGAAGATTTTTTTTCATGGTTGAGTTTTGCAAAATTTTGCATAACGGTTAAACCGTAAGAGATGGGCAAAAAATTACCATACAAAAAATATAAATCTCGCTTAAACACACTTTGTGTCATTTAGGTTTTTATCGAGAGCTGATCGTTTTCAAGATATTTCTTGTTTTTGGTTTCAATTCTAAACTACCCAAGTTTTTCTAATGTTAACCATGCAAAACGAACCGAACCTCAATTGTTTTACATAGCGACCAGCTTTTAAAATGTTTAAGTATCGCTTTAGCCTAATATATTCTCATATTTACCCTCTACTTACAAGAAAGCAAGTACTAAAACCAATTCTGCTAAAGTTTATCTCCATTAGCATGAGTAGATAAAAGAATACACTTTTGGAAGAATATTTTATATACGGAACAGCTAGAGAAAGTTGTGTGAATGAAACACATCAGGTTTTTTCACATAGGGACCAGCTTTAAAAATATTTGGTTATCACTTTATCACAGTGTATTCCCTTATTTCTTCTTCTACTTACAATGAAGCAAGTAATAATCCTAATTTTGTAAAATTTTAACTCGATTAGTATTATGTAAATAAAAGAATAAGTTTTTGTAAGAGTAGTTTGTATTTTTAACAGCTACAGAAAGTTATATTAACGGAAGGCATCATTTTTATTTTTAGCTTTTGTGGATAAATTATCAAACTTAATTTGAATAAATACGCTACTTCTTTATAAGTTCCCAATCGCCACTTACTACGAATACGTAATGATTTAGGCATATCTCCTGGTATTCTATCAAAAATGTACATGATGATCCAAATCAAAGCTACAGCCTCAAGCTACTGCTACTCGCGGAACTTCCGACGCTGTTCCAATAAAACACGTGAGTTTATTTACATTTCAATAAAGACGAAGATTGTATTAACAAAACTTACTAAGAACGGATATAAGGTAACGTAACTGTAATAAAGTTTATTCTATACTACATACACACACAGGCTTGTTTCAAAACAACAAACGAAGATAGCAGTCGATTAGCTTATACTTTGACTTGTCCAAAACTTCATATCGCAACTTTAAAACTCTTCTATTTAAAGTTTTGTGTGTGTTTAAAAATCGCACTTATTTGGGATTAGGCAGCAAAGGAACAACGGTTGTCATATGTCACGTAAACAACTTCAGAACGTGTTATACGAAACACTTAACAAAACCCACATGCTACATTTTCCATTACTAAAGTGACCAGTGCCGCGCCGGCGTGTCTATCAAACCATCCATACACCACACGACTGGGACCTTCGCTACCAACCGGCATTTCTCTTGGAGTGAGATTGGAACGTGCCATTTGGTTATGTAGGACTGCCTAACTCATGGCGATTTTATGGCAGTTTTTGTATATGCCGAATTTAGAGCTGAAAATTATATTCACGTATCACGTACAGTATGACCAACAAGGTCCACATCTTCATTTGGTGTCGTTTTGAAACATCCTGTATATATATATATATAAACCTTATTTCAGTTAATTTGTATTTTGTTTCTTTACCCCAGCTGGTTTTTAATTTCATTATTGACCATCCTTGCATTCAGTCTGTACCTTTTATTCGATTTTTATTGCTACAGATTAATTATTATTAAATAGCGCATTTTCACAGCTGGATAGGCTCTAATAAACACAGTTTTGCAACCAATATGCGGTAACTGCTCTGTTTCAGTAAACGGATTGATTTCTATTTCAAAATAATAGGAACAATATATATAGTACATTGCATTTAGTTATTAAGTGTATCCTTTGGCAACATTTAAAAGCAGTAAAAAACTGAACAAAGTTTCAGTTCACGCCCAATATAGTGGGACATTAAAAGTATAGAATTTAAGAGCTTTCATAGATAAAACTCAATTTCATTTTCACTTTCTCTACACATACTATGTACATAGTGTATAGAGAACATATTGTATTGTACCCAAAAATTCGATACAGAGATTTCACCGGAAATAGACGTTTTAGGGTCTCCTGTATCCAAAAATCTGCACTTTTAGAGAAAGACCCATGTTTGTGAACACGATAACTCAAAAGAAAAGTTAGTAAAATACCAAACTTGGTATATAACTATAGTATCTTCCAATAATACGACATGAAGATTTTGAGAAAAATCCCCCACCCAAACTACCCTTTTACATGGAAAAAAATTCGAAAATTAAGATTTTCTCAAAAACGGCTAACGATTTTGATTAAATTAACCTATAGTAAAGATGTTTACTTCATAAATAAAATGTATATTTTGAATTTTTTGGGAGTAGGTTCTGAAGACTTTATTATTCTGGTTTTTCATAACGGTCAAACCGTAAGAGATCGGCAAAACCTTACCTCACAACTTATGTAGGTTTTGTTGAAACACACAATTTATGTCGTATACATTCTTTTCTAGAGTTGACTGTTTTTGAGATATTCCTTGTTATTGATTTCAGTTTTAAATGCTTCAAACATTTTACTTATGGGAATTTGTCAATTCCGCCTCTTAGCTTCTCAACATTAAACTTAGTCTTATTTTGTGGAGAGTATACAATTTTCATTGAACTATAATCTAAAGACAATAGTTGTTTTCCCTGAATCTGCTGTAATATATTTTTGATATGTGGACAAATTCTCTCTTCGATTAGTATTTACTGTATATTGTAGTCTTTCTTGTGCGCAATGTATTTGCTACGTACTGTTCTAATGTGTCATTGGGTTCTGCTTGTAAATATAGGTGTAAGTATTTTATGTTATTACCAAAATACCTAAGAATTCTGTGCCAAAAGTTTAAAGCTTCATATCTAATGATCGCTACACTGATCTTGAGGAATAATCTTTGCAACAATAGTGTAGTACGTATGGTAGCGAAAATAGAACATAATAAGGTAAAAAAGATAAAAATAGTCAGTTCCATGTATCTACACAAAAGAGCAAACATATGAAAAACACATTATGGGTTTTTTCTTCTCTTCCGCAGAGGTTACAGTGAACGTTTGAAACCGGATAGGTAACTCCGTCCTTATTGCTCATGGGAATTATTTCCCGCAGTTTGCAGAATTTGAAAATGAAAAGGTCTATGCAGCATAAAACTGGGTCATTAATTCCGTCTATTTCTATTGGTGGAGCAAATAATGCATTCACCATACCGACCGAATAATTTCTATCAGATGGTGGAGGGAAAGGACACGCCCTTTTCAGCACATTTTGGAAGTTCATCGCCATTGTCCTTTATCTCTTCTCCCCTCCTTTCTTCTTCGCCGCACTAGTGGCTAAATTAGCCAAGTTAAAGACAGAAGCTATCTTGGGGCTAAGGGCCTGTTAGCCATGGGAGGTCATCCGGGGCTTCACGGAAGGATGCTCTAATGCTGTCCGAAAGTTTTGCTACCCTCATTCTGTCAGGTGCTTCTCTGTTACCGGCAAATTCACATCATTACGAGAGAAGTGGTGCAAAGCGGCGGAAAATAATAACATAAACCAAAACTCTTATGTGATATGAGAAATGTCAACAATGCTTCAGAGAGTGGACTCCCTTTAGAGATGATATGGACCACGTTTGCCTCCATCAAAACATTAATGCTAGGGAATATAATCTTATTTATATCTCTAGAAGGAACACCTAATAAATACTTAAACTGAATAAGAAGAATTAAACACAATAATTCAACGAAATGTTAATCAAAGTCATTAATTTTTGTTTTTTATGAAAAATACGTTACCAATGAACTGACAAGGTATATAGTTGTACGATTTAGTTAATAAATAGTTATTTTGGTGTACAATCGTACATTTTAGAAACATTTCTTTCAAATAAAGCTAATATGTTATGCTACATTCGTTCAAAAATATTTTAGTGCAGAATTTCAGGATATTCTTGTAAGCTAAAAAGTAATGAAGCGCAAACAACATACATGTCTTTTACGTTATGAATCAATGGCATACTAAACCAATGTGAGTTTAACTGTGTACCTAAGGATTATTTTTGTATAAATATGGATATAGCGGTAAAACATCACACCAAATATTAAAATAAACTAAATTACCGAGAGGCATAAGAAAGAAAACACTAAAACTAATAAATAAATACATGTATAATGTGTTACATTCACATAAACTCTACCCATTCAACAAACTATTCCTAAAAATAACAATTGTCTACTTCACGTTAATAAAGACGTTCGCAGAAATTCTTTTTTCACATTTCCTTCTAGATACAAGGGAAACATTTGAATACTTAAGCAAAAGTAAAAAACTTTAAGAATTGTTCTGTATGTTAATGGCTATGAAATTTCGTTCTCTTTGCTTGACCGACTTCCCATTTGAGAAAAGTAAAAGTATTGTAAAATTGAAACCAAGAACCCGAAGAAACTCTGAAATTCTAACTCCACAAAAAATTACATATGATATACATTGTGCTTTTTAACGCGATCTACATTTTTGGTGCTAGAAGATTTTGTCTATCTCTTATGATTTAATAGTATTCAAAAGCCATTTAGAATTAAAAAGTACTTTAGAGGCTATTCCCAGAAAAATTAAACCATAAGTTGCCTTTATCATCAAAATTCCTTAAAATATATAGCATTTTATTCTAAGTTATTAGAGTTATTTTTTAGAAAATCAATACGATCGAAAAATGTTGCAAGTAAAGGGTAGCTGGGTTAGGGGATATCCTTGAAAATCTTCATGTCGGATTCTTGGAAGATGCTGTACTTAAAATAACGGTTGATTGTTTGACTTCTGTTTTGAACTTTGCTTTTTTATAGTGTTTTACTTCCGCTTTTATTACTATGACACCGCAGGCGATGACTCAGGTGATACATGGAAAGAAGATGGATCACCAGTGGAATGTGATGGGGGGGGGACCGTAGAACTCGGAAAAAACATGCCCCTGCGCCGCTTTGTCCACCAAAAATCCTACATGCGGTCGCTTGGGATTGTACCCAGGCCGCCTAGGTAAGAAGCGAATGGTCTAACCTCTCGGCCACGGTGCGGATTTTAGTTTTCCTGTTCACAAGCATACATACACCCACCTACACCCACCCACACACACCCACACACACATCCACACACTCACACACACCCACACACACATCCACACACTCACACACACCCACACACACATCCACACTTCCACACAAACCCACACACACTCACACACATCCACACACACACACCCACACACACACACCCACACACACATCCACACACTCACACACACCCACACACACATCCACACTTCCACACAAACCCACACACCCACACACACATCCACACACACACACCCACACACACACACCCACACACACATCCACACATCCACACACACCCACACACATTCACACACACATCCACACACACTCACACACACCCACACACACATTCACACACCCACACACACACTCATACACACCCACACCCACACACACTCACACACACCCACACACACACATCCACACACCCACACACACACTCACACACACCCACACCCACACACCCACACACCCACCCACACACACTCACATACCCCCACACACACCCGCACACACACCCATACACACTCACCCACACACACTCGCACACCCACACACACACCCACACACTCACGCACACACCCACACACACCCACACACTCACACACCCACACACACCCACACACATACACACCCACACACACACACCCACACACCCACACACACCCACACACACATACACACACACCCACACCCACACACACCCACACCCACACACACTCACACACACTCACACACACACACTCACACACCCACACACCACACCCACCCACCCACTTTGAGAGAAGCCAGTATGCTAGACCACCATGCGGCATCAAATGTCCCCTTAACATCAATACTGATTAAGGCGACAGTTTGCTTATCTTTCAGTGATTGTTGTGCTTGATTTTTTAACATCATGAGTGCTTCTATAGAACCAGTCTGTGGAATAAATCCGTGACAAGCCTTCGGAACTGTATTTTTAAAAAAGAAAAAAAGATAATTTCTTTGGTTCACAACACTGCGAAAAGGGAGACACACGGTATCTCTTATTCCCTCTCCCCGTCCCTCGCTTTTGCATTTAACAGACTTCAGAACGTGTATATCCAGTGAAATCTCGCTTTCAAATTGTTGGGTGGAATGGATACTTTCTAAAAACTACCTTCTAAAAATAATGAGAGATGTTGCATGATATACTAATTTCTACTCCTCACATGGATACTATGGAAGGTTGGAAATTACGGGATATCTCCTAAATATGAGAGGAAATTTATTTCCTGTTCAAATGCTGTGCAGTCACCGTTACAGAAATCAGCAACAAATTACAGTACTTTTATTATATTGGAGCTATTGCAGAATAATTCAGAGGAGTCATTTAGGAAGCATTTATCTATTTCTTATACAGTGAGATTAGGAAAGGATCGCTCTCGTAATTGGAATGAGGAGGGAGAGGAGATGAGTATTTGAAAGGAGATGTTGCATGTCTCAGGTCTTGGGCTCATTAAAGATGCCGACTTTGGCTAAAAAAAACTTGATTCACACGCACATTATATTATTTCAGAGACTTTGCTCCTAACCACCTAAACATTTATGTCTTCGAGTTATTGCCCTATTTTTGCGAACTATTCATGACAATAGTCATTTACTCCCACTCAAAACATTCTACATTCGTCGGCACTATGTGACATGCCCGCCCACCTTCAGTACTTTCAAGTAGCGAGTGTTACATGTCTTCCAAATTTGCAAGTTTGTGGGCGACATCACACATGTTCCTTTGTTAACGTTCTTGCTTACATATATAAAGGATGTAGATTAGATTTTGTATATTATGCATATTCGTTTCTCTTACCAAATCTAGTGACTTCTCGCTGTGCGACTATTGGTTGACAGAGTTTCTTTGTAAGCATTATCGTCTTATTGTGGATAAATACTACAGAAACTCCTACACTTAGTTTCCGTGGAGGAATTTGAAGCGTAAACGTTCCCATGGAAACTGATGAGATCTCAAGACAAATCACGCATCCCCAAAATGTTAACTTTACAAACACAATCCTAGGCTTCACTAACCTGAGCACGCCTGGCCTACCTACAAAAAAACTGTAGTAGGGCAACGCATTAAAGAAAGCTTTGCCATTATACTGCTAACAGGTCCACCCGCATCCTTGTAAACGTATATTAATTCCTATCTCTATAATGTGATTACGCCTTGCTGGCCCGTAAATCCGCACGTGTTTACTCTGAAAAGCTTATAACCGATTGTTTGCCGGCTTCTTTAAGTAGCCACACCCATTGTCGCAGGTGTTCGAGAAATTAATACCTAAGAGTTGCGGCACTACCTTAATCCTTGCAATACGGCACCTGATCGCAATGGCCATTGCGAGAATGTTCGCATTTTCTGGAAACTTCTGTTGACTTCATCAACAAGTATAAACAGAAGAGAACTGAACTTGGTTTCAACTGGTAATGCACAGTGGCAGCAGTTGCGTAGAAGCGGCAAGAATTGCGATACGTCGAAGTAACGAGAGAAAGCAAGGGAAAAATAGATTTGAGTAGAAAAAGAGCAGCTTTTTAACACTGGTTTCAGAAGTGGGATTTATCGCCAAGATGGAGGAAATGGTGCAAACCTTACTGGCGGAAATCCAGAACGTGAAATCAGCAATGGATAAGATGCAGGGAGAAATGAAATCTGGAATAGATGAAATGATTTGGAATGGAGATGATGGAATCCGGCATGGGGATTATGGGAAATGAAATACTGACTGTGAAGACGGAGATAACAAACAAAATCGATGAGCAACTGGCTAAAGTGGTGAAAAACATGAAAGAGCTCGGCGGAAAGATGGAGAAACTTGAGCAACGTGTTAGCACCTTGAAGATCTCGGGAAACGCGTTGGTGCTTGAAGGACAATACTATATAGGCAGGTAAAATTACTATTAAGACGGTATAAACATATCATCTGTTACAATTATTTGATTCTATACGCAATGTACAGTTTCAGATTGTCTTGGGTATATCATCTGAGGTTTGCATTCAGGACTGATTTCAGATTCCATGGCCATTCTGACCAATTATGGTTTTCCCTGGTCAGTAGGCAAAACTGAGGTAGATTACTACTATATGTCGAGAACTTGCTCGCTCTCATTCTATTCCATTTAATTCATTCTTCAGGTTTCAGGGTTGCGCAGCGTATGGCCATGGACGTGCTGTTGGCATTTTGCATAAAGCTTTTTCTCGAATCTGTTTGTTGAAGTATGAAGGGAATTAGTGCAATCCTTCTCAAGACCTACCCTTAAGGATTTGGGAAGAATTGAAAGGACCCTCTGCCCAGACTCATTATAAGATTACAGGTAGTACTGATAGAACCCTCTACTGAACTGTTCAAGCGCGTGGAAGAGGCAGTGGTGTCGAGAGGCCACATCTGGCCTTGCCAGTACCAGTTTTTGTGCTCGCTCAATTCATGTATCTCTCCAAAGCACAACATATGCGAAATAGCGTACTATTCTGTTTGTCCGACGATTTAGTTCGCGTGCGGATGACCCATTTCCCACATTAAACGTTCTTAGCCACTCAAGTCCTCACTACGTTGCCTAGTTAAATACGTAGGCATTGCCGCTTTGAGCAAAGTAATCAAAACATTACATGAGCGCGAAAAATGTTTAATATTTTCAGAAAGCTGTAGTTTTATAACAGTTCTATAAGAAGAGATCACTCATTTCTGAGCATGTTGGTGAGAAAACCCATACTTATAGTACTGCTCAACTTCTACAATGAGCACTTTTAACTTTGGTTAAATAAAGTGCCCAACATTTGATCACACCCAAAGTCGGGCCAACGCTAACCGCCAGACCGCTGCGTCCCCCATCTCGCCCATTACAGGCGTCATGGATGGGGTACAGTACTAGAGGGAGGGACGTGGTTGGCGCTCCGAGTCCCTGCCGGCCGGCTAATGCAGTCAATGCAACGCTGAATATTACTATTATATTATACTGTCAGCATATAATACTCTTCACTGTCAATGTTTACATTTTTGCTCTGATAAAATAATATATTTTCATTACTTTATTACAATTATAATTTTTCTTTATCACATTAAACCATTTGGATTATAATCATAAGTGCCTAGTATGATAATTGTGATTGGTAAAACAGTAAAAGTACTTGGTATTACCCGAATGTTTCACTGCAAAATTTCTCCCGTTTCGAGGGTATATTTGAGTCTTACAAAAGTTTTGTTTGCGTTATTAGTTTAAATTATGTGTGTTTTAGCATGAAGCACTAGAACGCACATTTTTAAGTTTGTCGTCTTCCAAAAGGCTAAATTTGAGCTTACAGCTGAAACGTCTAGCAACAATAAATGCATAAAGCCATTACATTTTAAGGGGTAAATAATTGCCATGTTCTCAGAAATGGAAATTATACTATCGTAGTCATGAACTCTATGTAGGTATATATTACATGCAAACGTTTACGTATAGATCGCGTCTAAGCATATGCAAGTATTCTCGATCCAGTAGTTTCACTGAAATTTGTAATGTAAAATGAATGCAGTGCACTAGAGCTGCCAAGCCACGTCGAGAGGCTATTAAGAGCTAAGTCTGTGCACTTCTCTTCCCTACGGCAATTACTGCCTCTCTGCAGCACTTAGGAAAACTTCAACGGTCATGTAAATAAACTCATTAGGTTCTTTTAATGTCGAATGGTATTCTGTTAGGTATCACAAATAAGTATTCAAACATGAACGTTACTTAAATCGAAATTTGTCATATTTTTATTTAATTTTGGGAAAGCAATTATACTAATGCAATATAAGTGTGTTATTGGTTTAAATCACACGAAGTTCACTCACAATTACAAATATGTAATTGGCAGATATTAATAGAAAGGAGCATATAACACATTTTAATGTCAATACATCACAGATTTTTAATCTTTCCTTCGAGAAGCGGCACATTCTAATTTTATCTATTTAAGATACAAAATCCCGTCCGGTGTATTCTAGAGAGGATATGACATAAAACTGAAGAAGTATAGCGATATGTCTCCTTGTTTTGAAGGAGTTTGAGTTATTGAAGTTCAGAAATACAAACGTAAATTGACACTTAGTAAGAAAGTGCTGCTAGTGGTTTCGGCTTCATTCGCTCAGTTGCCGGTTACTTCGGCTGTCTCTCTAATCCAGCTGCTTCCCCGAGTTCAGTCGCAACTGACTTCCTCCAGCTACTGGCTTCATTCGCTCAGTTGCCGGTTACTTCGGCTGTCTCTCTAATCCAGCTGCTTCCCCGAGTTCAGTCGCAACTGACTTCCTCCAGCTACTGGCTTCATTCGCTCAGTTGCCGGTTACTTCGGCTGTCTCTCTAATCCAGCTGCCTCCCCGAGTTCAGTCGCAACTGACTTCCTCCAGCTACTGGCTTCATTCGCTCAGTTGCCGGTTACTTCGGCTGTCTCTCTAATCCAGCTGCCTCCCCGAGTTCAGTCGCAACTGACTTCCTCCAGCTACTGGCTTCATTCGCTCAGTTGCCGGTTACTTCGGCTGTCTCTCTAATCCAGCTGCCTCCCCGAGTTCAGTCGCAACTGACTTCCTCCAGCTACTAGCTACTGGGATTTTAGGGCACTTCTGCACAAGAGTTTACTTCACCCTGGACTTATTTCGCCCTATGGCTGTATCAGGGGTGTTCCCCACTTCAGCCGCGGATTATTCTTTATTTATTTGGGGGGGGGCAGACTTTTTTTGTTTTCTTTTTTAATTATTTCTATTTTTTTATTATTTTTATTATATAATTTTAATTTTTTATAAACATGTTTGATGTTATTACATAGTTTATACATTTTTGTTTACAATTTAGACAAGAATATCAGGTATACACACAAAATATTTGTCATTTATAGAGAAATTCGTCAGTCAGTTACAATTATTTGTCATCTTAATTCTACATATTACATCTTTGTTGAGATTTAGCATGCTTACTTTTGCACAGTTGTATAATCACTACTCTACAGTCCTAATTAATTATGCTCCCTGGTGTCGGATTCGTCTGGTTTGTTGAATGTCATGCATGGTGCCTCTACGTTCCTAGTAGCGCTCTCAGGTGTTCTTCTATTGCGCTTTCTTCCTCTTGTTTCGTGGCGTCGTGCAGTTGGATGAGTGAGACGATAAGGCGCGCACAAGTGTTTTCTCTTATTGCGTTTTCTTTTGCTAAGTTTTGCGACAGTGAAGGGGGCAATGTAAAGCCAGTGCACATGTTAACTTCTCTAACAATGTTACATTCTTTGCAGATACTTGCAGCAATTTATGGGGGCAAGGTGAAGCATGACATGCACGAGTATTTGTGCAGCTAGTCATGTATGTATATTAAAATCCAAACCCACCAAGGTTGCCCCAAGTCAGTTTCAAAAAGGTTGAGAGGGAGGCTTAACAACCTCGTTAAACAATCTAGGTTCAGCTGGCCAGGCTGAAGTACCCAGTAAGGGCTCCTATCTAGGGAACAAAAGTTGCCGTTTCCTTAAGAAGACATTGGTTCGGCAATGGCTAGGGGAAGAAAACCTCGATAACAAATAACCCGGTCCTCCAGATTGGGGTTGTGGCATTTGTCTAGCTCCCCGTGCGACACAAAATTCATAAACATCTTAATATAAATATTAAAATTGAATTAAAAGGGCAGATCTATGGCCGAATACGTCATGCTTTATTCAAAGTTGAGTACTTATTAAATTTGCAGCCAAATATTTTCTGGACCAAGTAAAGGTTCGAACCGGTAACTAAAAAAAATAGAAACACACTCAAACACATAGGTAATTGACTAAAATTCAGTGGAGGAGATACATATATAAAAATATAGTTTACAATATATTATTAATTTTAATTTTCATTAGAAGGAAAAATAGCTTTCAACGTAAACAATTATTTCCTTTCGAAGGCAAAATGTTTATGAAACGTATTCACCTCTTGATCTTGATGAAAGCAGCAAATGTGATACTTATTAATCCAGCTAATTTAATACCGCACTAGATTATTTTGTACGTACATTGGAAATAGTAAGAAACATCTGCTAAATGGGCGCAACATTTTACTTAAATATTTACGGAGCACAGGTAACCTTATCACTCCTATGAAGTTAGAAGTGACCTGTGTGGTACACCATCCTTTACATTTTAAAACTATTATAGGCTATTACTTGTTACGCTATTGTTTGTACACTATAATTTACTCATAAACTAGAGACTAAAAATGGTTTCAGTAGATGCTAACCCAACCAAATGCTAGCCTAATGAACTTATAAGCTACATAACGTAAACTAGCTAACTAATTATATAACCTAATGTACTCTTTACTAATTACAACTGCTAAATTGTGTATTACAAAGAAAATACTGTGATAATAAATACTGAAGCATCAGAAACATATTTTACTAATCATAAATATAGAAGACGATTATTTAGCTCGGTCGGAGCCATAGTAGTTTTCATCAGGATGGATGGCGTCGTCAATTAGTCCAGGTGAAGCTCTACTTAAGAAGGATAGTATGAGATTTTTTTTATGTATAATGGCAAATTTAAGGGTGAAGAACTCAAAATTAATTAATGGAGTTATTTCATTAATGTAATTCATCACGTTGAAAGACTCCGACAGTAAGCGAAGAGTAATATCAATAAAGTGACGAAATGTTTAATAAACAGCTAAAAAATATATTCGTCTTGAAACGTGTGTTAACAAGATACATGGAGAGTTCTTTCCTAAGTTCTGCTTAATATTCCACCCAAACAAGCCTCTTCAGTTCAAAACATATAACAACATTAATATTTAACTTGGCAGCTCTCGTTTGCTCCATTTTTCATTAACTTCGGACGCTGACGGCGGATATAGCGAACTGAGGGATACAAGAAAACCGATATGTATGCAAATTCCGAGGCGATGAGCGAATTTACACCATGTTTTATCAACCAGGGGCTTCGAGCTGTTAGCACGAGTTTTCCTGTTAAAATAATTAACTTCTTTGCCCAAACAGGATTTTCGACCTCAACCGCATGGAAACTGCAGTGGGAGCAGAACCTCTTGCCAAAGGTGCAAAACATTTATAAACTTTTAATTTTTAATCTAATAACTCAGTAAGTTGACGTCTTCATTAGCCAGTCCCAATATGTTTCGTGAGATGCATTTTACCGTTAATTAGCATGCAAAATGTTGCTCAAGTTGAACTTGAAAATTTTACTAGTCAAATGTTAGACTTTTGGATTATGTTAGTATAGCACACGGAAAGATCACCGACCTTCAAGATCCAGCTGTCGTAGAGGTCAGAATATTCATTTTGAAACAACAGCCAGTGAATAATATTTTTCTGTTAGAATTAATTAGGAATGAAACTTTAGTATGAGTAGGGCTCAGGCAATTATGTAATTGCATGTCATTCTGTATTTATACTAAGCTATGAGATTTGTTGTTGCAAGCCAACTAAATCATAAAAACGTAAACTTGAAACAACTTGGAGTAATTGCACAAACTGGTTTTAAAGGGTAGGTATAAACATAGGAAATATATTTTGTCAATTAATGTGTAAGAGAGGTTTAAAAGGATAGCTTGCTATTAAATAACTGCATAAAATTAAGTAGGAAAGCTAAATGAAACTTAAAAGAAGGTGTAATTGGGCTCGGAAATGTGTCCCAACAGAATGCAAACAGCCCTGATTCCATAAATTAAGTAATACGTAGTAATGACAATGAAGTTTAAAATCATGTTATTCTCCTAAACGATAAACAACTTATAAGAACAAAGAGAACAAATCTAACGCAGAAGAAAGTAACTCGCTTCCTTATCATTCCAAATCTAATTCTAAATCGATAAATGCGAGAACCGTAAACACTAGTGAGGAAGTTTACTCCCTTGGGAAGTGGATGAGACCGTGGTGCTGGTGTTTCTAACTTCTTATGGAGTTGCTGAAATTGCTCCCAAGAGTCAAGGGAGTACATTCCACGGAGGCTCCATGATGCATGGATTTCAAGCTTCACCTTTGATTAACTCTCACGACTTTAACATATACATACTTATTTATAATTATTTCTACTCTAAATAGTGTGTCAAATTAGCAAGTATTGTGAAGAACTGCAGAAATAATTGTTATGTTGCTTTCAACCACACTTGAAACAAAGATTTCTAAAGTTGTAAATGGTGTAAAAGCCATAGATAAAAATAAATAACAAGAGTTTAAACGAAATGTTTTTACGGCAACTTTCTGTTATTGGCAAATATTGATGACAGTGTGTAAAACAGGTTATTATCAAAATATGTATAATGCATCAATTGTGCGCTTCAAAATATTTCGTGTTGCTAAGGAAAGTCGGTGATACCATCGTGTATACCATTGTAATGCCATTGGTACTGATTCATAGGTTAGCTTGAAGTTGGCAGACCTTATTGTTTATAGTTCAACGTTTTTGCTAAAATAGGAAAATCACATAATCATCATCATTATCATCATCATTTAGTAATTCATGTTTTACTTTTGGATGGAAAAACTTGCGATCAGAAAAAACCGAAGTGGATGTTGTTTATGGGGATCTGTGGCAACAGTTAGGTATTGGTCAACGAGTTTAAACGTATCGAACATCCATTTTGATGAGGGGAACCCAGGATGCTCGAAGTGTGGTTATCAAAGAAATAATTGAAAAGATCCACAGTATGATTCTCGCTGATTGTCGAGCAAAAGTTCACGAAGTGGCACGACAGAGGCTATAGGTAAGATTTTAAAAGCCGAACAGACCTAGTTTATGAACATCTTCACCCAAAACTAATTTTAATTCAACATCGAGGTGAAAGGTAGACATGAAGATCTAATAGAACCATATCCACATTCAAAGGGAGCATTTTTCTCAGTCTTTGTCAACTGGAAGGTAAATTCAGGAGAGGATGAAAGATCGTCAGATTGTGATTGCTCACAGTGAACAAGTTGCAGAAATGAATATACTTCTACTGCTTTGCATTACTACACATATTCCATTAGAGGTATCATACTCACTGACCTATCAGAAAAAAGAAAAGCGATGGACAATATTATAATGCGTTATCACGTACTTGCCGTTACCAAACTGCGTGAATTCTGTTATGCGTTGCTGCCACACATCTAATTGTCGCCCGACTTGGTCCCTTACGATTCCTATCAGGAATAACGTTTACATCAAATGAGGAGTCGTCCTCGAGACAGAGCCGTGCTTTGCGCAGTTTGACAATTTTTGGAGTGATTAAAACAATGGCAGGAACTTTGGTAGAGGTGTATATACCTGAAAATTAAACAATTTGATAAAATGGCGCCTAGATTTCTAATAGGGCTCATATTGACTTCCGTCATGTCACTTATTCAATAAGGAATAATAAATATAATTGCAATGACACTTGTTATAATATAAGCGTTAGATTACTCTTATAACAGACTGATCCGGCTTGGGCGCGCGAAAGAATGCAACAGAGTACTCACGCTTCGCAGGGGTTGCCGATATCACACAATACAGCTCTCGGCATTGTGGGCAAGTTGTCGCGGCTGAATGAAGTAGAAGGAAGAGCAATACCTCTGCTATGGCCTTTTCCAGTGATATACTGGCTTCCCCTCCAGCCGAACTCCCAGCACTGTTGCTGTGTACGCGCGAGAGATCTGACTCAGCCGAGCAGTGTTGGAACATCCTAATGTAGTATGGACTCTTTGACTTCTTACTTCTTCTAAAGGGAAATTTAATGGAGCACAGAATAAAACGATTGAATTCTCTTTCTTACTAAAAAGTGCTGTGTAATATGCTTAAAGCACAATGATTTTTACTTGCAGAGCTTGTGTCGAATAATTATGTAAGAAGTCACACTAGAATTGTGTACTTTAGCTAATTTGACATTCCAGCTTAGAATTTAGAAACCCAGTTGGAGTAAAATATGTTGTTTATCAAGTTAAAGCAGCTGTGATTAGGAAGCTATTCAAATTAGGTAAAAAAGTGGATTTACTTTATTGTAGTTTTCTGGTTTAGCATAAGGAGTATAGCTTCAAGTTTTTAAGAAACATAATGGATGCCGTGTCATGGTTTCTTTAATCTTAATATAAATCATTGAGAACAATTTAAGAACCGATCTATCGGTTAAATTTCATTCTATTTGAAACTGAAAAGTAAGAAAATTCTTAAATATAAATCAAGTACAAACATAGAAATGAATTGTTTTTATCACTTGACAAAAGTGTACAATATATTCGACTATTGCATATGATAAACAATTTTCGTTAAATTCGTAGCACTAAAATAATTTCCAACCTATCAAGTATTTACAAGCAACATAATAGATCTTCAGAGTAGGTTGGTTGTGTTTAAAGTTTACTGAAGTACCTTAGTAATTTACCTGAATTTAACTAAACTTGCTATAACCTACCAACTAACCAGAAACTCTCCAAGAGCCTCTTCAAAGTAATTTGTGATAAGTTTCTCGAGATGAAGAGTGTGTGAAACATGACTTCAGTGAAAGCTAATGATTCAATGAATATTTGGATACATAACTTTTGTGTATGTATTCACAGAATGTGTAAAGTGGCACATTCAGTTCATTTTGAATAACTAATGGCGGATATTAACATATGCATCTTAAAATAAACTCTAATTTGCTATACTTCTTTTTAATAACACCTAAACATTTGAGTAGTTAAAAGTGCATCAGCTGGTTCTACATTTTGGGGCATGAGACGCTGATAGATGAAGAGGAGGTAAAATAAACGAAACAAAAACGAGTTAAGCATACTTACGAACTATGGAATGACTTCTTATTATTCAACATAAATAGAATCGATTTAATTGAATAAATATAAACACTTTTGTTACTTATCTCCTTCAAGTTCTTTAGTACATTGAAGCTAACAGTCGACGTTGTTACTGACAATAGCACTGACCTTCATTAGATGCCCATTCTGGGTGATCTGGAGAGAATATAGATAATGCTTAAAACTTTCCGAACAGAGAGAGAGGAAAGAGATTTGATACTAATCACTTAGGTGTAAAAGCAGAAAGTTAAGAGAATTTCGTTGATAATCTTGATAACGTTATTTTAGACTTTATAGTAAACTAAGAGTGATTTAATTTTATATGTATATAAAATTACAAAATATTATAGAATAATATCTTTCTTCACAGGAATCATACTTTAACTACACTTAGAGTAGGTAAATGATAGTTTTACACAAGCACGTATCAGAAGAAAAATATCAGTTTAAGATTCACTGGAGCAGTATCGAAACGTTGTGTTCCCAGTCGGTGACAGTTTAATGGAATTGTCCGGACTCTGGCGCACTACACATTTCTGTTATTCTTGTGGATTTAGTGTTCCGATGGGACCAAGCACAAAGTTTTATAGAAACTACTAAAACCTGCACCAATGTTTTCTTCAGAACCACAAAAGTCTTCCATTTCATTTATTCTGTTTATAAAATCTCTGAAACAAAATACAAAATAAAAAAAAACCGGTTGTTCTATACTGTAACGTCTATTCCTCTTGCTTTTTATTCCGAGTAAGGTTTAAAGCGACACACTTACTTGTACAAGTATTTATTGCCTTTCTCCTCTAAATTCCTCTAAGTGCTAATATCACTTCATTATTAATATTGTAATATTCAAGCTGCACGGTTGGCTTTTAAAATTTCAGTGACGAATTAATTTGATTTACTTTCTCCCCGCGTTTTTTTTTTGTGAAATTATTTCACAATCATCTAGAGGGGTTTTATAGTGAACCTCCCTCTTTACCGCTTATAAATGTACTTTCATATAGTCTATACATTATTCCAAATAACGGAAAAATGATATCCTTACGTTCACTCTAAAGCAGATTGTTTCAAATCGATTCCTCTGAGCAGAGTGCACCCGCATCTCAGCCACAAAACTCGAATCAGAGCTGGAGTAAAAAAAAAAGTCACTTGGTAAAGGTCCACCATAATAATTTTCGTCCTGCCACTCTATTTCTAATACCTGATTTAGCCGTGACGATAGCTTGCCCTCAGCTGGTTGTATTGTATGTTTCAGGTAAACCCCTGTGAGTCGCTAGTTACTCGCTGCCCTTTTAACGCGCACCCAAGTTGGAGCAGCCTGCTCTAAAGAATATGCAACATCGTTGGGACGTCCAAATCCTTAACCACCCAACCTCCTATAGTCTTCTAGGTTTTGAGAATGTATCGTAGTCTATGAGTGCGCTTCTTGGAAGGAATTCTTGGTCAGAATGGCCAAATAATCGTTTAGATATAATTGTAGTAGGTTCAACTGCACTCGTTTGTACTTTCTTTTTGGACGCATAGTTACTTAATAATAACTATATAGTTTTCACGTAATGCAGAAACCCTTAACATATACAACGAAGATTCCATGCGCTAAAATCTTTAGCATGGCTTCCTTCGGAAGGGAAGTAAAGCCGTGTGTCCCGTGTCGTAGATTTATGGCACGTAAAAGAACCTCAACCCTGATAGAGAGGTCTCTGAGCAAAATTAAGCGGTATTTCACGTCCAATATAGAATGGGACGCTGAGAACCATAGCAGTTAAAGAGCGTCCTTAATAAATAAAACGTCATTTACATTTTCTATTTTCTATTCTCCAAGGCCACCAAACATAAACTACGATAATCCAAAAAATTATCTTCATAGATGCATAATATAAAGTATCGGTTTATTTAGTTCTAATGCTAGCAGTTTTCTCTCTTTATACAATTATTTATCGTGCCATGATAACGAACTTGATTACACCATAAATACGAAGGACAAAATCCACATCTTTCTTACATGAGGATTATAGAAGGTTTTGGCATCCATAAACTTCAGTGCATAATTCTGTGCATACTTCGTTATTCACGGTTTGGATATTTTTTCAATGCTGTAACAAAAACTGCCTTTTTATTTTCTCTAGCACACAGTAAATAATAGCTAGATGCGATATTGTATGTATTCCACCCAAAAATCCGATGCTGAGGTTTCACCCGAAATATAAGTTTTGAGATCACCCGAGTCCAACAAATGTTTACTTTCTCTAGCCCGAATGTAGGTACATAAATAGTAGATAGAGAAGGTATTTAATTCCACCAAAAATTTGATGCCTAGGTTTTACCGGAAATATATGTTTTGGGGTCATCTAAATTTGAAAAAAACATTTTAAGCAAACGGTCCATGCATACATGTGTGTATGTGTATGTCTGTGTCTGTGGACAGCATAGCTCAAAAACGAAAATACATTAAATACCAAACTTGCTATTTAGGTTTAGTATCTTCCAAGGATGTGACAAGAATATTTTCAAGAAAATCCCATCACCCCAACTTACTCCTTACATGGTCAAATTTTTGAAAATTTTGATTTTTGAAAAAGTAGCTATAAAGATTTTGAATTAAATATCGTATATTAAAGATATTTGCAAATAAAATGTATACTTTGAAATTTCTGGCAATACCCTCTCTAAAGAGGTCTTTATTCTGGATGAGTTTTGCACAATATTTCATTGGTGTTGAACCGTAAGAGATAGACAAAAACTTACTACGTAAAATGTAGATCTCGTTAAAACACTTAATTTAGATCATATACGTTTTTCTGGAAGGGTTACGTTTTCGAGATATTCCTTGTTATTGGTTTCAATTTTAAATTATCTTATAACATTTCTCAAACGGGACCATGTAAAGTGAACCAAACCTCAATTGTTTCACCTAGTGACAGATTTTAAAAGGTTTGACCATAGCTTAAGCCTTATTTGCCTTCTACTTACAAGGAAGCAAGTAATAGGACAAATTCTGCTAATGATTATCTGGATTAGCATGTGTAAGAATAGTTTATATAAGGACGGTTAGAGAAAGTTATGAGAATGTAAAAAATCATAAGTTTAGAAAAACGTCCTTGTGTGCGGGCAGCATAGCTCAAAAACGAAAATACCATTAAATATCAAACTTTGAATTTATGTTTAATATCTTCTAAAATTATGACACGAAGATTTTCAAGAAAATCCTTCCGCCCCGAACTTCCCTTTTTGAAAATTTTAATTTTCTCAGAACTTGCTCTAACAATTTTAATTAAAATACAGTGTATGAAGGACATTTACTTCACAAATAACCATTATATTTTGAATTTTCTGTAAATAGCCTCTAACAAACTCTTTATTCTAGAAGAATTTTGTTAAATCTTGTATAAGTGATTAACCATAAGAGATAGGCAAATAATTACTGCATAAAACACATAATAAACATTTGTCTTGCAGAGTTGACCGTGTTCAAGATATTCCTTGTTATTGGTTTCAATTTTGAACTACGTTAATTCTTCTTATACTATGCCCTGAAAATCACGATATACATTTCAATTGTCATGGAAATACATTAACATATGGTATTTTAATGAAAGTCATCAGAGACATTTTTGAGAAAATCGAAAAATGTTCCATGTAAAGACTAGTTTGTGTTAGGGGGATTTTCTTGAACATCTTCCTGCCACATCCTTGGGAAATGTTGAACTCAGATATTAAGTTAGGTTATTGTTGTTGTTCTGTTTCAATACAGATTGTTTTTGTTTAAATAATTTTTTTATTCATTAGAATAAATTTTAGGTTTGTATTATTATTATTATTATTATTATTATTATTAAGCTTAATTAACTTTAGTAAAAACTACTCCTGGCACACTTCAACCTAAGGTTTATTATGCTACCTGTATTGTTTTACCAATCCCTGCACCTGCATCCCGTATAAAGGAACACAGTTTTCTATACGCTCTTCTTTGGTTCTATAAATATTTCCCCCAAAGCATTTATCTCCTGTGAATCAAAGCTTCAGAGGAACTTTGAATATGTTGGGTTGTTTCAGTCTCTTTCTTGTACAATCTGCAGTGTAAGTTACCCCGATACAGCCGTATAGTGTCAAGATGGTTTTCCACAGAAGTCTTGTGAGAAAAGCAGTAATATATCTCAGCTGAAGTCTATAACATTTTAATAGAATTCCAACTCTTTTCTGACATGGTCCCGTAATAAATAGCTTACCATTTTTGTTTCCTGGGGTTTTAAGCCATATTTGTAATTTTCTCTTTTGGATCACTTCTTAATTGCTTCTCTAATTGAACTTCTAGAGGCAACTAGATGGGATTGTTATTACACTTTTGTATAGCACATCTCTGGTCCAATAAATGGTAAAGCTGCTCCTTGTCTAGCAATTACATCAGTTTTTCTTTACCCTCTACTCCTCTATGATCTGGCACCCAGATAAGTTGAACTTCATTGTTCTACTCGTCCATTGAGAATATGTAGACAGTTTAGGATCAGTCCTGACGTAATCTTATGACTACTTGGAGCTATAGTGCAGCGTGACTATCTGAGAATCGATGTATCTGTCCTTGTATTTTCATATATGCATTGAATAATAGAATTTTTTTTTGTTTCAAACACAGTAGCATATTTATTTAAGGGAAACATTCTTTATACCTTAGTCATATGCCATATGCTCTACAGCCACACACACACACAAACACACACACGCTCGGAATCTAAATATACCTTTTCAACAACAAATTTTTGGGTGGAATATAATACTTCACCTACTATACATAGGAGAGAAAATAAAAACCACAATAACTACAAAAGCAAAATAAAAAAAGACAAACTGTTGGATTTCTAAAGAAGAAAAGCAGCCACATAGAGTTCATGCAGAAAAAATTGATTTTCTTGGAGGGACACGAGGAATATGCGTATTTATTTGCATATTTATTTTAAAATAATTATACAGAACTATAAAATATATTGATATGCCAATATGCGACGCCTTAAAAAACATAATCAACAGAAAGCGAAATACAAGTAAACTTCCCATTCAAAATGTCATATGTGAAAACCACCTAAAAAGCAATCACTTGAACAGTAATTTTACTATCCGAAGGCATAAAATTATCTATATTGCCAAAATATTAGCACCCCATGCAGATGGGGTAGTTTTACCATTATAGGGATGGAGACTCGACATTCCCCCCGCAGAGCTTAATTTCAAATTCTGTTTAAAAATTGGGCGCGTTCTACGTATATTTTCTTCTGTTCAGTCCTGTTTAGGTTCTTCGTTCTACCACCTTCTTGGTCTTTCTTGCACTCTCTTGCCTACAGGTGCACTCTTTGGGTATTCGACTCTCTTTCTTTCCATCTAAATATTGAATCTATTCTGTTTATATGTTTTAATTTTACCTAGGAGAGGTGTTATTTTCAATCTTTTAATCATATCTTCACTTTTAATGCAGCATTTTTATCAGCAAAATTTTAAATGCTCTTAAAATTTCCAATCAATTTATTATGCTTTTATCCTTTTTATTCAGAACTCAACATTCACTGTCAACATCGATGGCACTGCCCTTGTTTCATAAAGTTTTAATTAAGCGTTCTTTCTTGTTTTCTTTCTTAACTTTTACTTTCTCTACACGTACTATGTACATAGTGTATAGAGAAGGTTTTGCTCTCCACCCAAAGTTCGATACCGAGATTTCACCGGAAATACATGTTTTAGGACACCATGAATCCAAAAAAAAAAAATCTGATGTGTTCCATTCACATGACTTTCTCTACATTTCAGCAACAAATTATCGTTAAAAAGCGTATGCTTCTATATACTTCATGCTAATCGAGAAAAAATTAGCAGAAATAGTCTTAATACTTGTTTCCTTCTATGTAGTAGCAAAATAAGGGAGTACCATAGTATAAAGTGATAGTAAAAAGCTGGTTTCTATGTGGCTAAAGTTCCTTTATTTGTATGGACAGGAGTTGCCTGTATGAGAAAAGTATAGTCTTTCAAAGAAAAAACCAAAAACAAGAAATATCTCAAAAGCGATCAACTCCACGAAAAAAATGTATGTAGCATAAATTGTATGTTTTAACGTAATCTAAATTTTTTGTGCAGTAAGTTTTTATACATCCTTTACGGTTTAGCAGTTATGCAAAATTCCGCAAATTTCATCCAAAATAAAGCATTCTTCAGAGGCTATTCCCAAAAATTCAAGATGTACGTTTTATTTGGCATGTAAATATCTTAAATATAAGAGCTTTTAATCAAAATTGTTACAGCCATTTGAGTAAATCAAAAATTTTGAAAAAAGTTCCATGTAAAGGGCAGTTGAGGGTGGGGGGATTTTCTTGAACATTTTCGTGTCTCATCCTTGGAGGGTACCTAACTTAAATATCAAGTTTGCTATTTAACGGTATTTTCGTTTTTGAGCTATGCTATCCTCAGAATCACACACGCACACACATGGACCTTTTTCCAAAAATGCTTTTTTGGATTCAGGGGGACCCAAAACATGTATTTCCGGTGAAATCTCGGTATTGAATATTTGGGTGGAATACAATACCTTCTTTATACACTATGAACATAGTACGTGTAGAGAAAGTAAAACGTTTTTTTAGAATAATGTTCGTGTGTGTATGTCTGTGGGCAGCATAGTTTGAAAACGAAAAACCCGTTAAATACCAAACTTGGATTTTAAGGTCAGTATCTACCAAGGATGCCACACAAAGATTTTTCAACAAAATCCCCCCACCCCAACTACCCTTTACGTGGACAAAGTTTCGACAATTTTGACTTTCTCAAAAATGGCTATAACGAATTTGCTTGAAATAGTGTATATTAAAGAGGTTTAAATTACAAATAAAATGTATATCTTCAATTTTCTGAGAATAGCCTCTGAAGACATGTTTATTCTGGATGCATTTTTTGGAATTCAGCATAACTGGTAAACCGTAAGAGATAAACAATATTTTTCTTCACAAATATGTAGAATTCGTTAAAACACACAATTTATGTTATATACATTTTGTTCATGGAGTTGACCATTTTTGACATATTCTTTGTAATTGGTTTCAGCTATAAAATACTTTTATTTTCTGATATGGGAACTTGTCAGCTCCTTCAATCACATAGCAACCAGATTTTAAAAGATTTGCCTATCGCATTAGTCTATGGTACTCCCTTATTTACCTGCTACCTACAAGGAAGCAAGAAATAAGTTCATTTCTGCTAATTTTTTCTGGATTGGCGTGAAGTACATAGAAGAGTAGGCTTTTTAACATTAATTTGTTGCAAAGATGTAGAGAAAGTCATGTGAATGGAATGTAAGGTTTTTCCTTTCTCTAGACGCACTATATGCATAGTGTATAGAGAAGGTACTGCCCTCCATCGAAAAATTCGATACTGAGATTTCACCGGAAATATATCTTTTAGGGTCCCTTATATCCAAAAAAAGCATTTTCACAAAAAGTTCAGTGTGTGTGTCCGCGTGTCCCTGTGTCTGTGAACACGATAACTCAAAAACGAAAAGTCGGTAAAATACCAAACTTGGTATTTAAGTTTAGTATCTTCCAGGGATGCGACACGAAGATTTTGAGAAAAATCCCCCCACCCCAAACTACGCTTTACATGGAATTTTTTTCCCGAAAATTTTGATTCTCGCAAAAATGGCTCTAACGATTTTGATTAAAATATCATATATTAAAGATATTTTTACCTGACAAACAAAATGTATATCTTGAATTTTCTGGGAATAGCCTCTGGAGATTACTTTATTCTGGACGAATTTTACGGAATTTTGCATAACTGCTAAGCCGTAAGACTTGGATAAACACTTACTATACAGGAAATGTAGGGCACGTTAAAACACACAATTTATGTTATATACATTTTTTTCGTGGAGTTGATCGTTTTTGGGGATATTCATTGTTTTTGGTTTCAGCTATGAAAAACTTACTTTTCTCATATAGGAATTTGTCAACTCCTATCCATATAAACAAAGGAACTTCAGTCACATAGCAACCACCAGCTTTTGACTATCACTTTAACCTAATGTACTCCCTTATTTCGCTCCTACTTACAAGGAAACAAGTAGTAAGACTATTTCTGCTAATTTGTTCTCGAGTAGGAGGAAGTAAATAGAGGCATAAGCTTTTTAACAATAATTTGTTACAGAGATGTAGAGAAAGCCATGTGAATGGTACACATCAGATTTTTTCTTGATGATCCACACATACTTTGAAAACGCGAGATTTTTATTTGCATGCCTTTATCATAATTATAGGAAATTTGGTTTTGAAGATAGTTGCTTCAATATTTTGTCAATTGTTATATTATAATATTTGATCTAAAATAATAATAATAATAATAATAACGACAAGAGAAAAAGATTGTACTCCTTTTTTAATGGAGTGGCGTAGACAGCAAGCGATGTCCGCCGTAAAATACCGTCGTCCTGCATATGGCGTATTGATCGAGGTGTCGAGCCAGCAAGTGTAATGGTCTGGGCGTATTCCTGGCTAATTGAAATTAAGAGGGCACTTGTTTTCAATCTACTGTCCATTATATCCGCTGCAGTTTCTTTTAGGCACATTGCTCACGTGTTAGCGGTAATGGATTTAGTGGGCGGCAATACGATTTACGTCATAAACAAGCCTTTCTGAGAAGCCGAAAAATTACACAGCAGTCGATAACAACTTAATGGGATTGTTATTACACTTTTGTATAGCACATCTCGTCTTTCAATGCGATTTAGAGCTCTGTTAGAGACCAGTAAAAGGTTTTATTCGAAAAACAGGGTACATGCCAACAAACAGTAAATAAGCCCCTTCAGTGCAGAATGAAAGGTTGACTCTTTTCTCAGAACCCATTAAGATCAAATTACTTCCGTTACATTCTGATGCAAATTCTTCTTAATTTATTTTTATTACCAAGTAATAGCGTATTGTTAAGCCAGTTTTTATTGATAAAGGTATGCGAAAAAAATGAATAACAGCAAAGGATATTTATAGATATTGATTGACAGTTCAAAACCTATATACATTTAATGCTTTTAACCCCCCTACAACTGAACATTATGATCCACAGATGAATAAAAAATTAAAAGTCGGTATACAGGCAACTTTTATTACAACTGATACAAAACAGATATATGTAACCTACCTTTACTCTCCTTCAAAGTAGTCTCCAGCATTGCGTATAGCCGTTTGCCAGCGATGAGAAAGTCTTAGCAGCATTTGTTTTATGGATAGTTCTAGTGAGGCGGTTTAGTACCTGACGAATCTCTAGAAAGTTCTGAAGCAAATAACACGAAAAGCATCCTCCATCTTTGGAGTCAAGGCATTAATTCCAGAGAATTTGGCCGATGGTGCGCCTCTTCCCAACTCCAGCCACGAACAAATCAGCCACAGTTTGCGCTGTATGTGGTCGAATATTATCATGAAAAATCTGATGTGTTCCATTCACATGAATTTCTCTACATCTCTGCAAAAAATGATTGTTAAAACACTTATACTTCTATTTACTTAATGCTAATTGAGAAAAAATAGCCGAAATAGCCTTATTACTTGCTTCCTAGTAAGCAGAAGCGAAATAAGGAAGTACCATAGTTTAAAATGAAAGTCAAAAGCTGGTTGCTGTGTGACTGAAGTTCCTTTGATTGTATGGACAGGAGTTAATAAATTCCTGTATGAGAAAAGTTTTTTTAAAGCTGAAACCCAAAACAAGGAATATCTCAAAAACGACCATCTCCATGAAAAAAATGTATATAACATAAATTGTGTGTTTTAACGTGCTCTACATTTTTGTGTGGTAAGCTTTTGTCCATCTCTTACGGTTTAGCAGTTATGCAAAATTTCGTAAAATTCATTTAGAATAAAGTTATCTTCAGAGGCTATTCCCAAAAAATTCAACTTATACATTTTATTTGTCAGGTAAATATCTTTAATATACGATATTTTAATCAAAATCGTTAGAGCCATTTTTGAGGAGAATCAACATTTTTGAAAAAAGTTCCGTGTGAAGGTTAGTTGTGGTGGGGGGATTTTCTCAGAATCTTCATGTCGCATCCCTGAAGATACTAAACTTAAATACCAAATTTGGTATTTTACCGACTTGTCGTTTTTGAGTTATCGTGTTCACAGACACATGGAGACACTGATACACGGACACACTGATTCACGGACACACTGATCCACGGACACACTGACCCACGGACACACTGACCTTTTTCTGAAAAATTTCTTTTTGGGTATAGGGGACACTAAAACATATATTTCCGGTGAAATCTCGGTATCGAATTTTTGGATGGAGTGCAACACCTTCTCTATACACTATGTACTATACACTCGTACATAGTACATAGTAGAGAAAGTAAAAATGATGGATAGGTTCTGTAGAAAATACCGAAAGTTCGAAAGACAAAGGTTGAAAGTTCGTCAGAACCCTAGCAATGTGAAAGTTATGTTCTTCTCAAGTTTGACTGTCATGATGCTATCCTAACACATTATGTTTCTCTACAGAAGATCGTCAATGTGCAGAATTAATGTTCATTTTTGGAACAGAAGCTGCGACCAGCTTTGAGAAAGAAGCAGCGACATTGGACTTGTTTCTTTGAATGGATTCCGAAGATGAAGGAATCACTTCAGAACTGTTCCAGAGATGCGTCAGTTAGACCGCTCCATTCGCACTGTAAATATAACAGATGCTGCTAAAGGTGTCATAGGGTTCATCCGGCTTTAAAGCACAGTAAACCTTGGTAACATATCTTTTTAGTATCATTTGAGAAAACGGATGTTTTCAAAATGTTTAGCGATTCAGAAATGTTACTTCACATAAAATTAATTTCAATTTGCTCCACATCTTTTGTGTAACAAAACTGCTTATATTTTATGTTTACTAATTATACAAAATTAAAAACAATCTGTTCAGAATGAAGAGAACTGTTTAACTCGTCATAGACAATTATATATTATATACAGGTATCCCAGAATTTAACCACACAATTTGACAGGATTGTAGAGGGGTTATATATTATATAAACACATACAAAGAAAGAGAGATAGAGAAAGAGGGGGGAGGTGAATAAGTGCAAATAATTTCATGTTTAGAAGAGAACAATGTATGCAACGCCCAAGTATATCTCATTTTGTCCACTTACTATTACTATTGTTATAAATGAAGCACACATTTCAAGGTCACATTTGAATAGTCCTGTATTATGTCCCTATGTTTATACACAGCAGATGAAGGCCAGCTCCTGTGTTTAGTACATTTTGCATACCGCCGACCAAAATTCATGTGATTTACAGTGACAAAATGAGGGACCGATTCAGTCGCAAACTTTTCCTTAGACGATGAATGACTTTACATAAGCTAATTTAGCACATATTCATTTAATTTATGCCGCAACTATGAATGTGGCAATGATGCGAGGAACTGTATCTATAGTGATTTGTGGATCATCTTCTCAAAAGACAACTTTAACTGCAGAATATCAAAAGATCTGTGACACAGGCTTTCTTAATTCCTAATTTTGTGTGCTTTTTAATTGTTGAGCTTCAATTTTTTTTTTGATTTCCCACTCCTATAGGAGACTGTTGGTGGTTTTGTCATTTAAATTACGAAAGTGCAATTGCTTACATGTTGGTCTGAGATATATGTGATCAATGGAACCAAATTTAAATAAAGCATAATAATGTCATTGTATTAGATATTTTAGAAGTTGAAACCTGAATAGATTGTGAATCCTAATCAGATAATGTTGTTTGTAAAACAAAAATAAAAAAACAAACAAAAAAGTACGGTTACGTAGGTTGAAGTTTCAATGCGATATTCGATATTCTTCTCTCACATCACATCACCTCGGAGGAAGGTCAACCGTGTGGCAAGTTACGTAAACAATCAGCGACATTTGAACATCGTGAACTTTTTCTCAATGACATAACTTAAGGAAATATCGAGGAAAAAAAAAAAAACCCTGCAAATATTAGAGCATCATATTGTCCCCAAATTTGATGCTCATATATACAGGATGTTTCAAAAATTCGGGCATAATTTCAGGTATGTATTTCCCACATGAAGACAATCAAAATGGTTCATTATAACATGTGTCCGGAAATGGTTCATTTCCGAGTTATGGCCTTCACAACATTGGAATTCACTGGAACGCTTTTCTTTCCGCAGGTCTTTGCCATCAAAGGAGACATTAGGAGGGCCCTCTGATAGTTCATTCTGAGGAAGGTTACATTCAGTGTTCTTTAGGCGTTAAGACTCTGCGACATGTATTCAAATCAAGAGCTGGCAGAAATACACTTCATGTACGGTAAGGCGGACGCAATGCGGCGCTGGCTCGTCGTTTGTACTAGGAGAGGTACAATGTCCAGATCGGAAGACATTTGTACGTCTCCATTCCCGTCTGTGCGAGTATGGAACATTCACCTCTCCTGGTTTGGGAAGGGGACGACCAAGATCTACAACTCCAGAAGTGCAGGAGGAGATTCTGGAGGCTGTGGACAGGACTCCTTCTATCAGCACACGACGGTTAGCGTTGCAAGTCAATGCTCCTCATACGACTGTCTGGAGACTGTTGAACGAGTATCAATTGTATCCTTATCATTTGCAACGTGTACAGGCCCTGTCACCAGCAGATTACCCTGCACGAGTTAGGTTCTGTCAGTGGTTCTTGCAGCAATGTGGTGTAAATCCGAACTTTTCTGCCGTCGTATTATTTGCAGATGAAGCACAGTTCACAAGAGATGGCATAACAAATTTCCACAATCAGCATATATGGTCGCATGAAAACCCACGTGCAACTGTTGTATCTCATCACCAGGTGCGGTTCTCCCTCAACATGTGGGTCGGTATCATTGGTGATCGATTAGTTGGACCCCATGTACTTGTAAACAGACTTACGGGGCAGGCGTACACAAACTTCCTGGTAGGTAGAGGCGGCCCAATTGCCAGGCCTCCACGCTCACCTGATCTGAACCCTCTCGATTTCTACTTGTGGGGTCATTTAAAATCATTGGTTTATTCGTCTCCGGTGCCGTATTTGGAATCCCTTTGGAATCGAATTGTGGCAAGTTGTGAGGACATACACAATACTCCTGGAGTTTGGGATCGTGTTCGCAGGTCAATGAGACATCGATGTGAGGTCTGTATTCAAGCAGGAGGTGGATATTTTAAACATCTTCTGTAATGACAACAACCTGCGGAAAGAAAAACGTTCCAGTGAATTTCAATGTTTTGAAGGCCATAACTCGGAAATGAAGCATTTCCGGACACATGTTATAATGAACTAATTTGATTGTCTACATGTGGGAAATACATACCTGAAATTATGCCCCGTATTTTTGAAACAACCTGTATAATGAAATTCCGATATTGAATTTTTGGGTGGAATTTAAAACCTGTATATACTACGTACATACTATATTGTAGACAGTAAAAAAGTTTCACTGAATAAAGACTGTAACTAGTGAATTGTAACTAAAACTTTATGTAGTTTATTAAATACATTCCAAGATGAACATATTTCAAATGACTTCGAAAACAAGTTTTTCTCTTTAAATTATGACTCTACATTTCGTCCGTGCTGCCTTGATGAGTGATATTACACCATCAAAGGAAAATACGTGATTCAGAATTTGCCGTTGGTCAGAAAGAGGAAAGGTACACAGGGCATGCCTTCCCTTTCGCTTACCTTGATGTTTGTGGTGGTGTGTCGGAAAAGACGTGCTCAGCACGCTACGAAGTCTTGCATTCTCTGAAGTTGGGGTTATTTATCATAGTCCAGTGATCTCGAGTAAACTTATCTCTTCACTGAGTTTCATCTGTTAACACATTCCAGCAAAAGGCCCTGAAAGTGCTTTGTGCTTGCAACTTTCCCTTTAAGTGATAGCCAGTCCAGTGCATTCTCAGCCTCTCGCCAAAGGAACGCTAGAATTGCCCAAAAAGCTCGCCGCACAGCGAGCTAAGTGCCCGTACGTCAGTCAATATTCATTAGATTTTTCTCACCCCGATTGGTATTAGCAGTGGAACTCTGCGAGGTTCAACAATGGGTGTGGTATCAAGTAAATCATCTGGACTTAGCTATGGAGGTTTTCGCAGGTCTAGAGACGCTCTGTGTTTTACAGCTGTAGAGTTTCCTTATATTGCCTTTGCTTTATGTTCTGTCTCTCATGCTGTTGCTCTTACCTTGTTTTTATAGTTCCAGAGTCTGGTCGGGACTCCGGCGCTGTATTCCTTTTTTTACACACACACACACACACACACACACACACATTTACAAACACAAACACCCATCCAAGGCGGGACTCGAACCCATAATCCCCTGCTCCACGAAGCACCAACGCTTAGGCACTTTAGTGAGCGTGACCAGGGTACCGGCTTGTTTTGAGAGTTCAAAATTAATTTCCACGATATGTAATAAGCCTGTATTTAAGGACAGCCAAGATCTGCGATTGCATACATTTTAAAATACTGTACAAATTAAAGTAATGTTTGTTGTTTTAGATAAGGTATGGGGATTCATAGCACCCCGGGTCATCAGTGTCACGTGACTTTGATCCCTTCCCTTCTCGTTTCCTGTTTAACATACAAATGTCTTCAACGCCTGAACGTAATAAAGAGATGTATTTTACAATACTTAGTGGGGCATCTAGAGAAGGATTTTGTGGATTTAGTTTGATATATACAGGATAAGAGGCGAATAAATGTAAGTAATTTGATAAATTGATTAATAGAGAACTTGAATACTGTCTGTTCCCCGGTGTTATAGCTACTGGGTGGGGTGGCTTATTGCTCAAGTAACACTAACCTGTGGGAGGGGTACACGTATACAAACTCGTTCCGCGTGTGAAAAGATAGTCAACAGTGTTCCAATACTTTACTCAGAGTCGGATGACGAGTCTTCAAAAGCAACAGGAATCAGACAGTACGCAGTGAACACACAAATATCATCGGCAACAGTGCTTTCTTATCCACTCTGTCACGCGCCTTTACTCCTCGCTTGCTTCACACTAAGAAAACACTATTTCTTCCAATTGCTAAACCTCTACTTGCTTTTAAGGACGCTCCATCCCACTAGCTAAAACACCGCCGACCAGACATATAACATAAAGCATCTCATTTCTGCTAGGGATAGTATTGTCATAATTGAAGCACAAATTTCAGGGTCTAATGTATTTTGAACGACCTGCGTTATGTCTTGTTTGTGTTTACGACAGCTCCTGTGTTTAGTACAACTCGCACGCCGAAAAGCTCCATTCACGTGACTCGCGATGAAGGAACGCGGGACCGATTCAGTCACAGGTTTTCCTTTACACAATAAGGGCTTTACATATGCTGAATTAGCACATATGCATTTAATTTACAACGGAACTGGGGATTCTACCAGTGCTGCGAGGGAGTGTATTATCGGCGTCATTCTCCCAAAAAGACGAACGTTAACTGCAGTGTTTCAAAGGATTCTTGACACAAATTCTCTTAATTCCCGATTTTAGAGCTTTTTAATTCATGAGGTTTAATTTCAATTTTCCGTCTCTGAGGGTAATTTTGTAGTCTAAAGTGCGACAGTTGGTTTGAGTTATATAATTGTTCAATTAAAATCTTAAATAAAGTATAATAAGGTCATCGTGTTCAATATTGTTAAGTTGAACACTGGGTACAAAAACGTATACTTAAGTAGGTTGAAGTTTCAGAGTGATCTATATTCTTCCCTCGCATCACCTACAGTCGGGCAGAGGAAAGAGCAAAGGAGAGTAACCAGATGACCTATAACGTTATCAATCATCGAAAGCCTGAGATAGAGAATAATAGTTATCTTAAAAGCATCATAAGTTTAGAAAATAGTGAAAACATTGCAAATACTAGATCATCACATCGTCCTCAAACGCTGATACAATATCTGCACTTATTCACTTTCGACCTTGTATAACGTAATGACTAATTTAACCTCTCACAATTTTAGTCTCTCATAAAAACATGCTAAAAAGAAGTAAATGTATAATTGATTTTGTAAACAATATAAAAATAACTTAACAACTTTGGAGCTATACAAAACACGACTTAAACTAATTATATATAATCTTCAAACATATGGATATGGTCCTTATCTAAAACAAACAAATATGTATATAACAATACCTTAGTTTACGTACCAAACGCGCTTTTTCGATACAGCTAGTAACTCTTTAATAATAATGAGAGCCACTGCTATAATAAATAAATTCCTTCATTTATATTTTCTAAAAATAATTATAGGAAAAGCATAGGCTCCAATTGGTAAGTTAATGTCAATTGAGGCAATATCCTTGACATTTATTTAGCATAAAAACTGTATTTACTGAATAATCTTGAAGGTCTATAAACGTTAATTATATTTATTTCTTCAATTTGATACGAAGAATGATATGTTTTGAATTTAAAGCCTTTATTTTATGAATAACAATGAATAAAATACGTGGTTTTGTTTTGTCTTTTATTGAATACTTTGCATTTTAACATTTAGGCATTCTGTGTTTTCAAAACTAAAAATAGCAGCGCGACCGCTCCGAATGAGGGGTAGCGACGTTACATTACAGTATCCCTTTACTTCTCGAGTGACCCGCGGTTCGCCCCACTTATTTTAGTTAGTATACCTGCCGTATTCTTCAACCATCGCAAGGAAACCCTATATGAATTACAATTAAAAATTGAAGTTTCATTAGGTTATTTACTCAATACCTTGTTTTGTTTATAAACATATTATAATCATCGTTCCGTAATTTTATTTTGCAGAGACCCCAAGGTAATGTGAATAAAAGTATCCTCATATAACTTATTATTAGATGTAAATCAATATAATTACGCTTCGACTCTTCCTTCCGGGGCATTAAAGCGTCCCCGAGGTCAACGCGTTGGTCAAGTTCCTTCACGCAAAGCTTTTCTGTCTATCACATTCTCCTTCATGCCGGCCAGTTCGTCGATTTTTCTAAATACATCCGATTTCAGGTTCTCCATTGCCGACTTCATTTTCTCTTCTATATTCCCTGTGTCTGTTCCCATTGCGAACTTAATTTCTTCCACGTCAGATTTCATTTTCTTATCCATTCCTGATTTCATTTCTGTCTTTCCTTTATTTCGGCCAAAACACTTTTCATCATCTCCTCCATTTTTATGTAAAAATCACACTCATGTCACCAATGTAACAACATTAATTATTGGATCAAAATTGGTCATAAATAGACATGTATTTAATTCACTACTGCAAACAATTAACTCGACGCTTCGATGCGAAGACGTTCTTCTCATGTCACTGAGAGCATGCCAGTGTGCGCTAACGCTCCAGTCGAGATCTCACTCTCGACTCACTACTACTTTCTTGCCATTCTGCTTTACCAAGAGTGGGCAGGGGATCGTGGGTTCGAGTCCCGCCTTGGGCATGGATGTTATATGTTTGTGCAATGTGTATATGTTTGTAAAAGAAACAGTAAAACCAGTAAACCAGTAATCAGTGAAACCTACGGGGGGAAATGTAAATAGGGATACAGTACCGGAGTCCTGATCAGACTCCGTTACTGTTTAAAAAAAAAAAAAAAAAAAAAAAAAGATTACAGGGGAGCACCAAGGGCTGTGTGACTCTCTCTGACTCCCTTAGATTTCATATCCTCCAGCACGTACCGTACCTCTGCGTCCTTCGCCAGGGGGATACGTCTTGGTGGTTGTCGGGTGTCTCCGGTGTCGATGTTGTGGAGTAGTCGATCAGTGCGATCGTAATCGCCATTGGAACACTCTGGCCTTGCATTTGGAGTCTCTGGTTACCGGTACACCGCTTATGTGTTTGCCAAGTCTTCCAGTCCCGCCAACTCACACGTTAGGTGAACGTGAGAACATCCGCAGACAGTATTTTTGCTGTCAAAACCGTTGAGTTATATTTCAGATAATAAACAATTTCGAAAATTGTTTCACTTAAAGGGTAGTTTGGGGTGAGGGAGCTTTCTTGAAAATATTCGTGCCGCATTCTTGGAAAATGCTGGACTTAAATATGGAGTTTGTATTTAACTGACTTTTTGTTTTTGAGTTATACTGTTCAGAAGAAAACGAACAAATACACGATTTTTTTTGTAAAATACTTCTTTTGGACTCAGAGTACCTAACACATGTATTTATGGTGAAATCTTGGTGTAGAATGTTTAGGTGGAATACACTTAACCATGCCCACTATGTGCATGGTATACCCCACTATGTGCATGGTATAGAAAGTAATTAACTAACATTGTCCTCTCAACCCACGCAAGACATTTTGAGAACATTCATACCAGCTAAAGCCCAGATGTGTGCCTTTGTTGAAGTTGTTATACTAGGCCCTTAGGACCATTTGCATGAATCTCTTAGCCATTATGTTAAACAGACTCAGCCTTAATTATCCTGCCCATCTAGGTCATCTCTCCGTTCTTAGCGAGAAATCTCTACCCTGTGATCCAGGCTTCCAGGCTTAAGGAACTCAGAAACATATTTTTAATCATTAAAGCCAAATGAAGGTGCTTTGCCAAAAACCACTGCTCCACCTGAAGTTAGGCAGTAGGGAAAATAAGAAATTAATTTCGCTAGCAAAACATAATAAGATAAGCCAGAGAAAGAGGGAGAGAGAGAAAGAGGAGGAGGAGGGGGTAAAACCGGTGATAAAATACTTTTTTAAAACTTTTCTCCAAAGCTTTGTCGAAGGAATACGGTTACCGTTATTGTACACTATAACCCTGGCATGTCCAAAGCTCACGTCAGAAGTCATTTTTTCGCTACTCCAGTAAGGATGGGAAGCAGATAAGTCACACATACATAGGCACACAGTATACTTATGTGTGTCCCTGTGAACAGCAGAATTCAAAAACGAAAATATCGTTAAATACCAAACCTAGTATTTAAGCTTAATGTCATTCTAACATGCAACATGAAGATTTTTAAGAGAATTCTCCTAACTCAAGAACCTTTACGTGGAAACTTTTGAAAATTATTATTTTTCAAAAATCAAATAAATACCATACATTTTCTGGGAATAGCCTCTGAAGCCCTCTTCATTCTGGATGACTTTTTCATTACTGGTAAACAGTAAGAAATAGATAAAAGCTTATTACACAAATATGAAGATTTCGTTTAAAAACACTGCCCTTATTGTTGGTTTAAATTTTCTGATACTTATATTTTTCTCAAATGGAAATTCGTACTTCATTTCTCTTTCTTTTTTCAAGACAATTACACTTGATGCAGATGAAGAAGGCTTTGTGTTTACAAACATTCTATTGCTCTCATAGCGGTAAGCAGAGAGGGATGACCCTTTGCGCCTCCTCTCTTCTCCTTCAATTTGGTTAACTAATGGGATTAGTTTCTTCTGAAGTTACGAGCTCGTATATACTACATAGTCTGAAAGATAAAAAAGGCCTGATAGGGTGGGATGAAAATTAATTTAGAAGTAGAATTAAATAATGCAGTGAATTATTGTATAGTTAATATCTTCACGTTTCTTATGAATACGTTTGGTTCACTGGTATCTATGCTAGAAGATCTTAACAATCCGATGAGAAATTCTGACGCTGTTTCAGTCTACTAAGAGTAGATGCGCCTTGAGGGGATTATGCCTTTCTCCATTACTGAGGAGACCAAAACATTGAAATGCTTTGCCTAGCGGTTGCTAGGCGCTGACGAAATGAATTAACAAGATAGGAAGAAAATCAGGAATTCATATTTGAAAATATAACGGGTGCAAACGATATATTAACCCGTGTACTTTTCTCCAGATCTGTAAATTGAAGGCATGTGGTCTAGCTCTCGAAACCAAAATGTTTCGAATAATGCTGCCATCTCTTGTTTGATACACTAATACCTTATGGATTTTAGAATTGGGTACGAAATAAAGGTCGGGAATAGCGTGGCTCAGGTTGGGAGGGTGGAAAACTCGTAAGGTAGTTGATGAATCTGGTAAAAGGATTTGCCCATTATACGGATATCAGGAAGACTGGACGCATATTTTGGCAGAATGCGTGCAGATGGAGGATGTTAGGAACAAAATATTACCGGAAATATTTTTAGCTTCGAACAGACGAAGGACAGCCTTCTGGGATGTGACTATGAACAGCCAAAACTGGCCAAGCCTGGGCACATACTTAATGGAAGCACGTGCACTAAGAGATAAAATATTTGTGTAAATATTGAATACGTGGGTGTAGTTGTGAGAACAATTGCGTATGTGTGTGTGCGATATCAGAGTGATCTTTCTTTTATTGCTCTGTGGTTCTGTCATAGCGCGCGAGCGTGTGTATTGGTTTGTGTGTGTTTTTTGTGTGTATTTCCAATGTTGTAAAGATATATAAAATAGATATATAAGTAATGTATTAAATTCAAGTATTTTTAGACTGAATGTATGGTCTGAATAACGCAAATATTGTAATATTGTAAACTTAAAAAATACTACTAACAACTAACTACCACCTACCACCACCACCACTACTACCACAACTTATGGATGTTCTAACACAAAAAGCTTGATTATAAGTAAATATATAGACTTTTATTTTTGCGAACATGTGTTCTTACCACATGAGTATAAAAATCCAAAGATATACTTAAATTGTTCAATTTTCTTCGTCTACCTTTTGAGGGTTTGGGAGCTCAATTCCGTTCGTTCCAATGCTGTTTATTTGAATTGATCCTGGTCCTCGGCTGTCTCAAAATTTCTTCCTCGCTTTGAGTTATAAATAAGAACCTGATTTGATAGTTTTATCAGAGGGCATTCGATTAACATAATCTTTCCAGTTCTTTTGGTATTAAACTACCTATAGCTTGCACTATACTACTTTTTATATTAGTTTCTTTTCTTATATTTTCACTTCACATTCTGTCTCTTGTGGTAGCTATTTCTGCCACGCTGTTATTTATCCCTCTGACATTCCATGTAGCAACTGTATTGTTTCCAGTAGAGGAAACCTTTGTTTATGCATAATATTGTCATTTGATGTACCTGTCCGGCTATTTCCTTTGGTATTTTAGTACTAATAGTTTTTACATGGGCCGCTTACTACCCCGTTCACTCTGGAGGACCGATTTTCTTTCGTTGTTGCCTCAGTGAGCCTTTGGAAATTATCCACCCAATGGCAGGGTCTCCACTGTATTTCTATTTTTCTCCCTTTTAAAAAAGTGACGGCTATACGTTTTTGCGCACATGCCTTCAATACTTTTCTCCCAAAGTAAACTCGAATCAGGCACCCATGCAAGTTTCATGTATGATGTGTTCCAGTCACATGACTTCCTCTACATCTCTGCAACAAATTATTGTTAAAAAGACTGTGCTTCTATTTACTTCATGCTAATCGACAAAAAAATTAGCAGAAATAGTCTTATTACTAGCTTTCTTGTAAGTATAGGCGAAATAAGGGAGTACCATAGGTTAAAATGATAACCAAAAGCTGGTTGCTAAGTGACATAAGTTCCTTTGTTTGTGTGGGCAGGAGTTGACAAATTCCTGTATGAGAATAGTATAAGTTTTTTAAAGCTGAAACCAGAGACAAGGAGTATCTCAAAAACGATCAACACCACGAAAAAAAGGTATATAACATAAATTGTGTGTTTGAACGTGCCCTCCATTTTTTGTGGAAACTTTTTGTCCATCTCTTGAAGTTTAGCACCTATGCAAAATTCCTTATAATTAATCCAAAATAAAGTAGTCTGCAGAGGCTAAGTCCAGAAAATACATTTTATTTTTCAGGTAAATATATTTAATATACGACATTTTAATCAAAATCGTTAGAGCCATTTTTGAGAAAATAAAAATTTTCGAAAAAAATTGCATGTAAAGGGTAGTTGGGAGAGGGGGGATTTTCTTGAAAATCTTTGTGTCGCATCCTTGGAAGATACCAAATTTAAATACCAAGTTTGGTATTTCGTTTTTGAGCTATGCTGTCCACAGACACACACAGACACACACACGCGCACACACACGTACCTTTTTCCAAAAATGCCTTTTTGGATTCAGGGGGACCCAAAACATGTATTTCCGGTGAAATCTCGGTATCGCATTTTTGGATGCATTACAATACCTTCTCTATACACTATGTACATACATAGTACGTATAGAGAAAGTAATAAAGCGCTCCCCCGATACGGCTGAGAATTTCACTGGACTACCTGCCTCACTACCACCCAAGCGATAGAGACTTTTCAGCCACAGAAATTAGTTTTCGCATTACATCGCGTATCTAATGTAAAGCTCTCATTTAAGGGACAAAGCTACTTGAATTTTAGTTGTATCATTGTTACATAAGACTTGTACTCTACTTTGTGTTGACATTATATTGACATTTTCGGGCACCATTTTTCCTCAAAATTTCTCCTGATGTCTGCTTCCTTATGGAAACTGGTGTCCTCATTTGGAAGCCTAGTTTCTCATATTTAATAGCACAACTTTATATAAATAAGCAGAATTCTAGCCCACTCTGATTTTCTCTCTCTCTCTCTCTCTCTCTCTCTCTCTCTGCAGCGCACGTCTTTGCATATGTTTGCAACCCGAAGTTAATATCATTTTTTTCTGGGAGACAACACAAATTTAAATTTAATCGGTTTAATATTAGACATAATTTTAAGAATGAACGTACAAAAATCCTTGAAAAAATCTCTTAATTTAAAGATTAAACATTATTTGTGGAATATATATGAATACTGTCATGGGGCACTTTGATCTTAAGTTTTATAGGGAAATTTGGGGTTTACCTCAAATTATCGAAGAGAATATTCACTATAATGTCATTATTATTACTATTATTACATTAATGACAAAATAACGAGTTAAGAGCAAAGTTGATGATAATACTTGTATGCACCTATTTACACCAACATGAATAGGCTGAACCATATTTGGAAACACACATTGAAGCTTAAAACATCTAATGTGTTCCATTCACATGACTTTCTCTACCTCTCTGCTACAAATTATTGTCAAAAAGCTTATGCTTCTTACTTCATGCTAATCGAGAAAACATAGCAGAAATAATCTTGTTACTTGTTTCCTTGTAAGTAGTAGGGAAATAAGGGAGTAGCTTAAAGTGATAGTCAAAAGCTGTTTGTTATGTGACTAAAGTTCCTTTGTTTGTGTGGACAGGAGTTGACAAATTCCTGTATGAGAAAAGTATGTTTTTCAAAGTTGAAACCAAAAACAAGGAATATAAAAAAAATGATGAACTCCACGAACAAAATGTGTATAACATACATTGTGTGTTTTAATGTGCGCTACATTTTTTCTGTGGTAAGTTTTTGTTTATCTCTTACGGTTTATCAGTTATGCAAAATTCGCAAAATTCATCCAAAATAAATTAGTCTTCAGAGGCTATTCCCAGAAAATTCAAGATATACATTTTATTTGTCAGGTAAATATCTTTAATATAACTATATTTTAATCAAAATCGTTAGAGCCATTTTTTAGAAAATCAGAATTTCCGAAAAAAATTCCATGTAAAGGGTAGTTCGGGTTAGGGGGATTTTCTTGAAAATCTTCGTGTCTCATCCTTGGAAGATACCAAACTTAAACTAAGTTTGGTATTTAACGGTCTTTTTGTTTTTTAACTATGCTGCCCACAGTCACAGACACACACACACACACGTATACACACAGAAAGACAGACACACATACACGGATATTTTTCTAAAAATGCTTTTTTTTTTGGATTCAGGGGGGTCAAAAATATGTATTTCCGGTGAAACCTCGGTATTGAATTTTTGGGTGCATTACAATACCCTCTCTATACACTATGTACTTGGTAAGTATAGAGAAAGTAAAAAAGAGAATCTAAAGCGCACTGAAGTTTTATAAAATAGTAGCCGTGCCAACTGTGTTGTTTGAAAGTAACTCATAAAGAAGAAGAAGAATATATAAACTGTTGAAATGAAGTTTATTGGGTCAACACGGCAGCAAAATTACAAGAAAAGTAACAGAGGAGACACGAGGAAAAATTAAATCTCACTAAACAAAAAAACAAAAAAATAGATTAACCATTTAAACAGAAACATGAATGGTAGAATAAACAAAACCATTTTAAACTGCATACGGAAACGAAGTAGGAGGGAGACAAAGAATCTAGAAGGTATAATTAAAATGCCTTGTAATATTTAGGGAATTAACATAATAATTATTGTTAATAATGAAAATAAATAATACCGAATCTATGAAAAGGTTGAACACATGATAGTCCTATTTTGGAATTGTTTGATAGCCCTCAACATGTAGCTTCCGAAGCTGAAAGCATTCAATAAAGCTCGGCAATTGTAATGATAGATTTCCATATCCGGAGTGTTCGTTTTCAACAATTCATAAATACGATAAGTCTCTTATAACTGTCGATGATATCGTGCAATTTAACACGTGGTAGAAGATCTGATGTGTTCCATTCACATGGTTTTTCTCTACTCTTCTTAGCAAATTATTGTTAAAAAGCATATTCTTCTATCTACTTTATGATAATCGACATAACCATTAGCAGAAATTGTCTTAATTACTTGCTTTCTTGTAATTAGAAGGGAAATAAGGGAATACACTAGGCTAAAACGATGGTCAAATCTTTTAAAAGCTGGTTGCCATGTGATTGAACTCCGTTTCTATGCAGGGCTAGGAGTTTAGAACTTACCACGTGAGAAAAGTTAAAGTATTTTAAATCTGAAACAAATAACAAGGAATATCTCAGAAATGGTCAATTCCACGAAAAAAACGTATATGTTATAAATTGTGTGTTTTAACGTGATCTACATATATTGTGAAGTAAGTTTTTGTCTATCTCTTACGGTTTAACAGTTACGCAAAATTCAGCAAAGTTCATTCAGAATAAAGAGATCTTTAGAGGCTATTCACAGAAAATTCAAAATATACATTTTTATTTGCCATACAAATATCTTTGATATATGGTATTTTAATCAAAATCGTTAGAATCTTAGTTTTCGAAATGTTTTCCAAGTAAAGGGTAGTTTGTGGCGAGAGGATCTTTTCAAAATCTTCGTGTCGTATCCCTAGAAGATACTAAACTTAAATACTAAATTTGGTAGTTGAGCGAATTCTCGTTTGTGAGTTTTCTCTGTGTGTTCATAGACACGGACTCACAGACACACTGACATACGGACACACACGGACCTTTTTCTAAAAATGATATTTTTGGATACAGGGGACTCTAAAACATTTATCTCGGTATCGAATTTTTGGGTGTAGTGCAATGCCTTCTCTATATACTATGTACATAGAAGTATAGAGAAAGTAAAAATCAGTAATGCAAAAATATTGTCCATGGAAATAGCGGTAATTTTGCATGTGTGAATAATAAATTGTCTGAGCTGTTGCGATGACACACTGTGGAGTTTTGCGATCTTCAATGATAACTATAACTGCATATTATATAACGCTTCATATATATATATACTGCTCCGCCAGTACTAACGGCTGCTTTTGTGTAAGCTGGAAATATGTATTCGACTTCTTCTGTATTTTATACATCCTTAAGGACTTTCTATTTCACAATGAGCGCATTGAAGTGAAAAGCTTATCCATATTTTGTACCCTTAACTATCTGTATTCTATCGTTAACATAAGAAATTACACAATATTTATTATATTAACGGTTTTTCTTTCTTTTATGATTGCTAGGAAAGGAAAATCAATGCAATTACTTAGTCATTCAATGAGGTTTTAAAATTGAAATAATTTATCTCAAATAAAACTCTGATAAAATAAGCTCAATAATAATAATAATAATAATAATAATAATAATAATAATAATAATAAATATTTCATTTTATGATATCGAACCCCAATACAACTTTCCTAATACACCATGGAGTATATTTTTTAACTAGAATCGAAAAATTGTTATAGCCCTAAATTCATAGTGAATGTTTATGTTATTCTGAGTTAGGAGTTTACACACACACACACACACACACATATACACACGTTCATACACATTCATCTTTAAAATATATCTTTTTGCTTCTGGGTGACTATTGTGACATTTTGGTTTAGCTAAATTAAACACTTAAAATGAATTTTGGATTCACTTTCAAATGTGTACATTTTGGAATCTCTTAAACCCTGCAAATAAGCTGTAGAGAAGAAATTGTATTCCACCCAAAGTATAGATACCGAGATTTCACCGGAGATATTGTTTTGAAGTCCCCTGAATTAAAAACAACACCTTTAGAAAAAAACGTCCCTGTGGTGTATGTGTGTGTGTTAATAAACATCATATCTCAAAACGAAAAATCGGTAAAATACCAAACTTATATTTAACCTAGGCATTTTTAAAGTATATGACAAGATTTTTCAAGAAAATTTCCTCACCTTCACGTGGAACGTTTTTCGCAAGTGTTGATTTTCTCAAAATGGATGTACCGATTTTGATTCATATATCATACGTTTAAGATATTTATATGCTAAATCAAATATATATCCTGAATTTTCTAGAAATAACCTCTGAAGCCCTGTCATTCGGGACAACTTTTGCATAACTGATGAACTTCTCAGGTGGAGAAAATTGTACTATACAAAGTTGTAGATCTCGTTAAAGCACACAATGTATGTCAAATGCATTCATTTTCCTAGTTACAGGTTTCAATTTTAAAATACTTATATGTTTTTCAAATGTTAAATCGTTATTTATTTTTCTTTCCTTCTGGGTAAACAAAGAGAATGGAATGTTAATACATTATACAGCGACCAGCTCTTGAAAGATTTGACTATCACTTTAGTCTAGCATGTTTCCTTATTCACGTGTATCTACAAAGAAGCATGTAATAAACACATTTCTCTAAATGTTTACGTTGATATTCATGAATTAGATAGAAAAATAAGATTTTGTAAGAACAATTTGCTTGTAAAAGAGGTAGAGAAAGTCATGTGAATGTAACACACCAGTTTTTAACACTTATTTATGCACACTTTATAACTCTCTTTTAATACCTAATTAAGTATTGTTTTATTTTATTTTAGTTACATGCGACTCTTTTTTGAATTTGCGAAAGAAATGAAAACAACCAAATAAAAATCTGACGTGTTCCATTCACATTACATTCTCTATATCGCTGTAACAAATTATTGTTAAAATGCATATTTTTCTGTCTACTTTATGATAATTAAGATAAACATTAGCAGAAATTGTCTTAATTACTTGCTTTCTTGTAAGTACGAAAATAAGGGAATACACTAGACTAAAACGATAGTCAGATCTTTTAAAAACTGGTTGAGATGTGGTTGAAATCCGTTACTATGCAGGGCCAGGAGTTTACAACTTTCCGTGTGAAAATTTTTAGATATTTTAAATCTGAAGGAAATAACAAGGAGTATCTCAGAAATGGTCAAATCCACGAGAAAAAAAAAAAACGTATATGACTTAGATTGGGTGTTTGAGCGAGATCTACTTTTTTGTGTAGTATGTTTTTTGTCTATTTCTTACAGTTTACTACTTACGCAACATTCGCAAAATTCATTCAGAATTAGAGGCTATTCCCAGGTAATTCAAGATATATATTTTATTTTCCATAAAAATATCTTTAATATACGGTATTTTAATCAAAATCGTTATTGCCATTTTGAGAAAATCAACATTTTCGAAATTTTTCCATGTAAACGGTAGTTTGGGCAGGGGGAATTTTTCTCAATATCTTCGTGTCGCATCGTTGAAAGATACTAAACTTAAATACTAAGTTTGGTGTTCTATCGACTTTTCGTTTTTGAGTTATCGTGTTCACAGACACACGGGCTAACGAACCTTTTTCTGAAAATACTTTTTTTTGACATAGGGGACACTATAACGTCTATTTCCGGTGAAATCTGGGTATCGAATTTTTGGGTGGAATACAATATCTTCTCTACACACTAAGTACATAGTACATGTAGAGAAAATAAAAATTAGATTATAAAATAATATTTGCCATAATATTTAATCAGTTATTCTTGAGCAATAGATGAATAACGCATGTTTTCATGTTAATGTATGACATAATTTTGCAATATATTTGAAAGAGATAAGACATGAACTCACCCAAGTTGGGAGGATTTTAGTTTTCTCTGTAATTGGCTGGATAGAGAGAACATGTCACCCAAACTTTGCCGCGCTATTTTTCTCATAGTGATTTACTCAGAAAAATACAACTAACAACGCAGCTGCTGCAAGTGCTGTTCCAATCTACAGATGTCTATCACTAATAGAGGACATGGCTTTAAGTTTCTGATTGAATGTTATTTCAATGAAATAACCATCAACATGAAAAGAGAACTACAGAAAACGCTGACTGCTGTACTTCAATGACGTAATGTTTACTTGCAAAAGGAGCAAAGAACTCGAGCACCATTTTTGTCTGAATTTTACTGGGGATTGTCGTCTGCTTAGCGGGGTGCTAGCGTTGCTGCTTGCCAAGAGGGAGACCTGGGTTCGATTCCCAGTACCGGCGTGGGGATTTTTTCCCTGCTGGGAGACCTGGATCGGGGTGCACTCAGCCTCGTGAAGTCCCTGGGGGGCCAATTGAGGAGCTACTTAATGGAGAAGTAGCGGTTCCAGGTCGTGAAGACTGCATTAACTGGCTGGGGGGATCGAAGTGCTGACCACGTCTCATCCCCCAATACTGCACCCCATCCATGATGTCTGTAATGGACCGAGATGGCCGGGCGGAAGGCCAAGGCTCTTAGTGAGCTCTGCCTGTAAGTAGGAGGAAAATAAGGGAGTACCATTGGCTAAAGCGATAATCAAATCTTTTAAAAGCTGGTTTCCATGTGAATGAACTTTCTTTGTTTGTATGGCCAGGAGCTAACAAATTCCCGTATGAGAAAAGTATAAGTATTTTAAAACTGAAGCCAAAAACAAGGGATATGTAAAAAACAGTCAACTCCACAAACTGTGTGTTTTAACGAGCTCTACATTTTTTGTGAAGTAAGTTTTTGTCAATTTCTTGCGGTTTACCGTTTATGCAAAATTCCGGAAAATTCATCCAGAATAAAGATGTCTTCAGAGTCTAATTCCAAAAAAATCAAGATATACATTTTATTTGTCATGTAAATATATTTAATATGCGACATTTTAATCAAGTCCGATTGAGCCATTTTTGAGAAAATCAAAATTTTTGAAAATTTTTCCATATAAAGGGTAGTTGGGGAGGGGGTGGGGGATCATATTGAAAATTTTCGTGTCGCATTCTTGGAAGATACGAAACTTAAACACGTTTTGAGTTATGCTGCCCACAGACACACACATACACTGAAAGACAGATAGACAGACAGACAGTCGGAGTTTCAGACACACTGACAGACAGACAAACGAAGTATTTCTAAAAATGCTTTTTGTTGGAATCATGGGGATCCAAAACATGTAGTTTAGGTTAAATCTTGGTATCGAATTTTTGAAAGCAATGCAATACCTTCTCTATACACTATGTACATAGTACGTGTAGAGAAAGTGAAAATACCCATTTCGGCTGTCTCTCCCATAAGCCTAATTATCACTCCACCCAAAAATTCGATCCCGAGATTTCACCGGAAATATACGTTTTAGGGTCCCCTGTATCCAAAAGAAAAGGTATTTTCAGAAAAAGGTCCGTGTGTGTGTTCGTGTGTCTGTGAACACAATAGCTCAAAAATGAAAAGTAGTTAAAAGACCAAATTTGGTATTTAAGTTTAGTATCTTCCGGGGATGCGACACGAAGATTTTGAGAAAAATCCCCCACACCAAACTACCCTTTCGAAAATTTTGATTTTCTCAAAAATGGCAATAACGATTTTGATTAAAATATCGTATATTAAAGATATTTATATTACCTGACAAATAAAATGTATGACTTGAATTTTCTGGGAATAAGCTCTAAAGACTACTTTAGTCTGGATGCATTTTACGCAATTTTACATAACTGCTAAGCTGTAAGAGATGGACAAAAACTTATACACAAAAAATGTAGAGCACGTTCAAACACACAATTTATGTTATATACATTTTTCGTAAAGTTGGTCGTTTTTAAGATATTCCTTGTTATTGGTTTCAGCTTTGAAAAACTTATACTTTTCTCATACGGGAATTTGTCAACACCTATCCATATAAACAAAGGAACTTCAGTCACATAGCGACCAGCTTTTGACTATCCCTTTAACCTATGGTACTCCCTTATTTAGCTTCTACATACAAGGAAGCATGTAATAAGGTTATTTCTGCTATTTTTCTTGATTATCATGAAATAAATAGAGCATACGCTTTTTAACAACAATTTGCCCAGATATGTAGAGACAGTCATGCGAATGGAACACACCGGATTTTTAGATTTACTTTCCCAGCCCGATCTGTGACATCAAAATGGCAATGTCCCCATAATAAATTAAATTATATACCTGCAAGCTGTTATGCACACACACACACAGCCGCTCTCTGAGGTTGCCATGTTAACCTCTAATACACATTTGCAAGTTCAAACCCGGCGGAGGGTGATGGATTTTTTGCGGACGTAAAAAGCCTTAGCATGACTTCCTTCGGAAGGGAAGTAAAGCCATTGGTCTGTGTAATGTACATTTGCACATAAAATAACCCCATATCTTAAAAAGAAACATTTGGTCTAAAATCGCCATATTTCACGTCCGTAAAACGCGATTTCTTCCTATAGTGATGAGTTAATTCCCGTTACTTTGTGCACATAGTGGCAAACTCGCAAACTAAAAATTCGGTGACAAAAAGAACTGTAATTGGGCCCACTATATGCTGACATAGCGTGATGAAACGTGAAGTGATTACATATATTATACACACAGAGGAAGATTAAATATGAACAAAAACACACTCACAGGAGATAAGGAGAGAGTAATATGCAGTACATAGAACAGCATTTTTATATCGATAACATGACAAAGAGTAGTTATAGGACGCTTAAAGAACATTTAACTTTCCTGAGCTAAACAATTCATGCAAAGCCCTTAGTACAGTTTGTAAAACTAGCTTGATTTTGAACGACAGAAAGAACTGCAGTCTCACATATCATACGAGTACATAATTCACCCGACTATTATTCCATCTCTTCATTCAGATATACTGCTGTTAATGCTATACCCTTACAAACTTGCCCCGCTGATTTGTATTCTTCCGCGCAGTCTTTTGCTGCCCTTTCTCTGGTAGCTAATGCACATATTTGAATGGCGTTGCACAAGAGCTGTGAAATGCAAGGTCAGGCGATAAATCCCATACAACACTCTGTCATGATAGATGCATCTGCTTTTGTCACCCCGAGAAGCAGGTTTAATCTGGAGAATCCTCCTATCTATTTGTTGGTAAAATACATATATTCCATAATATGTACTAACTTTTGTTACATTATTTATTTTATCGATTTGGTTAAGACAATGTAAATTTAACAATTAGCTTCGAATGATGATGTTAAAAAAAACTATTTTGAATTATGTAACACCCTATTCCACAACAGTAAAGACTGGGCTTTTAATAGATTCAATATGAGTCAAATAGAAGGTTTGGAGATGAGTTTTTTCAAGTTAAGTTTGCTGATTTTGTTTAGAAAATTTTAAGAATGTATATAACAGAAAAGAATTGAATAACCATTATACCAGTGTTAGTATTCATTTTTATTACATCATCATTACCTACTTTTTATGTAAGATATATGATTAAAAAGGAAAAAGAGACATTTGATGTATAAGATTACAAATAATTACTCTATAAACTATTGATGCAAAATATTATTATTATTATTATTATTATTATTATTATTTAGTGTTATTATAGAGAAAAGTTTTGCATAAATAGTTTTACTCGTACCTTTCATTGTATGTACAAAAGGGACACTGCAGGTTAAAGCAATGATCAACTGTTTAACAGTCCAGCTGGGTGGTGTAGGGGTAGCGTGTCTGCCTCACATTCAAGAGGTCGAGAGTTCAAATCTCGCTTAGGGGAACTCACAGGGATAAGGTTTTTTCAGGACTTTCCCTTTCCTGAGAAGACGAATATCGAGTAACCTTAAGCTCCATGGACCCCGAAATCATTTAAGTATAATTTCATGGATTTCACCCATCGTCCGATGTGACCAGACAGGTTAAGGAAGTTTAAGCTACAATAAAATAAATAAAGAATTACAAAAACTGATCATAATGCTGATTCCATTTCATGGCTAACATAATGGAAAACAAATAAATGATGCTATAGCATTAAAACGGTGTGTACAAATATAAACTAAGGGCAACGAAAGTCTAAAACACGACTAATTATGCAAAAAAATATGACATCGCGTTTTAACCTTACTGAAGTCATTCTAATTGAACAGTTATTTAGAAGATATTCGCAGAATATATATATATATATATATATATATATATATATATATATATATATATATATATAATTCGTTAGTCAGATCTCTTAAACATATGCTATTTTATTAAAAATCGTTAGTTATTTGTAAGAAAATTAAACAATACAGTTAATTTTTCTATAAAAAGGGGAAGTTGTCTGAAAGGGTTTTCTGGAAAATGTTATCTCATCTATGAAAGATGTTGAACTTAAATACTAAGTTTGGTATTTGCCATTTGAGTTATACCGTTTTTCCTTTCTTCCCTTCCTTTTACTCACATCTTCTCTAAAAATTGATTTTTATGCAGGGTGCCTTAAAACGTTCAAGATTTGGACACAGCATTTTTGGATGAATTGCTAATACAGGTGAATGGAGAAAGTAAATTGGTAGGCCTTTTCGATGATGAATCGATGTCCTTGAGTTGGAATTGGCTATGGATCTTTATGAACAGGTTATCACAACCCACCAACAGAGAAATTAACATGTGAATAGGATCGATAACAGGTGCAGAAAGTCTAGTGATGCAAACCCCTCTCGATTCGATGGTCGAAACAATTTTGTTCATCACATTGTACATGAACCGTAAATAATGCATTGTGTTCAGTCTTTTAAGAAAATATCAAACTAAATCGTATATTTTTAATTTGATGCTTCCCATTACATGAAGTTGATAGTGTATCTTTTTTAAATAAGGCGCTTCAAGGTAAGATAATTTTGAAATTATTTTTATACGAATGGGAAAAATGTGGAGCCGAAGAAAAGTGCATGCTTCTATATACATTTACCAAATTCATATTAATAACATCTACGAAATAAAAAATTCAAATCTGATTCATGCTCAATAGCTGGGAGTACATTTACGTTAACGTGAATAACAATGGGGAAGTTTCCAGAGAGAAATGTTTGGAATGTGCCGACATTTACAAATTATATTGGAAGCCTATGTGTCATTAAGCGTTTCAACAAACATATACCGATCAACATTATACTCACATGTATCGAAACTGTGGCTACTTTCAAATGACTACGTTTCAGGGGCCAAAAACACGTATTTGACAAATCAATAAATAAAAATTTGAAGGGAAGGTGGCGATTATGCAAATTAAAACCGTGGTCTGTAAGTGAACGGAATAATATACAGCAATCGTTCTTGCGAAAGCTATGCTTTGTTCTAACAAAGAGAAATAAAAACATATGTAAAACATTGTAAAATGAATTAAAGATAACCAGTTCCCCGAAAAAAAGAATGATAAAAAAGAAGCAAATTATGTCCGTGTGAAAGAATTCCAATGAAGCCGGCATGTTAACATTTGCGCCTGAACGGCTAAATCGATAATATCGATACTCGCATTGGAACATGCGTTCGAGAGCGAACCAGGCCTTTGTAACGCCTGGGTTAACACACGCTTATAACAGCTGAGGATGCTTAGGCGACGCGAATGTTCTTCGAGTCATAAACAGGGTGTTTATTACACGATTTCACACTGTAAACCTTTTGAATATGAAGTACATCCTACTAACAAAACAAAGATGAGCCGAAGAGGGAGACAGAGAAAGACGAGAATATTGAACAATTTCCAAACGCTAGGTGGTTATGCTGAAATATGAATCTTATCTACCTATTTTCACTGTATTTTAAGTTTTCCGCCACGATATTCCTTTATTAATTGCAATATTTTGCATACCTGACTACAAAATGATTTTACGTCTACGATTATTAATTAACAAAGGAAATATCACTTATTATAAAATATCAGAAACTGTCGTTTTAAAAGACTTCTGCTATTGTAAATTTGTTAGTATTTCAGAGAATATTATACTGCCTTGGTCTCAGAGATCTTTTTCCTTATTTCTTTAATGTGCATAAAGTAATGAAATATAAGTTTATTTATTCATTTATTTATAATGTGAACATTACAGGTTTCCCCAATTACAATGTACATTTAAAATTTAGAATATCATTTTGATTACAAAATAGTGACAAGAACATCACAAAATTAATTATAAAATAAATCATAGCAGAACATAAAAAATAAGACAACATAAACACAAAAAGCAGAAAGTTGGTAACATTGATCCATATGTAGGTACACCAAATCTGCCTGCCTGCCTGCCTGTCTGTCTACTATTGGCAATAAATAATCACAGGATATAGCAAAACTGTGGATATTCATATGAAATATATCAGTGTTTAAGAGATGCAGTTTATTGTATAGCGATTCTATTCAAAGTAAGGTGAATACTTGTGTGAATCAGTATTAACCCTCTGATGGAAGGAAATATTGCGAAAAAAATTGAAATTTAGGCTGAAGACACTCCAGAATGTTCTTTACAGCGACTTAACTGCAACCAATTCCCTTAAATAACATTTAAGCCCTTCAAAATTCCAAAAATCTTATTATCCTACAAGCATAAACGGCCTTATTTGAATCGAATTCTATGATTAGTATTAGCGAAATATTTTTTGTTGATATGGCGCGAGAAAAGGTAGATCACAGTTTGTTATAATTTCCAGTGCATGTTATACAATATATGCAGACACATACTTTTTGAGCGCTAAATTAATTTAGGTACCAAAATTCTTAATTTTGTCTTACATTTATGTTCTTATTGTGAAATGTTTGCTTTCAGCTAATCTTTTAATAAAAACGCTGCTTTTTCAGGAGAGGTGTAGGAAATTAAATATTACTAGTATTGTAAATACCTTTCTACTGTAAACCTAATATATCTTTGTGTGAAATAGAGATTTATATACTTTTGCATTCAATAAATATAATAAATAAAATTCAAGTTTGTACTCCAAAGCAATACCTTTAGACAAAACAAGCTTTGCAGTTATTTAGATAGAATGAAGTACGTACTGGTGCAAAAAATCAAAAGTATCGGATGATTATTACACATGTATTTGCAAACTACATATTAACCACACTAAACTAAATTCTATTATTTTCACTACTTTAACGTCATTAAAAATTATCACTGCAAAATAATCATTAAGCTCCTTTTAGATGAAGAAGCTATTGCATTTGTATAGCAGTAGATTTTTCATAAGGTCATTCAAACCTTTGACTAATTTTCTTAAGAAGCTCCAGAGGTTTGGAATACAATTCATGGCTTAAACTGTGTCTGAAATCTATAGATTTTTGTTTTCAAAAGTAGATAATCCATGAAAAAAATCAAATACTTCATAACTTTTTCATTTTTAATATCGAGCTAAACATTGTGCCAACCAGTTTTTGTTTCTTTATTCATTTTTTATTATGTGTGTAAGAAATACAAACCGCCTTGAAAGTGTTAAAACAGCGTTTGATTTGCGTCTCCAATGTTGTCTCCAGAGGATTTATTTTTAGCATTGACGGCTTTAAATTTGTATTCTGTCCTAATCAAATTTATTTCCTAGTTCTTTCATTTCTTCAACTCGCCGAGAGTCTCCATGGCATCTTTTTTAGCTGTCAAGTTTGACGAACTACTACAAACAAGCTTATTATTATTGTTGCCTGGATTTATAGTGGGAATGTTTTTATGCACAATTTTGTCCGTCGGCAATGCTTGTCTTTTCATTGTCTCTCAATAATTGCTTGTCAATTATCTCTCAATTGGCTTTAAAAAGTGCTTGAAAAAATTAGGTGATAATATATGCGGAACTGCATCTGGCTTCATTTTCCATCTTTGCCTTTGTATTTCTACTGTTTCTCCACTTACTCATCTGGAAAAAATCTTTTATTGAGCAGTAGAAAAGTGAATATAAATCTATTACAGCAAGTCTTGCAGCCAAATGTGACATCTTGCAATTCCTTAAGTATTGCATTCACACTAATAATAAGTGTGCAGATAATGTTTTACACAAAATATACTATAATATAATGTGAAGACAGTAAGCTGACTGACATGTGTGATAAGCATAAGCATTTACTCGGTTGTACATTAAAACGCAATTAACATATTTGCTTACAAATCGTCGTCGCTAGCAAATGTGCTGCCACTGCTTCAAGCGATCCCCTTCCTTTTTTAACTAACGGTGACAAACAGGAGTGATTACACTTGTCTTTTTATACACACTGATCATATGTGTCAGACAGTGTACGAATTATTCCCTATAGTTTGAGTAAGTAATTTGGTACATGCGAATTTTAAGTCCTGCAATAAAACTGGCATTTAATACATGACTTGTTAATACCAAATAGCTTTTCTTCGCAAAGGAAATTTCAGGATACAGGTTTCGGCATGAAATGTAGTCATTTTGAGTACCGGGGAAGAAAATTTGTCAATATAATGATGTGTTTTAATGCAAACTTTTTCAATTTCAAAATCTTTAACGTAGTTTAAGAACATTTTTGCTGCTATTTATAAAAATCATCACTACATTGTCGTCAACATCATTATCACCGTCATCACCTATAACAATACCGCTTAGACCTTGTGACATGTTCTGTATTGACATAGTGTTAATTGAACTGGTGACATCATTGTCTTTTTGGTCTGCCTGCACTTCTCCTATCTTATGGTTTATGGACACCTAGCCGTTGCCATGGAGATGTACGGCCCTCTTTCTATACAACTCTGGTTCGTAATACAAGTTTAGGTGGGTTTCTAATATAATTCATTTTAGTGTAATTGTGCCATAATACACCAAATTCAGTTACTTTGGGTTGAACCACCGTATTTAGAATACTTGAGATGGGTCCAAGGCTCTTCTGATAGTTGTGTGTTTCGTCCCTGAAAGCTAGCACATGACTCAAACGACAAAAATGAAGCCTGGAAGTGTAAGACTGATATTAGGTTTGTATGAAAACATACTTCTACAATTTGAAATGTCATACTGAAAAACTAGGAAAATAGCAGCATATAGCGGAGCTTTTGTTTTACACGCTTTTATTTACTGTGTTGCAGGAGAGCTGACAGAAACTTTCAAAACACTTCCTAATATGCAATTGCCATATTAAAGGTGGGATTAAGGAAAATGATCTCTTATTATTTTTTTCTTGATAAAACCAAGAAAGGGAAAGCTAAAGAAAGGTAAGCAAGTCCATACCATTAGTGTTTATGTTTAGCATTCGCTACACATGTCCTTTCCACAATAGGTTACATTAATAAGGCCAGGTATTACTCCCAAATTACGAAATCCCGGAATTTCAGGTTTAAATATCGTGAACCTCAGTTAATCTCAAATTGGAATAGCAAACATAACCTAACTAAACGTATGGCAAACGTGTACTATTTGTACCTCATGGCATTACATAGCTTACGTGATTGCTGGGGTTACTCTAGCATAAATAAAGCACAAAATGCAACTATCGAAAATGTTGTGTTTATAATTACATAATAAGTTACTTCAGCGCTTCATTTGATTCTCTCTCATTCTGTTCTTGTTTTTACGTTACTTTAATGGGTTGAGTGCAATAAGTGTTACCTCACTTGTAACACTTTAAACTATGTGTCGTGTGGCTTGTTTCTTCCCAAACATATTTACACATCTCTATAATATCATATAATCTCTCTCTCTCTATATACACACACATATATATATATATATATATATATATATATATATAGCTTATAATACTATATAAGCTACAAGGTCCAGTGCTAACTTACTGTAAAATATTAATATTAAGTCTACTCTCAAACATTTGGCTCTTATAAAATATCAAATAACGTATTTTCATTCCGTATATGTTTTCTCTGAAGTTGTATTCTCTGAGCATTGCATTGTATGTTTTAAATGATGTGTTGCGTTTAGTGTTGGATGTTTATGATGTATATGATTGCCGATTGTCATGTTCCTTGTTTTTACGGTGATATACATGGTGAAAAGCGAAAGAAGTATGCCTTCTAAACTTATTAAGTGATTCTATTCTTTAATTTAAAAGCAGTGCATTTTATTATAAAATAGTGGCGGGAAGCGTTTCCGATAATAGCCGCATACAGAAAAATAGCGTACATTTATTAATTTATTTCGTCGATATTAAGCCTTAGACCTACAAAAACAGTTCAGCCCTATAACATTACTTTTAATACATTTAAACATGTTCAGAGGAAAATCCTTTACCGATTTAAAAACAAAAGTTTCACTGCATAGATATTTAGATAAGGCTACTTAAGAGATTATCTCAAATGTATGCAAATGTGAGGTTAAGTCTATGGGTAGTAAAATATTTATATAACCTTACTCATTTTATTTGTAGGAGAAAACATAAAAGTAGTGCTTATTACTCTTAACTGGGCCTTTGTAAATCACCATGTCATATTGTAACGCAACGTCCATTAAGAGCGGCTATATCTACCTCTATAATTATTCCTAATAACTATGAACACTTAATAACCGCTACAGAGCATAAGCACAACTATATTCCTAACAATAAGAGTGATAAATAATCAATCTTGATATTTTAAAAAAAACTTCACAAAGCAAATCTCGAATATATTAGACAAACTCCTTCACAACTAGTTGTTTTGAAAACCCTAGCTACAGGTGACGTCATCACTTAAGGAATCCATAGCTACACCAGGTGGTCCAACATGTGCAGATATTCCTGGGTGCGTTAACAGAGTTGCAGAACTCAACGGGGCTATTTCCAAAGTTTAAGCATTTATAAAATGGGAAATCGCCATGCGTTTTTGTTGTTGTTTGTTTTACTCCTACTATGCAAAGGCAAGAACATTTCAATACCACCACAGAGCGTCAAACTTTTAAAAGATTTGAACGTCGTTTAGGCTTATGCATTCCCGTATTTCGCTTTTACTTACAAGGAACTAAACAATAAGACAATTTCTGCTAATTTTATTTAATTAGCATAAAATATATAGAAGAAAATGTTTTGTAAGAGTAATTTGTAATAGAATAGGTAGAGAAAGATGCGTGGGTGGAACACATCGATTTTATTTTATTTAGGGAACCTCAATACATTCCCTATTTACTATACGTAGTAAAGAAAGTAATAGGTTACAAGAGAAAACCCTATTCTTTGCAATATGTATACACTTTAATTTTTAGAAATAATTTTCGTTATTATTTTAAGAACTTCTTCATTTTACTGCTCTGTAAGATTTCTGAGGACATAAAAGTTATAACATTTCTAGATACATTTGCTACTAGCTTATTGTCTCTGAAACTTAAACAGTAAAAGTTGAGGACATATTCAACAAGCTGAGGCTATTTATTAATTTTAAAATATTTTACTGACTTAAAGAAAAATAAGGACTATAGCTGATGGGGTTGACATTCTGGTACAGCTGACATTTTGATAGTTTTATACTACTTTTGTCACAGTCTACTCAAAACTGACTCTACCACTTACTTTAGTAAGTAGAGAAAGTATAGCATTCCACCTAAAATTCGATATGAACATTCCAGTAAAAATACTCTTTGACATCCCACGAGTCCTAAAAAGTATTTTTAGAAAGAGGTCCGTGTGTGTGCGTTTTTTATGTTCAGCATAACGCAAAAAATTGGTTTAATACTAAACTGGTATTTACGTTCAGCATCTTTTTAGAATGCCACACGTAGATTTCCTCACTCCAAAGATTGTACAGGGACAATTTTTTTCAATTTTAATTTTCACAAAAGTGGATTTAAGATCTTAATTCATATACATGTTTATAATGCTATCATGATAAAGTAAATGAATGCCTTAACTTTTCTGATGTAGCAATACTTTATACAAAACTCCAGACGGAATTTTTCATAAGTTTCCTAAAGGCCTAGGGACATTTTTCTAAGAAACTGGGGAAAATACTGACAGTGTTTCATCATATTTATTTTGAATAACATTTTTTGTCAGGCATCACGAATATATCTGATTTTAACATTCCTTTAAATCTTTACAATTTTTACATTTCGAATTACAGTTCATTAGTTACAAACAATGAAACAGAAACTGGTCAACATTTAGTAATAAAGTAACGTCTGATTATCCCGAGCAAAGTGGGTTTTCACAATTACCAAAATTTAGACTTACCAAATATATAGTACACCAATTTTACGCAAGCCAAAAGAAACCTCATTTTGCATACCCTAGGCGGCTACGCAGCAAGCTTCGCTGTGCTTACTGAGGATAAGACCGTCCCACGGCAATAATAGCAGCTGAACTAAGTTCAGTCCCTCGATGGCTTGCTTAGGTAACGGAGGATGAATAGTTCTGCCACTTCCCACCAGGAAGTAGCATATTACGTTACTCTAGCAGGTTGTATGATAATCTTGTTTTTGCCGTTACCAACAGTGCAAATTGAACTATAGAAGGGGGTAACGGCTCACTGGTAATTATCGCTGAAGTCCTCTTCATTCTGAATGATTTGGATAACCGGTAAAGTGAAACAGATATACAACGCTGACTATGAAAATACTTATTTTGCTAAAGCACACAATTTTTATGGAGTTAACCATTTCTGATGTATTTCTCTTTATTGGTTTGAAATTTCAAATATGAGAAAGTACTTATACTTTGTGAAGTAGGTATTTGTATTCTTTTCTCTCGTGATCATGCAAAGAGAAAGGAATTTCAAAGTCAACACAACAACTAGCTATTGTAATATTTGACTATGGTTAAGCCTATTATTTCAATTTTACCTACAAAGAAATATGTATTAAAGCCGTTTCTACAAATGCTCATTTTGATTAACATGCTTTCGAAGAATAGTTTGATGAAGATAGCGAGAGTTATGTGAGTTTAACGCATTACACATCTAGTATTTTATCTTAAACAAATAATATTAGCTTCATTTTAACAATTGATTTGGGAAATAAAAGAGTACTCCGAAATAGTTGTGCCAGTGTAGTTATACGATTGGAAATCTGGATCGTAACTACGTAACAGAAAAAGGGAATAGAAGCAGTCAGATGAAACTTGTAAGTTACTTGCTCATATACACTGCTTAAATGTGAATATTAGGGAGAAGTTTATCCTAGAAGTAATAGGAAAGTACACACAAGGATGGCATGAACATATTCTGAGAGTGGAAACAATCCATTTACCTCAGATGTACCAGATGTAATAGGAAAGTACACACAAGGATGGCATGAACATGTACTGAGAGTGGAAACAATCCATTTACCTCAGGTATACCAGATGACCAACTATCCCGACTTGACGTATGCAGATATCCCTTCGTGCGTTAAAAGAGCTGCAGCGGGGCTATTACAAATTGAATTTGGTAATTGCGGAACCGACTTAGTGACCTTCATTTTAAGCCTCTTGCTTATCAGCGGAGATGGTGAGCAGCTTGCGTTGCTGAGAGAGGTAAAACCAGGCCAGTTCCCCACTGAAGTCCCCTAAATATATTCCACTCACGTAACTTTCTGTACCTATTTATTACAAATTACTCTTACAAAACATTTTCTTCTATCGAATTTATTCTAATTCTGATAACCATTACCAGAAGTGGTCTTATTGCATAGTTCCTTGTAAGTCAAAGGGAAATAAGGGAATATACAAGACTAAAGTGATATTCAAATTCTTTAAAAGTGTGTCGCTATGTGATGGTATTGACATGTTCTTGCCTTTCCATGACTAGGAGTAAAACAAAAAACAAAACAAAAAAACGCAAGATGACTTCTATTTTATAAAAGTTTTAAGCATTGAAACACTTATTCAAATAACCAGGAATATCTCAGAAATGGCTAACCGTACAAAAATGTATCTTGCGTAAATTGTGTGCTTTGTGTAGTTACTTTTCTTTTCTTGCGTTTAACGCCTGCTTTTATTACTACGGCTCCGCATGCAATGACACTAATGAGTATGTAATAACACCGTTTCTACAAATATTTATATTGATTAGTATGAAGATACAAGAACAGGTGTTTTAAGAATAGTGTGTTGAAGAATAAGTAGAGCAAGTTATGTGAATGTAACTAATCAGACATTTCTATTAGTTGTTGTGGAATTTATAGGTAACCCATCCATTCCAAAAACATCAAGTCCTTAGTATTTAATAAATAGAACGTCTTCAAATAATACTAATATTCATAAGAAAATAAATAATAAAAGTACATTTAGAATTACAATTGCTAACCCCATCTTTAGCAGTTCTCTTTCTTTATGTAACACTATTTTACCAACTTTGTTCAGCCTAGGCCGCAATTTCTTATTTCATTATTTATCCTTGTACATGTGTGAGGACTTTAAACCCCCCATGGACTAATAATCCACAGCCTGGCTCAGATGCCTGTTGAGGAGCAGACGGACTCTGGATTAGAGAGAGTAGCCACGATTAGGATGGGTGATGAGAGTGAGGGATGATATGAATAAAAGGAAACATGATTATGTAGCAGGTGGTGAACTGAAATGCGAGGGAACCTGGAGAACATTCGCCCAGGCGCCACTTTGTCCACCTCAGGTCCACAAACGGTCCGCTGATAAAGGGCAGCAGACTCACCACTAGACCATACCGCTGCCAGACTGTAAATTAAATAGATAAAATGATGATCAAATTGGCCTCGATACGAGAATAGCTTTATTTGTAAACATTTGAGAGAATCCTAGAAGTGCTCTATGCAGGCAAATCACGATATCTGATCCAATTCAAGTCGTCCAGTTTTGTATATCACATTGTTAGGAGTTTAGTCTGCAAGTGTTTCATCTGAACCAATCTGAACATCGAATTTTGAATGCTTTTCATCTGTTTCATGTATTTCCCATGCGAATGCAATGCCTCATTGACGTCATGGAGGCGAATTTACACTGGAGATGGGAGTTACTGAAACTCTACATGAAATAATTTACCTAAACCAAAACACAAATATTTGAGTCTCAAAATTTATCTTTATAAGTGATTATTTTCCATCATGTTTTCCACGAAGCAATTATTCATTGTACGAATAACCGACAGTTGGTCATCAAAATTATTAAGTAATATTCATTTGTAGTCTGTCATTTGTTCACCGATAGGTTTTTGTATGCATTATTTATGCAGTGATTTAAAACATGGAAGGTTAAGCAGATGAGCAGTTTCTGGAATATTAATGAAGGTTCTCTGCCAGTGTAATAATGTTTGCCTTCTTAGTGGCTTTTATGCACCGTGGCTGTGGTTAGGCTTGCTGGTTAGGGAGTTAACCATTAAACAATGTACCTACTCAGTACTAAAAGATTAAGTGTAGTATCGGCTTTTCGATCGACTCATATCGGAGCTGGTGGAAAATTATATGCACGATGGATCTGTAGGCTTAGGTTAATACTCTTAACAAACCATAAATTCGTGATGTAAAAGTTCTAGATCATAAAGTGACAGAACATTATAACCAGAAAGCAAAGTCTTATTCCAAGCATTATAATCAGTCGTATTGTGAACTTTATAATCAGAAAAGGAAGTGGTACGCTGAGTGTTTAGTTTGAATTAGATACCTATAGTTAAATTAAAAAATAATTTTAATTAAATAAATCGAATCTTCTCGTGAAATAAACAAAACAATGCGTTTTATTGGCATTTTATTTACCATTTGATTTTAAATCATATTACACATTTTACCTGCGGTCCCATATGCAGCAAAACACTAAATATTTATCTAAAACACCATCAAAAATAATTTTACATACTATTTCGAAACGTTACCGAACGAAGTGTTATAGTCTATGCTTGCACTATTCCGAATTTTGATATCGCAGGCTCGAAACTCTTTTGGGTTGTTTTTCTGTAACATTGAAAATGACATCATTGTGATTACGCAGCGTACGAATTACAGCGCACACCTCAGAACGTGTTTTTGACAATTACGTGTCCCAAAAAGAAACCTGTCCTATCTCTCAGGTAAACAAACGAAGGGCAGTTACTCAAAATACCACTACGACTGACAGTTTCTTACTCGCTCTTATGTGCGAAACATACGTATTTTGTTCTAACCACCAGCATCTTGTACTTATTACTTAATAATTTTGTAATTATTCTAATATTAAACTCCAAACAACCTACTGAAAATATCAACAAGAACTTGCTGTTAAATATACAAATGTCTAATTCAGTATTAAGAGTTTTAAACAGAAAAAAAAAAGTTTGTCTCACTGGAAAATGTATTTGGTTTTGTTTAACTTTATGTACACTTCTTTTGTAGTATTATGATAATTAGCTTCGGACAAGGTTGAATTTTGTTGAAAACTGGTTGAAAATTTGTTACGTGTACACTGGAGCCTCCTCTCCGAGCACAACCGGTCATTCACTCTAAGCATGTACAGTCTGTTCTGAAGGTATAAAGCCCAATAGAAGACGTTTTGCAATTGATACGTTTGGAAAATATACTGCAATACGTACTTGTCCATACTCACAACTCACATATTAAACTGATGTCAACTGCTACAATGCAGATTTATTAGTTTCTTCATGTTGTTTATACTTTGCAATAAAACTTATGTTTACTATAGAACTGTTATTTACTTCCGTGCCCACTTATACGTATAGTAGCGCACGGGACTTCTGCCTCTCCACTCTCCGCTCGCTTGTAAACAACGTAACTATTTACTAAATCATGCACGAAACTTACTGATGCTCTATCCTCTGTTGTCTTTATCAGTTCCTTGTACTGATCTCAAGATCAATAACGTTTATAATTGCCTCGAAAATATGATATTAACGGGCATGTATTCCAGCCTATAAGAATTAGGAAATAATTAAATATATATACATACACACATATAGGTACTTTAGTGGATTTTTGCAAGACAAGAAATCTTTTAATATTAGTGGACCAGGCATGTGGCTTTGTTCCTGGGTATTTACTCAACTCAGGCTGACCACGTTAATGATATATGTTTTGTTGATTAACTTTATTGACGTTGAAAACTATATTTTTAAATCACATATGATCTGAACAACAACGTCCGCATCTTGGTTCGGGGTCCTTTTGAAACACTATGCATATTTTACTTTTTCATGTAAAACCAAATCATATTTCATAATTATAAGAAGCGCCCTCTCTCTCTCTCTCTTTCATTGCTAGGCCTCTGGTGCCTGTATTTTCCGTGTCGCTTGAATAATTTGTATATTATTGCGTTCATCTTTATCAAGTAACGGTAACTTATACTGTAGGAAATCAAGAATTGGTGATGTGATAAGTGTGTACTGGTCAAATGACAAGCAAACAGATCTGTTAAACACACCAGTGGTTTTGTTTAAAATAACTGGATTTATTAGATTTCGCATCCGTAAGTAATTACACATAAATGTCAGAGCTATGAGCTAGTGTGTTAAATTCAAATTGGACAAGTTTATTTGGTAATGGGTTTAGCAGTTAATGACTAATGATACACTATCAAAATATAAAGTTATAGCTTAACTAGTTAAGTTATGCACTCGTTGATATTTGCAGCTGTTAGTTTTAATTCAGATTATAGGTTTGCTTCCACCCTAAGTAGGGAAAACATTGATCAGATAAATAGTTTGGATAGAGATTAACGATTGCATCTTCTTTTTCTTCCGATGCAGCCTAAAGGATATGAATAGTTGGGAAACTAATGATAAGAATTTATTCCCCTTGAATCTTTAACATTAGAACTCATTTTGGTTCACAAGAGCAATATTTTGTTTAAATAATTAAAGCACTGAATGTTAAACATATTTTATATTTTGTATTTGAGGCGATAATTCTCGGTGCCTAATGAGGAGCACTACTATTTTCAGAATCATTAGAGATTATTTAATATTAGAAGTGACAAAATAGGCAATTTTCGAATAATCTAAATTATCATTATATCACTGTGTAGCCCTCAAAGATGCCGACATGGTGGCGCCAGATTACCTCCGCTCGGGGCGTCAACAGATGAAGCACGCCTAAGTAGAACCAATGGGAGGAAGATAATAGGAATTCCGCCAAAAAGTAGGCCAATGACAAAAAAGCTTTGAATATATCGACTGATCGAATATCGTGGGCTATGGCTCAGAGGACCACTTTCTACTTATCGGTTCCGCTTTATTTGTTCTGCTTACAGGCTAATCTGTTAATTTGAACCAGTTGTTGAATATGCAAAAGACAGGGAGACAAAACGCAATAGTTTTTACTTTTTCTAGCCCCGTATGTACAATGTACATAGGGATAGAGAAGTATTGCATTCCACTCAAAAATTCGATGTCGAGATTTCACCGGAAATACATGTTTTAGGAACCCCTGAATCCAAAAAAGCATTTCCAGAAAAAGGTCCGTGTGTCCGTGTGTCCGCGTGTCTGTGAACACGATAGCTCAAAACGAAATTTAGCTAAAATACCAAACTTGGTATTTAAGTTCAGTATCTTCCAGGGATGTGACACGAACATTTTGAGAAAAATCCCCCACTCCAAACTACCCTTTACATGGAACTTTTTTCGAAAATTTTGATTTTCTTAAAAATGACTAACAATTTAGATTAAAATATCATATACGAGGGCTGTTCAGAAAGTAACCTCCGATCGGTCACAGTGCGGGTAGTGGGGGGAGTAGCGACGCCATCTGTGCATTCACGCACTCAGCAGGTCAGTCGGCATCAAGCCGTGGTCGAGTGAAAGTCGTACCTGCGCTAGTTTAGTGTTTGTGGCCGTTTGAAATGTGTACTGCAATAGAAAACCCCGCCAAATGTGAAGTGCGTGCTGTTATAAGGTTTTTTACAGCCAAAGGATATTCTGCAGCAGCTATTCATCGTGAGCTTTGTGCCATGTACGGACCAAGAGTTATGAGTGAAGGAGTGGTCCGTGAATGGGTACGTTTATTTAAAAGTGGACGAGAAAACGTTCATGATGAAGAGAGGAGTGGTAGACCATCATTGGTCACGGACGAACTCGTTCGACAGTTGATGCAAAAGTTCGTGAAAACCGACGTTTCACAATGTCGGAGTTGTCTACTGATTTTCCACAGATTTCTAAGACTCTCTTGTACGAGATAGTGACAGCAAGATTGGGTTACCGTAAGTTCTGTGCACGATGGGTGCCCAAAATTCTTACCGACCACCAGAAAACTCAAAGAATGGCTTCTGCATTAGACTTTCTGTCACGTTATGAGGCCGAAGGTGAACCATTGTTAAACAGAATCGTGACCGGGGACGAAACCTGGATTAAGTACGTGAACCCTGAGGCAAAAGAACAATCAAAGATGTGGGCACATTCAAATTCGCCTACCAAACCAATAAAAGCCCGGCAAGATTTTTCTGCCCGAAAATTGATGGCAACGGTGTTTAGGGATGCAAAAGGGGTGTTGTTGGTTGAATTCATGGAACGTGGGACGACCATTAATCAAGACGTGTACTGTGAAACACTAAAACAATTACGACGGGCTATACAGAACAAACGCCGTGGTATGCTGACTTCCGGTATCGTTTTTTTTGCACGATAACGCCCGTCCTCACTCTGCTCGCAGAACAACAGCCCTTCTTGAGTCCTTCAAGTGGGACGTTGTCAACCATCCACCTTACAGCCCAGATCTGGCGCCAAGCGATTATCACCTCTTCATGCATATGAAGAAATGGCTCGGGTCCCAGCGGTTTGATGACGACGAAGAGCTCAAAGATGCGGTCACAGGCTGGCTCCAGGCACAAGCGGGTGATTTTTATGCAGAAGGAATTTCAAAGCTTGTGAACAGATACGATAAGTGCCTCAATCGTTATGGAAACTATGTAGAAAAATAGTGCAAAGATGTAGTTGTAAGATGTATATATTAAAATATTTTTATTTAACTTGGTGAATTTCTTGCAATCAACCGGAGGCTACTTTCTGAACGGCCCTCGTATTAAAGATATTTACCTGACAAATAAAATATATATCTTTTTTTTCTGCGAATAGCTTCTAAAGACCTGTTTATTCTGGGTGAAATTTGCCTAATTTGGCATAACTGGTAAACCGCAAGAGGTAGACAAAAACTTACTATACAAAAAATGTAGACCTTGTTAAAATACACAACTTACGTCATATACATTTTTTTTCGTGGAGCTTACCGTTTTCGAGGTATTCATTGTTATTAGTTTCAGTTGTGAAGTACTTATACTTTTCTCAAACGGGAGTGTCCATTTTTCTTTTGTTCTACTCCTGGCCAAGAAAAGAAGCGATTTGTAATGACAATCGCATAACGACAGCTTTTAAAACATTTGACTACCGATTTAGCGTAGTGCATTCCCTTATTTTTTTTCCTACTTATAAGGAACTAAGTAATAAGAACATTGTGCTGAATACCTCGATTAACAAGGTGCAGAAAGAAGAATAATCTTATGTAAGAAGCTTATAGAACGGCTAGAGAAAGTCATGTGAGTGCAACACATCAGATTTTTCTTTGAACGATTGGCAAAAAGAGTGAAAGGGTACGAACATAATTAATCGTTGCCGAAGACGCGAGATAGATATTTAAAGCAGCTATGGGAGTAACAAACGGAAAATCAAAGTGAATGGCGAAATGTTAAGTTTGATGAGTTATAGTTACACGACGCATATGAATAAAAACAAAAAAAAAAAAGACGAACAGCAGCAACCGAAGTGATTATTGCTTATATATATATATTTTTTTTTTTCACACATTTTTGCACGTGAGAAACAGAACGTCGTGCAGGCATTGAAACAAACATCCATTGTTTTTCATTTCTGATAGCCGCCTCTACCTAGAACGTCTCATCCATTTCTTACAACATACTTTCAACTCGTTTCCTAGTCCAACTTCATATAGGTGGAGGACAATATCATGCATTGAGAGCGCCTAACCCAGGATCGAACCCAAGAACTTCCAGAACATCAAGACGCCTGATGCCATTATACGCCTCATCAACCATCAATATTCGAGGGGCAATAAAACGCCTCATAGTTTACGAACATTTAATTCTAAACATAAGTATATCTTAACAACTTTATTAAGATTGGAATACATTGTTTTAATTGTATTATTATTTTATATTATTATAGGATGATAAGTGGGAAATGTATATAATAATATTCTTTTATCTTTTGCGGTTTGTGAATGTACATTGGATTCAGCAATTTTTTGTATCAATAATTCTGAATCATGGAGGAAGAAAAGTTTTTGAAACAGCACTTCTAGCCCATATCACTTGGTAACTGAGTGAAATATATTAAACAATCTTGTGAGAATAAAAATATCAAAATAACACAACTCCATTATTCATTCTATTTGCTACTCGATGACCACTTATAATGAAACTTCAAAAAATGTTAAACTAATGAACAGAAGCGGAAAAATGAATATCTATCAGTTAGCGAACAGTTCCAACTTGATTATCTGTGCAGAAATGACTTGAAGTTAGTAAATATGAGAAAATCATGCACATGAAATATGAGCTGAAAGAAACAAAGGAATTATTTTTATATGCAGAGTAAATGTGGTTCAATATGAGTGAAGAGCAAATTCTAGGAATAGAGAAAATGTTCATAGAAACCGTTTGAATATATACTGTCAATACTTAGTGCAATTAATGAGGAGTAGGTAGTTGGGTAAGACGTTGATTCTAAGGTACAACATAAACGGTCTGTAACAAGAGATCTGCATTTTAAGCTTCATTAATTCATTGCCTTATGTTATAAAAAGTACGAGTTAAGGCAGAACAAATTCTTATCACTGTCTATTCATATCTATCTCTCTATTCGACTGCATTCTTATAGAATTCTGTCTTTTCAGAAGAACGTTTGAGAAACAAATTAGGTGTGGAAAGCAAACACAAAATTAGCATGACAAAAAAAATATCTTTAAAATGCCTTAATAAAATAGCATTTAACATGGATAACCTTATTTATAGTCAGTTGAGCTCTCCAAAATACTACTCATGTATGGTAACTGTCTGGATATGCTTACAAAATGTCAAATAGTTTTTAGGTCAACACTTGTTCTGAATACATCAGTTCAATCATTCAAGTTCCGTCAAACCATGTATTTTCCAATATACAATAATCTTATAAATGAAGTAAATATTGTAATATTTCTGGGAGTTCTAATTGATTCCAAGCTAAATTCTAAGGACCATATGGAGTATTTATCCTCTAAGCCAACAGAACGCACGCTCGGGCAGCAGTAAAAGCCCTCAAGCCCTGAACGTTCGGTTGCGGGCATGAAATGGAATGGCTACAGTGGCGGAACTACGATTGTGCAAATTAACTTACACTTTCACTAGCAATTACAAAATAATGATAGCAGTACTTTTTACACTTTAATACTGATATCTAGTATAATAATAAATAAAATCTAATTGGCAGGAAATTCAGTTGTCGAAATACAAACACTCGTATAAAACTAATAAACTAAATAAACAATGTAATATGACATACACCTTGTTCGTACTATGCAATTCAATGAAGTAAACAATACAAATAAACACAATGTTCCTCAAATAAATGTCTCTATGAAAACTGCTCTTTTTTAGCCATTCGACAATCGCCGTGAATTTTGCAGTTGGCAGTTCAATACGTGGGACTATTGTTTGAGAGCTACCCAATCATAAACATGCTTTCAAGTGTTCAATACTTAACTTGCTTCTGTGACGTGACTTTGTACAATTCATTAAGAAAAACAGTGATTCACAAACATAGGTTGTCCCAAACATGCACACAATTCTTCCTGCTAGATTGTGGAGTTTAGGAAATCTTTCGCGTCTTACAGAGGTGTAGAAATGTTTTATACTTTTTCTATTTTAATGTTTATCTTTTAACTCAATATTATTTTGCACATCTATTACTTCCAATTGCGTTTAACAGGACTAACAAGGATATCCCTGAAAATGGTTGCAAATAACTTAAATTGTTTCTCAAGTGGTATAATGTCCTGGAATCTATGTTCGAATTCTTCGCGCAATTGTCGCAGTATGGTTATATATTCATCAATGTCCAAGGTTTCTACATACTGAATCACTGAGATTATGGTCGGAAAATGTACCGTCTTCACGAGTAATGTCGTTGCAAATTATATTTAGTTTGTTTAGAAGTTTGTAACACACTCAAAATTTTGCCGTGTCATTTTCTTCCATAAACAGAAAGTTTTCTTCCCATTCTGCTCGAAACATGACAAGTGTGAACGACCGTCTTGCCAACACGGATGTACCAGACATCGTAAGTAGAACACCACAGTACTAATCAGTAGCATTACACCGCCACTGCACGGATATACTGGACTGTGTTAGCTGTGCGGCCCGCAGTGAGTGTAACGTTCAGACCCGTGCGCCCTCAACTTGGGGATGCCTGCTCTAAGCTATGTAGATTAGTATTAGCTTTTAGATGTCTTAGAAACATCAGTAAGAACTATATTATGGCTATGTGCAGTCAATTCTTACTTATAGCTTTTCGGGGTGCTGCTGAAAATAGTTTACAAAAAATATTTAAACTTCAAAAAAATATTATATGAGTTATGATGAACGTACCACAACATACCCTCAGTCGGCCACATTTCAATAAATGAAATATTCTTCCTCTGCCTTGCTTATATACATTGGAAACTGTTTGCTTCATACATGTTAACAAAGTGATGTTTAGGATTAATAGAGAATACCATGATCATTTTCAAGGGAAACACAACGTATTTAGTTTTCACTCAGATAATCTCAAAAAATTTAAAATTCTTTGATCACCAAGGCATCGCATTATATAATAAACTAAATAGGGGACTAAATGACTGCAGTGCACACCAATTTAGGAATAAATTAAAACTAGCCTAATGCAGCAGAAATATTATTCTATAAATGAACTCTAAATAAAGTATTTTTTCATATGTGTAAATATGTAAAGTAAATATGTATAATGATAAAATTGATGAAATGTTATTCGTAAGTAATTATTGAACCTATTATGCTTTCACATATGTAAATAGTGTTTATTGTTAACGTAAGCTTATTATATTATCTTACAAAATATATATATTTGACGAAACCAAAAATGGTAACAATTTATACGGTGAATAAATTACTTACTATTGGTTCACTTTTACAGTGGTTTCTTGATCAGGAAAATTTCTAGTTCGCGAGCTCACCACCATGGTGACGAGAGCTCAACTCAACGACCATAAAGTACTAAATCACGATTTGCTGACGTTAAAAATTGCAAATTTAGCCCAGGGACCTTTTTTATGAAGGATGCAAATAAGCGTTACATGGGGCCAATAGTTTTACTTCCTTTCCGAAGAGAGCTATGCTAAGGCTTCCTCACCCTCTATAGGATTTGAAGCCGCAATCTTTAATCAATGCAGCACATGGAGTAACACTGAATGCAACAATACAATTGCTGTGAACATGTTTTTAAAGCTCACTCAGTTATCTGACATGTTCCAAGATAGGTAACCAAACATTAGATAAAGAGTTCGGTACTCAGCAAACACTCGCAAAGATTTGTGAAACTGCCAAAAGCTAGCCCTAGTTTTAATACAGGCTCACATCTGGCAACGGGCCAATCAGAGCAGTCCGTCCCGGCAACGGAGACCATTGGTTCCTAGTCAACGCCTCCCATGCCGGACCCGGGCCAATCACAGAGCGGCATCTGGCCGGTCCCCCCACCGGACTACTATATATAAGGCGTACCCGGAGTCTCTACATCATTTCCTGAAGATGAGAGCGACGTTAGCTCTTGAAAGCTTGGAAATTATTCCAGAAATCACCTGGCTGATAGCCCGAGAAAAGTTATTTTCATTAGATAAAGTTGTCATACTCTGCGAACAATGTTCCCGGCCATCACTGGTCTAGAACAAAATTTCAAACGGAAACCAACAACAAGAACATACTATCATTGCAATAGTGTAACAAATGAGAACACTGCTTATTGAAAAATACATTTATTTACCACTAAGAACATTATTCGTTTTTAAGTAATTGTCATTTATTAACTTGTTATATAGGAATTAAGCTATTTTAAGATGAAAATAATAATAATAACGTCATGATAATGAATAAGTATGACACAACAAGTCACACTTTGATTACTGAGTCACACTCTCTGTTCACATAACTGTTCCGCCAAATTAAATCACAGTTAAATCACAGACACTGAACTGCACTCCTCACTATCAACTACACTATTATTGTATTTACTGTCCACTTATTCACTGTATTCACTCTTGCAAAGGTTTCCCTGTCACGTCATGCGCGTGTTAACCTCCACGTCGTGAGAATATTTTGTATACGATTTATTATACACGGTTTATTATTAGTTAAGCTGTTAGAAGGCCATCAACAGAGAGTTTTCCTTTTTTAGGTTGGCAGCAGGACCAGCATGTTGGTTTACCTGAGAAGTGATAATACTTAATCCGTCCAATAATATTCCTTTCCCTTGTAATAGTGCTTTATCAGTAGCTTTCAATTCTTATTAAAATATTTATATTTTTGTATATGTGGTCAACTACATTTACAATTGCATTTCATTGCATGGATTCTATCTCAGTACGAGAAGTAACTGCTACGGAATAAAATAAGTAAGTTTTAAAATTCAAATTATTGGATTTTATTTCCCTAAACGAACTTTGAGGAATAACATTTTAATTAGGTTAACAAATCAGTAACATAATGAATTATAGTATACAATAACTTATGGTATAACTTATAGGCCAATTGCGTTTTTGTCAATGGCGTGTTTAATACGTACATTTAATTTTCTTAATAATCTCATAAATTCCTTTACAAGTCTTCATTTTCATCTTTCACACTAACACTACAATTGCACATATCTTCATAATTAAATGTACTTCATTATGAAGTTCATTATTCCCAAAAATTTATATGAGACACCATTGTGATATTTCACGAAATCACCCTTATGTACTTTTCCTCTTGTTTTTTTTCCCCCGTCTCCAAGCAAAATTTAAAAAAAAAAAATCAAGAGACAATGTATCTCTAATTCTTTCATGCTTTCCTTAAGGAAACAAACGCATAAATATAATTTTAACATTTAAAACTTATAAAGCATAATGTTTTAACATGTACGAAAACATCCTAAATATCCTTACAGTGGTTATTTAGATTCAAAAATTAAATTATATCTTTCATAAGCCAATAAACATTCATATAGCACTCGCTCGTTGTTCATAATCTTTCATACTTAGATCACCCGCTTTAACTATCAACAGCAAATTACGAGTAATTACATAACATTTCAAGGTTGCACAATAACTTTCCGTTCCACTCTTCACTCTTGTCTGTCCGTCGGTCCCTTATATACGTCCTGTAGCCCCGACCGAGGCTTCTGGTTGTTAAAGGTACGACATACTGCAAAATGGAAGCAATGAGACTTTATTACCCAAACTACAGGGAGGTAGCATAATATGCTTTGTTTGTGTGGCTTTTGCGTTCGTTACGCATCGTTGATAAGAGCGGTCTATTGGAACAATAACTGCCCCTAAATGACCAGGCGCTGGCTACAGCAATTTAAAAGCAAATTTGAATGTATTCTTATTCAGAACGGCAATAGTATATAAAGACTACGATTAAAAGTATAGGTCTACAATTCGTAAGAGTTTTGTTTGCTAATTGCGTAGCTGATATAAATTTTATTGAAATGGATTGGTGGAATTATAGAAGAGCTGACAGACTAAGATGAAGAATAGTCAATAACAACAAAGCCTGTAGGAAAGTTCTTCAGAAAATCAAGATCCACAATGGGCTGTGATGTTTCAAATAGAGTGAGTATTAAAAAATTGACAGTGCTTTATTGTGTTACAGGCGTTTAAACCATTGAACTATGCTGCTACTCGAGTCTTAAGTCTCTCTCTCTTTCTTGTAAAGGTTTGTTCTAATAGAGTTTAACGTTAAACGACCTACAGTCATTTATTTTGTCTTTTTCATTGAATTATGATTAACCAGCAACAACATGCTTAGTTGCCGCTTTTAGATTCTGTAGCCCATATATACATTGAATGTACTTAGTGGATACAGAAGGTAATGTATTCCACTTAAAATTTTGATATGAGATTTCACTGGAAACACATGTTTTGAGATCTCCTGAATCACAAAAACACATTTTTAGAAACATGTTGGTGCGTGTGTGTATCTGTGGGCAGCACTGCTCAAAAAACGAAAAGTCCGTTACATACCAAACTTGGTATTTAAGTTCAGCATCTTCCAAGAATGCGACACCACTCTTTTCATGGAACATTTTTAGAAACATTTGATTTCCTCAAAAATGGCTATAACGATTTTTATTAAAATGTCATATGTTTAAAATATTTTCATGACAAACGAAATGCATATCATGACTTTTCTGGAAATAACCACTTTATTCTGGATGACTTTTGCATAACTGGTAAACCGTTAAAGATACACAAAAACTTACTACAAAAATATAGATCTCATTAACACACAATTTATGTTATGTATAGTATTTTATAGAGTTAACAGTTTACGAGATATTCCGAGTTGTTTATTTCAGGTTAGGGTACTTAAACTTTTCTCATACGGTAGACATCTTTCTTTTCGTTTCTCTTTTGTATATTCCTAGCAAGCAATTGTTTCACTTAGCGATCGGCTTTTAAAATTTTGACAATCTCATTAGACTAGCATCTTCCCCTTATTTTCCTTATATTTACAAAGAAGCAAGTAATAAGACCAATTTTGGCAATGTTTATTATGATTAACATGATGTAGAGAGAAGAAAAAACTTCTGTAAGGACAGTTTGTTTGGGAAACAGTCAGAGAAAATCATATGAATGGAACGCATAAGACAGTTTAATATATTAACTTACAGAGTCATGTTAATTTGAATGCCGCAGAGATTTTATGGCTCTACCTAGAATCGGAGCTAACCCAAAATAAATACGGTTTGTACAATCGTATTGCCGTGGGTTACTGATGTAATTGTGTTTGGTCCAGAATTCTCTTGTTAAAAAGCTAATAAACTGCATCTCTGTACCTTCATTAATGAAGCAAATTATTTTCCTCTGCTACCTACATATCATTAAGCAACTGGTTTCTGGCATTGCATTACCTTTTTGTGCTACACGAGAACATTTATAAATATTCCAGTCTTATTTAGTAGTATCTACCCTACATGGACTAATGAGCGGCAAGCAGGGTTCGTTATATGAGTCAACGCCAAAGGGATTTCCGCATTCCTTTCCTTGTGTAGCCAAGGTAGAAAATATTACAGGCGCACTATCCACTTTAAAAACCACCACAACGAAGACGCTGTTTCTCTTCTGGCGCTAAATAGCATTGGTTTATATTGTAATATGACATACTGCTCCTGCTTTAAAACCTCAGATACATTATAACTTTGAATCGTGCTTTATATAGAGTTGCCCATTTAGCAGGTATGTGAATACCAGTGATATCAAGAGAGGCGTAATGCAACTAAATACTTTGCTCAATGTTCTCTTCATCGCATACGTAAATATTATTGCTCTGAAATCATTTGTGAGCGGCTCGACATATCAACTGAATAGTTTTCACTCCTTGGTCTCCTTGCTTCTGGCCAATCTTCTTTCCGTCGAGTGCCAAGGATTCTTTCTTGAGTCGTGCGCATGCGTGACAATACGCTCCAAGTACATTATTTCCTTTCCCCTCTATGCCCCGCGCCATGGTTCCATTTGCGGGAGGGAGCCAGTGGTGCTTTTCAGCAGTTTCCTTTACTGTATTGGTATTTAAATATTCCATAAATCAATCGAAAGCTAACTGTGGATTTCTTTATTGTGTTTTCCGTGATGCAGCTACAGTGTTTTATATAGTAGTGATAAGTATACTGTTATATATGCAAAAAATAATCCGTTTTAAGAAGTGAGGAAGTGGATATGCCTGCTGGACGCGCTGAGAAGTCGTGACCACATTGGTTCTGTCACTTCTCCTAAGCCGTGTCAACAATGTGTGATACAATATCTGACCAATCAAGTACTTCAGGTACTTGCAACACTTAGTTAGCAATTGAAATTAATTCATGAGGTTGTACAATTGAAGAATTAAAATTAAATCATTCCCCACAATCACTTTTGATGAGAAGCTTAAAGTTGTAGAAGATGGACGACCCAAACATTTGCACTACAAGAAGTAAGGTAAAGCTAGCTACATTATTGCTATTATTTTTATCATCATCATCATCATCATCATCATCATCATCATCTGCAGCAGCAGCAGTAGCAGTAGTTGAATTTGCGGTGTTCTTATAATTGTGCTTCCTGAAAAGTGAGTCACACTACGCCACTGCTCAAAACTAGTAACATGATGTAAAACTAGGGCATTCCTTCAATTGGTTTACGTGTTGCCGGCGTTAACCGCACTAGTATGTCAGTTTAATGAGATGTCACTTTTAAACGTACTATCTCACAAGTCATGGTCGTCTCCTTAGCGCGGTAGTAGTGCGAATGCCCTCCAAGGGGGAGGCCTGGGTTCGATCCACGGTACCGGTGTGGGGATTTTTTCCCGCTGGAAGACCTGGCCCGGGGTGCATTCAGCCTCGTGAGCCCCTGGGGGGGGAAATTGAAGAGCTACTTGAGGAAAAAGAGGCGCCGCAGTAACCGGCCGGGAGTGACTCGTGGTGCTAACCACGTCCAACCCTCCAGTGCTGCACCTCATCCATGACCCTGTAATGGGCAGAGTTGGGGGACGCAGCAGTCGGACCCTAAGCTTTGGCTCGACTTTGGGCTGTTGTGCCACGGAGTTAGTTATCTCATAAGTCATAACTCAGAACTTCTCAAGCCTTTGTATTTAATTGGAATAATTTGAGTATGGAGGGACGTTTCTTCACTATGGCTAGTAGCTGACCTGTTGTGCTAGTTTTGCTTCCAGGAGGTGTGATGAAGTGGAACGTTACAAAGAGCAGCCAGAACTGCAGTAGTCACACGTTTCCGGATATGTTTCGACATAGAATTCCTTCTCGTGGATCCCCAGATGCCAGGCTGAAACTTATTTGCTCGAAGCATACTCCTAGACGTAGACCATTGCATTTATCTATACAGCTACATAATACGAATAGGAGAAATGAGGAAAGGAGTGTCAGAAAAATTCTTAAACCTAAGAATTTCTTCCATCATTCGCCTCCAAGTGACTTAGGAAAACTCCTGGTTATCCTTTTTTCGGAATACGTGACTTTGGAATTTGCCAAAGGGGATCCGAGGTCGCTACTGTCTGAGTCAACTCCCTCGGTTCTTTCTGGTTTGCATTCCTATTGTAACATCCATGTTGTGGCTAGAGACACATAAGGGCTAAGGTATCACGAGAGAAACCTGAGTGTTTATACCCTGTCAAACAACTTCTGGAGCTTTTACGCGTCATAGGTAGTTCAGGAGAAAAAAAAAAACTGTTGTAAGAAAGCACAGAGAAGGAGAGGTCTTCGCTGTATCATAAGCAGGGAGAGAGTTTTAGTAAGTAAACAGAACAATCATGTTAACAGCATAAAGTATTTGAGACGTCAGATCTACCGTAAAGACATGCTTCTCCCCTTCCAACCACATCAGCCGGTTCCGTTGTAACTGTTCCATTCATTCTCTACACAAAAACCAGCAGAGAAATGTAGCGATATGCCCGTATATAAGCGCCACACATTTTAATCATTATCACAGTTAATATTGTTTGTGGCGGAATTTGGCTGGAAAACTTCAGCACAAATAGAAAGCTATCATGGATATAAGCTGCAGTATATTAAGATCAATATTATAAAATAAATTGTTAACATTATTTATGAAGTAACATTATTGCAGACTTCCAACAGTTAAACACACTGCTTGTTTCACATACTCGTTAGTCCTAATTTACGTACTTTAGAAGTAGGGTTGGTGCCTTCAACTGTTCGTCATATTCGATTATTAGAGCACTCAAGGTCGAATTCGATTCCCCTTCCCCCTCCACCAACCTTCAGTGTATTCTTAACTTGATACTTAAAAACACCTCTGATGGTTATAACATATTGTATATTGTGACAGTTGTGGCTATTAATATTTTTATGGAGAGAGAGAGAGAGAGAGAGAGAGAGAGAGAGAGAGAGAGAGAGAGAAAACTTGGAACACCAAGTTACCTCAGATTCACGAAAAGTCATATATATTCTGAAACTTTAAAAGATGCTTTAAGGCGTTAAAAATTGATCATACACCGTTTCTGGGAATTAGCAAGGAACAAAAACAATTTAATAAAATTTAGCACTTAAAAAGTAATGAATTATGTTAGGAATAACTCTTGTATCAGAATGACTTTAACATAACTCTTAAGCCATAGGAGATACACGCAATTTTACTGTACAAAAAATACACACTTTATATCAGATACATTTTTTGTGGCGTTAACAATTTTATAGATATTACTGCTACTGGTTTTAATATTAACCACTTATACTTTCTGAAATGGGAAATCGTTATTTGTTTCTCTTTCTCCTGGTCAAGCATAGAGAACGGACCAGTTTTTTAAAGATTTGACAATCCCTTTAATCCGGTACATTCACCTATTCCAGTTATATTTGGAGAAAAAATTATAACTAAACTATTTTGCGAATTTTTATCTCAATTAACGTGAAGTAGATAAAGAATAAGCTTTTTTAAGAACAGGTTTTTGAAGATTGAGCAATAAAAGTCATGTATGTACAACATTTTATATATTTATTTAAACGTTTTGAACTGCCTATCAAAATGAAGTAAAGAAAATGGCCACATAGGCTTTTAAAATAACTGTTCAATTTACATAAATTAACCTTTGAAAAGTAAAAAAGAATGGCGAATACAAAAAATAGTACTTTTGTACAATAACGAGGAGTTAAGGTAAAAAGTCTGATGATAACATATTTTTGTAAGATAATTTGCTATAAAACTTGATATTTTTGTTGCAAATATTTAAAAACATACATTTTTGAAGCAATTTTAGTTGATCTATAAATTCGTAAAATAAACATTAATATATATTTTTAAACTATATTTATGTACATAGTAAGTCATTACTGTTGGTAGTATTATTTGAACATGTAACTGGCATAAATTTGAACAAGATATCTCAAACAATGAGAATTTTATAAATTTCTAGATGTGTTTACTTTAAAAAAATGATACTATCTTTATTTCTAGATAGGAAATGTTTTTGCTCTGTCATTTAAACCTCTGTGGAGATTTTAATCTTCATAAGCTTCATTTAAGACGATTTAGTTAACAGTTGCTATTTTATACAAAGTTGCCTCAGGCTTTTATATTTTTTAATATAAAACAGAAATTAAATATCCAACTAGCATGTATACGAACTTATTATCTTTGCAGCAGCAGTAAAGCTTATCGTACTTGACTTTCTACTTCCATTATGATTTCATTGCTCCCGCATTAAGCTTATAGGAAATGCGGGCCCTCGAGTCTGACGATAAGCTGCTACTGATTTCGTTATCCATGTCATGTCTGATATACACACAATTCTGAATTATTTCAAAAAGATAATTCAATAGTGAAAACAGTGGTCTCTTAAACGTACTCTTATGATAAATCACTTAAAAACACTCAAGGCACCTAACGTGAAGTATCTATGAAGCTTACGGTGCAGTTTGGTTTTCACTCTCTCTCTCTCTCTCTCTCTCTCTCTCTCTCTCTCTCTTCTTATTCACCTATAATAAGTAGATAAATTATTGCATTCAACCCAAAATTTTGAAACCAAAATTGCATTGGAAATACACTCCCTGTATCCAGAAATAACATTTACAGAAAAAAGGTTTGCATGTGTGAGTGTTGTGTGTGTGTGTGTGTGTGTGTCAGAGAGAGAGAGAAAGATAGAGAGAGAAAGAGAGAGAGAGAGTGTGTGAAATGGAGTGATTGAACAACTAAATAACCAATTTTGTATTTGAATTACAGAGATATGTCACAAAGATTTTCAACAAAATCGTCGTAGTCTAAACTACCTTTTATATATTAAATGTTATTAATTTCTCTAGCACGTATGTATAATAAACATAGTAGAAAGAGAAGATATTGTATTTCCAGTATCAGATTCGAGATTTCATCAGAGATACATGCTTTAGGTCCAGTGAATCCAAAAATAAATAAATAAATAAATAAATAAATAAAAAAATAAAATAAAAAGAAAAGACGTGTTTAGCAAATGGTCCATGTCAACATGTATGTGTATGTCTATGGACACCGCAGCTCAAAAATGATAAGTCGGTTAAATACTAACCTTAGCATTAAGTTCAATGTCCTCCAAACTTGGCACTTAAAATCGGTAAAATTCTCTATCCCCCAATTATCCTTTACATGGAATATTTGTCCAAAATTTTGATTGTCTTAAAAATAGCTCTAACGATTTTGATTAAAATACCGCAAGTTTAATATATTTTCATGACAAACGAAATATATATATTGAATTTTCTAGCAATAGTCTCTGAAGACCTCTTTATTTTCCTGGTAAACCATAAGAGATGGACCAAAAGTTATATAAAAATGTAGATCTTGTTAAAACACACAATTTATATCACATACATTTTTTGTAGAGTTAACCGTTTCCGAGATATTCCATATTTAAGCTATTTAAGTTCTCTCCACTGTAATGCCATCTTTCTTTTTGTCTCTCCTTTGTGTACTCCTCGCAAGCAAAGTGAACAAAATTTTAATTGTTTCACATAGCGAACCGCTTTTAAAAGATTTGACTGTTGCTTTAGCCTAGTGTATTCCCTTGTTTCTCTTCTAGCAGGGAAAGTGATAAGGACAAGTAGAAAGAAGGAAGTAATAAGATCAATTCTACTGTGGTTTATCTCGAATAGCATGATGTAAATAAAAGAATAATCTTTTGTAAGAAAAGTTTGCGGAAGAACTAGAGAAAGTCATATGAATGGAACTCATTAGATTATTTTATGATATTCTCAAAAGTGGCCATGCAAAGTTGTATTAAAATAACAAATATTAAAGATGCTTATATGATAAGTGAAACATAATTTTGAATTATTTTGGAATAGCCCGTGGGATTATTTTCATTAGGAAGAACTTTTGTGTAATCGTGTATACATTAAGCGGTAGATGAAAACACAAAAAATGTAGATCTCTTTAAAGCATACAATTTGCTCCAAATATTATTTTTGTGCCATAAGCCGAGGTATAGGTTATTAACACTTCGATGTTTGAATATTTTAATTTCAGTTAACGCCCTTTAACCTAGTAGGTCATAGCTAACGATGAATTAAATCGGTGAAATAATGCTTAATAGAGCCCGGGGTCAAGGAGCTTAAAGTTACTCGACATTCGGTATAAGGGAAAAATGCCAGAAAAAAAACCTTATCGGAGTAATTCACATTAACCGAGATTCGAACTCAGAAACTCTTGAGTGATAGCATACATTATACTCTCGCACTATAGAAGAGGGCATTGAATAATTTGTCATTCCATATTCCGTTTTTCTGGAGATTGCATGAAAGCACTATTGATTTTTAAGGTTAGTGTAGGTACCTATAGTGTCCAGTTCTGAAAACAGTTGGTTCTAGCTGTTTCCTTTGTATTTATAACGAATTGTGTAATGTAGCTATTTCTGCAAAGGTTTATCTGGATTAAAATGATGTTGATAGAAACAAATCTGATGTGTAACACTCAAATGACTTTCTCTAGCTGCTCTACAAACAAACTTCTTACAAAAGCTTATTCTTCTTTCTACACCGTGCTAATCGAGATAAGCAATAGCAGAATATTTTACCAAAGGAATGCATTATGCTAAAATGATAAGTCAGTTTTTTTTTCAAGCTGTCGTTATGCGAAAATCATTAAAATTCGCTTCTTTGCTTTTCAAAAAAGAAACACTGGCGATTTCCTGTATGAGAAAAGTATAAGTATTTCAAAACTGAAACGAATAACAAGGAATATCTTAGAAACAGTTACCTCTATAACAAAAATGTAACTGAACATCAATTTTATTTGTGTAGTAAATTTTCCTCTATCTCTTAAGGTTTATCGATTATGCCAAAGGCATTCAGAATAAAGAGACTTTTGAGAGACTTTTCCCAGGAAATTGCAGATATGTATTTTATTTGTCATACTAATATATTTAATATAAGGTCTTTTAATCAAAATCGTTAGTCATTTTGAGAAAATCAAGATTTTCGAAAATTTCCCCATGTAGTTTGGGTTTGGTGGATTTTCTTGAAAATCTATATGTCGCATCCTTGGGAGATACCTACTGAGCTTAAATATCAAGTTCGTGTGTGTTTTTTAATATAGGGGTTCTCAAAACATATATTTCTGATTAAATTTCGTTTCGAATATTTGGTTGGAACACAATGCCGTCACTATCCACATGTACGTGTACCTTGTACATATACGCTAGAGAAAGTATAAGCTTACTAGTTGTATAGAGGGTAGAGAAAGTTACGTAAACGAAATACAGCAGTTTTTCATATCTTGTTACATTCTCATCTTAAATAGCAGAAGACTTGAACACGACAAATTTACGCTCATCTCTGCTGAGTGTCCTTAACAGTTCACAAGCAGTTCTTTATCTTGAGCGCCAAAGCCCGTGGCTCAGTCCCGGATAAACCACTTGATTCCGCAGACAGCCACTAATGCCATCAGCTGTTCTTCCAGAGCGTAGTCACCTCCACGAAATGTCGCCTCTGCCACAATCCTCATCGACACTTACAACCCTGAAAGAGACCCTTTGGGATGAAATGAAGATAAAATGAAGGCACAGGAAGTTCAAGAGAATGAAGAATCCTCCCCAGCATTCACTTATAGACCCGGAAACCCCCGAAAAACCCATGGGTCAGAAAGGTCGGCCGCGGGGAATCGATCCCACGACCTACCAAACGCCAGTCCCGGAAGAAACGACTGAGTCACTTGTTTTGTTAGTCGTTCTGAGTGTAAACCCTGGTGCCCAAGATCGCGGCGTCAAATCCAGCGGAACACGATGCATTTTTTTTCGGGTGTAAGAATCCTTACCATGGCTTCCTTCGGAAGGGAAGTAAAGCCGGTAGTCCGTGTCGTAGATTTACGCCACAAAAGGCCTCTGAGCAAAATTAAGCGGTCTTTCACGCCCAATATACAGAATGGGACGCTGAGAACCGCAGCAGTTAAAAAGCATTCGTAAATAAAACACAATTTACTGATTCCCTATATGCATAACGGATATATTTCAAATTTGCTTTGCAAGAAAAGGAAGATTCTGCAACTGCTTAAAACGGAAGTGTTCCGAGAATAAGGCTTAGAGAACTTCAAACAGCTACTCTGTGGTTATCGAGCGTGTGCTCGGGAGCTCATTGGTAGCTCTTTTACTATTTTTTCCTTTACCCTGCCTTTATAGGTTCCTCTTTCTATCTCTCTCTCTTCCTTGCGTCTTTCCGCATATACATCTAACCTTTATTCCATTATCCAGGGTAACGAATGGATCTAATTACGTTCTCATTTCTATTATCACGTTAGGAACGTCTTGAAAGACAGCCCCTACTTTAATTAAATTAATTTTGAAGTCTTTATTTTCACAGTGAAATTGAGCTGGTGAAGATGTGTGAGAAAAACGCACAGGAGAACACAAAAGATGCTATTGACTACTTGGTTGGTGAGAGAATTTCAAAATCGTATTGCGGTAGAGTCAGGTCAACACTTATAAGTAACTCCGCATCATCATCATAATTATTTTTATTTTTTTCCCACTTTCCCATCCCAAAAATGATTTGCTCCTACAGACAACTTGATACTACCTGCTTTAAAAATGAGTGTGTTCATAACATACTTCTTTTATCTTCTGTTGTTTTAATTCCAAGATTTAGAAGTTTATGGAAGTAAGGCAAAGACCAGACGATATAGCAAGATTAGAAACATGGCTGGTTTTAGGAGTAAAAGCCCCGAGGTTTGTATGAATGGGTTAGAGAAATGGGGAAGGGAAAAGTACAATACTATATATAAAATCACAGGAGTGAAGGGTTTGTATGGATGAAATCTAGAATAGTAAAATTAAAATATAAAGGGTATGTATTAAAGGTACATGACCAAAGAATGGATGCGTGGAAACTGAAAAGTGGAGAAAACATATTTAACACAATTGGAGTCATTAGACATAGAGATTGTAAAGGAGTTTCTTTTTTTTTAACCTGAGAGGTCGTATTTGGCCGTGAATGCGACATTGGTAAAATTATGCTCAAATGAAATTGAGATCAATAGAGCTCAAAGTTACGCGACACTTTTTAGTTATTTTTATAGTGGATTATTAGATCCGGTTTGGTGTAGAAATAATAAATGGACTATAACCGTGGCTGCTATCAATTCAAAAAATTGCCCCCTTAATGTTAATTTCCTATATACTAATTAATAATCACTTTATTAAAATTATAATTATCCTCTCTGCATTCATTGGGCAATTGGAGGATTCATAAGGCAAAACCCCGCAAAAAACTCTATCTGATAATCCACCCAATACGAGATTCGAACTTGGGACCTCTTGAATGTGAGACAAACACGATACCACCACTTAAAACTGTAATGTATTTACTTTTTATACTTCATTTGCTTCTTCGCTTTTGTTGTTAGGAATTATGTATTTAAATATAGTTTAAATTATTTAGTTTTTCTTTGGTTTACATAAATGATTTTATGAGTTTCTATTTATATCGTAGACTAATGTTAGCTTTTTAGTTAAAATACCACTCAAGGCTGTAAAACACAGAGAAAAATAGAGGATAATGTTCCAAAAATTACAAAAATAGAGCTTATAATGTTAAATTGAGTTCAAATAAAGGATAATACTCGTATTTAAAAAAGATACACTTTTACTCTTGTTTTATATAACCGTAATATAATAAAGAGGATATTTAGGATTTACTGAAGAAGTTGCTCTTTAGATATGATTGGATAGAAACGAGTGGATAAAATTACATTTTCTTAAAATCTTTAAAATTTAAACGTTCTATTCAGATATACTGATTATACACCCTTAATTCTATTGCAAACGTGTATAAATTCTTTTATATATAATGAGTGCATGATTCAGTTCAACCGCGAGGAAATATTGCGTCGGAGTTTCCCATAACTCCTTTCATGCATACGATGCATATATCATAATCGATGGTGATACAAATAATTTTATTTGCGTAGTCATCAGAGCCATGCAGGTATTCTCAGTTGTGTAGTCGGTCTACTGTAGCATTCTAATTCTTATAATTAATTAAATCGAATTTGTAGGACTGTTGATTGTTTAACCGATAAAAGATCGCTAGACAAATGTTCTTAGTTAAGTGGTTATTTTGTATAATCTCATTTCTATTTGTTTTACTGTATGAGTGAAACTTTTAGTCGTAATATTAATGCCACCTAGCCTCTGAGGAAAACAACGGAACAACCTAGACAGATTTCAGTGGGACAAAGTACCTCGACTATGAGAGCCATCTTTCTTAGTTCCAGGTATCACAGCACATGCAGACCAGCCATAGTGACGTAGGATAGCACGCAATAAGCTTATGAAAAATGTCGAATATTGCAATATATTGACACGCTTTGTACCGCAGGCGTTCCTCCTTCCAGATCCTCTCGTCTATTCCATTCCGCTCAATACCTCGAGGCTCCGGTTCTTTTCAATTTTCAAGAGTGTCAATATCAGTCAGGAAGCCACGCACTCGCTCAGTCGTTCTCTAAACCTATTCTCACTAAAGTGGTGCGCATTATTGCCTTCAACAGGATTAATGATACACATGTACTATCAAGGAAACTATACCTAGTTGGTAAATCCATATTTTTTCTTTCTATCATATGGCTATCTGGGATGAATTTGTATTTTATTATTAACCTTTAGTTGCCTGCATTAGTATACTACATATGCCGTTGTTCTTTTAATTCAAGTTTAAACCTGGAGTTCTAGTAAAAAATATATGGGAATTAACCTATAACATTATTATATAAAGTAATAGAAAAATAATAGAAATGAAAATATATGTAGACCCTTTATTAATCTATTTCTTCCCAATTAAAAGTTTAAATTCTTCTAAACCAGTTTTCATAATCCTGCCAAAGGCAATTCCAAAAAAGTGGTTCAAATGGACTTGAGTGTCAGGTAATAGGTAATGGACTGACCATCCATTCAAAGCTAAATGTTGCAAGTTCAAATCCCAGTGACTGTGGTAAAGGACGAGGAGAATCCAAGTAAAATAATCGGTGGAATGCTTGGGGTTACTTTGATTGTACTTATGTGAGTTTTACTCTTTTGTTTATTTAAAAATCACTGCAATTTTAGGGCAAAAATTGTATTCATTTTTACAATATAAACCAGTCTGATTACTTCTCTCGATTATGGTTGAAGTTTAGTTTAACATGACATTAATCCTAGAGTACAACTCTATTTGTACAGCTACGTTTAAAACTACCGGATCTTATAGGTACCGAAAGGCAACAAAGGGTTAAATTGTTGGGATAAATGCTAATCAGACTTCGTATATGAGTGTAGGTTAAGGTTAACTATACTGCTATGTTGTTTACAAGCGAGCGCAGAGGAGAGGCAGTAATCTGAGCTACTAAGTTTGCACTGTGCTGCATTCTATACGTATAGGTGGGCACAAAAGTAAGTATTTGGTTTTGTAGTAAGCACAAAATTTTATTAAAAATTATAAATAGCATGAAGAAAATTATAAATTTATACTGTAGCAGATAAAATAATTAGTTTCATTTGTGATTTGCACTCATGAACAACTATTGTAATCGATTATAATATATGTTCTGAAAGTATCGAAAGCAAAACATCTTTTGACTTCTCACCTTAAGAACAAGCTGTACATGTCGCTTGCTTAGAGTGAATGACAATCCTGCTGTTAATTATTGTGTGTTTATGTGTTTGTGTACTATCTCAGTCATTCTTTCTGCCCGGATGGAAAATTAGATTGCCCCTGAAGGCCAACATGAGTTAAAAATCTGATGTGTTCCATTCACATCACTTTCTCTATATCTCTGCAACAAATTATTGTTAAAAAGCTTATGCTTCTATTTACTTCATACTAATTGAGAAAAAAGTCAGCAGACATATACCAATTACTTGCTTCCTTGTAAGTAGAAGCGAAATAAGGAAGTACCATAGGTTAAAGTGATAGTCAAAAGCTGGTTGCTATATGACTGAAGTTCCTTTGTTTGTATGGACACGAGTTGACAAATTCCGTATGAGAAACGTATGTTTTTTGGGTTTTTTTTTAAAGCTGAAACCAAAAACAAGGAGTATCTAAAAAACGATCAACTCCACGAAAAAAAGCATATAAGATAAATTGCGTGTTTTGAGGTGCTCTACATTGTTTATGTTGTAAGTTTTGCCCATCTCTTACGGTTTAGCATATATGCAAAAATCCGTAAAATTCATCCAGAATAAAGTAGTCTTCAGAGGCTATTCCCAGAAAATTCAAGATATACATTTTGTCAGGTAAATATCTTTAATATACGAAATTTTAATCAAAATCGTTAGAGCCATTTACAACTTTTACTAAAAATCTTCGTGTCGCATCTCTGGAAGATACTTAACTTATATGCCAGCTTTAGTATTTTAGCGACTTTTCGTTTTTGAGCTATCGTGTTCACAGACACACACACACACACGGTCCTTTTTCTGATTTTTTTTTTGATTTAGGGGACCCTAAAACATATATTTCCGGTGAAATCTCAGTATCGAATTTTTGAGTGGAGTGCAATACCTTCTCTATACACTAAGTACATAGTACGTATAGAGAAAGTAAAAAGGTGAGTGGAGGAGGAGGAGGTCATATGTAGGTAACTATTTTTCAGTCAAAGTGCAACGAAATCGCAACCACGCCCTAAGTGTGATAAGTGTCTTGTGACGCTGGCTGTGTGATATTGCTGTTTCTGCAGGAGAATGCTTTTTATTCTGGCCATCTTCACCGAGAATGAATGTTAAGGTTTTAAGGGATAAATTAGTAAAATTCTTTTAAAGAATTCTGTAACGTTTCAGTAAGCGCATACTTTTTTGTAGTGTTTAACGCCCATTTTTACTACTTGTGGCAACGCAGGCGATGAAACCAGGATACATGGAATGAAGATGGAGCACAGGTGGAATGCGTTGGTGGGGAAAATCGGAGCGCCCGGAGAAAACCCGCTTCTGCGCCGCTTTGTCCACCACAAACCTCACATGCGGTGGCTCGCGCGGCCCTGATGCGCATAATAAAGGACATTATAGAGATCAAAATTATATTCAGCTGGTTCAGACCACACTTTGATAAGAATTATAAATTTACCATAGCATGTTTTGTGAATTCTTTGCTTGGTAGTCATGGTTATCATTTTTTAATTGAGCAAACCATATTATCTTTCTTCGTACCAGGTTTATAAAATTGCGAGGACACACCCCGGATAAAGGAGTTAGTAACTGCAGTTGATCGAGATGCAAGGTAAACTATCTTGTGAGCACAGGCCACACTAACTGTTGAACATACTGTTCCAGTGATTTCTTCCAACCTCCAGCATAACATTTTAGAAGATTAAGTTGTGCTTTGCTCAGTTGCTTACATTACCTTGGCGATATTGTGTGTAGTGTGGAAATCTAGGTACATTACAGCACCGCTTTTGACGCATAGATCTGAATAGGAACACGCTTTTTCACGTTCTCTTCCATATTCATAATGTACCCTTCCTCAACATTCTGGCTAGAGATGTTTGTTGTATATACACACAGTCATTTAATTACCTTATAGGAAAAAGACTGAACCCATATATTATTTTTTTTAATAAATGGACAATTTTAACGTGGATATTAAAAAATCTAATATTAAGTTAAGTGAATAAAAAGTAATCAGTAATCAGATCTAATTTTGAATACATTTTGTAATGAAAGAATTAAAAAAAATATCCAATAATAAATATAAAAAGAATTAGCAAGTCTAAACCAAAGACATGTTTTAATAAAAGAAATAAATTAGGAATATTGAAGACTAAGTAGTACAATTTGGGAAAATTAAATTTACTTAATGGAGGAGAGTATATGGCGGAGAATAAATGGAAATAGAGAATTAATGAAATAATAAGCCATAGCGTTTTAATCCGTAACTCAGAATAGCATACATTAAAGGCCTGTAATCGGGTGTTACCAAGGGTTTATGGGCTACCTAAACTATCATGAGACCTTTAGTTAATAATATGGCTGTACATTTATAAGGAAACTATAAAAATGGGTTCTAGTTAAACTGAATCATCTATCACATTTTGAAACGTTCAGTATCAAACATTTTCTTGAGCTTACACATTTCAGAAACGATATAACGGTGACATTTGACGTGAGAAATTATATCTCAACAATATTGCTAGAGATAAAATGATACCCATTTAAAATAATGGCTAAACGCCGGGTTAGATGAGGATACAAGAGAAGAATACTTACAAATTATAGAGTGCTGCACAGAATGGAATAATTTTACCTTTGAAGACAAGGCTTATATACAAGAAAAAGGACTGACGATGGGCAATCCAATGTCTCCAATTTTGGCTCATTTATTTATGAACAATTTGAAATGAAAAATGGTAATGACCAAATTCACACATATTTAAAGTGCAGTATAGATACGTATTTGATGGTTTGGATCAGTTAAATATCGAAGTATTAAAACTACTGAACCAGTATCATGACAAAATAAAGTTTATAACAATAGTAGAAAAAGATAATGCAGTAGCATCTTAAAATTTCTGAAATTAAAGATAATGAGAGCCAACGGGAAGTTATTATTTAGGATTTATAGAAAATTAACCAAACAGAAACTTATAAAAACAGAAGGTTTTAATTTAAGTTATACACATGTGGCGATTAATATCCAAACATATAGACTCACATACATTATTTTAGATGCATATATACAATAATCAAATAACACAGGTGGCAAATAAAAATGCATAAAAAGATTAAAACATATAGCTAATAAAAATAAAAATATATAACCACATAAAAATTTACCTATCACCCATGGGCTGCCAAAAATATGGAAACGTTATTGGAAACTTAGTAGAGCTCCTACCTGATATGCTAAGAGTCCCAGGTTCGATTCCCGGATAGGGGTGGGGAACTTTTTTCTAGCTCTAATTGTTCCCTATTTTCCCCAGAATCTGGAAGTATGTATGTTAGTGAGAATGTGTGTAAGATCTGAGGAAGAAAATTAAAGTAATTAGAAACCAATAAAAACAAACGATTTACACCATTGCCAAGGCAATGTGCTCCACAAAGAAATGCCGGTTATTATAGAGAACTTGGGCCCCTCTAGAAATTAAACAAGTTGTGGCTTGACTGTAAGTTTGGTTTATACTTGTTACGTTTTCACCATTTTTTTTTTATCGGAAAAGCACCGTAATTAAGTTAAACGCTAATTTATTACGTGCGCGTAGCGATCCTTTTTGTGAATATTTAGGAAGTATGCTGCCTACAAGGAGTAGAATATCAATAAAGAAGTCTTGTAGTACTTTTGCAATGTAAATATATAGTAATACCACACACTAAAGAGCCTAAAACCTGAGTTTCATTGTCGGCGGCAGGCGAACAGTTTTGTGGAATGCAACACCGGCATATGTCGCTAGACGCTGTGCTGATGTATGACAAGTATGTTTCACGCAAATTCAGTGAATTTTATTATGCAGAACTTCGGCCACTCTAAAATCGAATGAAACTAAGTGCGATTGATTGACTTTGTATTTATGATGACAATTTCAAAGACTGTGGATTTCAAATTTAGCGCGAGGTTAGGTTCCAATCCTTTTAGGTTAGTGTGTGTATATAAACAGGTAGCAACATTAGTTTTTTAAACCATCTCCCCACCCCTAATCCCCCTCTAAACACAACGGTCCCGTTAGACTGCAAAACTGGTATAAGTCGCAGCGGAGAGAGTTAGCGGCCCAACTTGTAAATAATTACCGAAATGCCGCCGATAGAAATATGCAACTAAAGGCGGGGTACAAATAGGAAAAAAGAAAGAAAATACAAACAAAAAGAAATCCAGGCTATGTAAGAATGAAAGATCACAGTGTGAACAAATACACATATCAACACAAGCATGAGAAAATAAAGAACTGGACAAGTAGGCGGTATCCAGATATTTTTGGCAGGAAAGTCGCAAATTAACTGGGACACTTATTAAAACCAGCAGCAGAATTGTCAAAGTTGGAAAACATATTTATACCTATATCTAATCAATAACTAATTAATTTTGATACTAAAATAGTCAACCAATAGGTTTTCAAGTTCTTCAGGTCTATCATTAAAGGGCAGCGCAATATAGCAAGAAAGAAGCCGAGCAAAGATGAATCAGTCGAGCAAACGAACTGAAGAATCAACGAACAAGTGACGAAAATGTGACATACAAGTTTTACAGTATTAAACAAACTCGGCTGTTGTCAGAAAGGAAAGAAAAAACAAACTTATCCCTGCTTTAGATAGAGGGCCGTTGCCCTTAGGGAATTGCAGTTGTACATATATTTATTATACATGTATTATACATTTTGTACACAAAACGTTCTAACATCTTTCATAAAAACACTTGTTATGCATTTACCGCAAATGTCGTAAACCAGATTATTACTAATGTAATAGCTAATGGACAGGTAGAGAAAGAAATGTGGGTAGCGTAATATTACGTAGAAGCTACTTAACCTGTACTCATAAAAATCAACTGAAAACATTGCTTTTCTCCTGGAAACTTACAAACTATAGGTATCACAAACCCAATATTTTAAATTCCTGACTTAAGCGTAGCTATTTTGTGTCTATAAATTGTCTTCCTATTTGCTGAATATTGAATCAAGGGATTAGGTTTCGCCTAGTGTGAAACCTGTAGAATCTATGTTTTATTAAATAATTACAGACCCAAATACAAGTTGCCAAAACTTAAAGTTGTATTTATTGTGCTCATCTGACAACAATTCTTCATTATTGGTTAGTTTTTTCATACAAAATATACTTAAAGTCTATAAAATATTTCCAGATTGAAAGATTATTTGGAAGAGTAGGTGAGAAATGCATCATCAATACTTGCATTTCCGTGAATACCAAGGACGTTTCGGCAAAGTACTATAAAAATCTTGGGTTTTACAAAATTAGAGATAAAAGGTAAGGGATAGTCAACGGCGGGGGAGACCTCATGCGTCGCAACTTAAATAGATATATTGTGGGTTAACACCCCCCAGAAGGAAAGGATGAAGTGAAGGGTTTCACAGCCATAGAGTCACGGGGAAAATTTTTGGGTGATAGTTCTTCATCTCGGCGCCAGGAACGCCACGCACGGGTTCAGAATATCGGCAAGTCAAACCATCCCAACACGAGGAGAGCAACCACAATGCCATCCCAACAACGAGAACAGCATTCATAATGCATCCGCACCACACCTGCCAGCACTGCCACCACGAGCCCAGAGGCATGCACACCTGAAATATGATAAGGAAAGTACATTTAAGTGAATGATGGAAAGGAAGTCCTGGAAAATATGCACCCCACATTCGCCACGAGAACTCCAAGTGAGAGTGCGTGGGCGATGAGGATCGAAGCCGCGATCTCCCGAATGCGAGTCGCACATGTCACTTCGCTTGGGAGTTCTAGGGGCAAAGAAGAGGAAGCGTTATATATAATCTCTTTTTTGGGGGGTAGTGTTTAACGCCCGCTTTTACTGCTCTGGAACCGCAGGTGATGATACATGAAGATGGAGCCCCGGTGGAATGTAATGGCGGGGGACCCGGAGAAAACCCACCCCTGCGCCACTTCGTCCACCACAAATCTCACATGCGGTCGATTGGGATCGACCCGGGCCGTCTAGGTGAGAGGCAAGTGGTCTGACCACTCGGCCACGGCGCGACCCATAATCTCTTTATAAGAATATAATTATTTCATAAAGAATACGGGCAGGATTTTTCAATTAAATTGACATTCCAGATTTAAAATGCCACCCGCGACACGCGGATAAACCAGCTAATAACGCTATTTGTACTCTCAGATTTCATCCCTTATCTTTCGCTCATTGATGAACAAAATAACGTTCAATTTAGCTACAATGATCAATACATCAACTTATGTGAGGAGGGATTTACAGAAATGTTGTGTAAGAGCTGATAGGATCTAGGAGCTTCAAGATGTGAAACTGGACAACACCACTGCTGCCTACACAGATGGCGATCGATGGCAACAGGTGTGCTGTGTGCCATATGGTCAGATTAGAACGGCCCATTACACAAGGTGGTACCACTTGTCATCATAGGCATACTCAAGCCGCTTGCTGCTTTCTGCCTCCCTACAACACATATATTAAATCGTTTGTTAATAGAAGGTAGAGAAAATATTGCATTCCACCTAGAAATTCGATATTGAAGTTTCACCGGAAATATATGTTTTCAGGTCGCCTGCATCAAAAACAGCCATCTTAGAAAGAGGTACGTGTGTGTCTGTGTTTCTGTAAACAGCATAACTCAAAAACGAAGAGTCCCATTAAATGCCAGACTTGGTGTTATTACCCTTCAGGAATGCGATATTAAGATTATCAAGAAGATCCCCCCAACGGAAATTATTCTTTACTTGGTAACTTTTTCGAAAATTTTGATTTTCTCAAGATTGGTTATAACGACTTTGATTAAAATACCAATGTTTAAGATATTTGAATAGCAAATAAAATGCAGATGTTGATTTCTGGGAACAGAATGCCATCCCACCAACTTCCTGGAAGCTTCTGGAAGTCGAGAAGAATCGAGAGTTACATTTCCGAAGGTTCCCTCTGGAAGTCCTCTTCATTCTGGATGACTTTTGTATAACAGGTAAATTGTGAGCCATAGACAAAAACACTGCACAGAAAATGTAAACTTGGTTAATACCACAAAAAAAAAAAAAAAAAAAAAAAAGGAAAAAGATATTAGGCATAAATTGTGTGCTTTAACTTTGTGCTGTAAGAATGTGTGTATCGCTTATATCTATACAATAAGAAAATGATTTCAGAGGCTATTCCTAGAAATTTCAAGATATTGATCTTATTTGTTATAAAATGTCTTAACATATGGTGTTTTAATCAAAATCTAAATTTTCCAATATAAGAATAGTCGGGATACAAAAATTTCATTGAAAATCTTCGTGTCGCATTCTTGGAATATGCAGAACTTAGATATAACATTTGGTTTTTAACGGTATTTTGTTTTTGTGTGCTGTTCACAGACGACACATATATGCGTGCACGGATGTTTTTCTAAAAACACCTTTTTAGGATTCAGAGGGCCTCAAATGTGCATTTCCAGTTAAATATCGGTATCGAATTTTTGGGCGGAGTGCAATATCTTCTCTACCTACTTACTAAGTGCGTGGTAGAGATAGTAGTCATGGTGCAATTCTTGTTTTTTTCTGGCAACGTAATATGCCATATTGATGGCAGCAGAAATGTGCCAGCGAAGCTTTGGTGGCTCTCCAGAAACGTCAGACTTTAAACCAATTGTTCAAATGTGAAATATGTGGTCACTGGCGTTAGCACGGTTAGGCAGATTCTCATTCAAGTAACGCCATACTTCATTGTGTTAATGGTGCTGATATACGCCTGGCTTTTGGGCTCCACGTCTAATTACGAGAATGGTAGCTGTTCTCATATCAAGATAGATTATTCCTGTCACAATGCCTTCAAGGAAGAAAAAGGGGCGATCGATTTTCATTTGTGATATGGCGTAAAGACATTGATCTTCGGCGAGTTTGCGATGTGCTCAACGGTTCTCCGTGCCCCATATTGGCATCCTATGTCGATTAATCCTTCCACTTGGCTACTTCAGAGAAAATTAGGGTTGAAAATCTTCCTGCTAAATAGCACTTGCACTTACACACACACACACACACAGGTATTGTTTGGAACTGGAGGCACTAACGGTAGATACACTTCCATGCCAAATACATATAAAGAGACAGTTTAACTGTTATTTCAGAATTCTTTTTCTCTAGCCCCAATATTATATATTTAATGTTTTGTCTCCGTTTTATCAAATTATAACAAAATGTGTAATAATGCACGTATATTGAGACAGGTATGTACATACAGAACATTTGGAAAGCTTCACTTAAACACCGCACGCTTTTGTTTAAGGCTAGATCTTCTAATTTTTGCAGAAATTTAAAATTACGTAACCTGATTTTCAAAACTCGTTTACGACACTATAACACATCATTGGATAAAGCCCTTAAGAATAAAAAGTTGGACTCCTTAAATAGTGAATCAAGAATACTTTCTATAACAGGAATATATTACAACACATGTTTGATACTAACTTTCAACCACAAATTACAAGTAACTAAGGCTCTTTTATATTGGAAAAATATAAAAATGTTGTGATAGCATTATAGTTATTTTTTAAAGAAAAAGAGCAAAAATCCACCCAACTGCAGTGAAATAAATCCCGTCAGCTTCAAAGCGTGCCACCGGTTTGATACTTGTGTCCTGCCCCTCCTCCTGTTTTACCACAGTTGCTAGGATTCGAACTCACATCTTTGAATGGATGGCCAATCCTATTGCCTTAACGATCACTACCCTCTGAACCGTTTCGCAGATTGTGCCTTCGGCAGGATTATAGAAAGATTAAACTGTATTTTAATTTAGTGCTTTTTATTGTGAGACTACAGTGTAACTTTAATATTTGATAAATGCACTATTTAGAAAGTTTGTATTAATATTCTGTAACACAAACATACTGGATAAGTTTCGTATTCAGTGACCAGACGTTCCTGGCAAAGAGAAAACAGGAGGGGAAGGGGGGGGGGTAAGCCTAACAGAGCAAATAGTTGCAACTGAAGAGAGACGTACACTACTGCAGGAATGTGATTATGTGCTCAGAACAGAGGCCAACGAGACAGAGAAAAAGAGAACTACCACAGCTAAATGTAAGAAGCCCCTGAGGGCCAAACCAGAGAAAGAGAGGAAACCACGTAATGAGAAAAATGTGCACTGCGTTACGGCGAAGCTTAAACGAGAGACTATATAACTGTGCCCTTCGGGAGTGGACAAAGTTTTGTGTGTGTGTGTTTAAGATGGGGGAATAATTATTATAGGGGCGTTCGCCATTTAGAGTCGCCATCCTTTTACATTTACAGCGCTATAAAAGAGTTTTCCTGCTCGGATATTGCAGAGAGTCCTAGGACAATCACACTTTATTTACACAATAACGCATCAAATCTGATGGAAGTTAAATGGTTGGGGTTGGATGCGTTGGCGGAAGATAGAAAGGAAAAACATTTTGTTTTGCATTTCCAGATTTATTTAAAAGCGGCTTGGAGTCCTTCTATGTTATGCATATTAAAACGGACGTTTTAAGTAATATTTTTCTCAGACTGGTGGAATAACAATGCCGAACATTTTATATTGTACGTTTATTTTTATTTAACACAGGGAGTTTTAAAAAAATTACCTACTCCATGCATCTAAATAGCTTTAAATCTGGATTACTGAGGATATTTTTACTTTCTCTAGCACGTGTATAATGTACATAGAAGGGAGAGAAGGTACCTACTGTGTTCCACTCAAAAACCTAGCAAAAAGTCTACCAAACTTCGCATTTAAGTTTAGTATCTTCCAAGGATGTAATATAAGTTTTACAAGAACATTCCCCATCACAAACTACCCTTTACTTGGAAACATTTTACATACATTTATTTTTCTCAAAAATAGCTCCAACGGTGCTCATCAATTTGCTTGAGCACATCAATTTTAATCAATTGAACAGCACCGCTTAGTACTACACACATTGCAGATATATCGAAAAATAAAATAAAGCTCACTCTAAAGAATACAATGAAAGAGACTCCAAAATGTACACTAAATTGTCAGGGGAAAGAGAAAGGAACGGAAACATATTACACTTACACTAATGCTGCGTCAAGCATGGCTTTAGTCGGGTTTAGTACCTGCACACGTCCCAGTTCAAAGCATGAAGCCTACTGGAAGGTGAGCAAAGAGCTTGCGAATTGTGTTGCCAACCTTCGACAGCCAGCAAGCCGCACAGACAGATAAAAATGACTGTTTTTCCTGAATCGAAAACCTAACGGTACCCATTTTAACAAAACATTTCAAATCATATAAATAACAATATATGATAAGAAATTGAAGAAATATTAATTTAAACAAATAAAAATGAACGTCCATATGTGTTAATAAATTTATCAACATAGATTCCTTCATCATAATTTGTAGAAGTAGAAAGCCAATTTTTATCTCTCACTTTAATATTAATTTGCTGGATATACTTTCAAATCAGCATTCGAATGCGGCCACTTGGGTCGAGAATATAAACTGAGGAACCTCTCAATAAAACTCACTCATGAGCGCCATCTTTGAATGTCAATGATCAACCCTAAAATCATCAACTTCATTTGAATTAATGATTTCTTCACATCCTGAGGAAGTGCGGCAACCTATGCCATGCGCTTTTTTTATGCCCCTTTATTGTCATCCATGGACCCACGGTATGAGCAGAACTAGTGAAGGGTTCATTCTTCTCCCTACAATCGCCAACATCAGCGTGAGGAGAAAAAGCAATTACAATAATGCGTCATCAAAGTTGTAACCTTTTTCAAGTCCATACAGTATATTTGTAAAACTTTTCTGCTTCGTAGTAAATCTTTTAGATGGCGCAGAAATGACCAAAGACTGAAGGTTCAAGCCGTATTAAAATTACAGAATACAATATACCTACTAAAAATCTATTTCCAAAATAATTTTACATATATAGTTGAACCGTATTTACTGCGTACGGTTCAATCGTCCAACTGTACAAATACGATCAAAACCGATTTGAACCGTTCGGTTTGTATAAAGATATGTTCTCGGATGTCGGTCAAGTTGTTTATTCCTGAGACATCATTGGGGTTGCTCCGATCCGGAAAGGATCTAAGTTCACACCCAGAGTCGCATACCTCACCGGATATTTGTTTCCACTGCCGGTGTTAAATGATATAAAATAGATTTATACTTGTTTTAAGTCAAGTATGAAGTTATATATATATTTTTTATTATTTTCGTCCATTAAGATTTTCTCGGGTGACGGGATAGTTTGTGGTATTTCGCAATTCTGCCACCAATATTCTTGTGTCTGAAATTACACTACAACTTCCTTGCAAAGACAAAGTGAGTCTATAGTAGACAGCAGCAAATTAAGTTCTGCTGAGAGGCCCGTATCTTTTCCATTTTGGGGAGTGTTTCAGGAAACATTTGCTCGAAGAAATGAGTGTTTTGATAATTTAACATTTTTATGATAAATAATAATGTATACACCATGTAACCATACATGTAACCGAAGAAGATATTGTATTCCAGCGAAAAATTCGATGTAGAGATTCCAGGGAAATACATATTTTGAGGTTCTCTGTAGCCAATGAATGCTTTTAAGAATTTCGTGTGTGTTTGTGAACAGCAAAGCTCAAAAAAGAAAATCCTGTTAAATATCAAACTTGATATTTAAACACAACATTCCAAGTGTGCGAACAAAACATTTCAAGAATATCCCCCACCCAAACTACATGGAACATTTTATTCTCAAAAATGTATCTAACGATTTTGATTGAAGTATCATATGTCTAAGATATTTTCATGCTAAATGAATGCATGTTGTGAATTTTACTGGAATACCCCTGAGCTCTTGTTCATTTTGAATACATTTTGCATAAATTGTAAACCATAACAGATAGAGAGGGTCTTATTGCACAGAAATATAGATCACGTTAAAATACATCATTTCCTAATTATTGGTTTCAGTTTTAAAATACACATTCCTAAGCTGAAAATTATTATTCATATTTCTTTCCCCTGTCGGAGTAAAGAGAACGGAATGTCAATGATTACATAGCGACCAGTTCTTCAAAGATTTAACTATCACTTTAACCGTAACCCCGTGTATCTACAGACAGAATGTAATAACGTATTTCTGAAAATGTTTAGAACGATGTAATGAAGTAGATCGAAACATAAATGTTTGTAAGGTTAAGTTTTTTGTAGAGATAATCATGTCAATTTAGCACTCAACATATTTCCACTGGTTTCTCCGAGTTGTTAGCGGAGTGCTAGAGGAATTTGGGGCATGGTCATGTTTTTTCCTAAGCATCCAATTCTCGGGGCCCCCAGTGTGTTAGGCGGAGCAAGTTGTTGTCAGGATTGGTGCCATGTTGGAATCGTCAACTGAAAGTACTCATACCTCTAAGTCTCTCCTTCATCCCTTCGACCCAGGGGTCGTATTGCAAGCACAAATTGCCTATCTACTTCTTACAAAATCAAGATTCATATTCTTCTATTATGTTCTTTGAGAATTACAATACTTAAGAGAATATTTCAAAATAATGTTTAGCATTCAAACGGCTTTCTCTACGAATTCTGCAAAAACTGCTTTTATAAAAGCCTATTCTCTATGCACTTCTTGCTAATTGAGATAAATGTTAGCATAAATGGTTTAATTTCATATTTCCTTATACGCCTCTCACCTAGACGGCCCGGGTTCGACCCCAAGCGACTGCATGTGAGATTTGTGGTGGACAAAGCGGCACTGGGGCGGGTTTTCTCCGGGTTCTCCGGTTTCCCCCTATATTGCATTCCACCGGTCTCCATCTTCATTCATGTATCATCAGTGTCACCGCCTGTGGTGCCATAAGTAGTTAAAGTGGGCGTTAAACACTGGCAAAAAAAAAAATCCTTATAGAAACAAGGGAAACAAGGGATATTTTTCTAAACTAATGTAGAGGCCTCGAAACTTATATTTCCAGTGAAATCTCGACGTTGAATTTTGGTTGTAATACAGTACTTCCTCTGCATACTACAGAACCACAGAAAGTAAAAATGCAGTAAAATATTTGTTAACATAAATTGGATTTATTACCAGCCCAAATATCATATAACAATAATGGGGAAATCAAAACACGATTCGCTGGATAGCGTATACTGTGAATAAAATAATAAATGAAAGGTCCAAGCTCTAATCCAATAAATCATGCAACACAGGATGAATATGAAACCAAGAAAAAAAGAATTGAATTATGATGCGGTTATTGTTTGATTGCATCGCAAAATAAATATATACATACATGATATTGCAGCTGAAAACAATTCAGTGATACAACATAGTTAACGTTGGCCACTCAGTATTTTGTTTACTTCAGAAAGTCAATTTAAGATTCTTTAGTTCTGACAACTTTCTAATTTCAAAGGAGAAGTGAGGAACACAGGCATACACGTCCAATCTCAACCCGTTCCTGTGGCCGCACTCGCATACAGCCAGCTTTAGTGTTTCATGGTGAAGGTGGTTCGATATATCTGCGAGCGTGAGTGAGCGAGTGTCTGTGTCTGTGTCTGTGTGTGTGTGTTTGTGTGTGTATGTATCTTGTGTAATAACAATGAAGCGGAACAACTCTCTTGTTTTTTTTTAATGCATTTATTTTAAGTCGCTTAACTACAAGGTCTTATAGCGACTTTAAAAACTTTAACACATGGGATAAACATATAACATTATGCAGTATATTAACTTTACAATACATTAAGCTAAAATATTTAACAAATTTACATACATTGTACAGTGAGATTGCATTGTGAAGCAGTTTTACAATAATTTATCATACACTTTGGTGCATTTAAAAAACTGTTTCAGTCTAAGACATGAGCTCGAATTCTTCATTGACAGCTTTAGGTTATCTGGAATATTGAGTTTTTTCCTGTAGAGTTGGTAGCGCGAGCAGTTCTCGACTATGTGCCGGATACGTTTTCTTGTATTGCAGGTTGTGCATTGCGGTGGCTCTTCTTTAGAGAGGATATAGGAGTGTGTAAGTTTTGTATGTCCAATCCGGATTGTGGTTATGAGTATCTGGTCACGACGATTTAGGAATTTGACTGAAAAAGGTACAGTAGAATTACCTTGGAGTTTACTTTTGGGAGAGGTAACCCAAGAGCTTTTCCATGTATCGCGGAGAGTTCTTTTCAAATGAGCATTGACGTCTTGATATGGAATGTTCGCACTTGGGTTTATATCTATTGTCCGCATTCAGGGGTCCCTGCGTTCAAATTCCGTGGCCAACTAATCTGGCTGGAGTTTTATCGTGGTTTCCCTCAGTTGCTAAAATAAATACCGGCTTGTATATTTAATAGCACGAACCAAAGTATAACCTTAGGTCTAAAACAATAGCAAAACTGAAAATAGGTGCTAATTGCGATTTCTGTGCCATATGCACAGACAATGACAGCAGTAAACTGGACTGCAATCTAATCCAAACTCCTTGTCGCGGAGCTAAGTGTTGTGGTGGAAGAAAACGAGACCTCAAAAGTTACACTAAGCTGTCTGACTACGGATGATAGTACAGCTAGACAATCTCACATAAGTTGGGTGCGCGGATAAGACCCCAAAACGGCTACTGACCACCGCATACTGTCAGTAAAGTGTCTTACAGTGTCGCGATATGACCAAAGTGACGTAGAACAAAATAGAATTTTAAACAAATGAAAATATAACAGAAAAACGTAACATAATAAAACACAGAGGACATGAAATGAAAAGAAATAAGCAAATAAAAAGAAAAAAAAAGAAGAAAAAAATAATCTCAAAATATCTTGTCTTACCTTGGAGTATCATGAAATATGCCAAACAGCTGAATGATTTTCAATCATTTGTACAGACTGACTTGCCAATCATAGGAAAGATCGATTCATAATAGTATCAGTCATTGCAGCAAGGTCATCAACCAGCTGTTTTACAACATTGAGTTTTATACTGGATTGGCCGTTTAAGGGTATATGAAGCACTCTACGCAGCATATCAATTGGATAAAGTGCCTATCAATCAGAAGAAATGGAAGGCTTAATTAAAGGCAAAACTGCGTTGTTCCAGAGTAAGGAAAGTTTCATGCAGAGCTTTTACAATGCCCAACCGACATCACTATGCTGCAAGAGATGGAGAAGATTAGATTTCGTTTCATTTTAAAGGTTTTATCTCCTTCCAAATTTCATGAAAAGATTCCAAAGTAATTGTAACAAAAATAATAATGATTTGTTACAGAAGGTTTGTAACATTGTCAGAAGTAAAATATTTAAGGCTTAATAATTTTTAGAACAGTTTTAGAGTTTGTAAACGTAACATGTAAGTTTTAAAGTAAGTAGCTCCTTTTTCAAAAGTAAATAAAATTATTGCATAACATCTTAATGTAATTAATTTTAAAAATAATGCGTTCATTGTAGCAAAAACATGAGTCTTTACAATTATCAGTACGTTTTTGAAAAGGCAAACTATTAAAAAAAGCCTGATGTGTTCCATTCACATGACTTTCTTTACATTTATGTAACAAATTATTGTTAAAAAGCTTATTCTTCTATCTAATGCATGATAATCGAGATAAACATTAACAGAAATTGTCCTTTTTAATTGGTTCCTTGCAAGTAAAAGGGAAAGATTTAATGTGTTCCATTCACATGCTGTCCTCTAGCTGTTCAGTAAACAAATCTGTTATTCAAAACATTAATCTGTTACCACATCATGCTAATCAATCAATAAGAAGAATTAGCCTTATTACTAGCTTCCTTGTAAGTAGAGCGGAAATAAGATAATGCACAGGCTAAAGTGTCAGTATTATCCTTTAAAAGCCGGTCACTATGTGAAACTATTGAAATTCCAAACTCTTTGCTTGCCAGAAGTAAAGAAACGAGAAGAAAGATATTTTCCTGTTCGGGAAAAGTTAAATGGCTTAAAATTAAATCCAATAATTCGGGGTATTTTTTTAATGAGCTCTCCAAATTTTTGTGTAGTAAGCTTTTGTATATCTGTTACAGTTTGCCAATTATATAAAAGTCTTCCAGTATGAATAGGTCATCAGAGGTCATTCCCAGAAAATTCAAGACATACATTTCCTTTGTCATAAAACTATATTATACATAAAGTATTTTAATCAAAATCGTTAGTCATTTTTTAAAAAATAAAAATTTTCGAAAAATGTTCCATGTAACGGGTAGTTGAGGATGGCGGATTTTCTTGAAAATCTTCGTGTCGCATCCTTGGAAGATACTCAACTTATATACTAAGTTTGGTATTTAAATGACTTTTCGTTTTTTGAGGTATGCTGCTCATAGACAGACAGAACAGACAGATTTTTTGGATTCAGGGGTCCCAAAACCTGTATTTCCGGTGAAATCTCGTTATAACATTTTTGGGTGCAATACACTATGTACATTGTACCCGTAGAGAAAGTAATAATAGGTCATGTCAACACATCTTTAGGGAATAGTAACTGCAGATAAAAATCAGTTCTAGAGAAACTACAAAACCCTTGAAAGGATTTCAAATTCAATTAATAAAAACCAGCAGATTTTATCACATTTTAATTCTGAAAATTTTGTTTTATATCAATAGACATTCATATATGCTAATTTCCAAATAAATTTATATTCGTGAACACGCACTGTGATTTTAGTTCATTTTAATTTTAGGTTAATGGTTTTCTTGTTCTCACTGTTGGTGACTTTGGCTAATACTCGGTAACATATTTCACTGTTTTTTTAATGTGCTCTGTTCTGACATATGATACAATGACGATTTGATTTTAAACAACGCAACTAGGAAATAATTACCATTCATACCTATAATCTGCTAGGCTTTATTCATCTTATAATATTAATAAATGTCAGAGTTTATGAGTTTCATAAAATAAACTTGTTCTTGTTGCACACTCGCAAATCTGACGATAAACTCGTTTGATATCCAACTTGCTCTACCAGTCATAACTTCCTGACCTTCTTTCCTCGCTCTTATCACTTCGTCGTACCCTGTTCTATAAAGAAGAAACGTGGTACCACGATATTCGTTCTTAAAGTGGAGCTATCTATCCTAACTTACAAAACGGAATGAAAATGTTGAGAGCATCGCTACATAAATATCTTTACCTTACTCCAGAATATTCAACTGTATTTGTTGACTACGTGTTGATGATAGGTATGTCTTCTGAGAAAAAAATATATGTAATATTTTTTTGGGGGGGATTCAATAGCCTATAAAGTGCGGTGTAGTAGCTGGAACCCTCAAACTTAACCCCCTTTGTATTCTATATTAATATTCTCTTTTTCTTTAGCAATTGCAAAATAATTTATTAAATTATTGGTGTGCATATTAGCCTCAAATGAAATATTTTTCTATTAAAATACAATTTTATCAGCGATCATTTCTTTACCAATTATCTTTAAATTAACTTATTATTTTAACTTTATTCTATAAATTTATGTGAAAATATAGAAACTAATTTTAAATCTCTTAAAAATACTTTCCTATTAAAATAAATGTATAATCAACTCATTAATACATATAAAAGTTCGCGTGCTAACGAGCCAAGATCCTATTCGATGGACAGATGAGAAACGAAAGTTTTAATCATAACGCATAGTTGTGAAGTTATTGCCACAAAAGATGACTATCAAACTAAATGATACTGCATCTCATCTCAGCACTGTGTGCTTGCCTGCTCATCATCCGGTATCCGGCTACCTGTCTAAAGGTCAACTTTCGCATTTTCTCACCTAGCTTAGACTGATATTAGCCGTAAACAATTGGCCGCTCGTGTTTGTCGTGTAGAGGGTTCGTGAATTTGTGGAAATTTTGTGTTCGTAAAACTTCTAACCCATAATGTTACGTTTAGAGACATCTCCCGTTGCTCACAAGAATATTTGTACTATCCTATAGAAATCTTGGAGTGTTTCTTACACCGCTCCTAAATACAACCGCCGATCACATACAGGTTATTGAAATAGGTTGTGTTAGTCACTCTGGTGGGCTACACTAAGGCAATTCTCTCATTAGTACGTGGCGTATCGAGTTGTGTGATATGGAGTGCAGTAACGGCCGCTTCTCAATTCATATTCCCTGTTATGTGTAATTCATGTGCCTGTGATGAGGGAAGCCATTAGCCTCTTTGTCTGGTGAGAAGCGAGGAGAAGGGTATCAGTGGCCCCCGAAGCAACATTTTCTGCTCAAGCTCCCAATATTTCACAAAGTAATGACGCCCCGCATCTCTCCCGCTAGAACTTCCCTTACATCCATCAACTGGAATCATTCTTCTGAGATTTGAACTTTAATAACATTCACTGCAGTGTTACGGTACCAAACCCAAACTCTATTTTATACAATGCTGTTATTAAACCAAAGTCAATTAACTGCTCGCGCAGGCAACTCCGCAGAGATCAATAAAGTTTCTCTTCTTTATCAGTCACAAGAAGAAACTGACGACAGTAATTGTTAAATACAGCTGGAAGAACATTGACTTTCTAATGTTTTCCTTGTCTGTTTCGTTTCAATACCACCCTTAAAGGCGGGTGACTGCTTCAATAATCAACATACAATTAAGCTAAAGATTAACAACTTTGAAAACATGTGGTACGAAACATGTTAAAAATGAGGCAAAATTTATATACGTGCCATTTGTTAATATTAATGACGACATGAACCCGGATAATGAAAATGCTGTCTTTGTGGCACAAAGGCTTTTTGGCGAAAGAGCTATAAGAATAATACAGTAAAGTTATGCGAGACCAAGGAAGGCCACGACGGCAAGAAGGTGGTACGTTTAGCTTACCTCTGCGAAATGTGTGTATATCTGTGTTGTTAGGTCTTCTGGCGAGTTAAATTAACACTCTGGTGTTAAAATGGTAAAAAATGCTCTTTTGGAGAAAATCTACATTTTGTGAGAGAATGAATTCTTGTTGCATATGGAATTTTACAATATTTTTCTAAGTTCCTGCTGCAAAAGCATTAATGTCACTACTCAGAACCTTACTGAAAGAAAATTATATCATACATTGTGTTTTAGCCCACCAAAAATTTCAATTCATCACTATGTAACATGCCAAAATATTCGTGTATTAATGGTTTACAATTTAACTATTAAAACATGTTACTAATGTTTAATTTTATATGTTTATAGTTGATATGTATTTTCCTTCAAAGTTAAGCATTTATTATTATTATTATAAAATCACCCGAAAAATTATTTTTAATTAAAATTGCTATTGGCTTTGTTTGTAAATACTCAAAATATATTACTATAATCATTTTCAACTAATATTATTGCATGATAACCAGCAGTTCGGTCACTTGTAATAAAAAACTCTTATAATTTTTAAACTAATTTCGTCCAGCACTTACCCGGCTGATGTTCCGAGTAGAAATCATTAATAAGCAACGCTTGGAAAGTTTCAAGCCTTAATTTGGTAATTTTTGTGGAATAAATAACCATTTAAATCTATAAACACACAAACGAAAAACCTGGAGCCTGATCTGAAAAGAGGATATGACACCGTTACACCAATAAGATCTTTAAGTGCTTAATTAAGTTTGAGGTAGGAAACAAACAAAAAAAAAAAAACACTCTCACATGTCCTCAGGTATTTTCTAGCAAATAAAAAGGCAAGAAAAGTGTAGGGGTGTTTAAAATTATTGCAGATGCCAAAGTTACTTTTTTATGGCTAACGGTAATTCTAAATGGTGGCCAGGAATATTATTTGACTATTCAACTTTGATTTGGTTTCCCCACAAAATATAAACGATTCACTTCAGGGGATAGTTTTTCCAGTTAATTTTAACAAATAAGGATGAACTTATTACCATGTGTGTAACAAGACAGGATAAAACAAACTGTGCATCAGATATTTGCTATTTTAATTCATTGACTTAAGATTAATTTTTTTCTGTTAAAATCTTTGGAAAAATTAATTTTATGTTCTTATAAGGTTCTAAAAGGTATAACTCCACAAATATGCAAGATGTTTTTAAAACCCATGCACCTATCTATTACTAGTTTATTTCTACTATGAATATGCAAACTATTAATGACCGAATTAAAAGCTTAACTTTAAAAAGTATTCATCAATTTGGTATGACATTTTAGAAATGAATGACTTGCATCTTTAAAAATAACGAATCAAAGGCTTTTAAATTGTTTTATTTAGTGCTTGCTATAATATAATATCAATTTCTAAAATTTTCATCAGGTTTGTGTTAATAGAATAAAAGTTGCATTTATTAATACAGTTTCCCCCTATATATAATCCATCCTTTTATAAAATGTGCATATTTATAAAATAATACTTTAAAGTCACTTCTAGAACTGAACAACAGATATCTGAATGAAACTTGCGTTGCAGATGGCTGTCTAGTAGGCTTGACAGATTTTTAAAGTAACAATAAGATACTCTCGCTCCCAACCTGGTTTTGAAGGCCAGGTGGTACTGTAAATATTTACTTGCAAAAATTACTTATATTTACACATCTATGTGTACTCTATGCTAAAATGTCAAAGAAACAATCACGATTACTTTGTCCTGAAATAAATAAATAAATATATATATATATATATATATATATATATAAATTCTTGTACATTAGTTTATTAATCATTTGTATAATAAAATTACAATTGTTCATCTCATAATTATAATGGTGAACTGTCATACTTCATAGTGCTTCTTTTCATTACACTGTCAAAAAAAATGTTTATAAGCATTTTCTTATACTTGTCGTTCCCTACATATTCCAAATAAAGCTTCTACTTAGGTTCTTGGCTTCACCACGTGACCCTATGACGAACCCATACATATAAACACATACTATATACACCATTAGGACATGACCATGTGATCCCTTCACCAATGCACGAATACATAACGTAATGAAACACAGAAATATGATTGTATTGGCGGTAATCCAGGACCAAACTTTTCCTTCTCAAAAGGGAAAATTACATGTAATATGGGACTCCTGTCAAGTCTACTACAAAAAAAGTGCAAGTAAGGAACCTAAATTATTCTAATGATCCACTTTATAATGATAATGTATGTACGGATAAACTATTTAACAGTTATGTATCAATAACGCAACCAATTCTATCAAAAGATCAGGTAATTGATGTCAATGCTAACGATAGGCTTACCTTAAAGATAATGTATATTATTTGGAACATTTACAGATCCTTGTAGTTAGATAATATCTGCTCAGCCTTAGAAGAAGTTAATATTTTTGGAAGTGGAAAACGTTTTTTTTTTAATAGAATTATTTGGTTTTCGAAGTTTATAAATGGACTAATACACAAGAAAGAAAAACAAATCAAATTTGAAAAGTTAATAATTAGAAGTGTGTACGGTTATTTGGAAAATAGATAAATGTTGCTTATAAAAAAGACCAATGATTCAAGTAAAATATTAGTATACAAGTCTTCATATTAATTTTCCATCAGTACGAGTTACGAACAAAAGTTAATAGAAAGAGCTAATTAATAAAAGTGATAGTATTATTAATGGGCTGTTAAAATTGAGCTTAAATAGTGAAAATTATGTTCAACGGTGGACAGAATATGATGCTCAAAGGGCACTGAATAAAATAAGATCTGCTTAACAATATCAAATAGACTGGCCTAAAATACAACGTACCAACCAATTCTTCAATTGCTTAGGAAAATGGCAGCTTTTTGCTAAAATTGTTAAAAAAGTTTCAAGATTCACTTGTGCCATCATTTTCTAATCTATTTTTGTTCTATTTTAGGAAATCGTAAACAACAACAACATATTTTAACATAGGACTTTAAGATGTGAATGTACTAGTTGTAATGTAGCGTATATCTGAAGCTGAAACTTAACTATGCAAACTTGGAATTTCAATTCTAGCATATATGACCCACACTTTCATTCTTCAGTATTCATCCAATTTTACACAATTTAAAATGAGTAACACAATTCTGAAAATATTTATATCGATTAACAGTAAATAGATGGAAAAATAAGCCTTTGTAGACGGGGTATATTTTAAACGACGGTGGAAAGTGATAGGCGAATATAACATATTCTTTGGGCAGAGGCTTCTGAGACATGAAAAGGGTAAAGGTACAAAAGTAGCTTGTCTATGAAACGATCGGTTATGTGTGTGTCTCTTCCACTATCCTAAAATACTCTGACCAAACAACACCAGCCTCTGTATATAATAAATCAGAGCCCAGAATTAGGCTAAGTAATTCACCATTAATGTACTGAGATTAAAATACTCACATAAGGAACTTGCACAAAATTTACATCACAAGATTTTTTAGTCAACCTGAAACAAAGTTCCTACACACAACCTTTTAAACAATGGGATTATTTGAAACCTTAAACATGTAATTAAAATCTGATGCAGGATTTTTCTGAAAATCTTCGTGTCGCATTCTTGGAAGAAAATCAACATAACTAAAAGTTTGATTTTTAGCGGTATTTTCGTTTTTGAGTTATGTGTACACACTAACACACACGCGCGCCCGCGTAGAGAAAGTATTAACATGTGTTCATTAAGATGACTTTTTCTACTCTTTTTGCAAGAAATTATTTTTATAAAAGCTTATTCTTTTATTTACTTCATGCTAATCGAAATAATCCTGAGCAGAAATGGCCTTTTTATTTTTTTCCCATTTACATACATAGGCAATAGGGATATTAGCTAAAACAGTAATCAAATACCTTAAAAGCTGGTCGCTATGCCATGCAATTTCAATCTCTCTATATGGCAACACAGAAAGAAAGAAAAACAATTGACGGCTTCCTATCTTAGAAAAGTTTTAAGTATTGGAACATTTAAACGAATAACATGGAATATTTCGGAAAATTTTAACTCCACAAAAGAGAGTATTGGACATACATTGTGTGTTTTAACGAGATCCACGTTTTTTGTGTATTAAGATTTTCTCTTTCTCTCACGTATTACCAGTTTATGCAAAAGTCATCCAACATGAATACATTTCCATAAAACTCAAAATATACCTTTTATTTGCGATGTAAATATCTTTAAATGTGGTATTTTAACCCAATCGTAAAGTGTTTTAGGAAAAGTACAATTTTTGGAAAATATTCCATGTAAAATGTAGTTTTGGATGGAGGATTTTGTTGAAAATCTTCGTGTATTTTTAGAAAACACTTTTGATGTGAATGGAACACAAGTCTTTTTTATTAAACATTTTTTCGTTTCTTTCTCTATTTAAAAGTGACATAATATTTTACTCTGAGTCCTTTTTAGCTGTCTCGTGGCCATTTAAATATTAGAGTACATTGCATTATAAATATATGTTTTAATTGTTTCATTTATATAGCTCTCTTTAACATCTAAAGTCATATCGGCTTTTGCTTTAGAAACAATTTGTTGACTGTAGTTCTTTGATGTTGGGTATTTTCACACAAACACTCAGATTCGCTCTTATATACATACTTCCAGGTTCTATGGGGGATAAGGCATGTAAGGAATGATCCTAGTTAAAGAAAAATTCCCCACCGTAAACCGGAATCGAACCCGAGGCCTCCAGATAAGGAGTCAGCTCGCTGAAAACCGGCCACGAAAGCAGTCAAAACTATTTTTTTCTTCCTCGTATAAAAAGTCTCTTGCGGAGTAATTTTTGGTAGATTGTTTTAAAATTTAGAGTATAAGCCCTTAAGATCTTTGTTTGATAATTTTGTCTGCTTTTTAGCGTTTATGCGGCAATAAATATCAAAACATATTTTTTTATTAAACTGCAGATACAAAAAGTTCCTGTTACTTTCATTATACACTAATATCTAGACCAAAATTTATGTGCATGTACATTACGAATATTCTTACCAACTATTACTCATTTAACGTGAAAACTGTCACGAAAGGAGCATTTTATATAAACAATTAAATCCTCAATTACAAAATTAATAAAACAGAAACTGCTTAGAGTAGATTGTTTATTTGTTGTACAAATACATAAGCAAGAGTAATAAGTAAACAACATTTGAAAACGTATCTTAAAACTTATTTTAAATTGAATGCTCCTTAGAGTAGGCATTATGTAAAGAAGGTTTAGATGGATTGTATTCTGATTTTACAGTTGAACTTTTAGACACATTTTCTTGTTACATTTGATCGCCTGGGTTACAGTGACTGAATCCTGCGAAACCCAAGGGATGTAATGAACCTTCCAAGTATTCGCCTTGCTACCCGGGAAACTCCCGGAACAATCCATTGGTCTGGTAGGCCGGCCTCGGGAATCGAACCCACGATTGTCCGAATGCGAGCTGTACATTTTCCCGCGGCAACGCCCATTCAATATATTCATTCTAAACTAGCTGCCCGCCCAGGCTTCGCACGGGTGGTGTACCTAATGAAGAAAACTCAGAGAAAATCTTCCGTTTACAGTACGACCATACAATGAATAAAATTACAATTAAATAATTAATTAATTACAATACTTTTTTGTAATGCCTTGTAATCTACAATTTTCCTTCCGGAGAGAAAACAAATAGCGCCGATGGTTTGCCGACTCTCGAGCACGCAACGTACAACTGTCCATGCGAAAAACACGACGATTCAAGGTACACTTCTAACGACTGGCCTTGGCATTTATTGTCATTGCGAATGCAAGGCGCACCGGAAACTGAACACGCTTAAATTCAAAAGGAAGGTCGGTTGACGTTAGTGGTATTCTTGGAATAAGTATATCCTCGCCTTTGAACTTTCCTATGTTATATTAAATCAAAATGTTCATAAATTTTTTTCACAGCGAGTTTGTTCCGCTGCATAATTTCAGTTGATTAAGATTGTGTAGCATATTATCACCTTGAGCTGTAAAGTGTGCGGCGGTAATCCTGGCAAATCCAATGAATTTAGGAATTCACTTAGATAATTGGCGATTTCATTTGGATTGGTAATGGAATCGACTTAAATGAATGCATTTGTCCATCAATTTTACTCTGAATTTGTACATTCAAATCATCTACATTCTTATCAGTTGCTGCTAAAATGGCTAGATCGCTCAACCAAGCTTAGTTTTTGTAATTTGCAGCAATATTTGGGAATACTTTCGATATCAATTCTTCCTTTGACGTTTTGAAGTGACTAAAATTTGAAAAATAAACATTTCGTTCACTGGAAACGAAATGAGGTCAGAAGAAGTGTCAACAGGAATTTGCTCAATGCCAATGTCTAATAATGCCTTTGCATCTGAAAAGCGCAATGATGTGCTCAACGTAGCATATATTGTGGTATTGCAAAAAGGATGAAGGCAGCGCACCCATAAGGTATTGTGGAATGCATGACAAATGCAGTTAATAGCGTGGGCAACCAAGGATGTCATTGGCATAATAACAATAATGGCAGTGCTTCCATAGTGTGGCAGGTAAACGCTGACATAGGTAATGAATTTCATTAAGGAGAAAGTCACAAAGTAACATTTATGCTTCTTCCGAATCTCTTTCTTTCCTTTACTCCTAATGTTTTCTACTTCTTTCTTTATTTTCTCCTATGTCAAAACTGCCATTTTTAAGGCTAACAATGACTGACATAACTAAAGAGAAAATAGTCTTATTGGGTAATTGATAAACTTTCGTTTGATGATGGCTTTGTGTATTAAATTTATCCATTTAAACCAAAATATTACTTGATCAAATGTATTAAGAGCACCGCAGTTGCAGTGTGATGGTGACGCGGGTATCTTCATGTTCTTTAGTATAATGTCAAATAACCAACATCTGCAATAGGAAGTTAACCTAAAACGGATCCCGTCATTTCTCCGCCATTTTCAGTTTCGTTTATAAGGATGTGACCAAGGGAACGATAGTTAATAGATAAGAAATATATTTAATTTTCACTTTTATTTTACTTCATTGTCTCCATAACCGGGTGCATTCCCTTAGCATTGAATGGGGAAGAAAAATAGAGCAGTCTCATACTACGGCCATCTGATGGAAAAAAAAAAATTAGGTATTCGTTACCAGGAAAACCTTGCTTCTTTATTTTAAACGATAGCAGTAAGGAAAGGACAGTTAATACATAAAAACTGTATTTGAATTTCACTGCTGCATTACGTCATTGTCTCGATAAACTGGTGCGTTACCTTAACATTGAATAGGAAGGGAAATATATACTTGTACTACGACCATTTAGCGACAAATGCCTGTGGTACCAATTCCTCCAGATCTTCAGGCAGCACTCGGCAAACCAATCAAATTATTATCATTGTTTAAATATATAAAATAAACTTACTACTGCACTGTAAAACATTGTATATTTTTAATACACTGTTGTATTACAAGCTAGATATAATTATTAATTTAATGTGTAAATGTTGTATTCAAAGTGTTACAAAATGTCTTATTGTTACATGATGTCGCTATAAGACCTGTAGGGTTAGGCAACATTAAATAAAGGTATAAATAAAAAAAACTGTGGTACCACTGCCATCTGGCGGCCATTAACCGAAATGCGTTACCTTGGCACTGCTTTAATTCATATTATGGGATTTTAGAAACTTTCCTGTACAATTTTTAAGCATTTTCTTCTCTACAAGCCTTGTCGTGACAATAACAAATAAAAAAAAATAAAAAAAAATGAATTGTTCAAGCGTTGTGTCATTATTTCCATAAACTGTTGCGCTACCTTAACAATGAATGGGGGGGAAAATACAGCTAATGTCATCAATCGGTAAATAAATAAGTACTTACTCTAGGTGCTAGTCGCCATGAAAGCTTCTTTCATTCTTAATATTAAACAATAGGAGTAAGGAAAGGACAGTTAATACAAAAAAATGTATTTGAATTTCACTGTTGCGTTACGTCACTGTGTCGATAAACTGGTGCGTTACCCTAACATTGAATGGGGAGGGATCACTGCCATCTGGCGACTATTAACCGAAATGCATTCCCTTGGCATTGTTTTTATTCATATCATGAGGTTTTAGAAACTTTACCGTACTATTTTTAAACATTTTCTTTTCCAAAAACCTTGTCGTGACAATAACGAGCCCAATATAAAAAGAATATATATATATATATATATATATATATATATATATATATATATATATATATATATGTGTTTAGATTCCTATACACTAGCGTCGTTCTGAGCGCACAATTCGTAACATACAGTAAAGACGAAAAACTGTGACTTCAGAGCTTGTTGAACAAAGACTATTTTTAATACTTTTACGGTTCAGTTCATCGACATCAGTGCCGTTGAGAGGCAGCAGTGTTGCCAATAATGCTCGCGTGACGTAATAGTTGTACCTCTCTCTCTCTTTTCATTCCGAGATAGTGTGTATGTATGCGTTAATGCAGTCAGCGCTCTCGGGAAAGTAATGCAGTCTCTTATAATCCATATTCTCCGCAATTATAGATGCTTTTTCGTGCTTTTCATACCGTACATTAACAAGATGGCGAGTAGTTCTTGCGGATGAATCTATTTTCTATAGGACTGCAGTTTCTGTGGAAAGCTGCTTTTCTTTGGAGCAGAAGATTTTGGTAGGCAATAGTTTATTTCTTCACACCGTAGAAAGAAAGAAAAAAAAAGTATTTTTCATGGGGATTGGATTTATGCCCTTGTGCATTCGTACAAAGTAACAAAATGACCGAAAATACAGCTTCCGATGGCTAAAAATGACTCAAATGTACCTATATTTAAATATCCGACATACGAAGTGCTCCTTTAAATTTGAAAGTAATAAGCTTTTTAATAAACATAATTAAAGCTTATTATTTTCTTTACTACACATAAGAGGTATTGTATGCCACCCAAAAATGCAATGACGAGATTTAAAAAAAAGTGTTTTGAGGTTCTCCTCAAGCGGAATAAAACTATTTTTAGAAAAAAGCTCAGTATCTGTTATGTTGGGCGAGTGTGTGGACATCATAGCTTCAGAACCAAAATTCCACTAAATATCAAAACTTGTTAAATACGCTTCCATGGATGCGATGGAAGATTTTTCAAGAAAATTGCACTCCAAAACTATTTCTACCTCGGAACATTTTTGATTTTCTCAAAACTTACTAACGGTTTATTAAAACACGATATATTTTTAAAGAAACGAAATGTGTTTCTCGAATTTTCTCGGAATATCTCCGAATTTCTAAATTGCTTTTGCATAACTGGTGAATCTCAAGAGATAGACAAGATCTTGCTACACAAAATAGTAACTTCGTTAAAGCACAAACTGCTGTAAATAAATATTGAGTTAACCATTTCCGTGTTATTAGCTTGAATTTTCAAAACCATATGCTTTTTCAAATCAAAATTCATTATTTATTTGGTCATCCGGAGTGACTACAACTTTTAAAATATTACTTAGGGGCCCTCTCTTAATGGATTTGACTATAGCTTAAAACCTATATTCTCCCAACTTCTTATAGCTTCAAGGAATAAGTAATAAGATAATGTCTGGCCAGCCTCGGTAGAGTGGTGTCAGGAGGTCCCACATTTGAATCTCGGTTAGGGTGAGTTACATGGATAAGAGTTTTCCCTTAGCGTGAAGTGTGGGATGTCCGATAAAGCTAAGGTCTGTGGACCCCGGGTATATTTAAGCATCATTTCACCCGTTTTATTCATCGTCTGATGACATCTAGGTTAATTAAAAACAATATCTAAAAATAAAAAATGAAGCTTTCCTGGCGACGTATTAATTCAAAATCTTCTCGAACTTCTAACCAGGTAAAAACTTGGCTTGATACCAACGTTTCGAGGGAGTGCATCTTCCTCGTCTTCAGGGTGAACTGATGGATTGAGCTTGCGGAGACTGGTATTTATAAGAGCTAGAATGAACCAATCAGATGTTAGCTTCATTCCAGCTCTTATAAATACCAGTTTCCGCTAGCTCAATATTCGGTTTGCTTCGGCGGTACCGGACACCACCTTCACCCAATCTTCCCACCCATCTCTGTAGAGTAGCTAGTGCATGGTCACCCTGAAGACGAGGAAGATGGACTTCATCGAAACGTTGGTATCAAGCCAAGTTTTTACCTGATTAGAAGCCCGAGAAGATTTTGAATTAATATCTAAAAAGTTTATCTTGATTGGCATGAAGTATATAGAAGAATCAGCTTGCATGGATAGCACTAATTGGCTGGGAGCGGCGCTAACCACGCCCCACTGTCCAGTGGGGCACGCAGCGGTCAGGTGGTATGTCTTGGCCCGGTTTCGCGCGATGTGTCACGGAGTTTAGTTTTTAGTTTGTTAGAATCATTTGTACAAGAACAAGTACAGAAACTCGTGCGAGTGCACGCATCTGATAAATAAACATACATACCTCTATGTATATTTATTTAATATCCAAGAAACACTGATTAACCTTTAATGTGCTCGTTTTAATTATCATTTTTTGGAAAATGGAAGTGTCAGCGGATATACCAGAGTTCTTACTCTAGAACTGAAGAAATCAAATCTTAATCCTCTTTTAGGCTTAGCTGCTTGGATATTTGTGGAAATAAACTTACGATGACACGTAAACACAAATAAGTCATTGTAGCACATCCAAATTAGTATTTTCATCCCTAGGCCAATCTTTCTCCCTTTCTTAATAATTTATCATTATCATGATCAACCGAATGATAGGTCATTTGCCTGTTTCGTTCTTAGAATAATTGCTTCTATTTTCATCTGTTTTATTAGGAGGGCTTTGATCTTCAAGAACCAATTGCCCTTCAGCATCTCATATTTCAATTAAATTCACACAATGCAAACGCACACGCACATACATACACATAGAACATTTTTCTTAAGCATACTTGCCATATGTGGCATACCGGAACTATTGAAAGTTGACTCTAAATTATTTATTTATAATAAAATTTCACTATTAATTGTGACTAAATACACATTTTTAAAAAAAAATTGGTTGATTCGTGAATGACTTGTTCAAAATCAAATTTCGCTCTTATTAATTGATTAACTGCACCTTCCTTGATTCGATACGTTAAAGACTAATGATATCTGGCTCTTGAATGATTTGTTTAAAATCAAATTGCACTTTAATTAACCACCAATTTTAATTAACTGATAAGTCAGACACTGCGCAGGATATTTTATCATAATCGTGAAATTATCTGGTAGAGATTGAGCAAGCCATAATGCTACTTTCCGCTGGAACATATTTTGGATGATCACTTCTGTTTTAGTACAGAATCTACAGGCTGTTTAAACAATACACCGAATGAATGTAACAGTTTTATAGCTTGAACTAGTCCAAATTTTAATGTAAAGGCTTCTAAACTATTTTAGGATGTTTTTAAGTGACATATTGAAAATAACAGCATTTTGAGATTAGACAGTACACAAAGCACCAGTGTGGATAAATAATAAATATTTGCTGTCAATTGCGAGGATCATATCGGTGCCGTCGGATACCGAAATGTTTTCCCACAGAAACTATTTTACATCCCGTCTTGGCAAGTATACTTTATGAAAACAGGCTAGTTTCTTATCAGTTAGCAAACAGTTCAAGCTTTCAGTAAAGGATCGAAGGATATTTACCGACTTAAAAAATACTACTTATGTCTCGGACACTTTAGAGGTTTCTCTAACAAGAGCACCTTAGTCCGCCTGGGTAGCGTGTCTGTCTCGCATTCAGGTCGCGAGTTCGAATCTCACATAGGATAAGTTACTTGGATAAGGTTTCTTTTCGGGGTTTTCCCTTTTCCAGAGAAGAAGTTTAAGTTCCATGGATCCCCAGATAATTTGAGCATTCATTTCATCAATTTTACTCATCGTCAAAATGACTAACTAGGTTAAAGGACCTTAATCTATTAAAAAAAAAAAGTATCTTGTACTTATTATCATAATCAGTTTGCAATTATTCTAATAGTAAATTTATAACAAGTTATAATAACCTACTGTTAAATGTACAAATGTTTCATTTATTACTAGAAGTAAGAGAGAGAGTGAGAGGGGGGGGGAGAGCGCGAAAAATAAACATGTTTTCGTTGAAAAGGGAGTTTATTTCTTTTTAACTTTATCTCAAATTCTTTTGTAGTATTCTAATATTATCCTTGTCTCTGTTATCTTTATCACTTCCTTGCCTCCATCCTCAAGATCATTAACGTTACATTTCATCTAATATAAAGTAATAGCGACATATGTATCCCAACTTATTTTCAGTAACTTCCTTTTATTCAATCATTGTCTGTTATGATGCAACATGTTGGAAGAATAAACCGCTTACTAAAAGTACAATTTCTTTGGCGGGGTGTCGTAAGATAAAGGACCTTTTAATGTTAGGTGACCCACTGTGCAGCATGTCGGCATGCGAAAGCACGTGATTCGGAGTTTCCTGCTTTACTTCTGATAGCGTTGGCCAGGCACGCGGCTTTGTTCCTGGGTAACTGCCTAATTCTCGTAGACATGAGGCGTTTTGTTGATGTATCTTTACTGGCGTATATTTTTGTATCACATATAATATGGGGAACCACGACCACATCTTGTTTCGGTGTCGTTTTGAAATACCTGGTATATACATTGTGATTTGAGTTATACTCAAGTTTTAAACGAATATAACATTAAAATGACGGTGTGTTAGTTCAGTTCACAAAACTGCAAGTTTTAGTTAGTAAGGAAACATTCAGCAAACCTTTGGACAGCAGAGTGTATTTGTACGTAAAAGGAAGCAGACTGGATAAAACGAAGTGACCTGTAGCACAAACCTCACATTATTTAGCCCAATAACAACATTTAGTGGGACAACACTTAAAACATTAATTTCCTGCAGGTCTGCTCAACTTTTCAATCATTAATTTCCGCTACTGCTTCGGAAATACATCCAGATAGTTATGAGATGCCTGAAATTATAACCTGAAGGTAAGTATCATGTTTTTTTATGTTCCCCGAATATTCTAGCGAGCACTTGTGAACACCATATTTCCTCAGGCATCCAGAAGTATGAAATACCACGACTGGAAATCTCAAGCAATATACAGTGCCACAAGTGTGGCGTCTCCTTGTCAACTGGCGGCCTGGTTTCGATTTCCGATGTGAAATAGCTGCTAGGGTAGAAATTAAATCCAGAACTTTTCTTCAGCCTTAAAAAGGCACGAATGCTTTCAAGCGCGGATCTAAGCTGGAGTCATTTATTTTTTACAGTACTCGATTAGCTTGATAATTTCTAATGAATGGTCTAATACAATGCTTACAATGATGTCTTTTAAAGAAAACAGACAGTAATTTCTACTAGCTATTTTCTCTCTCCACAATTTCACAACTGCACTCTGTGACATACACATTCACAATAATTAGCTTGGGAGATATTACAATGAAGTCTGCAAACCATTTCAAAACATATCATCATAACTCTTCCTAAAGTAAACCAATTCATATGACAGACTATTGGAAAAGAGAGAAAGAGAAGTAATATTTTAACACTCACATATGTTGTTGTTTATTGATCATCAATTGAGAACGTTTCCGATTATTGGTAACATACAGCTTTAATTGAAATCACGTAATAATATGGTTTGTCAACTTTGATCATTACCTCATATCAGACATTATGGGATTTGAGCTATTTTAGCGCTATTTATTGATTTTTAATTTCTTATTGTCAATAGTTTTTAGTACAATTTTAGCACTAATGTAGCATACATTTAAACTGGTGAGGTAATGTCCTACTTTATGCTACTGTAATTTAGAGCACTTAGTCAAGCGATGGAAAATATTACTGATATTCTGTAAAAACTACCTACTGAAAGACGGTTGAAAATGCAGTTAAAGACCTTAAAATAAATCTGAGAGAACATATAAGACGAAACCTTTTCCTTTACCATCTCTGTTTCCTCCTTCTACCCGAGCTCTAGATATTAAGAGGGAATTGTACAGGTATTATGTAAAAATAGATTTCCATTAAAGGAATGCAGACGTTTTGAAGTAGTACTTTGTTTCTATCCATATCTCTATATTTTTTAAACCCAATTTGCCTCATACATCACTTACCATTGCATAATAGGCATGTGGCAGGCTAGACTAAGGATTATGGAAGCTAATAACGTGGTAGATAGAAACAATGTTATAGGGTGTTAGTTAAGAGGTTTTCAGAAGTTCGGAAAAATGTTTATAAAGAGTCGCGAAGTAACAAAACCATGTGTTTCAGCGCATGACTTTCTGTATCTGTTTTACAAAAGATTATTCTCTTTCTATGCCATGATAATAGAGATAAGCTTTAGCAAAATGTCTTATTACTTAGATCCTTAAAAGTGAAAGAGAAACAAGGGAATACACTTGGCTAACGCAATAGTCAAATCTTTTAAAATCTAATAATATGAGAGACAACGAACTTAGGTTTTTGCTTTGCACGCTCAGAAGTAAAATAAAAGAGAGATGAAACGAAAGATGATGTCCCGTTTGAGAAAAGGAGCTTAAAATGAAACCAATATCAAGAAATATCTAGGAAACGGTTAACCCTACAAAAACTGTTTGTTGTAAAAAAAAAAAGAAAAGAAAAAGAAAGAAAGAAAAAAGAAGAAAGTGTAAATGAAAAATTGTGTGTTTTAATGAGATCTACAAAAGTCACCCAGAATAAAGAGGTCTTCAAGATATACAAAAAAGTATTATTAGAACAATTAATTTAGAACATAAAACTTGTATTTAAATAACCATGTAAACTAGAGTTCAAATACTTGGCAATAATAAATATTTTGTTTTCTAGGAATAAACAAACAAGAGACGAAAAGTAAGATGTTTCCTGTTTGAGAAAGTTCTTTAAAACTGAACCAATATCTCGGAAAGATATTGGAACAAATGATGTGATAACGTATACAGTAAATTCTATCAGTGTATGGTATCCCTGGAAGACATTGAACTTAAATACCAAGTTTTATATTCGTTTCTGAAGTATGCTGCTCCCCCCCCCCCCCCCCCCCACGTACAACCCGACACACACGGACATATTTCTAAAAATGCAATTTTTGGATTCAAGGAGTCTCAAAACACATATTTCCGATGAAATCTATATAACAAATTTTTGGGTGGAATACAATTACCTTCTCTATCCACTATGTACATATGGACTAAAGAAAATAAAAATGGATCTTCTCTTTTAGACTATATGAAAGTAATGGAAATATAGGAAACAAAATATAAAATCATTATTTTAAAATAATTATTTCAAAACTTTTGTTATAAAACAGGTTAGACCCCTCGTTGTTAATAACTATGTGCAATGCAACACATGCTGTCCTTGCAGTATAAGGTTTAATTACTTCAAGAGTATAAACTTGTTTTATTACACAAATTTCAAGCAAAGTACCTGTATAAAATATTAAGTTTAGAACCAATGTTCACTGTTATCTCTTTTCTCATGTGAGAAACTAACGTCCACAGATTTCTGCACATTGTCACAGCCTGTAAAATCTAGAGAGAGAACTGATAAAATCGGTAAAAGTTGAATATTCAGAACACATTTATTTCGATGCATAAAACCAAATATACATCAAACTGAGCTGGTTCCCTGTTGGATAGCAGCAGATTGTCAACAGAAGAGTAGCATCGAGGGGAATAAATATGCGTTCATGTTTCATACTTTTAGCACTAATTTTATCTATAAAATAATTAGCCCGGTGTTTTTCAGTTATGCGTTGTTAATCTTGATATTTTGAGATAAAATCAACACGAATATTTTTTTTTCTTCAATATTAGTGCATTAGAGTTATTCTCATGACTTTCTTTACCTGCTCTGCAAACAAATTTCTTACAAAAGATTCCTCTACTTTCTACATCATGCTAATCGAAATACCTAAACGTTAGTAGAAATGGCTCATTATTTGCTTCCTTACAAGTAGAAGGGAACTAAAGGAATGCACTAGGCTAAAACGATAGTCAAATCTTTTTAAATCTGTCGCTATGCGATTGTAATTGAATTTCGCTTCTCTTTGCATGCTATAACAAACACAGATGGCTTCCTGTTGAAGGGTAAGTATTTAAAACAAGGAATACATCGGAAATGATTTGCCCCACAAAAATGCATTGTGCCTTTTGACGAGATCTACATTTTTTGTGTAGCTCTAACAGTTTACCGGTTATGTAAACGTCATTTAAAATGAAGAGGACTCCCCAAGACATTACAGATATACATTTTATTTGGTCTGTAAATATCTTTAATATAAGTTTTTTTATCAAGGTCATTAGTCATTTATGGGAAAATCAAAATTTTCAAAACTTTTTCCATGTAAAGTGTGATTTGGGGCAAGGGGATTTTCTTCAAAGTCTTCGTGTCGCATCTTTGGGAGATACTAAACTTAAAACCACATTTGGTATTTGAAGCACTTTTTGTTTTTGAGTTTCCGATTATGGTGTACAAACACAGACTTTTTTCTGTTATTGCTTTTTATTGATTCAGGAGACCTCAAAACATCTACCTATTTCTGGTGAAATCTTGTATGGAATTTTGAGTGGATACAACACCTTCTGTATCTACTATATAAATTGTACATGTTAGAGTAGCTAATAAGGACAAGCTCGAAATAAATTCTTTAGAAGAAAAAATTACAAACTATAGTGATGCATGGAAACAGTATGTTGATAGAATGTCAAGAGGAAGAGTGTTGTACTATAGGTTTATGGGAATAAGACACTGGGAAGAGACAGTCAGACATGTTTGGAAACCAGAACAGCATTGCCTAGTCCCTGGAGTACAGAAGAAGAAGGCGGTATTTACATAAGATTTCCGGCTTGAACCTTGAACCTTTTACTAGAAAACCTGTAATAAATATCTCATATTAAAATGTTGATGGCCTATGACGATACAAGTTCGATCACTTAGTGGGAAAGTAGGCGGGAAATAAAATAGGAGGGGCTGACAGACGTACATAAGGACCACAAAGGACAGGGCGGTACTCCGTTCGGAGCGGCTCCCTTCTCTTAAGTCCTTTAATTAAATGTTCACCTTTGTTACGCGGCCCAAACTAGGAGAGAGAGAGAGGTAATTCATTAAAAAGCCCATTTCATTTGGAAGGGAAATTAAGTCGGCCTCCAGCATTTTCTTTCATTTCATGCATTACGTTATCTTGTAAGAACCATTTACTGCTACAGGGAATTTCAGTTCACATGTATGTACTAACTTGTCTTGCATGAACGCTGCTAATGAGAACTCATTTCTTTAAGATACTACTTTTTTCCTTGAGCTGTTTCGTTACTCGTTTTGTATTGTCATATTCTTGCCTTTGTTATCTCGCTAGCACCTTTCGTTTTCCTTTCACCTTTTATCCGGTTATCTTAATTCTCTTAATTTCTTCTCTCTATCTTGACTTACTTCTGCTTCTTCTTCTTCTTCTTCTTCTATAATTTGTTCTAAAACATTTACGAGGGTCGACAGATAAGCCCCGGGCCTCACACAGATATGGCACCACTAGGCTAGTTAGACGGTAGTATCATATAGTTTAACTCTAGACTATTTTGTATCCATAGTTACAGGTCAATAGCTGGTTTATTTTCGAATGACGCATTTTAAACAAAAAACTTTAGAGTTTTCACGAAAATTGAGGATTTGGAAAAAGAGCAGTGATACTTCCATTTAAAAGGCTTAACGTCTAAAGAAATCAAGGAGGAAATGGACAGTACATTGAAAGATTAAAAGATGGGTTGCAGAGTTTAAAATGGGACACACGAGCAATAGTGATGAGCCTTGCTCCGGACGCCCTGTAGAAGTGACAACTACACAGATCATTGACAAAATTCATGGTTTAGTACTAGGAGACCACAGATTAAAGTTGTTTGAGATAGCACAGGCTGTAAACATATCAAAAGAACGTATAGGTAATATTTTAAGTAATGTTTTGGGCTTTCACAAGGTCTGCGTAAGATGGGTGATTAAAAGTTGCAAAGAAAAACTGTTTCTGTTAACATGTGGGGCTCTACCGTAAAAATCCCAGTGAATTTTTGAGACGGCTTATTACCATGCATGAAACTTTGATACATCACTACACTCCAGAAAGTAAATCACAGTCAAAACAGTGGATTGCGTCAGGTGAATCAACTCCAAAAAAGGCAAAGTCAATTTTATCAATTAAAAAGGTTATAGCGAGTGTTTTCTGGGATGCACAGGGAGATATTTTTATTCATTACTTGAAAAAGTAATGCTTGTTTTATAGTATCAAATTTTGCTTTATGTGGAATACCTTTTTTGGCTGGTTCACTACGCAAGCTTACTGCAACGTTTGAGTAATAAGGTGAAAACAAAAATACCTCATTTGGCAAAAAAGAAAAAAAAAATCTTGTTTCATCACGGCAATGCTCCGGCCCATCGTTCAGTCATTAAAATGGGAAAAATGTGCTTGAACATCCACCTTATTTTCCATATCATGTTCCCAAACCTCAAAAAATGTTTTGAAGAATGAAGATTTAAAAGAAACGAGGTCATAGATGCGGTAAACAGCTAATTTGAGGACCTTAATAAATCGCACTACAGAGATGGTTTAATTACATTAGAACACGGATATGACAAATGTCTGGAGATTATGTTGAGAAATAAAGAAAAATAATTAAACGCTGTTTTCATCGAGAGGCCTGGGGCTTATCAGCCGACCCTAATAGAAGAACGATCATTCTTATAGTAAACTGAAGTTTTCCATGTTTCGCTTTAGCCTTACTTAAGAGTCTCTCTTACGTCGCTCCAACGAACCTAGATAATGCTGTAGCTGAACTTCCATAACATTTTTCAAGCACATAAATGGAGGTAATGTTTTAAATTCCGAACGACAATACGAAGTAGAGGAAACAAGTGAACCTTAAACGCTCATTCAAACTTTCCTACAACGACATCATTTGACTTTTTCTGCCTTTCGGAAAAGGGGCATGCAAAAGCTAAAATTAATTCCGGACGAAGCGACGTTAGGTCTCTAGTGAACAATTGCTCTCTGCTGGCTCGCTTGCCAATTAAATCAATTGCTTTCAATTAGAAGAGCGCTTAATGCCATTGCTTGCAGAATAAATGTGGGCCAGCCAATCAGCGCTTAGTGGACTCCTGATTTTTAAAAGCAATTGTTACCCCAGAAGAAGTATCGGTGCAAAGGTACTAAGTAAGGGAATTTTTTTTTTTTTGTTAGTGTTTAACGCCCGCTTTAACTACTAATGGCATCGCAGGCGGTTAAGTAAGGGAAGAATAAAATTATTTCGAAATAGGTACGTATTATTTTGTGCCTCCTGTAATACATCTCGGATTAGCCTCGATAATCTTAAAAAGAATATCGCTTTGCAAACCTTATATTTGGGTAGACAAACTAAATAACAATGTGTTGTAGTAACAACAATAATTGCGCAACCACGAACTTTTTTATGTTCTCAGTTTTATATTACAATTGCTTATTTTATGTGATAATTGTTTGTTCACACAAACCGTGTGTAGGACACTTATTAAAGTTTGAACAGTTATTAAAGAAGTATAAGAATTATGGAAAATTAATTTGCTATTAAACATAATAATAAAATTAAATATTAAATTACATAAATAAAATAATGTGAAAAGTGATATAGTTACATACATATAAATAAATTGCATAGAGTAATTTTATTGTAGTTAATATTCAACTTAGTGCTGGTTGCCAGTGATATAGTGTAGAATAGGAAGTAGCTGGACATCAGTTGCACAGTTGGTGGATTTTCAGACATAGTTTTGTTTTAGAATAGTTTGCTTCCATTTTATTTTAATTCTTTACACTTTAATCTTCTCTTTATATTCTAGATCTTGATCTACTGATTTTAATTTTAAATTTTAGTTTGTAGTTTAGTTAATTATCTCGAAAAATTAAATAATATATAAAAGTGTAATTTTTGTTTGAAAATACATTTAAAGTTGAATAAATGCTCCGATATAGTTACCTACGTGCCGGGGTAGCATATTCAGATTTTATTTATTTATGTATTTTGGTAGGTCGTCTCCTTAGCGCCGTGGTAGCGCAGCTGCTTACCAAGCGGGAGACCTGGGGATTTTTCCCCCGCTGGGAGACCTGGACCGGGGTGCAATCAGCCTCGTAAGGTCCCTGGGGGGCCAATTGAGGAGCTACTTGATTGAGAAGTAGCGGTTCCAAGTCATCAGGACCGCATTAACCGGCCGGGAGGGGCTCGAGGCGCTGACCACGTCTCACCCTCCAATACTGCCCTCCATCCATGACGTCTGTAGTGGACCGAAATGGGGGACGCAGCGGCCGGGCGGTAGGCCAAGGTTCCCCGTGAGCTGTCATGCCATGAGTTATGTATTTTGGTAAAGGACAAGAATTGGAAAGATAGGATCGATGCAATGCTATAGCCGGGATGTGAACTACGTATCTTCCGGTTACCCAGGCTCTTTCCAACTGAGCTACCATGGCAACAGGACTATAACGACAGAGGGGTTCATTTCACCCAAAAACTGTAATCTATAACTTCACGAATTCGTAGTTCATGTAACCTCGCCGGAAGGGCTAGGCAACGAAATCGGTAAAGCTCGGGTTCATTCGTAAATAATCGAATTTCCAACAGGAATAAATTCTCTATGAAAGTGAACCATGTTTTTGCGAGTTCTTTTAACTTTTCATTGTTTTATTTTACACATTCAAAATTTCGCCTGTTCTCTTACTTCTCTCTTCCGTGGAAAAATCTCATGATAAGATGTATTAGAAAAGGAAATCACTTTTACATGTTATAAACTTTTAACTATTGTGTCACTTTATCTGTCTGCACATATAATATAACACAATAACCACTTTAAGTACAAAGTTATGATTTTTGAAACGAGAAATTTGAAGAAAATTTAACGACATATTTCAAATGTGTTTGAAATCGATACAAAAAGTACCGTTTAGATGAGCCTCTGGCGAACTGCTTCTTGTATACGGAGATCAAATCTTACACACGAGTTTAACATGCTGAATCAGTCATTTCAAATCGGTACAAAATAAGGGTATTGTAGATGAACCTCCTAGAAACTGCGACTTTAAGAGATGTTTCCACAAAGTCCACTAAATAATAGAATGGAAAACAAAATGTTGCGATTGTATCTACATTATAGTGCCACGGGTGCATTTGTTGTTAACCAAGCACGTCACTGCAATTGGACCAACATTGGAGGTTCCAGTCCAAGTTATGAATATCTACCAATAATGGCTTTCTAATATATCCGGATTAAATACTGGAAACATAGGTTTTAAATATAATCAAAGCTTTGGATTAAATATCATTTCTACTTTTTCTCACTACGTACTATGTACATAGAGTATAGGGAAGGTATTGTAATGCACTCAAAAATTCGATACCTAGATATAACCCGTAATACATGTTTTGAGACCCGCTGAATGCAAAAAAAAAAAAAAAAAAAAAAGCATTTTTAGATAAATGACCGTGTGTGTATATCTGTATGTGTGTGTCTGTGTGTGTATAAGTGTGTGTCTGTGGGCAGCATAGCACAAAAACGAATATTCCGTTAAAAACCAAACTTGGTATTTAGGTTTGGTATCTTCCAAGGATGCGACACGAAGATTTTTAAGAAAATTCCCCCACCCCCAACTACCCTTTACATGGAACTTTTTTCGAAAATTTTGATTTTCTCAAAAATGGCTCTAACAATTTTGATTAAAATATCGTGTTTTAAGGATATTTACCTGACAAATAAAATATATATCTTGAATTTTCTGGGAATAGCCTCTGAAGACTACCTTATTCTGAATGAACTTTACGGAATTTTGCATAGCTGCTAAACCAAAAGTGATGGACAAAAACTTACCATACAAAAAATGTAGAGCACGTTAAAACACACAATTTGTGTTTACATTTTTTTTCGTGGAGTTGATCGTTTTTGAAATATTCCTTGTTATTAGTTTCAGCTTTGAAAAAGCTATACTTCTCTCATACAGGAATTTGTCAACCCCTGCCCATACAAACAAAGGAACTTCAGTCACATAGCAACCAGCTTTTGACTATCACTTTAGCCTATGGTAACTCCCTTATTTCGTTTCTTCTTACAAGGAAGCAACTAATAAGACTATTTCTGCTAATTCTTTCTTGATTAGCATGAAGTAAACAGAAGCTTAAACTTTTTAATCATATTTTTTCGCAGGGATATAGAGAAAGTCATGTGAATGGAACACATTAGATTTTTTAAAACTTTTATTATTTGGAAAGAAGCGAACAAATCAAACTTTACACAATACAGAAACATATAATCTAATAAAACAAACAGAAATCCGTACAAATTACATTATCACTTTATTTAATACTTCAGCTTGCTGACCAGCAGCAACTTCTACCAGAAGATGAGAGTTTGACTTTCGCTGGTATAAGAGGGACAAGCAGCACTGGGACTTTCTCCTAGGCATGACAGGCTTCATCAGTGGAGAGTGAGGATACGAATCTGATATCTGTGCAGGGTTTGACGAGTCCTGTTGCATGTAATTAGTATGTTAGAATGTAAATTTATGTCATTAAATGAGACGAATATTGTACATTAAAGTTATATTTAAAATTCGAACCTATGCATGGGTAGAAATAAATGAAAAGACTCTGATTAAAATATGGACAAATGATTCAATTTAACCCGTGGATTTCAATTTACCAAAATAATGGGTTCTATAATGCGTAAACGTTTAAAAATATAAATTATTAACTAGTAATGCCACATCTACACAGTTCTCCATAAGGTTATACAATGACTGTGGGAGTGACTTTTTAGGATATTTTTAAGAAAGTCATTTCTGCAGTTGTGTTCCATAGTTTCACACTTAAGGAGCGAATTTTTCTTGTTTTTTTGGTGTCCATTTCATAATAGAATTAAGTGGGCCTGAATCACGTGTGAATATTTGAAATAATGCTCAAATGAGTTTCGGGTTAATGGAGCTTAAAATTTCTCACATTCGTCTTCTCACGATAAGAGAAACCACGAGGGAGAGAGAGAGAGAGAGAGAGAGAGAGAGAGAGAGAGAGAGAGACGGAGAAAACCATCGGGTAACATAGCCTAATCGAGATTCGAACTCGGGACCTCTTGAATGTGAATCAGATGCACTATCCCCAAACTAAAGAGGCGGTCCATCATCATTTTAATATACTACAAAATATTGAAAAATTCCAGTTAATAACACTGAATATTGTACAAAATGGCCATACTATAATCAGTTATTTTATATAAATCGTGTTTTTTAAGGAAATGCATGTATTTTAAAGAAATGTGGTGCATGTTTTTGTGTATGTTTTGTGGTTTATAAAGTATACAAAATACCTTCTTCTGAATGAAGAGGACTTCCAGATTATAATAAATAAATAAATAAATAAATAAAAACAAAATGTCAAGGTGTAGGTATATTTTATTTGTGACGTAACCATTTTAAATATCTATATGGCAATTTATTCCATCTTGCTAGAGCTTTTTTGATATAAAAAGTCTAAAGATATTAAATGCAAAAGATAGCATGAGAGATATTGAATTTAAATACCATATCTTGGTATGCATCTAATATTTCATATCTGAATTATATGAATTAAATATAAAACTGTGTGTTAAGTAGGTTATGATGATACATATGACGAATAAATAATGAAATATGTTTTGCAACAAAAACTCATGAATTTTGATTACATCAAAACATTCTCGCCTATTTGTATCCGTTCTTAAATTATAATTCAGTTTTTCAGGTGAGATTAGATGCATTGTAAATAAAAAGGACAACCTTGCATAAACTTTATATTCGATGCCATCTTTTCTTGATGACTTTTTATTTTACACAATAAATAAATTCAAATAAATACATCTGAGCATTGCTTAAATTTAATGAAAATATAGGTATATTAGTTTTGAGAAACCTGGTATATGAATGCAATCAATAACCTTAACATTGGTCTTAGTCACCTTTTAATCTTACCTGGATTCTTATTTTGATTTCTTAAAGCTCTAGACGGTGAATATGGGACTAATTTTATGCACAAGGTAGTATTGGGCGAAATAATAATTTTGGTAGGTATTTTCTTACCTGTATTTGGGTACCTTGAAAATCAGTTTTCACGCGCCTCATGTGTGCTGCATTTGTAAGCGCGACAAAGATCAATTATCCTTGAATTAGGAATTTCTGATGCATTTCGATATACATTTAAGAAAACCTGAGGCAGCATTTTACTTTAGTGACTTGCATTACCATTCAGTTTGTTTTCAAAAACGATTAAGCATCCAAAGAAAAGGAAAAAAACATTCTCTCATTATTAAGCAGCCAACCAATCAGAATACCACATTCTAACGTATAGCGCGTTTACGGGAGTTACTGGAACTACGCTCTGTATAACATAGCAAGGATAGGGAGTGAGCCCCTCTGTCGTTCTAGTCCCCTTGTACCATGGCAACATGCCGACATGACAAATTTCGACACACTGAAATATAACCCAGTTGAGGAATTTAATGCTACATCACCAAGTTGGTAACAGCAACTGGACGGAAACATTTTTTCCACACACGACTTTTGCTACATTCACATAGTTTTCCCTACCTATGCTACAGCAAACTGCTCTGAGAAAACATTATTCTTCTATCTACTACATGCTTATCAAGATAAACATTATGCCCATTCACTCACAAGGCTCAGCTTCCAAGGTAAGATTGCCAGCATTCTCATTGCCATTTCCCAAGTAACGTGGATCAACAAGCTACTTCTAAAGAGAACAGGAGCGTCGAATTTATTGAGGAAACATTATACGATGTTAGAACACGCCAGGACAAACCCTTGTGATGAAATATTAGATTGCTATAGATTGATACATTAGTGTAACCTTATAAGGTAATACAAATTACGAGATTATTGTAACAACAGAAAGGTATTTATGGAAGGTGTAAATGGCATAGTATATAAAACAAGTACCAAGGGATGTCCACAGGGATCGGTATTAGGACCATTGTTTTGGGACATTGTATTGGAGACCTTATTAGACGACTTGAATGAGGATGTAAACATCACAAATACTATCGCATATGCCGACGATCTTTTAATCATTATTGAGGGTAAAAACAGGAACGACTTGGAAAGTAAAGCAAATAATCTAACACAGAAACTAAGCAATTGGTGTGCAAAATCAAAGCTACAAATATCAACGAATAAATCAAATTATATGCTTTTGAGAGGTAGTTTAAAAAGTGATCCAAGCATAAAGTTTAATAATCAAATCATAAGAAAACAAAAGGAGGCCAAATACCTTGGAATATATTTAGATGAGAAATTAAATTTTAGGAAGCATACAGAGTATATTAGAAATAAATCCGAAATCGTGATGATGAAATTGGCCCGAATTATGCAATCAAATTTTAAAATACCGTTAACCATAATCTCAACATATCATAACAGTATTTTCGTATCCATTATAGCATATGGCGCTAGTGTTTGGGCCACTCGGATGCAGGACGTTCATATAAGGAGCTTACTAAGGAGAACTCAAAGAAAAATCTTGCTACGATTTACTGGAGCAGTTAAAACCACTCCGACTATGGCCCTCCCAGTTACGACAGGAATTTGCCCAATAGACCTTTTAATTAAACTTAAGGGAGCAAAATTTTGGTTGAAGAAGAATGAATTTGGAATGGTAACACAAATAATTGGAAGAAGATGTGAAAATATAGCTGAAATTAAGAGGTTTTTGAAAATAAGCTGGCAACAAGAATGGGACATAACGGAAGCGGGAAGGAGAGTGTATAATTTATTTACTGATATCAACGAAAGACTTAAGACTTAAACATATTCAGCCGACTAGAGGACTAGTCCATTATATCACCGGACATGGACCTTACAAAACATATTGGAAAAAGATTAATAAAACCTTAAGCGATAATTGTGCTATTTGTAACAAACAAGATACACCCGAACATGTCCTGTTTGAATGTCCGCGATATGGTGAACAAATAACTCAATTACGAACTGAACTAACTGGGCACAAAATAGCGGACATATTAAGAAATGAAGACTTATATATCCACCTAGAGAAGTTAGCGAATATAATTAGTAAAATTTCCTGGGAAGAGAGAATTGAACAAGTGGAAATACTAACCCGTGCACCAGCCAGAGACGAATTAAGAAGATCCAATAGAATTCGAAATCAGTAATTCTAAATGGAGACTGGAGATTAATGGAAGATGGAGAGCCGAGCATAGTAGAAGGAGGCGAAGAAGAAGGAGCCGGTGTAGACCAGAGTGATAAGAGGGATGCAAAAGGCGTATGAGAGCAGGAATGGTGGATTATGAGCTTTTGGTGGTGGACAGTACGAGGCAAGGGGAGATGACGTTGAGGAGGAAGTGTTAGTGAAGTGTTAAATAGTGTTAAAAAGTTAAATATAGTGAGTTTAGTGTAATGATGATGTAAAAGATTAGGTATAATTAGTAACAGAAATTAGTCAAAGGAAGTAAAAGACAATTTACTACAGTTTACTATAATGTAAAGAAATTATTGTATAATATAATTATTTAGTTGCGTTGGTAACCAGTGCATATTCTGCTAGATACCAGAAGTATAGGATTAGTTTTCATTTATCTTAATAATCTAGAGCATAGTTTTATGGGTAAATAGCTGGTTACCAGTTAATTGGTGACTGGTTTCCAGTAATTAATAATAGATGGTATAGTGTTAGTGAAAGTTGATTTATGGTTGGAATTTATTTTATTTCAGTCTATATTAATTTGTTTTGTTTTAATTAAATTTTGAGTTATTAGTATATAAGTATTATCTGTAAAATAATGATGTATATCAATAATTTAAAAGTGGGAAATAAATTATAAAGTTTGCAATATACGTCCTGGTATAGGGAACAAGATGCCAGGGTGTTGTATTACAGATTTTATTTTATTTTATTTTTTTTAGTACGGGTAAAAATATTAAAAATAAAAGAGAAACTTAATGTCATTCAGCCGAGAAGGCAGGATACAACCGGCTCAATTAACAGAAATGCTTTATTTGGACATTCTTTCCTTGTACAAGGGGAATAAGCACATACAATAAGCTGAAGCGATAGGCAGTTCTTTTAAAAGCCAGTTGCTATGTGATGGAATTGAAATTCCTTACTCTTTGCTTAACCAGGATGAAAAATATGAGTAACAACTTTCCGTCTGAGAAGCATACAACTGGAAAATTTGAACCTATAAAAAGAAATTCCTCGAAAATGGTTAGCTCCACAACAAAGATGTATTCGATATAAACTGTGTGTTTCGATAAGATCTATATTATTTGTTTTGTAAGTTTTTGCCCTTCTCTTAGGGTTAGCAAGGCATAGAAAAATTATTAGAATGAAGAGAGCTTCAGAGAACATCCCTGGATATTCATGTTTTATTTGTGATGTAAATACCTTTCATATACGGCGTTTAATCAAAATCGTTACAGCCCTTTTCGAGAAAATACAAAATTTCGAAAATATTCCCATATAAAAGGTAGTTTGGGCTTCATTGAAAACATTCGTGCCCCTCATCTTTGGAAGATGCTATTGCAATATCAAGTTTGGTATTCAACCGAACTTTTGTTTTTCGGAAACTGGTTAACTCAAAAAAAAAAAAAAAACAACTGATATATATATATATATATATATATATATATATCTTTGCATCTATATATCTTGTAGTACTTACACCTCTCAGAACTTACAAGCCATCATCTGGAGTCAGACGACTGCTGAGTATGGGATCGAACCCAAGTCGCGTAGGTGAGAGGTAAGCGGTCTAACAACTTGGCCACGGCGCCGCTTCCAGTCATGCTGTTCACTCGCACTTGTACACATTGGTCCTTAAAAATTCCGTTTTTACTTTCTCTACACGGAATATATACATAGTGTGTAGAGAAGATATTGCACGTACCCAAAAATTCGATACCGAGATTTCACCGAAAATTTATATTTTAGGGTCCTCTGTATATAAAAAAAAAGCAGAAAAAGGTCTGTGTGTGTCCGTGTGTCAATGTGTCCGTATGTCCGTTCGCCTGTGAACGCGATAACTCAAAAACGAAAAGTCGGTAAAATACCAAACTTGGTATTTAAGTTTAGTATCTTCCAGGTATACGACACGAAGATTTTGAGAAAAATCCGCCTACCTCAAAATAACCTTTACATGGAACATTTTCCGAAAATGTTAATTTTCTCAAAAATGGCTATAACGATTTCGATTAAAATGTGGTATATTAAAAACGTATAACTTGAATTATCTGGGAATAGCCTCTGAAGAGTACTTTATCCTGGATGAATTTTACGGAAATTTTCCTAACTGCTAAACCGTAAGAGATGGAGAAAAACTTACCACACAAAAAATATAGATATAGCAACCAGCTTTTGACAATCACTTTAACCTATGGTACTCCCTTATTCTGCTTACACGGAAACAACTAATAAGCCTATTTGTGTTATTTTTTTCTTGATTAGCATGAAGTAAATAGAATGATAATCTTTTAACAATAATTTCTTGCAGAGATGTAGATAAAGTCATATGAATGGAACACAAGTTTTTTATATTCAGAGAGTATCAAAAACACGTGTTTCGGGGGAAATCTCTGTATTGAATGTTCTTCTACTTATTACATAGGTAAGTAGTAGAGAAAGTAATAATGCACCAAGCGTACGCTGTGTGGAAGGCGAGACTTGCTGGAGCGTGCTCTCTCAGTACCTCAAAAATCAACAAAACATGATTCAACCTATTGAGCTAGAGGAAAGAAGTTTGGGGACACTAAGGTGATGTTATGCCAGGAAGATGGTAACAATGGATATGTTGAATGCTAAAGGAAAGAGAAGAATTAAACAAATAGGGCAATATTTGAGAAAGGTAAAACAAAATTGGATAAGAAGAGAGAGAGAGAGAGAGAGAGAGAGAGAGAGAGAGAGAGAGAGAGAGCAGGAGAGAACACAGAGATTGGAATGGAATAGGTTGTACCAACCAAAAGGATACACTCGCTAACAGCAAGGGAGCTATGCGGATGTAGTGTCTAAGCGGTACTCAAACTTAAGGGCATTGGGACAAGTTAACTAGTTTAAGTAACAGAATATTATTTTATACATCATTGTAAATATAACATAAGTACAATAATTTTTATTTTATATTACTATTCACGCAATACTGAACTTAAGGATGGATGAACATCTTATTGAAAACGTTCAAAATAGTGTTTAGTTTCACTGCTTTAGGATGATACATCTGTAAAATTTGGCCAAAATTATGGAAAATTTAAAAAAAAAGTTTTCGTAATAAAAGAAATTATTTAACGTTTAATAAGCGTTAAGAAAAAATATTTTTTTCCCCATCTGGCGCACTTTAACTATCAATTACATGCTTAATAATAGGTACTCTCAACTTAAACATTATTTTCTCAACACTTTTCCATACTGCAAAAGCTTCAGACGATGTAATTTTTCATTTATTTGCTTTAAAATTGTTACACTGTCGCTCCAATGTACTTTAAAGAAAATGGTCCTATACGTTTTTTAAATAGTACTTCTGAAGAATAAATTATTACCTTCTTAAAAATCAAGAATTTTGGAGAGAATGAAAACAATAATCTTTCTACACTAATTAGGACTAATATAAAAATAATCATATTACTGTAAAACTGTAGTTTGTACACGTGGCTCATTTTTATTTCAACAATGAATTTAGACAATAAAGGTTATTATTTACACAACCATGCAACCTGTTATTGAGTAAAATAACTGTATAAGTTCAGGAAGAACGTGGGCTTTCTAAATTTCACAGATGCATCACCTTAAAGGTAGAGTCATATTTACTTATAACATTTTGATGTACTAGATACGAAAATCCACCATAATAATATTAATAATAATAATAATAATAATAATAATAATAATAATAATAATAATAATAATAGTAATATACTTTCATTGCTGATTTCTCACTTCCGTGCCTGTACCTTTTAGTATTCAAGGTAAACATTAGTCCATCTCCTGATACTGTGCATCTGCATCTCTCTAGATAACTCTTTAGTTGTGTTTTCCAGTCGTGCCTCTACGCCTCCACATGTTTTATGACGCTAATTCAAAGCAGATAATGTGGCATGACCTCAGTGCCATTATACGCCGTGTAGTGGTCTAAATGTCACGTCATTGATAAAATTAGCAATGACAAAAAGGGCATTTTTCCTGCTATCTAGCTGCTGGTTCTGCCGTTAATAGAAACCGTAGCGGACCATTAGCTAGGCTTAGTATTCCATTTAGTTAGAGAAACTGTCAGAGAAAGAGTGAGGGTGATGATGGATGGGACAGTACGATCAACAGGTAGGCCAGAAGCTCGGGTGTACGCACCATTGTCAATATTTAACGGCATCTGATACTGCCAACTTAACTGTTCGTCCATCTGAGGAGGAACATTTTCTGGTTAAGATAATTCAGGCCCTTAATGGCAGTAACCCGTTTCTGCAAACAGTCGAGAGCTAGAGTAGACTTTCTGCAGCGTGTTGCTCATTCACTTTCACACTAAACCTTAAATTAAATAAGACGAGAGACTTGGCCAAAGCCATCAAATGTTTAAGAACACTAGTACTGAAGTTTCAAATTTCTCCAGAATGAACAAGACTTCAGAAGCTTTGCCCAGAAAATTCATGATATATATTTTATTTGTGATGTATACGGTATTTTAATCAAAATAGCTAAGAGCCATTTCTGAGAAAAACAAAATTTTCAAAACAAATTTCCAGATTTTTTTAGTATATCTTGTGTCGCATTCTTAGAAAATACTAAACTTAAATACCGAGTTTTATATTCAGCGGTCTTTTAGTTTATCAGCTAGGCTGTTGCACAGACACGCACGGACCTTTCTCAAGGACTTAGGGACCTAAAAACATATATTTACGGCAAAATCTTGACATCGAATTTTTGGCTGGAACGCAACACCTTCTCTATACACTATCTACATAGTACGTGTAGAGAAAGTATAAATACGAGGCTTGTGCATATAAAGGAAAACGAATGGAACATTTTGAGAAATTACAGCCGCAAAAATCTAGTTAATTAATAACACAAAAACAAAACAAATGTATGAACAGTTCTGAATGGAGGGACATACTTAGAATGGGTGCAATCATAGCTCCAGTTTGCACTATCCCCGAACGGTCTTCATGCAAGGAAGCAAAATCACAACTGTGCAGCAAATCATGTGCTTGGAAAATGTTCTTTGGGAGAACTTCTTAGAATTAAGAGACACAAGTCCATAACATCCATCTTGGCAAACGCATTACGTGAAACTGGAATGGAAGTTTACAAGGAAGTTCCCTGCCAGCTAATGGTGGCAGTAGTCGTCGCATAGACATTGCGATAAACAGAACATCCGAAGCGCCGATAATAATCGACTCAACAATCCGCTTTGTGTGAATTACTGTCTCAAGAGGTCTATATAGACCAACAGAAAGTTTTTTTTTTTTTTTGGTAGTGTTTAACGCCCGCGTTAACTACTTATGGCACCGCAGGCGGCAAACAGAAAGTGTATGAGCCTATCATACCATATTTTCAAGAACATTACAAGGTGAATAATCTGATATGTTCCATTCACATGAGTTTCTCTACAATCTAATGCTACAATAGATTATTCCTTCCCTTATTTACATAGCGCTATTCGCGATAAAGATTAATAGAAGTGGTTGTATTAGTTCCCTGTAAGTAGAAGGGAAATAAAGCAATACACTAGCCTAAAGCGATGGTCAAATTTTGTAAAAAGTCGGATGCTATGTGAAACAATTGACATTCCGTTCGCTTTGCACGTCAGGAGCAAAACAAAAGAGAGAGGTGACCTCCCGTTTGAGAAACGTTAAGTATTTTAAAATTGAAACCAATGCCTCGGAAACGTTTCATTTTACAAAACATTGTATAAATAGTGTATTTTAACGAGTTCTACTTCTTTGGATAGCTTTTAATGCCCGCGTTTAATGCATATGCACCCCACTAATGATACATGGAATGAAGATGGAGCACCTGTGGAATGCGATGGCAAGGGAAACCGTATAACCCGGAGAAAATCCATCTCTGGGCTGCTTCTTCTACCATAAATCCCACATGCGGTGGCCTGGAATTGCACCGGGGCCGCCTTGTTAGAGACGAGTGGTCTATCCACTTGGCTACGGCGCGGCTGTATGTTTCTGTCTGTTAAGTTTACCAATTATGTAAAATATATCCAAAATGAATTTTTCTTCAGAGGCTATTTTCATAAAATTCAAAATTTAATTTTATTTTTCATATAAATATCTTTAGTATGCAGTATTTTAATCAAAATCGTTAGAGCCATGTTTCAGAAAAATATCAATTTTTTCCCATGTAAATGATATTTCCTTGATAATCTTTGTGTCGCATCCTTGGATATTACGAAACTTAAAGTTTGATGTTTAACCGTTTATTTCGTAACTGTCCACAGGCATACACACACAGACACACACGGACCTTGTTCTAAAAATGCGTTTTTTGAAATCAGGGAATCTCAAAATATATATTTGCGGTGAAATCTCAGCATTGAATTTTGGGTGGAATACATGGTATATACACAAAGTGCGTGTAGATAATATAAAAAAGAAGGGTAATGAAGAAACAAAACACCACAGTAGTAGGCTTATTCCTTGCATCTTTAGGAACAATTATCAATATATTTGTAGACAGGAGGGCAAAATATGAAATTCATGGATGACACAAAACCTTGTAAAACACCCGTAGCTATCATTCGGAATCAAATGTATAGTTTAATTAATATGAAAAGTTGTTACCGTTTAGAAAGCATATTTTACAAATTATCCTCTTCTTATTGTTGTTGCATATTTTTAATCATTGTTACAATTTTTCTCATAACTTATTATTCATATAACTATTATATAATGCAAGTAATACATATTTCCTAATACTTCTAATCTTTAAGTTTAAACCCACTAAATTTATATGTTTGTTCTGTCACTAGGCAAGTCCATTCATGAGTAGATAAACAAACTAAGGAATACATTATTTTCGAGATGAAAAAGGATGCAAACTGTTATTTAGTTTCCCTACAAATAATGAACAATTATTAGTTCAATATTTTTGAGCTGAAAAATTTATTTTATAATTAAAAAAAAAGTGAACCGGAAATCCGAAGTAAAGAAAATCTTATAAACACTGTTTTAATATAGGAGGAATGGTTGTTTTGCATTTATATAGGATTGCTTAACAAACACAAACTGGTGTGTACCATTCACATAACTTTCTCTAATTTTTCCACAACATTTTCTTACAAAAGATCCTTTTATTTACGTCATGCTAATCGAGATAAACATCACCAGAATAGGTCTTATTGCTTGGTTTTCCATTAGTAGGAGGGAAATAAGGGAGCACACTAGGGTAAAGCAATAGTCAAATATTTTAAAAGCCGGTCGCTAAGTAAAACAATTGAAACGCGGTTCTCTTTACTTGTTAAGAGTAAACAAAAGAGAGACGAAAAGAATAACATCTTCCGTTTGAAAAATTATAAAGCAGCTTAAAATTGAAACCAATAACTTGAAGTAACTCGAAAATGGCTAAGTCTACAAAAACAATGAATATGACATAAATTGTGTGTTTTAATGATATTTTTGCAAAATAAAAATTTTTGAAGAATGTTCCATTTAAGGTAAGCTGGGTTGGGAGATTTTCTTGAACATTTTCGTGTTACATCCTTGGAAGATACGGAATTTAATTACCAAGCTTGGTATTTGGCGGACTTTTTGTTTTTAGACATGCTGCCCGTCGACAAATACACACACACACACACACACACACACACACACACACACACACGCACGCATAGGGACATGCTTCTAAAAATACTTTTTTTCGGATTCAGGAGACTCAAAGCATGTATTTGCGGTAAAACCTTGGTATCGAATTTTTGGATGGAATACAGTACCTTCTCTATCACTATGTACACTGTTCATACGTACATTGTACACTGTACAAACGTAATACGAATTGTTGTATTTTTGCTATGAGTAGTAGGAGCCTCCAGTAACTAAATCATACCACCTGATATAGCAAATATTTTTGGTCATTACATATTTGTTTTCTTTAGTAACATAGATGTTTTAGAAATTTGTTAGAATCCCTTCTGGAAATAGCACAGTAAGGAAACAGTGGCTTATTTGTAATCTGCTCATAAATTCATGAACAGTGTCCCATTTTGGACTTTATCCCCTTTCGATACAAATTTATGACTTTGTGATGCTTGCACTGAAATTTGCATTTACCCTTAGTAGCCTAGTCTGGTAAAGCACTAATACTTGAAAGTCGAGCGTAAATTAATAGAGGGCAGCGGGGGTAGGTCCTCCCGTGTTGTTACTCGAAGCTGCCCTGGATAATTAAATGTACTTCCTCAATCCTGATAGATTCTAGTTCATTTTTGTGCGGTATTCACTGTAATTTATGGAGTTCTCCGAAACTAGAAAGGGCAAGGTACTGTTAATTTTTTTAAGCTGTTTAACGCCCCCTTTTACTACAAATTGCACCACAGGTGATGACACTAATGATATATGGAATGAATATGGAGCACCGGTGGAATGCGACGGCGGCGGAAACCGGAGAACCCAGAGAAAACCCGCCCTTACGCCGCATGGGATCGAACCCGCGTCTCCAAGGTACTGTTGGTCTTTAACGAGTATCATATAGGTATACAAACAGGAAACCGTCATTCAATGGTGCTCTGTGATGTTCAAGAGGAAAACTGAGAAGGCCTCCCCCCCCCCCCCAGAGCTCTTTCATATTGGAAGAACATCTGCATATAATATGTATTCCGTTGCAGCAAATGGAGTTGGGAAACAAATGACTAAGGCCAAAAAGCGGTTGAGGGAATCTGATCAAAAAAATATCTGATGTTTTCCATTCAGCTGCTTGTGTTTATCTGTTCTGCGAACACATTATGTTTACAAAAGCCTATTATTTTATCTACTTAATATGTACTAATCAAGTTAAAATTAGCAGAAATGTTGTTATTTTCTTATAAGTAGAAGGGAAATGTACTACTAGACTAAAGTGACAGCCAAATCTTTGAAAAGCTATGAGATGGACATTGAAATTCTCATTGAGGTTCTCTTTCCATGGGCAGCAGTAAAACAAGAGATGTGGCACGGATGAGCACTATCCGTTTGAGAAAAGTTTAAATACTTTAAAATTGAAACCAACAGCAGAGACAAATCACACACCAATTTTAACGAGCTCTACATTTTTTGTTGGAAGTCTTTGTCTATATCTTACAGTTTACCAGTAACACAAAAGTCATTCAGAATGAAGGGGACCTCAAGTGCTATTCTTAATAAATTCAGAATATACATTTTATTTTACGTGTAAATATGTTAATCAAAATTGTTAAAACCAGGTTTTAGAAAATGTTCCACGTAAAGAGCAGCTTGGAGTGGGAGGTATTTCCTGTAAATCCTCGAGTGGCATCCTTAGAAGATATTGAGCTGAAATGAGAAGTTTGGTATTTCACGAACTTATCGTTTTTGAGTTATGTTGTCCACACAAACACACACACAAATACACACATACACGACATTATACCTTGAATATTTTGGGAATAGCCTCTGAAGATCCCCTTATTCTGGAGGAATTTTGCTGAATGTTGCATTAGTGGTAAACCGTAAGAGATAGACAAACACTTACAATACAAAAAATATAGATCTCGTTAAAATGCATAATTTATGTCATACTCTGACTCTGAGATATTTCTTATTTGATTTCAGCCTTAAAATACTTATACTTTTCTCATACGGGAATTTGCTAGCTCCTGGACTTACAAACAAAGGTATTTCAAACATATGGCAACCAGCTTTTAAATCATTTGACTATCGCCTTAGCCTAGTATAACGCCTTTTTTCCCCTTCTACTTACAAAGAAGCATGTATACAGGCTATTTATGTTGATTTTATCTAGCAGCCTAAACTGTAAAACAATAATTTGTTTCAAGTTGAAAAGGAAGTCAAGTATGTCTTGTCACGGGGCTAAAAGTTATTTAAAAGGGAAGAAATACTTTAAACACGTCTAAGTAGCCGAGTTGTCACGAGCTGACGAGCGACCCAGGTAGGAGATTGAACTGAAGGGGTGAGGTTACACTACTCGAGGGTGAACATAGCAAGGAGAAGAGAAACAATTCCCTTGCTGGTCAAGTGACACTTTTGGCACTTGGCTTTGGAACATCCGCAGAGCAAAGACGTGATATTTGGGGTCCGTGGTGGAGTCGAATGGGCTACCTTTAGTTGTGACAGAAATAGTGTTAATTTAATACAGTCCAGAGTATGAACGAAATCACTGTACCACAAGTAATAGGTAATAATAGGCGTGGTTGAGTAAAGCGTAACTTAAGAGTAGAACATTTAGGAGGAATGCGTGTGTGTTCGACGGCAGAAAAGCGTTGATAACAGGGGTTCCGGGAAGGTATCCTGTGCAGATTTTGGCTATTAAGGAATTGTGTGGGTGCCCTAGCCCAGGATTTTGTTATCATGGAATCTCTTTTCAGGTGTGGTAAGACACAAGTGATTTTCTTGATTTCTAGATTATTATTGAACTCATTTATTCATTTTGTTCTGTGTTTTCTGCCGTCGTACATACGCGCATTCCTCCTAAATTTTCTACTCTTAAGTTACGCTTTACTCGACCGCGACTGTTTTTACTTATTACTTTTGGCTGTCTTTTGGTGCAGTGATTTCGTCCGTATTCTCGACCGTATTAAATTAACACTATTTCCGTCACAACTAAAGGTAGCCCGATCGCCTCCATCAGGACCCCAAGTATCACTTGTTAACCTCGCGGATGTTTCAAGCCAAGTGCCAAAAGTGTCGTTTGACCAGCTAGGGAATTGTTTCTCTTCTCCTTGCTATGTTCACCCTCGGGCAGTGTTACCTCACACCTTCAGTTCAATGTCCTACCCTTAACGGTACTATCCTACCTGGGTCGCTCGTTAGCTCGTGACAACTCGGCTACTTAGACGTGTTTAAAGTATTTCTTCCCTTTTAAATAACTTTTAGCCCCGTGACAAGAAACGTACTGTCTCACCTGGGCATAAGTGCTTCTAAATGTCGTATTACTCACCGTTGCAACATTGCTGGTATTACTCTGTTTTAACAAAATCCCGTAATAAGCGACAAAACGAAAACACTAACATCATGTAAAGTTTTAATTTATTAGCTAAAGCATTAGGTTTTCTCTCTAGAGCATCAAATTATTGCGTGGAGAAACAGGAAATAAAACGTTTACTGCTCTATTTCGCTTTGAAGATATGTAGTACTAAATATAACTGCTATAACTGCAAAGTATGTGCCTTGTTTTAGTTCAGCTTTATGTTTTTACATAAAAACACTGCAGCAAAAGCTCCGGCTGAATGTTATAGTTGGGCTGTCAAGTATAGTATTACTTAAAGTCAATGTAACTTGGCAGGATATCAGGAACTTCACGAAGTATAAGGAATGAGAATAGACCGAGATTGGGGTAATGAAGCCGAAAATGTCTCCTGTTTCTAGAAGGTACAGAAGAAAAGTGGCATCTTCAGATCGTAAAACACTACATACGTTGCTTGCGTTGCAATCCGAAACATAAAAAGCTACTTTTATTTTGGCTCGAGGAAACTTCAATAAATAGTGGGAAAGCCGAGCCTTATACCAACCAGTCCTGTGCTATTCACTTATATTTACGATAAGAAGTTACGTTCTTTGCAGTAACACAATTTTGCTACCCATTTTATTTACAACGGCTTATATTTGCTTTTCAATTATGCTTTGCAATGCTTAAAGGAAACCTTTACGAAGAAAGGTTTTTGTTGTCTGGAAAATAAAGGTTGGTCTTTAGCTATCAAAAGATTACGATAGCAGCAATTGCTCTTCCGTCGGAAGGGATAAATAAACCGTTTAGTGTGGCTATTCGCTATTGACAGCAGCCTGTCGATACGCGTGCAATTTCCCAAATGCCATTCAGCAGTAACAGCCTTCATCCGCAATTCTTCTCGTGTGCCACGCATGCCAGTACTTCGCTTCTGTAAATGTACTTCACCTCATAAAAGTACCAGATATTCAGATTAATTTCGTCAATAAATTTAAAGGTAATCAATGTAACATAAATAATAAATATTCACGACAATAACCTCTTACTCTTCAATTTTTTATTTTTATATTTAGGTTTAACATTTTTCTTTTAAGGGTTTAGTTAAGTAATTTTTTATTGTTTCATTTATATAGCCTCTTTAACATTTAAGGTCATGTCGGGGGCTTTGCATTAGAAACAACTCGTTGTCTGTAGGTTCTTTACTTTGCATTTAAAGCGTTTTATTTTCCTCTAACATGCACATATTCACTCTCACATACATACCTCCAGATTCTGTGGGGAATAGGGAATAATCCTGGTTAAAGAAAAAGTCCCCGCCCCAGGCGGGAAACGAATCCGGGACTCCAAGTGAGAAGTCATCTCGCTGTCAATTCGATCGTGGAGGTAATCTTTGTCAGTTTTGACACAATTTCAAACAAATATTTCAGCTTCATTTCTGAAGTATATTTTATTTCTTTTGTGGTAGTAAAAATGTAATCTATGAGTATAAAAATAACTAAAAGTATATAAAATAGAACCAATGCTTTTCCTCGTTCTTAAAAGTTGAATTTTGGGCAAAAAAATGTTTTTAGGGAGGAAGAGCCTTTGTTTATTTTTACTCAATTCATCCCTTCCTTACCGATCCAATTCATCCCTTCATCGCTCTGTGTTGTTGATATTACATTATTTATACTTTTAGAATATGATACCCTTACATTTGGGAGAAACTTACTTTCGCTTAATTTCAATTACATTTAATTTATTTTACGTTTCAGTTTTAAACCTGTGAATGAATTCAAAATCCACATGTCATATATTTAGCTGTTTTATTATGAACACTGATGTTGGCGAGTATTCAACCCAAAAGTTGGTCGATGACCCGGAGGGAATTATGAGATGGACCACGATCTGATCTCAGGCAAGGATGCTATCGAGGTGATGTTGCCATTTCCCTACCGTGAGATGGTGGTGATATATAACCCAGCGGATGAGAAAATCCCCGCGCTGATACCGGGAATCGAACACGTGGACTACCACTGTGCTAACGGGACGAATATGAACCCTAGATTTTTTAAATTAATACATTTAAGTCTCTGTATTACTAACTGCCATTTTACTACCATAATGATGTTATTTTTCTTCTTGCTTCTCCCGACAGCTTTATTTTAATAAAAATCTGCTTGCAATAAAATCTCTCTCATACTTTTTCAAAATCGAGAAATGTTCATGTAAGTTCAAGAAAAGACCATTTAGCACATAACCGCATAAGGCGGACATCATTAATACAATTTTGCAATTCTAGTACAAAAAAAGAAAAAAAAACAAACGAAACAAAAAACAAAACAAAAAACCGAGCAAGGTGAAAATTGTCGTCCAAGACATCTCCAAAATGAAAAAACTATCAAATATGTGCAACGTGTGAAAAGGACTCATGAATATTATATGCAACTTCAAATGAATACCACCAAAACATTGGTCAATATAAGATGAATATCGGTACGTAACAATGCTCGTTGATAAAGATATGTAATAAATAAGGTTGTATAATCTTAAAAATATGTTTAAAGCATTAGATATATTTTTGCAGAATTTAGAATAATTAGTAGATATATCAATTCTGATATTTCCTATAACTTTAAAAAAATTGAACCAAATTAAAAAAGTAATCAACCATTCATATGGATCAAGAAGAAGGCCACTTGTCGATCTGAGTGGCTTCAGATAAATGAAAATTAAAATAATAAAATCATTAATTGAAGTACCTTTAGTTAAAATTACTATACATCTATGATTTGTGCCTAATTTCTAAAATTTTGCCATAAAATGCTACAAGACATTAAATCTAAAGGTTGCTTGATTTAATCGTCCTGATTTTGTGCTGAGCTTCTGATCAAGGACAATGCTTTTAAGTGTGCTTAAAAGCGACCACTCCATATCAGTAGATTTACTGGCACGTAAAATAATTCCTGCGGGAGAAATACGCACGCCTGGCACTTCACAACGACGTTAAAAATATATAACAAATTAAAAAATAGAATTCATATATGAAAGCCTTTCAAATATCCTTAAAGCTTGCTGTTTCAGAACCGAAGGAAATTATTTATTTGCAATCTCATATGAGAGAGAGAGAGAGAGAGAGAGAGAGAGAGAGAGACAGAGAGAGACAAGAAAGGAGCATATAAATTTTGCACTAATGCTGAGTTCTTGATGTAGTTTCTGGAAGATATAATAAAATACTATAGTAAAATGAAGGGAAATGCTCTAAGAGGACTGATGTTTGGATATCATTTCTGTATGCCTGTAACCTTCATGCCACCCAAGCGATCTTTTTTTGCAGATGGAAAAATTAGTTCTGATCAATCATCATCTCTTTTCAAGGCGGGCAGAATCGAACTAAACTTCTCCCCCGCAGTAACGTGCGAGGCTGGCATTCGGAAGGTTCTTGGTTCAAATCCTGGTACCGTGGATGAATATAGATTTTTCGCGATTTTCCCTGGCTGGGAAGTGAATCTGGATTGATTTCCACCGCGAATTCTCTTCCCCTCATTTCTTATCCTTTTGCTTCTCCCTTCAAATTTCAGGTGTGCAGTGTCGGTCGGTGTGTAAAGATAGAAGAGGTGCTTACTCATTGGCATTTTACTCTCGACCGTAGCAGATGACAGCTGTCTCTCGAGAGCCTCCTCAGGAGAGTCAAGTTGTGCTTGGTACCGCCAGATGGAAATCTGCCCGGCAATGTAAATGGATCATCGAGCCTGGACGACTGTCTTCCTGTCTGCAGCGTATTCTCCTACGGTTCTTTCTACCTTAAGGTTGTAAGCACCGCCTTGTGCCGAAGCAGAAGGTGTCCCCTTGTTCTCTGGCCATAAGTTGATGTGGATAAGGATGATCATTTTTTTCCCTTAGAAAAATACATGCTACCTTTTAAACACTTGCCCCGTGAACAAAACGCATTTATTTATATACATAGAAGTTCTCATATGTATGTGTGTTTGTATGTAAATGTAATTGTTTTTTCAAACAAGCCGTGTGTAGTGCAGGAGATGAATAGATAGGCAGATAGAACAATTCAATCGACAACCAACCTGTCCAACTCCTGTTTTACACAAGGCTTGTGTGAAAAAAAAATACCAATAGACCTGATAGATGGTTAAACTATGAAGCCCAGGACTTAAAGTACCTACGACACTGTAAATCTCCATTGGATAATGTCATTTCAAAATAATTTGAGATCACCTTGTGGTTTACCACGAATCATGCGTGTAGGGTTGCGGGCATGGTAACTCAGTGGTTAGAGCGACCGGCTGGAGACCGGGATTCGTGGTTCATATTCCGACTATGGTTTTGAATTTTCCAGTCTGGTTCTACCTAACCAAATGTATGTATGTTGTCTAAGTCGTTTAATTTTTCAAATTAAAATAAACAAATAGTTTATACAACTCCTCTTAGGTTAAATCCTCGAAAGCCATGAAACATTCCTCTCAAACGTGCACTAAATATATTCAATGCACCAATATAATATGTCACAAAACTGAACGACTTGAACCGAACGTCTTCGGCTCTAATGGCAGACAGGTTTCTATTAATGTGCGCTTTCACATCGACTCTTGGAATGCCCAGGTAAAGGATTGATATGGACGTCTCTTCGGCCGATGTCCAGGGTGGACTGGTGACACCTGGCAGATATTTTGCACCTGAATTTTCCTTGGATGCGTTCTGCATTGTGGAGAGCTCTTATTTGGACAGTAATGCTTGGCTTAGTACCTTATGCCAGCTGACAGGGTGGTTCCAGTTTTTTGTATGCAGAGAGGTGGCGGAAGATTCGCGACAACAGAGTCGCCTCCTTTACACCCTGGATATACAAGCTATGAGCACTTTATTGTTCCTATATCGATCCTGAATGACCTTGGATGCGAGATCTTGCATTCTTCCTCTTTCTGTTGGCCTGTTGTGATTACAGCTCCTGGTTCTCCTGAAATAAATTAAGTTCCTAGCTCCCAAAGTGGGTAAAAATCCCATTACAAAATAACAAAAGAAATAAAAAAAATGAAAAATAAAAAAATACAAGTCTTTACCAATAAAGAGCTAATTATTAGCAAAAAATATGTAAAAAAATAAAAAATAAACGATGAATACTTTGAAAACGGTCAACTCTTAAGTATGTGTCTTAACGAGATCTAAAAAGAATGTGGAGCTAGAGATATTAGTAAAATGTTGAAAATATTTCGACTGCAACCATAATGGAGAATATAGCCGCAAGAACTACATTTCTATAAAAATCTCTAGAATTAATTCTAGAATCCCTGAAGGGCAAGGGGCTCTTGGCTGGAAAGGTAGCCATTTTCGACAAGATCCTCATTCTTATTGTTGCTGTTTCTGTCAGTAGTCTCCAATCGCGTCGATTCTTGGCTATTGTAGTTCATTTGGGTGCAAAGAGAAGTTTTATCTCGTCCTTCTGACGTCCTGCGTCGCTGGGCCCAACACTTTTGTTTTATGCGCCCATTTGTGGTGATGCATCCTCATGACGTTACCCGCCACCTCCATCGAAAAATATGTATTTCCTGTGAATGAAAAATAGAAGAAAGACGGCGACATGAAACACCACGTGACAGGTAATGTTGCAGATTACTTGCAGCACTTTGGCTAATAACAAGAGGATACACACAATAGAAGTGTGTGGTGAAAGAGGTTAAGATAGACAAAGTGTTTTCGTTGAAAAGAAACCTTTCTACTACTAGTCCTCGAATTGGTTGGCAGCGATTCCATAACGTTCTTAATTTGTGCCATGTAATGTAGCCTTGCTATTCCTTTGCTATTCTTGTGTTCAACTGCACTTTCAATTATAATTTTCAATATACTTTGGTATCTTAATAAATACCTTATAAATTTTCATATTCTGTTTCTTATTTTGTTTTAAATGTCTCTTTTTGTTTTTGTCTCTCAAACTAAAGTTATCAGTCCAACTAATTTCAGCATTTTCCTTTAACACCATGTTTCAAATTCTTCTTCTTTTTTATTTTGGGATTGACTAAGATTCACATCCATAAATATTATGCTTCATTCATATTTTTCAACAGTTTATTCCCAAATTTAAACTAATATTGGATGCAAATAACTTTAACTTACTGAAGGCATTTTTCTTGAAATATTTCAGTCATAATTAAAATTTTACTGCGATACGGAAGGCCAGGATGAAATACCACCTACATAATGTTTCTCAAGGATCAGCGAATAAACAGGTACATAAAAACATGATGTGTTCCTTTAATATGACTTTATCTCCTTCTTCTATAACGAACTATTGTTACAAAACCTATTCCTCTATCTATGTACTTCAGGCTAATCGAGATAAACATTAGCAGAAAACATCCTATTAAATAGTTCCTTATAAGTAGAAGGGAAATAAGATAAACTAGAATAAAGTGATAACAACTCTTTTAAAAGCTGGTTGCTATGCGATTTAAATTCGTTTCTCTTTGCATGGCCGGAGTGAAAAATAAGAAAGAGGAATGAATTATTTTAAAGCTGAAACCGATAACAAGAAATATCTTAAAAATAGTTAACTGAGTAAGAGATTTTGAGACATAAATTGTGTGTTTTAACGAGAAATACAACTTGACTATTGTAAGTATGCCTATCTCTTACGGTATGCGAAAGTCAACCAGAATGAAGAGGAATATTCAAGATATACCTTTTATGTTATTTTTATATACAATATGTTAATCAAAATTGTTAGAGCTTTTTGAGAAAATAAAAAAAAAATTGAAAATATTTTATATACTACTAAGGTAGTTTTGGGTGGGGAATTTTCCTGTAAATCTTCGTGTCCCTCCCTAAGAAGAAACTAAACTAAAATACTAAGTTTGGTATTTGACAAACTTTTCATTTTGAATTATGCTGTACAGAGACTCATAAATGGACATTTTCATTTAAATGCCTTTTTTGAATTTGGGGTCCTCAAAACATGTTTCCGATGAAATATCGGTTTCGAATTTTTTGGTGCAATACAATACCTTCTTTACCTACCATGTACATTTATATACGTACTCGATAAAGTGAACACATGATGACTAAGAAACAACTTTTTGTAATAAAATAATTTATGTATCTTATGTCATTAACATAATATCCGTTATTGTTTATCATAATGGGCTTTCGCATCTAAGATATACAATAAGCGGGAAAAGTGGTATCTTTTTTAATTCAAAAACCAATATAGCAGAATGACTTTTGAGGTTTTTAAGCTGGCTCAGTTTACCAATTTTTGTTGATTTGGTTTACATATTGCTTCTTATATATTTGTAATGTGATTGCTTTATATTTATGAGTTTAATTTTTATACGAGAGATCAAACACTTATAGTACATGATTACGATTCCTTGTAATATTTTGTGTCACGCAGTATGAAAGTTTCTCTTGGGGCGAATTCAAAAGTCCTCAGGTCTGTGGTGTTGTGTTGTGGTTCTCAGGGCTGCTGGTTGCTGGGCGTCACAAATCTTATTTGCAGATTTAAATTTGCCACTGTATATAGAGTTGGAACTCTTGCTGTTGGCGAAACTGGAATTACTATTTGCGCCAGACTTTATTGTTGAAGTAGTTGCATGCTTATTATAGGCGGCGAATTAACTTATTTATGCACAGCTCAACCACGGTTTCAGTTATAAGTTTGCTAGCGTCAGTCGGTGAGTAAAAGAATCTTAACCTCCTTGCTTGGATGGTAGGATTTAATACAATATTGAATTAATTTAAAGATTTCTTGTTAATTATGACCTTTTATTTCTTAAATCGTTGAAAACATGTGGTGAATTAAGACACGCTATTTAAACTGAACTCTTTAGAAAACTGTGCCAAATATAAATACTTTGTAATCTGTGCTTACAATACATCTCTTGTTGACAATCAGTACAATACAATATTTCACAATAAATTGCTAAATTAGAGGTCTCGATTTGCGATATTATCTCTTGGCGTCCGGCTTCTATCTTATTGACTGCATCCCGGAAGCTTTTAAAAATTTTCACATATCTACAAAAGTTGAAGATCAATGTTTTATAACCTTGTAATCTGTCCGTCACCATGGGAACGCCAGATTTTCTTATTCCACATTTCGTGAAATACGTGTTTACAATACATTTTTACATACTCACAATAATTAAAATGAATACATTTATATAATTTTCATGAAAATGTTCTTATAAATAGCTGGCATTTCTTAAACAAATATTTGTTTCACTCTGTTCTTATGCTTTGTTACCGGTATAAACAATTTATAGCATCCGGTATCTCGTTTGCCTTTTATTCTTCTTCTTCTCTCATATTACTACATTAATTATGTTTTATTATTGATATGCTTTTCTAAACATCAACCCTTAGCTATACATTATAATGTGTTGTATTCATTACATAACCTTGGCTATGTTATTTTCGTAAAATCACGCCATTTTAGGCTATTTTCGTGCGTATTGTAAGACGATGACGTCACGCTGCGATTTTTATACATACACTTCTTTGGCTTACATTGCAAAACAATAAGTTTTATTATTTTATGACATTATTTTAGGGCAGTATTGTTTCATTTTCCCTTGACTTGATTTATTTAACATTAAATCCTGCGAAATGTAGGGAAAGGAATTCAAAATTACCTACCCTATTAATTTTTACTTTCCTATATATTTTTTTAATGTTTTGAGGTCCCCTGAATCCGCAAAAAACATTGTTTAAAAAAATCTGCGTGTGTGCTGTGGACAGTATTGCTCAAAAATGAAAAGACCTTTAAAAACCAAACTTGGTGTTTATATTTTGTGTCTTCCAAAGATGTGACACGAGATTTAAAAAAAAAAATCCCCTACCATATACTATTTGAAAATTTTGTTTTTCTCAAAAAGGGCTCTAATGATTTTTATTAAAATTACCGTATAGGTGTTAAAGATATTTGCATTACAAATAAAATGTTTTTCACCGATATGACCAAACCAGGTTAAAGGACGTTAAACTACATAAAAAAAAATAAAATGTATATTTTTAATTTTCTGGAAATAGCCTCTGAAGACTTCTTTATTCTGGACGAGTATTGCAGCATATTGTACGGTTAAGCCGTAAGAGATACACAAAAGCTCACCACACAAAAAATTGTATAGCATAGCAAAATCTTTCTAAAAGCTGATCGCTGAGGCATGACCAGGAGTAAAACAAGAGAAAAACGAATGACAACTTCCCCTTTTAACTATTAGAAAATTTACACCAATAACAAGAAATATCTCTAAAATGATTAACTTTACAAAACTTTAACTGACTAAATTTAGTTTGTTTCATTTATTGACTAATGCTTTACTTAAATCATTTTTTCTATATGCGGCGACGTAATTTATAATGTACAGCATTTTCAGGATATTGTTTTTATAGGAAATTTATTTATATTTATGCTTTTAACCTATGCATGTTTTATAGTACCAATTTTTTTCTTTTAACGGGATTTATATATTTTGCGTAGTATGATATTATCTATATCAGTTTATCAGATTTAGAAAAGTCATTTGGAGTGAAGAGGACTTCAAGAGGTTATTCTCAGAACATTAAAGATATAAATTTAATGTATGATGAAAATATCTGAAACGTACATCATTTTAATAAAATTCGTTGGAGCCATTTCTGAGAAAATACACATTTTCGGAAAATGTTTCATGTGAGGGGTAGTTTGGGGTGTGAAATTTTCTTAAAAATCTTTCTGTCCAATATTAATTATGACACCGACTGACCCTGTTTTAGACCCTCACAACATGAGGTTTCGGAAATAGACGAGACAGCCCCAGAAAAGACACGTAACTGTCCCGCTAAGAACCGGGCAATATCTCCATAAGAAAATTCCCCTCTCCTGCTGCAACATACCAACCGTGGTTACCTAGGCCTACAACCCTGAAACAGATAAGGAAACATAGATGAAGGAATATGGTGGAATAGGAAGTGGGGAGGAAACAAGGTAGAGCATTCCAACTTTATGTCCATATTTAAAACATAGATGTTATACATGTGTATAAATTATACAGTTGCTCATTCTCAAAAATTGTGAAAAAGTGACCTCTCGTGGCCTAAACTATAAGTGAAGCTCTTGTTACATACAAATCACAACAATACCCCATTTCTTATATATTTAGTTGACTCTTCTGTCTTTTTTATTGCTCCATTTATATCCTACTTTAAATTGCACAGTTCGATCGGCGATATTTCCTTGTCGAAGATACTAGCAGTCGACAATAGTGTTAACTCTGGTACTGTAAGTGTTAGGTTAGTATTTTACTTTAATTTTAATCATTAGGTCACACTTACATTCCCATTCATACTTTCAGACTGTGGTGAGGAAATGGAATAATCTGGGCCCGAGAAAAATCCCCACCAGACAGCCAGTCGGGAATCGAACCCTTGCACAGCAGGCAGGTGTTCTATGGACTGATTTATAGACCAGCCGGGATCGTGGGATATTTTTTTGTACCCCGTCTTTAAATGTATGTCAGCCCGGGTGGCTCAGTTGGTTAGGCGCTGTCCTGATTCCAAGGTCGACGTTTCAAACGCGGCCCTAACCGGTATTTTTTAATTGTGTTTAAAATTGATAGCCACATGTCAGTAGATTTACTGGAATGTGAAAACTCTGAGGGACAAAATTCAGGCACACCGGCGAAGCTAAAATTGAATTGATACTGTCGTTAACAAACAGTTTTTACGTTCTTTGCACGTACTAGTGTAGTGTATAGGGAAGGTATTGTAATGCAGAGAAAAACTGAATGTCGCGAATTCACCGGAAATATATGTTTTAGGACGCCCTGGAGCCAAAATGTTTAGAAAAATGTCCGTGTGTGTTTGTGTGTTTGTCTGTGTGTGTTTCTGTGACAAAGATGCGACACGAAGATTCTCAAGAAAATGCCATCCCCATCTACCCTGAACATGGAACAATTTTCGAAATTTTTGTTTTTCTCAAAAATGACTATAACGGTTTTGATTAATTTTTTCTATGTTATTTATATATTTTTAGATGACAAATAAAATGATTTCAGGAGTTCTCTGAGAACAACCTCAGAAGACCTCTTTATTCTAGATACGTTTTGCTAAATCTGATATAACTGGTAAACCGTAAGACAATAACATACTGCACAAAAAATGTACATCTCCTTAAAACACATTATTTATGCCATATATGTTTTTATTGTAAATCTGACCGTTTCTGAAGTATTTCTTGTTATTGGTTTCAGGTTTAGAATATACTTGTCCCATATTGGAATTTGTTAACTCCTAGCCATGCAAAGGAATTTCAATAATATAGCAATCAGGTTTTAAAACATTTGACTATCGGTTTAGCCTATAGTACTCCCTTATTTTCCTGCTACTTACTTACACGGAACCAAGTAATAGACAATTTCTGCTAATTTTATCTCATATATCATGAATTAGATAGAAGAATAAGCTTTTAACAATAATTTTAACAGAGATGTAGGGAAAATTATACAGACATCACATATTTTTTCTTTAACTGCATGGTATTTCCCTTTGGGTAGTGGTGTTGACTCGTGTACTGTAGTCGTTAGGTTTCTATTAATCATAAATGTTATCGTTAGATCACACACTCATATTCACACTTTCAGACTGGGGAGGACAGGGGATTATCTGGGGTAGAGAAAATTTCCCCCAGCAGGGAATCGAACTCGGCCCTAGCACAGCAGACAGCGGTTATAGCGATTGAGCTACGGGGCCAGCCTCTTCTGTTCCTTCTGATTAGTATTTCTAGATCATTCAACAAGATCATATAATAATCACAACACACCCACTCGTATTCACTGCATCACTAAGGTGCAAGGTGGTTTTGTAATATTTCGCATATTTTTGTTCCATTTTTTGTGCTTACAAATTAAGAATAGGGTCTAGCACATCCGTTTTATTGCAATCAGCCAACCGCGTAAATGCTCTGTGTAATATACTACACACTACATATTTTGCGCGTTGGTCTCTCCGTTTATTTTCACTGAACAAAACAGTAAACGGAAATAAGAAGTAGCAATGGAGCTAACTTTAAAATAAAGAAACACAACGGACCACTGGAACAATAGTTTTACTGTCCATGTAACTGTTAATTGTTGGAATGCCAGTCATTCTTTGGGAAGAAGTGGATTGAGAAGGTTGGTTTTCTTTCACGAGGGCAATAAACCGATGGTTTACCCTCCGCAAGGGACTTGTTGTGATTTGCTAAATTTCCATACTATTAGCTGCATCTTAGCCACAAAACAGGTATTTTGTACAACAAAAGGAACATTAAGTTTTGTTTCCTTGTCATAACAGCCAGGTGTACACATGCAGCTACGTATCTATTGATAAAAATCTTATGTGATCTATACACATGACTTTTTCTAGATGTTCCACAAACAAACTTTTCTTACAAAAGATTATTCTTTTATCTACGTCACTCTAATAAAGACAAACATTAGAAAAATTCGTCTTATTACTTGCTTCTTTGTGAGTAGGAGGGAAATAAGGGTATGCAGCTGGCTAAAACAAGTACTTTATTCCTATTAATTTTAACAATTGGTCTATATCATGAATGAAACCAAGGATCTCTAGAACGAGCTTCTTAATAACCATTAGGTTTTTATTTAAATATATCATTTGATTTGCACTCAAAAAGTATTGAATTATCAAATCTTTTAAAAGCTGGTCGCTAGGTGAAACAATTGAAATTCGGTTTTCTTTGCTTGCTAGGAGTAAATTAAAGAGAAACAACAACAATATTTGTTGCCTTCCTATTTGAGAAAATTTTAAGTAGCTTAAAACGAAAACCAATAACTCGAAATATTTGGGAAACGTTTAGCTCTATAAAAATGTAAGTAACATAAGTTGTGCGCTTTAATGAGATCTAAATTTTTTTGTGTAGTTAGTTTTTATCTGTCTGTGACGGTTTACCAGTTATACAGGTCATACAAAATAAAGAGGTCTTCAGATACTATTTCAGAAAAGTCAAGATATTAATAATTTGTCATCAAAATATCTTAAACATATGGGATTTTAATCAAAACCTTTAGAGCCAGTTTTGAGGCAATAACAATTTCAGAAAGATGTTCCATGTGAAGGGTATTGGGGGAAGGGGGCTTTTCCTGAAAACCTTTATGTCGCTTTCTTGGAAGATACTGAATTTAAATTCGAAGTTTGGTATTTAAACGACTTTTAGTTTTTTAGCTTACTCACACACATACACATACACACACACATACCGACATATTTCTAAAAATCTGATGTGTTCCATTCACATGACTGTCTCTCCATCTCTGCAACAAAATATTGTTAAAATGTCATGCTTCTCTTTACTTCATGCCAATGGAGAAAAAATATCAGAAATAGTCTTATTACTTGCTTCCTTGTAAGTAGAAGCGCAATAAGGGAGTACTATAGGTTAAAGTGATAGTCAAAAGATGGTTGCTATGTGACTGGAGTTCCTTTGTTTGTATGGATAGGAGTTGACAAATACCTGTATGTGAAAGGTATGTTTTTTAAAGGTAAAATCAAAAAGCAAGGAATATCTCAAAACCGACTAACTTCACGAAAAAATGTCATAAAGTGTGTGCTTTAACGTGCTCTACATTTTTTGCGTGGTAAGTTTTTTTCCATCTCTTACGGTTTGGCAGTTATGCAAACTTCCATAAAATTCATCCAGAATAAACTAGTCTTCAGAGGCTCTTCCCAGAAAATTCAAGACATACATTTTATTTGTCACGTAAATATATTTAATATACGATATTTTATTCAAAATTGTTAAAACCATTTTTGAGAAAAACAAAATTTTCTAACATTTTCCCATGTAAACGGTAGTTTGAGAGGGGATTTTCTTGTAAATCTTTGTGTGACAGATTCAGAATCACCAACCAAATCAATTCACCCCTCGCCAACCAAAACGAGGTTTATTCTTTTTTATAATCGTTCATTATTATATTAATCTATAAAAAATTTATGAATTTTGGTGCTGCTAAAGGAAATTTTGAGTTTTTTTAGGAATATTGCAGTAGATGATATTATACTAAAGATAAATACCATGTTTGGTATTCGTTTTTGAGATATGCTGTCCACAGACACACACACACAACAGACGTTTTACTAAAAAGTTTTTACGGACTCAGAGGACATCGTTCCTTTTGTCTCTCTTCAAGGATAGTTATTAGTTCTCTAACCATATTGGGTTACTTTGGTTAGTTGAGCGTTTTTTTTGTTGTAGTGTTTAACGCCCGCTTTTACTGCTCTGGCACTGCAGGCGATGACACATGATACATGAATATGGAGCCCCGGTGGAATGTGATGGCAGGGAAACCGGAGAAAATCGCCCCTGCGCCGCTTTGTCCACCACAAATCTCACATGCGGTCGCTTGGGATCGAAACCAAGGTGAGTTAATTGAGCGTGCAAACATTTTAAGCATCTATTTTCATACTCACTAAAAGCGAGAGAAGACAGCTGAACAGCCGCCACTGTTCGATGCAGCAGCTGCTACCGGCTTTCAGGTAAGCTTATTTTGCACTTTGTGAACGACTAGTTTTGACATTCGCATTTCAAGTGTTACAATGTTCAGGTGTTCCTTGTGCAATTGAGCCTTTGAATGCACATGCAGTGTCTGCGGAAGGCAATAAAAGGGGCTCAAAGCATTTGTTTCGATGAAGTTGCAATAAAAATGTATTCTTCCATGAATATGTGAGCGAGAGAGTGATCCAACCATTTCCTTTGTTACTATCTGCGAGCACGTGGTTCTATTGAACGTGTACTGGTAGGTACGGCTAAATATCCTCTTTATCGGCGACATGAACAATGTGGAAACATTTATAATAATTGCGACGCTTTGCAATTTGGCAGTCTAGTACAGTTTTGGGCATTAGCCGGGAGGCGCTGAGATACATTCTGTGTAAGGTTACGTGTTGAGAACGGCAAGTGAAATAGTATCATAGTACAAGGTACGTAAATATCGAGATTTCACCGAAAATACACGTTTTATGGTCCCCTGAATCATAGAGAGGTAGTTTTTGAAAAAGGACCTAATCGTGTGTGCGTGTGTCAATGAACACGATAACTCAAAACGGAAAATCTGTAAAATACAAACTTGGTATTTAGGTTTAGTATCTTCCAGGGATGCGACACAAGATTTTGAGAAAAATCCTCCAAGCAAAACTACATTTTACATGGAAAAAATTCGAAAAATTTTATTTACTCAAAAATGGCTCTAACGGTTTTGATTAAATTACCATATAGTAAAGATATTTATGTGGATAATAAAATGTGTATCTTGATTTTAATGGGAATAGCCTCTAAATACCTCTCTATTTGGAATGAATTTTGCTAATTTTTGCGTAAATGGTAAACCGTAAGAATTTATTACACAAAAAAATGTAGATCAGTTAAAAAACACAACATATGTCATATACGTTTTTTTCGTGAAATTTGCCATTTCTGAGATATTTCTTGTTATTTGTTTCATATTTAAAATACTGAAACTTTTCTCACACGGAAAGTTGTGAACTCCTGACGCTGCATAGATACGGATTACAATATTTGAGTGTCATTTTAGCCTAGTGTATTTCCTCACTTTCCTCCTACTTACAAGGTAACAATTAAGACAATTTCTGCTAATGTTTATCTCGATTATCATAAAGTAGATAAAGAATATTTTTTTTAACAATAATGTGTTCAGCGATGTAGAGAAAGTCAGGTGAATGGAAATATCAAATTAAAAAAAAAAAAATGTTCCTAGTCGTGCGTCCGTGAACACGAACATTGAACACGATAACTCAAAACGAAAAGTTGGAAAATACCAAACTTGGTATTTAAGTTTAATCCTCCAAGAATGCGACACGAAGATTTTGTGGAACCCCCCCCCTCCACTTCAAACCGCCCTTTACATAGAAAGATTCTCAAAAATTTTGATTTTCTCAAAAATAGGTCCAACGATTTTTATTAAAATAGCGTACATTAAAGATATTTACATGACAAATAAAATTTATATATTGAATTTTCTGTTAATAGTCTCTGAAGAGCTCTTTATTCTGGACGAATTTTGCTGAATGTTACATAACTGGTAAACCGTAAGGGATAGAGAGAAACTTACTACATAAAAATATATTCATTTTTACTTTCTCTATACGTACTACGTATATAGTGTATAGAGAAGGTATTGCACTCCACTAAAAATTCGATACCGAGATTTTAGCGGAAATATGTTTTAGGGTCCCCAGTATCCAAAAAAGAGTATTTTCAGAAAAAAAAACTCCGTGTGTGTGTCTGTGAACACAACTCAAAAACGAAAAGTCGGTAAAATACCAAACTTGGTATTTAAGTTTAGTATCTTCCAGGGATGCGAAAGATTTTGAGAAAAATTCCCCACCCCAAACTACCCTTTACATGGAACTCTTTTCGAAAATTTTGATTTTCTCAAAAATGGCTCTAATGATTTTGATTAAAATTTCGTATATTAAAGTTATTTACCTGACAAATAAAGTGTATATTTTGAATTTTCTAGGAATAGTCTCTGAAGACTACTTTATTCTAGGTCAATTGTACGGGATTTTGCATAACTGCTAAACCGTAAGAGACGGACAAAAACTTACCACACAACAAATGCAGAGCACTTTAAGACACACAATTTATGCTATACACATTTTTTTGGTGGAGTTGATTGTTTTTGAGATATACCTTGTTTTTGGTTTCAGCTTTCAAAAACATCCTTTTCTCACACAGGAATTTAACAATTCCTGTCCATACAAACAAAGGAACGTCAGTCACATAGGAACCAGCTTTTGACTACCTCTTTAACCTATGGTACTCCCTTATTTCTCTTCTACTTACAAGGAAGCAAGTAATAAGACTATTTCTACTAATTGTTTCTCGATTAGCATGAAGTAAGTAGAAGCTTAGGCTTTTTAACAATAATTTGTTGCAGAGATATAGAGAAAGTCATCTGAATGGAACACATCGGATTTTTTTAATGGAGTTGGCCGTTTTCGAGATACGTATTCGTTATTATTGGTTACAGTTTAAAAAATACTTAAACTTTTAGTAAATGGAAATTTGTGAACTTCTCAATGCAAAGAAAGATTTCAACCATATGCGACCAGCTCTTAAAAGGTTTGATATCGGATTAACCTTGTGTGTTCTTTCATCTACCTTATACTGACAAGGAAGCAAGTAATAAGACTATTTCTGTTAATGTTTATCTGGATAAGCAGGTTGTAGATAGAAGAATAAGCTTTTTAACAATAATTTATTACTGAGATGAAGAGAAAGTGGAACACATCAGATATTTATTTAGAGCATTGCAGGTGTACGCACAAAAACTTGTTTTATTGTTTAATGTGTCCACTAACTAATCATAAATATATATATATTTAAATGACAAACCACAAAAGATGTTTACCCATTACTTTTTAAAAGTTAGATGTATTGTATTCATATGACGTTCTCTACCTTTGTCGGAACCAACTATTCTTACAAAAGCTTTTACTGATAATCAAGATAAAACGTGCATAAATGGTTTTATTGTGTATTTCCTTGTACAAGGTGGATAAAGAAATACAATACGCTAAAGTGAGTCAAATATTTTACGAACCGGTGACGGTTTTAAAATTCTGTTCAAATTAAAATACATTGTTTGGTTTTTAACATACTTTTAGTTTTGAATTATGCTGTTCCAAATAAACACACACACTTTTTCATTCAGAGGTTCTCACAACTTGCATCTTTGGTGAAATTGCGGTATCGAATTACTGGGTGGAATGCAATATCATTCGTATTTACTATGATATTGTACATGGAATAAAATTAAAAATATATTTATAAATACTTCTAAAGGAAGTAACCTAATAGTTGAGCAGATGTTCCTTTATGCGTTAAAAGAGTTGCACAACTCAAGGGGGCCATTTCAAGCTAAACCCCGCCAATGGAGAACTGGCGAGAAAGACCTTAGTGTCCTTATTCGTTACCATTCGTGATCACTCATCATCATCATGATGGTTTTAACATTGTTATATTCTGTTTGAAATGAATTTATATAAACACCACAATTTCTGACCTTTATGCTATACACATTTTTTTCGTGGAGTTCATTGTTTTTGAGATATACCTTGTTTTTGGTTTCAGCTTTCAAAAACATCCTTTTCTCATACAGTAATTTAACAATTCCTGTCCATACAAACAAAGGAACTTCAGTCACATAGGAACGAGCTTTTGACTATCCCTTTAACCTATGGTACTCCCTTATTTCGCTTCTACTTACAAGGAAGCAAGTAATAAATTTCTACTAATTGTTTCTCGATTAGCATGAAGCAAGTAGAAGCATAGGCTTTTTAACAATAATTTGTTGTAGAGATATAGAGAAAGTCATCTGAACGGAACACATCGGATTTTTTTAATGGAGTTTTATTTACGTAAAGATTATTTATGCGTTATAAGTTTTATGAATTAATAATTTCAATTATTATATGCTGGTTTTGAAATAAAATGATCGTGCCTAGGTCGAGTTCTGCTTCACCTTAAATCCATAGATGTGTTCGACAGCCTTGTTAAAACTATTTAATCAATCTTCATAAAGTTACCGGGTTAAATCATTTAGCATCCTGGAGATGAGAGAGAAGCACGCTGCTCCCGAAACATCACATAGCTTGAATCCAGAGAAGTTTTCGAGCAGGTTGTTGCAACTCTACTCGGCTGAGTCAGAACATTCGTGCTTACGCAACAACAGTCATCGCAACCCAGCTGGAGTAGGAGCGTGGTAGTGAATATGTCATTGAACAAAGGTCACAATACAAATGGTTGAGCTTCCTGCTACTTTTACAATTGTTCAGTTAACCCTGACGGCTACTTTCTCTCAATGCTAATTCGCCCTCCGTGGTGTAATGATTACCATGCTAACTTCATAAACCTAAGATTGCGGGTTCAAAACCGGCGGAGGACAATGGATTTTTCCAGGCGTAAAAATCTTTAGCTTGGCTTCCTTCGGGGAAGTAAAGCTGTTGGTACCGTGTCGTAGATTTACGGCACGTAAAAGAACCTCAAGCCTGATTAAAGAGATCTCTAAGTAAAATTAAGCGGTCTTTCTTGCAAAGTATAGAACAGGACCCTGAGAGCCACAAGAGGTAAAGAGCGTCCATAAATAAAACTCCATGTACATTTACATTTCTCTCAATGCTGAGCTGTATTGAATACTGTAGGCAGACCCCTGTGTGTCGTGAGTAATTGCTGTTCTTTGGTACGCACAGAGAATATGTACAACGTTATTTTTATTTAAAGAGTATTTGTTCCATGAAATATGGAGAGCATTCTAGATTTTCAAATTAATGGAATAAAATGATTTATGAGAGATATTGCCCAATATTTTGCACATTTAGTAGTTTCTTCTAGTAATGTGAAAATTGGCGGTTCTATATATCTTTTTGAGTATTCAAAATGTGTTTTTCTAGTGTGTTTCAATTACTAAACCTAGCATAAAGGAAAGAATATTGCACAATGAAGAAAAGCAATTCTGACATATTTAGGGCTTTTGAATAGTAGGTATCATTGTTTGGCTTAAGAGTTACGTCTATGTGTATTTCTAACCCAAATGTTAAAAAAATATAAACTTTTACAGTTTAAAATGATTTGTCGTGGCAACATTGTATCGCACAACTCTAGAAATCACTTTTGTGAGAGAATATATATATGTACATATACCATTGCCTATAATTTATTACAACCTCATCACAAAATATTATTTGCGGTGGATCTGTCACTCAACTGAAAACGCGGAGTTGGGCAGTACTGGTTTATGTTTGCTTAATTTTAGGCTTTTGATCAAAGTTAAAAATAAATGCAACGAAGCAAATTACTTGTGAATTGGAAAGCAATTTAAATGTAAATAACAGGTGAATAGTTGCAACAAAATAATTTGTTTTAAAATATCTCTGCATCGAAACTTGACCTGCCAATCTCTACATAGGGTTCTTCGTGTTCTGCATAAAATAACCTTAAAAGAACCTGTATGATTTGTTTAATAGTTCCAACTTACATAATAAAACTATGAAAGATAGAAAATAAGCCCTCCATTGATGTATAGAACAGAATTGGAAAATGAGAATTGGCTTTGGAGCTAACATATTTTAATACACAAATTAAATAAAAATTAAAAATTTAAAAAAACAAGAATTAAATTTTAGCATCAGTGTATATTAAAATAAATTATAGGTTTTGTTTATCTCGAATTTAAAATATTTAATTTGGAATTTTAATTGTTTTATTCATTCAACAGCTCTCGGAATCAAATATCTTATTAGCCAATAAAAATGCCGATCCTTTCGCTATTTCCCTCAACCTCGTCGTAAATGTCGGCAAGAATATTCGGAATTGCACCCAATGTCCGAATTACAGGATCAAATACATTTAAAGCAAAATATGGTGCAGGAAGACAACTATGCAATTGAGAACACTTATCAGTGGTTATGAGTCTATTCAACAGATGTAACGAATGAGTTGATGTAACGAATGACTATACAACTAAGATAATCTAACAGTAGTGAAGCAGTTGGTCCTGTGTATGTGTGTGGGTGAGAGAGAGAGAGAGAGAGAGAGAGAAAGAAAGAAAGAAAGAAAGAAAAGTATATTACGACTTCAACTGAATTGCAGATCAGGACTAGAGTAAACTAGGAACCAATTACAGTCCATTCATATTGTATATGTGTGTATGTGTGTGGGTGAGAGAGAGAGAGAGAGAGAGAGAGAGAGAGAGAGAGAGAGAGAGAGAAATATTACTTCAACTGAATTGCAGATCAGGTGACTACAGTAAACTAGGAACCAGTCCATTCATATTCTTCTCGGCTAGGGCTTATAGGAGGGGGAAGGGTACCTCTTGATGCAGGAGTCTTTCTTTCCCCCTCTTTTCCCTTCTGCTGGCCAAGGAGAATGCGAATAGACTATACACCTGCCTCACTCCTCTGCCAAAGGCGGTGTGATTTTAAAGTTTGAGATTACGAGGTGTGCTGCTGGAAACCATGCCTTGCAGTAGTCACTTAACATGTTGTGCAGTAGCTCACCAGTTTGAAAACTGTCTACAGGAAAAAGAGATTTTACTACTTTGCCTCTCGCCCCCATAGAGGGTCGCCTTTTGTTTGCTAATGGTTTACTAATGGTTATTTCCCAATGGCAGGGGCGAGCGTTTCGGAGAAAACAGTACTACACGTTTACGACTATCTTTAAAATGCTTCAGGCGAGGAAGCATATTCCTCCGAAGTTTCATGGAAATGAGCTCCTGCATTATGCGAGTGCCACAGACGGTACAAAAAGCCTTAAAAAATTCATCGGGCTGACCATGGAATATACGTAATCTGAACTTTATTTCAACAACACTTAAATATTACATAGCCCCTGCATAATTTAAGGACACTCAGAAACGATTTATCAACAAATCAAAACAACATTTCTGACATGGCTTTCTTTAGCTGTTCCACAAAGAAACTTTTTTTTTGGAAGGGATTATTCTTTTATCTACATACATCACGCTACTCGAAATAACCATTAGCAGATTTGGTCTCATTACTTGCTTCTTCGTAAGTAGAAAGAAAATAAAGGAATTCACTAGGCTAAAACGATATCAAAAATTTCAAAAGCCGGTCGCTATATGAAAAGATTGAAATTTGGTTATCTTTGCTTGCCAGGAGAAAACAAAAGAGAGACGGAAATAAAGATAACTTCCCGTTTCAGAAAAGTTTAAATACCAAAAAATTGTAATCAATTACACGGAATATACCGGAAATGGTTAACTCTACAAAAAATGTATTTGGCATATATTGTGTGCTTTAACGAGATCTACAATTTTTTGTGTAGAAGTTTTTGTTTACTCTTTTGTTACTCTTACGGTTTACCAGTTATACACAGGTGATCAAGAATGAAAAGATCTTCAGAGTTTATTTCAAGAAAATTCAGAATATAAATTCGCTGTCAATAAAATATCTTAAACATATATTTTAATGAAAATCGCTAGACATTTTTTAGAAAATCAAACTTTTTGAAAAATATTCCATATAAGGGGTAGTTTGGCTGGAGGGGATTTTCCAAAAATCTAAGTTTTGCATCCTTAGAAGACTTAAATACTAAGATTGGTATTTAACCGAATATTCGTGTTTAAGTTATGCTGTCCACTGACACATACAAATACATACCTTACGGACTTTTGTCTTATTTTTTATTCTTATTTGATTCAGATGAGTCTAAATACATATTTCTGGTGAAATCTCGGTATCAAAATTTTGAGATTAACACAGTACCTTCTCCGTTGACTACATCTATTGTACATACGTGATAGACAAAGTAAAAACAAAGGATAAAGAATGTTATGATTATTAAAAACTATATACCTTTTGCTCCCCCTTCTATAGTGTGGTGACTGCATGTGTTATCACACAGTTACAAGGTCCCGAATTCGTCTCTCGGTTAAGATGAATTACACACATAAGTTATCCTGAGAAGAATTTTCGGGCAATTTAAATAATTTAAGTGCAGTATCTTAGAAGGATGCGACACGAAGATTTTCAAGAAAAGCCCCTTGCCGTCAACTACCCTTTATATGGAGAAATTTTAAAAAATGTTTATTTTCTCAAAAATTGCTCTAACGATTTTGAAATTAGTACTATATGTATAAGATGTTTTATGACAAATTTTATCTTTATTATTCTGGGAATAGTCTCTGAGAGCTCTTTATTCTGAATGACTTTTGTATAACTCGGGAATTGAAAGAAACGTACAAAAACTTACTACACAAAAAATGTACATCCCATTGTAATACACAATTTATGTCATACACACTTTTTGTAGAATTAACCACTTCCGATATATTTCGCGTTCTTGCTGTGTTTCCTAGTTTTTTTATTCTTTGTAGGACTTTTTTATTCATTGGAATAATTTAAGATTTTTGTAGTTTTTTTAAAACACTAAATTAAATCTTTCAAATTCGAGATCAACAAAACTTATAACTTATTTTAATATACTTATGCTTTTTGCTATTTATAATTTTCTCAGTGGGAAAGTCAACTTTCGTTTCATTTCTTTTGTTTTACTCCCGGAAATGCAAAAGAGAACTGAATTTCAGTTGTTTCACATTGCATCAGATTTTGACTGACGCTTTAGCCTAGTGTATTCCCTTATTTCCCTTCTGTGTACTTGCAACAAAGTAAGCCAGACTTTAAAAGTTTTTACTGACACTTTAGCCTAATGTATTCCCTTATTTCCCTTCTACTTACAAGAAAGCAAGTAATAAGATCGTTTCGTTATTGTTTATAAAAAGTCGCATGATGTAGATAAAATAATATATTTTGTATGGAAAGTTTTTATGCGGAATAGCTAGAGAAAGTCATGTGAATGGAACATATCCAATTTTTTAAATATTCCTTTGAAAATTACATTTGTGCATTAAAAGGAATGATACTTTTATCTTTAAATGTATTTTCTCGAATAAATTTTTTAGTACTAGTGTTAAATTATAAGTGATGCTGCAATACCGTGAACTATTAGTTTAAAAGCACTAATGTTTGGTAACTTTTATAGTGTTCATTCCACTTTTGCAGGAAAATATAACGTATATTATTATTATTATTATTATTATTATTATTATTATTATTATTCGATTGAACAGGGTTACTCTAAGCCAGTAGTTACATAGATTTTAAGTTTAGTGTTCTAAGAATTTTTATAGCAGTGCACCTGCCTCTGGCATGGGGTATTCGGGTTCAATTACCTGTGGATCACGGCATCCCCCCCCCCCCAGGATTCCACCCGGCTGCTTTCCAGGTCTATATGTTGTGCTGCTTCACCTTCATCCCGCGGAAGATATTGGTGAGCCACCGCGGTATCACCCTGCGGTCGGACTGTGATCTTTCCCATGAGCTGGTCCCAGTACCAAACAACCCTAGGGTTGATTACCCTTTCATCAAGAAGTTACAGTTAATTAGAGTAATAATAGTACCCAGCTTACTTCCGCGTTTTTGTAGTTTGCTTTTCACTGTCAATAGCCATAGCATTCTTTTTAATATTAGCACAATACAATGTTCTCTTAAGATGTTGCATTTGCCCAAACATTATGAAAAATTAAAAATGATTATTGTTTCAAAATAAAATAATAGGGATTTTAAACTTTAAGAAAAGTTCTTGTTTTTCCCACTTGGTGCTCTTTGACTACCAGTTAACCGAAGCGATAAATGAGTAGAAACATGACATTTAATAGGCACTTCCAACTTTATATCACCTTATTTTATAGCAACATTTTTCTCATCTCTTTTCAATATTTTGATAAGTAAATTAATTATTAAATTTGCAAATATCAACAGTATAAGAGTAGAAGAGTAATAATTCTTCTCAATTAATTTTGGTCAATATAAAATATAATATAACGGATTTAATATTCATAAATCGTTTTCTGTAAAGGTAGATTTTTGTATGACAGTATTTTTAAAATTTTATCATATGGCTAATTTTTATTGGAACAATACATTTAGAAAGTAAAGCATTATCATTTAATTAAACAGGAGAGCAACAATTTTTATACCTGGCACAAATGCCACAGTTATTGTGTGTAATAAGTGGTCTAAATTTCGATAAGATATGTTTACATGCTATGGATCTTCCAAATTTCCAAACGTTTCACCTTAAAAGCATCATACATGCAAGTTTTCGCTGCAGCACATTCATGAAAATATTCCTGTATAGAATGAAAAAATTTCATGTGTTATCTTCACATGACTACCTTCATCGTTTATATTGGTACAATTTTTACAATTCTCCGTACAGTTTGTTTTATATCTGTTTCATTTTAATTGAGATGTAGGTTTACATATATTTCGTTGCAGACACAAGGGGATTAAAGGAAACCGAATGGATAGTCAGATGTTTTAAAACCGAAGCTAGACTGCTGACTTAGAGATTATACACTATGAGAATGCGAGAAACAAACGAATAGCACTGTATTTTAAAAATACATAGCTGAAACATTCAAACTAATAATAACGCATATTCCTGAAATGGGTAGTGTTATAAGAAGCTACTTGAAATATATTGCATGCTAGAGAAATATGTCTTTAGTGTACATGTTTCTCTTACACTTTGAACCCTGTTTAGACGGATTCATATCTTGTACAAGAGATAGCACCATACTTTGGTACGACACTTACTTGTATGCCATCTAGCACGCCAGTACGTCAGTGGCAATTCTATATGACAATGACTGATATATAAGTTGCAAATTCTGTAGTTGGGGTACTGCAGTTATTATTTGTATACTATATCTTATTTTTATTTGTTCACATTTCTAAACATGCTATGACCAAAAATAGCTAAGATTACAAAAACAAAGCTTGTTTCTAAGGTAAGTCAGTCTTGATCACTTCAGTAATGCTAGAATCGCCGCGTAGTACATTCGGTAGAGCACTTAGCTGGTGTACATGTTCAAAACACCGACTTTGGACTTTGAAGTATAGCTGATGGCATCGTAGTAATGATTGCCGATTCCTTTTAAAAATACGTAACATATCACGAATAGCATCAAATGCTACAAAGATCTTGGCCATTAGTTTTTCTTCACTACTAACCAGTGTCTCGCAACAAGAGTCTGAATATGTCGCAAAGGATATAATCCAAATTGTTAGCTCTGGTGAACGTGCTGGCTCTACCTTTTTAGCGATTAACATACTTTACCCTTAGGAAATCCCTTACATCACGAAATAATGTGGAGGTGTCTCGTTGCCTTGGAACCATATTAATTGGAGGATTATTAAAGAAACATATTCCAAAAGTTCTGGCAAAGTGTTCAGTAACAATTGTAGCTCTTCAAACGTGGAGATAGTAAATAGGATTCTATGAGTATGTCATCCACAATGTCAGACCAAATGTCCACTACAGCAATTTTAACTCTAACAGCTCTCGGATTCCCTGTGCCCAAATGTGACTTGTGTGTGTTAAACATGTCCTCTGGTGTAAACATTTTGTCGTTCGTCCACAACATGGTTGTAGGAAATCTTGGTTAATCAATGCGTTTATGAAGAAATCACTGAACAAAATATTGTATTCGGAGTCGAAAGTGCCTGAACTCGGGTGAAATAATATGGATGTAATTGCTGTTCGCGCAGAATTCTTGTATCCGAAGGCTGGCTTGTATGCACGGCATGCGCTGTTGCTCTTGTGCTTGTAGACAGAGAATAATGGAACCGGTCAAGAACCTCCTCTTCTAGAGCCACTGTTCTTGCGTTTCTTTGTACTCCTGGGCGATACACTTGCTTTTGGAAAGTTCTGTTTCTTGCACCGGTTGATGTATGACAGTAAAGGTGCTATTATGAAGCACCATAAACATAATGCATGTCTGTAGTTCTGTGTAAATAAAGTGGGACATGTTTACAATAGGCTGTAAAAATGTATGTTCTTCCAATAACCACTCTAGTGTCTGCTGATGCTTGAGATCTTATAACCAGAACTACAAAGTGCAGTATGATATGTGACGGAATCCCTTACCTTTTAAGTAACAAAATACAGATTTTAGGTTAAAGGCGATATAAACAATATTAAAAACAAGCGAAATTTCAAAGCGCAAAGAAAACAGAACATACCTAAGCAACATCCCAATACCGAAAGGGGAACAAGTATCTGTGCGACAGAATTTCATTTAACCCCATGCGGCGTTTGAAAAGCTTTCATGGCCTCTATCGCGGTAACAAGATCTTTACGGACATGTATTTCGATTAGAAAATACTCAATTATTGCCCCTGAATATCTCCTTAAAATTATTCGATGTTTTATGACTAACGCTGTATAATGCATCCAAATGGAGTTGTTTATGACATAATAAATATCCAATAGATATGTGCATATACAAGACTACAGTCCCACAAAGCTCAGTTTTTCAGAATGCGAATGTCATATGTTTGCACACAGCACATAACCCTATCTTTTGTACTGCAGAGCGTGAATGAAATGGAGTTTTATTTATGACGCTCTTTAACATCTGTGGTTCTCAGTGTCCCAATCTATACTGGGCGTGAAAAACCGCTTAATTTTACTCAGAGGCCTCTCTATCAGACTTGAGGTTCTTTTACGTGCCGTAAATCTACAACACGGGACCAACGGCTTTACTTCCCTTCCGAAGAAAGCCATACTAAGGAGTTTTACGCCCGAAAAAATCCATCGTCCTTCTCCGGGTTTGAACCCGCGACCTTGTGTATATGTCATTACACCACGGAGGGCGTGCCAAAGACTACCAGCTATCACTCATAGCACTGACATAGTTTGAATTGGGAAATTTTCTTGAAAATCTTCGTGTTTCAACTTTGAAGGATGCTGGATCTAAATAACAACTGTAGTGTTCACGGGAAGTTTCATTTTTGGGTTATGCGGTTTATAAACACGGATCTTTTTTCCAAAATTTGTGTTTTGAATGGAGCTTCGTACAATACATTTTTGGTGAATATAGCACTTCCTCTGCTTACTCTAAGTAAGTTTTAGTGAAAATTTAACACTTTGATTTACAATTTAAACTACTTGAACGTTCTAATGTAAACGTTTCTTATATTTTTAATGCTATAAAGAGTGTGCAATTCCTTCGGTGCAGTAAATTTTACAGCCTTTCTTGACTTTTCATCTTTTCATGTATAGCTTGTATCTCGTGGTTATGCTGTAGCTTATATCTTGGGAAAGCAAGATATCTCGTTTCTCTATTACAAACACAGCAAGGAAAGCCATTGCACAGTCTGGATGTTCAGCATGGTGGGTCGGATGATTAAATTGCCCTTCCCAACTTTTTTATGAAGCTATATTTATGACCCAGCGTGCCGCCTGCACTAGACATAATGCAGGCATGCATTCAAATTCCAGAGCAGAAATCGTAAAAGTTAATCCAAGTTGGAAACTGAGAGTTAACTGCCACAGGTGAGCTAGATTTTCTTAGAAAAGTACTCCATTACGCAAAATGAACCAAATCAGTAGTAATTTGGAGTTAACTGAAAAAAGCAAAGAATACGAACTATTTAAACGAAAATTAAAATAATCTATTTTTCATTTTAGCTTTGAGACAAAAAATTGACAAATTTCAAATATTAAGCGAATCATTTGGAAGCGGATAACGTACATACGAGGGCTGTTTTTTTTCAACCTCCGATAGGCTATAAATAAAAGACAAGTTCATAGAAAACAATTATTTTATTACTAAAAGTTTTATACACTAATGGTTGCTTTTCAACATAATCATCGAAAAGATTTGAGACATTTATCGTACCTGTGCACAAGCTTTACAATACCCGCTTCAAAAAATGTTGCCGCCAAAGAATTCAAATGCACAATCTGCCGCACGAGAAAGCGATGGGTCACAGGCAGACAGGGTATAGAGGCATGCAGAAGTCCCTAACAGTTCCAAGCTAGAAGAACCGTCTCACTGCTGAAACTGCCCTGGGAGGGCGATGAACGACCCGTCAAACAAGTAACGCTCTAGTGTCCATACGAAGTAACTACTTTTATTTTTAAATAAACATCCATGCCATCTGTCCGATACCGCCTTGCTCCACGAAATATAAAAGCACATCGGAAAGAAGAGAAGAAAAGGAAATCGTGATAGGTGAGAATTTGCCCCACCATTTGCCTACCGACCAGGGAAAATATTTAAAATCCAAGGCCAGGGAACGGTCAACGGGAATCTGAATTCGAACCTCCGAATACGAGTCTCAAAGTTACCGCGGATCCATATTGCTCATTTATATTATTTGTCCAATAAGTCTATAATTAATAAACGCTAACGCATGACATGGTTTAGTACATATTTCTCAAACACAAACTTTAAACGACCAACATAAAATAATCTAATGTGTTACACTCACATGCTTTTCTTTTGCTGTTCTACAACCATCTTACAAAAGATTATTCTTCTTTCCACACGAGCTAATCGAGATTAGACATTAGCAGCATGTGATTTATTTAGTTCCTTATAAGTTGAAGTAAAATAAAGGAATAGGGCATGCTAAAGCGTTAGTCAAATGCTTAAAAATCTGTCGTTATGCGATTGTCATTGAAATTTGCTTCTTGCTTGGCCAGAAGTAAAACAAAACAAACACGGGTAACTATCTGTCTGAGAAAAGTATAATTATTTTAAAATTGAAACCAATAACAAAGACTATCTGGTAAACAAGGAATATCTCCACAACAAAAATTTAAAGGTCATAAATTGTGTGTTTTGATGAATTTTGTTTTTTTTGTGTAGTAAGTATTTGTCAATCTTACGGTTCACCAGAAGAAGGTGGGATTTTAATCAAAATGGTTAGAGCTATTTCTTAAAATATCACAGCTTTCGAAAATGTTTCCGTGTAAAGGGTAATTAGCATAAGTTTTTTAAAATTGAAACCAATAACAAAACATCTTATGTGCTCCATTCACATAACTTACTGTACATCTCTGCAACAAATATTGTTAAAAAGCTTATGCTTCTATTTATCTACTTCATTCTAATCGAGAAAAAATTAGCAGAAATACTCATTACTTGCTACCTTGATAGTAAAAGGGGAATAAGGGAGTACCATAGGTTAAAATGATAGTCAAAAGCTGTTTGCTATGTGACTGAAGTTCCTTTGTTTGTATGGACAGGAGTTGGCACATTCCTGTATGAGAAAAGTATACGTTTTTCAAAGCTGAAACTAAAAACAAACCTTAAAAGCGACCAGTTCCACGAAAAAAGGTATATAACATACATTGTGTGTTTAACGTGCTCTAAATTTTCTGTGGGGTAAATTTTTGTCCATCTCCTCGGGTTAGCAGTTATGGAACATTTCGTAAAATTCATCCAGAATAAAGTAGTCTTCAGAGGCTATTCCCAGAAAATTCAAGAAATACATTTTATTTGTCATATAAGTATCATTAATATACGATATTTTAATCAAAATCGTTAGAACTATTTTTGAGAAAATAAACATTTTCCATGTAAAGGGTAGTTGGGGGTGTGGAATTTTCTTGAAAATCTCCGTGTCGCATCCTTGGAAGACGAAACTTAAATATCAAGTTTGGTATTCAACGATCTTTTCGTTTTTGAGCTATACTGTCCACAGACACACAGACAGACAGACAGACACACACAGACGTTTTCCAAAAATACTTTTTTTCTGGATTCAGGGGGACCCAAAATATGTATTTCCGGTGAAATCTGGGTATCGAATTTTTGGGTGCATTACAATACCTTCTCTTTACACTATATACATAGTACGTATAGAGAAAGTAATGCAATTTCTCGTATGAACAGCAGGCTAGATTTGTGGGATTACCAAATGATCGCGAAGCACAGTAATTTCGACCTTATTGCTTCCAGAGTATGAAGTGTTGCCTACCTCCAAAAATAATAAGAGACAGGTGAACCACCTGGTATATATACATTCTCTGTTAAGTGTTAGAAAAGTAAAACTTTTCACGAGAAAAGTAAATACCGGCAAGTGAAAGCAAACGCACCAAAGAGAACAAAATAAATTTCCTAAGTTTGGTTATCCATGGCATTTACTTCAGGTATTTATATTAACAAACAGGTTCAATCTCAAACACGTAAAAATAAATCTCGAATTATACCTCATGTGAGTGCGAAACTATTTTGATACTAATGTGAAAACTCATTGCAATAATGTATGGTATTTAGGTTTCTTCCTTGCTTTAATATTATTTCACCTCTTTTAGAGGCGTGTTTTGTAGTGTGTGCTGGTGGATGACATTTTCAGTCGCTTTCTGCTAACATTTATCAAACATTTCTATACGGTTTTTTTAGAATATATACTGTAAATGAAGACCCACATTTACCAAAGTTCATAAATCTGCATGTTAGTGTATAAATACAAACATTACAACAATGTAGGTTTTATGTCTGTACGGCCTTTTAAACGATGATAAGGCTTACATGCCATTCAAGAGAGATCTAAGGAATCTTAAGTAATAGATTAGTTCCAGAGGAGCAGAAAAGATAAAAGAGGACCCGTAATACTTTTAAACGACATTGTCAGAAACAGTGCTATTTTAGTATTATAATTTTAATCTCTTCTTTAAACTATCATCTCTCGGCTCATTCAAATATTCAATTAGTTTCAGTGCGGTTTTGGGGGAGAGAACTGACATTTTGTGGACCTCCTTTTATTAAGATAAAAATGATGAGGTGAATTTTTCTTAACACACTTAGTTGCACTGTTATTGTACAATAATGTTAATATTTTGTAAATTTTAAAGCAAAAATTAGAATTATCACATTTATTACTTATTTTATTGGTAGGATAATTAAAAAATTGTACAATTTATTTATGTAGTATTAAAGAATTCAATAATAAAGGTTTATTGTTTTTAAAACTGCTAGTGTAGAGCAACTTTTCAAAACATTCAAATACAATAAAATAATAACTCTAGAACTAATTTGGAAATATTCATCTGAGGTTATATATAGCATTGTGCATAATTTTTGTACTAAAATTTCAAATGAATATGAAATTGTGGACCTTTTTAATTTTCACAAAAATCCAAAAATAGAATCAAATAAATCCGACCCGTTCACCGTCTCCGCTGTTAAGCAAGAGAGGTAAAACGAAGGTCCGTTACCCCAGGTTTCCATTGACCGTGTTTTACTTGAAATAGCCCCGTTGGGTTATGTATCTTTTTAGCTGCTCACGTCAATATGAAGAAGTTGGGCATGTTAAACCTGTAGAGGGTACATACAAAAAAGTCAAACATTTATAGCTGCGTTGAGCAGTTAAAAAAAATATGTGTTCCATTCACATGACTTTCTCTACATCTCTGCAATAAATTATTGTTAAAAAGCTTATTCTTCTATTCACTTAATGCTAATCGAGAAAAAAATTAGCAGAAAGAGCCTTATTACTTGCTTCTTTGTAAGTAGACGTGAAATAAGGGAGTACCATAAGCTAAAGCAATTGGCAAATCTTTTAAAGTCTGTTTGTGATGTGATTGATGTTCCTTTGTGTTGTATGGACAGGGTTGAAAAATTCCTGCATGAGAAAAGTACAACTATTTCAAAACTGAAAACAATAATAAGGAATTACTCAAAAACGGTCAACTCCACGAAAACAAAATGAATATAACATAATTGTGTGTTTTAACAAGCATTACATTTTTGTGCAGTAAATTTTTGTTTATCTCTTCCACAAAATTTATCCAGAATAAATATGTCTTCAGAGGCTATTCCCAGTGAATTGAAGATATACATTTTATTTATCATGTAAGCATCTTTAATATACAAAATTTTAATCAAAATTGTTAGAGCCATTTTCGAGAAAATAAACATTTTCGAAAATTTTTCCATGTAAAGGGTAGTTGGGGGTGTGGGGCATTTTCTTGAACTTAAATACCAAGTTTTTTATTTAACGGACTTTTCGTTTTTAAGCTATGCTGTACGCAGACAGACATGTATTTCGGGTGAAATCTCAATATCGAAGTTTTGGGTACAATAAAATATCTACCTTTTCTATACACTACGTATATAGTACGTCTAGAGAAAGTAAAAAGATTCAGTATTTGAAAGCAGAATAACAGTGCAACACTCAGAATTACTCTGCCGCATTTAATCAGCATATAATTTTCAGCTTCCTGCATTGTCAGATTCTAGAACCCAGGTCTTCGCAGTGACCGGCAACGTAATAGTATTTCTGTCAATTTATTTTGTGATCAATACTCTGCTTGTTGGCACGCTTTGGTTTCGTGAAAACTCCTTGTATCGGATTCACGTTAATGACACTGAAATGAGAGCAGAGCTTAAAGACGATAGAGCAGAAATAGGGTGTAAAGTAAACTGTAATAAATCCAGTCCGTCTCGCCAGAGGAAGAGAAGAGACGATGGTAGCTGATAACGTGGCTTTCTCTGGTGGAGCGGAAACTCAGTAAAAGCTGCTGGCCAACCTTCTGCTGCTTCTGCTATCTCAATCTGGATCTGCTGCCTCTTTCTTGCTCCAAATTCTCAACTAGAACTTCTCTCAACGAAAGCAGCCCTTTCAAAGTTAGCCAGTGTGAGTTAGGAATGTAAATTCTGAGGTAATACTTTTTAGTTTTGACATTAGCAGTCTCAAAACCCATATTTTCTCTGCTGCGTACCCACATTAAATAGAAAATGCATGGTGTTACACCGAAACATTTGATTACGATACTTTACCAGTATTCCACATTTTGGGACTACTTAAAGCAATCTAATGAACAATATTCACTAGGTTTCTCTAACCCTTCTGTAACAAACTATTCTTGCATAAGCTTACTCTTTTATCTATTTCATGTTAATCAAGGTACAAATTAACAGAAATGGCTTTACTACATATTACCCTTGGAAATAAATGCATAATAGGAGAATACACTGGAATACAGCGATAGGCAAATCAGTTAAGTGCGGGTCTCTGGGATGACTGTTGAAATTCCCTTCTCCTTAGATGACCAGAGTGAAAAAGCTGATGTGTTCCTTTCACATGATTTTCTAGAGCTGATCCGCAAACAAGCCTTTTTTCAAAAGATGCTAATCAAGATAAACATAATCAAAATTGTCTTATTACGTGCTTCCTTGTAAGTGAAGGGAAATAAGGGAATGCACAGGCTAAAGTGATAATCAAGTCGTTTAAAAGCCGATCGCTATGTGAAACAACTAAAATTCTGTTCTCTTTACTTGCCAAGAATAAGCAAACGAGAAACGAAAAGAAGGATTCCATTTGAGAAAAGTTTAAGTGGCTAAAATTGAAACCAATAATTCGGAATATCTCGATAACGGTTAACTCATTTATGGGGGCATTATAATGCCGTCCCTATATACTATGTACATAACACGTGCATTTAAAGTAATAAATGAACGAATGGAAATTTAAAGAGATAGTAAAAAATTTCCATTTGGGAAAAGTATAAGTATTGGTAAATTTAAACGAAAACAAAGAATATCTCGAAAACTCCACAAAAAATGTATCTAACATAAGCTGTCCGCTTTAACGAGAGCTATTTTTATGATTTACCAGCTATGCAAAAGCCATATACTATGTAGAGGAATAACATTTAGAGGCTATTCCCATAATATATTTATATATACATACATGTGGTTATCTTTAATTTTACGTATTGTAATCAAAATTACTACGCCATTTTTGTGAAAATCGAACATTCCGAAAACATCTACATGTAAAGGGTAGTTTTAAGGGGGCTTTGGTATTGATCCGATTTTTCCTTCTTGAGTTAGCTGTTCACAGAAACAAACACAAACCTTTTTCTAATGTTTTAACCAGGGAGGCTTAAAAGGTATATTTTCGGTGAAATCTTTTTTCTTTTTGAGTGGAATGCAATATTTCTTCTTCTTACTATACGTAGGTAAGACATTAGAAACAATTTTATAAAAATCTGATGTGTTCCATTCATATGACTTTCTCTACATCTCTGTAACAAATTATTGTTAAAAAGCTTATGATTCTATTTACTTCATGCTAATTGAGAAAAATTAGTAGAAATAGTCGTATTAACTGTTTCCTTGTAAAGTAGAAGCGAAATAAGGAGAGTACCGTAGGTTAAAGTGATAGTCAAAAGCTGGTTGCTACACGACTGAAGTCGCCCTCTGTGGTGTAATGGTTACCATGCTAACTTCAAATAGCCAAGGTCGTGGGTTCAAACCGCCATTTACATTTATACGTGACTGAAGTTCCATTGTTCCTGTAGACAGGAGTTGACAAATTCCCGTATGAGAAAAGTATGTTTTCTATAGCTTAAACCAATAACAAGGAATACCTTAAAAACGATCTCTCCACGAAAAAAATGTATATGACATAAATTGTGTTTTATCGTTATCTACATTTTTATGTAGTACGCTTTTGTCATCTTACGGTTTGCCAGTGATAAAAAATTCCCTAAAATTCATCCAGAATAAAGTAGTCTTCAAAGGCTATTCCCAGAAAAATCAAGATATACATTTTGCTTGTCAGATAAATATCTTTAGTATACGATATTTTAATCAAAATCGTTAGACCCATTTTTGAGAAAATAAACATTTTCGAAAAATTTTCCAGGTAAATGGTAGCTGGGGATAAGGGGCTTCTTGAAAATCTTCGTGTTGCGTCCTTAGAAGATAACAAACTTAAATACCAACTTTGATGTTTAGCGGTCTTTTCGTATTTGAGCTATGTTGCCCACAGACACACACACACATATACACAGACACTCAGACAGACGTACAGACAGACAGACATGGACATTTTTCTAAAAAAAAATGAATTCAGGGGGTCTCAAAACATGTATACCTAGTGAAATCTCGGTATCGAATTTTCGGGTGCAATACAATACCTTCTCTATACACTATGTACATTGTACGTAAAGGTATATGGGTGTGTGTGTGTGTGTATCTGTTAAGTAGTTAACTCAAAAATGAAAGCTCAATTAAATACTGTATTTGATCTATTTATTTGATATTTTTATTTCCCAAATATCCTGCGTTGATTCGTATAAAACACCATTGATATTTTTATAACAAGTGAAATTTCATCTAGAATTTTCTGGTAATAGCCCCTGAAATCCTATGCTTTTGAATGAGTTTTGCATAACTGGTAAACCATAGGACATAGACATAACCTCATTGCACAAAGCTTGTACACTTTATATAAAATAAGTGTTTTGTGGAGCGTAAAATTTCCGAGAATTCTTGTAATTGATTTTAATTTCCAAATACATATAATTTTCTCAAATGTGTAGCCGTTAAAGCTTTTTTTCATAGTCGCCTCAAGAGGAGAGAATTTCAAAACCATTACGTAGCGATATGCTCTTTAAAAATCCAACTATCCCATTACCTACTGCATTGTAAAGCAAAACGTTTAAATGTGAATTGAAAGTTTATCTGGCTTTACAAGAAATAGATAGAACAATTGTGTAAGGGTAAGTAGAGAAAATCATGCGAATGTAACGCAACATATTTACATGATGTGCTAATACATAATTATAACATATTGTATTTCGATGTTGGTTTAAAAAGAACAATCAACGAATATAAGCTGAAGCTGATAAGTTCAAGGATGCGACACGAATATTTTGAGAAAAATCCCCTCACACCAAACTACCCTCTACTTGGATAAAAAATTGAAAAAATTGATTTTCTCAAAAATGCTTCTTATAACTTTGATTAAAATACCAAATATTAAATAAATTTACATGATAAATAAAATGTATATCTTGAATTTTCTAGGAGTAATAAGAAAAAATTACTCAAATTTCTGAAATTGAATGGTGCTTATAGATATTAAAATTTGTCACGTAGTTCAGGTGAAGCAGTAAGAGACTCGGAATGGAAAGCCAAAGATCCAATCTCATTAAACACGAATTTATTGCATGGTTAGAGAGAAATTACTTTACGAAACGACAAATTAACACTAAAAGTTTTAAAGTCCAGAAATTTAAGCACCTGCACCACTTTAAGAATGTATCTAGCATGTGAGATCACGTTGAACGTTACCGAAATGCTGGAATTAGACAAAATTATTTAATGCCTATACGAATATTTAGCTCTAGTAGCTCAAAACCTTTTCCTAATATTTGAGAAATGATACAAAAATAATTCGTTTTTATCTTCTAGGCAACTCTATGAAAATGCAATATAAAATAACAATAATAATGATAATAATAAGAAGTAATTAGAATGTATCTTTCGCTCTAACACTAGTTATAAGTATAAACTTTAAACGATAATCAGAAAAAGTGTAGTCTATATTATGTAAGATTATTTTGTAAAACACAGTATACATTTTATTCACTTTCCTAACCTCATGCTAAATTATACAAGCTGTTAGGGATATAGTGCAGAGATTTGTATCAGTATTTGAGGACAGTGAACAACATTAAGTCAATATTTGCTTCTTTTGCGGACTAATAATTTTTCTTGATAAGAGTAATAAATTTTCAGTTTAGTTAGTAATTTCAAGTAAGCGTGGTACACACAAGACATACGTATTTTTTTTTCCCAAAGAGCACAGGTCTGAAGGCGTAACTTGATTCCGGTAACGAATGTTGTACTGGAACTGAGTACGAATGATTTCTTCAAGGCCAATGATCTGACACTATCTAGACCAGTATTGATGTGTGAAAACTGCAAACAAAACAAGATATTCTATATTAAAGACGTAAATTTTGCGGTGTAGATAAGACCATACAAACAAAAAAAAAAAAAAAGGAAAAAAAAAGTCTGATGTGCTCTATTCACATGATTTTCTCTACAACTTGGTAACAAATTATCCTTAGAAATCTTATTTTTCTATCTACTTCATGCAAATCGGGATAAACATCAGCAGAAATAATCTTATTACTTGCTTTCTTGTAAGCAGAAGGGAAATAAGGGAATACACTAGACTAATAGTCAAATGTTTTAAAATCTGTTGCCATGTGGTTGAAAACCGTTTCCTTGCATTGCCAGGAGCTATGAGAAAAGTTTAAAACTGAAACTAATAACAAGCAATATCTCAAAAATGGTCAATCTCACGAAAGAAGCGTATATGACATAAATTGTGTGTTTTAACGTGCTCTACACTTTTTGTATGTTAAGTTTTTGTCCGTCTCTTGCGGTTTGGCAGCTATGCAAAATTCCGTAAAAATGTATCCTGAATAAAGTAGTCTTCAGAGGCTATTCCCAGAAAATTCAAGATATATATTTATTTGTCAGGTAAATATCCTTAATATCAGATATTTTAATCAAAATCGATAGAGCCATTTTTGAGAAAATCAAAATGTTCGAAAAAGTTCCATGTAAAGGTAGTTGGGGATGGGGGGCTTTTCTCGAAAATCTCCGTGTCGCATCCTTGGAAGATACCAAACTTAAATACCAAGTTTGGTATTTAACGGTCTTTTCGTTTGTGAGCTATGCTGTCCACAGACACACAGATACACACACGGACCTTTTTCTGAAAATGCTTATTTTGGACCCAAAACATATATTGCCGGTGAAATCTTGGTATCGACTTTTTGGGTGGAATACAATACCTTCTCTATACCTATGTACATAGTACATACAGAGAAAATAAAAAAGGATTTGTCATTCCGAGGTTAGACTTTGTTAGCGGTAAGTGTTATAAGTTCCGTTTTGGCCGGGAGTGGTGAAAATCGTTCTTACCCGAGTTTCACAAATAGGCAATCTGCAATGCGTAAAACACAAATGAGAAACAAGGGAAGCTGCCGTTTGGAAAGCAAACTCGGATATTAATTAACAAGGAAAACCACTATTGTATGTGGAGTTTTAAAATCTGATAAGAGCGAAACCTTAATAAATAGGTATTCACAGACAATCGTAGATTTTTATTTAATTATTCTCTGTAGTTTAAAAGAAAATGGGCGAACACGATAGAGTTTTAGAGCTATTTTCCCGCTATTTACGTATTCAGGTTGTTAGGCTTAACTGCACATAATTGCATTGGTATTTGTTGCCAGTGTAATGAACAGTAATACTCCAATTCTTCCTCCATTCTAGAATTATACTTTTAGTTATTAAGAGCAGTATATTTTAGATTATTTAGTATCTCCAAGTAAAGGTGTGACTCATGTGTTTACTTTCCCCGAGAGCGCGAGATGGATGACTGAGATGGATAAAACGCAGAGGACAGTCTTTGCGATAACAACTGCGGATTTAATAGCACGAAACAAATAACACATGGAGAACTCACTCACGGTTCTTACATTCCCAGATATCCATTATTCCTTGTATGAAAAACTTAATTTCAATGTTTTCCTTGCATTTCCAATAAAATTTTTTGTTTATTTTAAAATGTACCTGAGTGCGAATGCTTTCTGTAATCCACCCCAGATCTGGACCAGCGTCAGGTACTGAAGTGTGAGCACGCGAAAACAAAACGAATAGTCTATAACTACTGATAGGTGTTATTAGTTTCGTGGCACAGTTACGATCATGCTGAAACATCAGGTGGTGACTTATGTAATATGCGTGAAGAAAAAAAAGTTAGATGAACAGGAAAACCAACTATCCCCAATAACAGGGAATATCTCGGAAACGGCTAACTTTACAACAACAAAAAAAGGTATATGGCATAAATTGTGTGTTTTAATGAAATTTGTATTTTTGTAGTAAGGTTTTGCTTTCACCTACGGTTTACCGGATAGGCAAAATTCATCCAGAGTGAAGAGGTCTTCGGAAGCTGTTCCCAGAAAATGAAAGACGTAAATTTTATTTGTCATTTTAACATGTTTAATATACGGTATTTTAATCAAATAGGTAGAGCCATTTTGAGAAAACAAATTTTTCAAACTTTTTTCCATTCAGGATAGTTTGTTGTGGAAGTCTTCTTCGTATCCTTAGAATATACTAAACTTAAATAGGAAATTTGTATTTAACGCACTTTTCGTTTCTATTTATGCTGTTCTCAGACCCACACATACATATTGTTTTGGATTCAGGGGACCTCAAAAGATACATTATCGGTGAAATATCGGTATCAAATTTTTGCATGGGATGCAATACTTTTTTGATGGTGTTATCATCCCCTTTTTCTGTAGAGGTACGAAATGGAATGAAAATGGAACACATACTATTTACATTTTTTAATTGTTTTATTTAATTTCTATGGTTATATCGGGGCTTTGACTTGTTTAACAACTCATCTGATCATGAAGGTTACTGTCATTAGGTTATCATTTTATATCATTAAATACACGCACAATCACTCTCGCATACATACTTCAGACTCTATGGGAGATAGGGAATAATGCCGGTTAAAGAAAAATCCCCCTCCCCAGCCGGGAATCGAAACCGGGACCTCCGGGTGATAGGTTAGCTCGCTGATCATTTTAACACGGAGGCAGTCTACTATTTACAATGCTCATATGTGCTAGAAAGTAAAATGAACTAATGCAAATTTAAAGGATATAAATAAGCTCCCCATTAATAACTCTCCCCGCCCGCCTAGGTAGTGAAGTGGTAGCGTGTCTGCCTCACATTCAAAAGGTCATGGGTTCGAATCTCGCTTAGGGTGAGTTACCCGGATAAGGTTTTTTCGGGGTTTTCCCTTATGAGAAGATGAATGTCGAGTAGCTTTAAGCTCCATTGACCCCGAGATCCTTTGTGTATCATCTCACCAATTTCATCGTCCGATATGACCCACTAGGTTTAAAGGTGTTAAAGTATAACAACAACAAAAATAACCCGCCGCCCCCCCATTTGGAGTTACACCCCTAGGTCTTACAAGCTAAAGTAAGAGGTCACCGCCGAGTTTTGAGATCCAGTAAACTTCTTACAAAATATTATTCTTTTTTCTTCTTTATGCTAATCTAGATAAACGTTAGCAGAATGGTATTATTACTGAGTGCGGTACCGAAGCCTCCCGCGGTCAGAAAAATAGCCCCGAAGTCTCCCGGATCCTTAAAGATCCCTAATTACATAGCCCCAAGCCTCCCCAAAGCAGGTAGCCTCCCTGTCGAAACAGGTAACAGTTGCAGTTTGGTGTTTATAATATTTGATAATTGTATTAGTTTGATGGCCTTTCACATATATCTTCCGTTGCTTTTCTCTTCAGATCACAAAGTACTTTCTGGCTCTGAATTTTGTCACTAGGTGGTGCCGCGTGGTTATGCTCCTCTTGAATATCCAGGACATATATTTCTTCAATGGAAAAGGTTTAAATACAACTTCCAACATTGCACGTTCATCGCGCTACCGCACCTTTTAAACACTTCTGGAATCCGAAAGTGTAACCGTCCCGAAGTAGACTTTTCCTTCCTGTCCTACTCACCGTAATTTGAGTCTCGTCGGAAAACATGTTAACTGTGAAGTAATTTGCGTACACTGAAAGAAATCAACCCACCTCACCTGCTGGCTAATTACACCGGTTTCGCGGGAGGCTTGTTACCTGCTAAGCTTACCGGGGTACGGGAGGCTTCGGTCCTGCGCCCTTCTTACTTATAAAGGAAGGGAACTAAGGGAATTCACTAAACTAAAGTGGTAGTCAAATTTTAAAAACTAACGCTATACGATTGCCATTGGAAAATATCCGGCGTAAGCCAGGTTGGTTTCTATCATTAATTTTACTGAGCTTCAGCATTCTTTCTTTTGAGCGTTCTTATCGAAAGAGAATAGTGTGATCTCGATGTTGGAGTATGATTAGGTGTACATTTTATTTTTCATAAAAATATATTTAATATATGGTATTTTAATCAAAATCCTTAGACACATTTTTGAAAAATCGAACATTTTGGGAAACTTTCCATGTAAAAGGAAGTTTGGGGGTGAGGGAAATTTCCTAATAATCTTTCTGTCGCATCCTTGGAAGATACTAAATTTAAATACCAAGTTTGGTGTTTAACCGACTTTTAGTTTTTGAGTTATGCAGCCCACAGACACAGACAGATACACACGCCATACAGATATACTTTGGAATCAAGTGATCTCAAAACACATATTTCACCTGAAATCTCGAAATTGAAATTTTAGGTGGAATACAATGTATTCTCTACCTCCTACGTACTTACATAGTACGTCTAGAGAAAGTAAACATTGATTAATGAAATCCCTGAGAGCAGTATATGTTGCAAAACCGAAAGGGGGAAATAAGGGAAGACTCAGGAAAGGAAGGCCAACCTACCTATTATAAAGCCAACGTGGGCAATTTTCCATTGCTTAAAGGTGACAAAAAGAAGAAGAATTATAATTTGAATACAAAAACTAATTGCTTTGTATTATTTATTAACGTCGCATGACTATTACTCTAGTTTTCATTTACTGATGAAGAAGTTAAAATATTTATTTAACATAATAAAAATAGGCTTTATTTCTAATCATAAATTCTAATAATGTAAAATAAATAATTCAAATCATAGCCTTTATATCCACAATTATATTAATATTTGTTATGTTTTAATACAGTCTTTAAATTTCTTTTTCTAAAAATCAAATCAAATTTAAATAATCTTTTTATTTTTTCAAAATTGATGTATCTTTTGCTGAATATGGTCTAAGTGCTCTTAAGTAATATTATTTTCTCCTTGGTACAAAATAATGCCAGTTACCAGGATAAATATATCCTTTATAGTATGCTTAGGTACATCTTTTTATGGTCTAATGCCTGAAAGCAATTAAAATAGGTAAAATATAGCATATAGCGTTGCACTATTTGCATATGATGACTCTTCGCATCGATATAAGGAACGGAATGCAAATATGAAATTCTTACTCCTTTTCCTGGTTATTACGGGAGCAATATCGGGCTGCACTAGAGAACACTTTGGTTTCCTTAGAAACGGTATGAACAGGGAAAAAGAAAGGACAAAGGAATTAATGCAACAAAAGAAACTAAGGTAACGGCGAAATCCTTGTTTGGGTACTTCAAGTGAAGGTTCTAGCTATAATCTTCAGGAAATGGGTCACAAGCTTGGGGAATAAAAAACAGTTTGTGCGCTTCTAGACGGTTTCTTTTTGAAAGGTGAGTACATTCAGCGTGTTTGTGGTAGACATGCAGACACAAAGACGTTAACAAAACACCAGATACTGTGCAATCTGAGATTCATCATTTTCAGGATGAGAAAAAAACACTCGATAAACCTTATTCAGGAACTAATTGCAAAATATATTCCGAATCAGCCTCTCCACATCACTAGAGAAGCACACAACGAAGCGGTACCGAGCTTCCCAGTGGAAACACCAATAAAATAAATAAACGATAGACACTATAAATATAGCCAATATGCCTTAGGGAGGGTCCGGTAGGGATTACAAACTATAGACTAGTAGGTAGAGGAGGAAGTAAAATAATATCTCAGTATAATTAAACTACCAAATAGGTTACTTTACAACACGCAGATATATAATAAGAGTAATTCTGTAATAAAAACTTGTCATATTCACATGTATTTTTGTACTCACTATTGCTTATTTATATTATTGTAGCGATCCGTTATGAGAATCGAATCACAATTGAGAAATTTCATCACGTGTCAGAATATGATTAAATTGGAACAAACTCATATTCGGGGATAACATAGTTACTTTAGGGATATTTATTGGCCACATAAGAGGGTCAGCTGTCTCTAATCTGAACATTTTGACCAATTCTAGGGAGTTGGTAAACGGAGGGGAACTGTTCGATATGTAAAGTACAACAGTGGCGGAGCTGGCCAATTTTAAAGGCGAGCGACCGGCTATTAAAATATGTTCTGCTGCCTTTCTTCCTCAAATGAGACTTCAGAATTTTTTGGGTATGCACAGTAGAAAGCTAGCACCTTTTCTGGACACAAATTTATCAATGTCAGGTCTAACAATAGACTCACACAGACGTAGCGCTGATAGCTGATTAGTAAGAGTAAAATTAAAAGTAGCCTGATGTTATACTTTTTCACGCAGCAAAACGTTTAGAACACAATAAACATTCAGCCTTTTTACCATTCTGAACGCAGAAATAATAATTTTTCTGCACGAAATTTGTATCTAGCTTTCTCACGTGCCATACTCATGAAACGACATTGTCTGTTGTTATTCGTCATGCACACAGCTAAGCAGGCAGTGTGTAGATAAGAAAGCGGCGAGGCTGTGCTCCCCAGGTCTGGTCTTGACGGATGCTATACCAGAGAAATGTGGCTACGTTAACGTGGATCTCGAACCCCTATCGGATATACTCTTATTTAATTCTGTTAAGGTAAGTGGATGTTTAAACTCTAAGATAGAGAGGTCCGTTAGTGACCTTATAACCTCAAGTAAAATGGTCTAGCATCTAGTTAGTTTTTATAGAACCGCAAGAAAACACTGTTTAATAGTATCCCGTTACACACCTCCTGGTCAGCTACCCTTCTATTGTTAGCAGGTCTTGCGCGGATTTGTTACATTACTTCTACATGAAAGCTTATTGTGCTATTTACTTTTTCTACCTTTGCATAAGTAGTTTCATTATACATCTCTTCGTGCGCATAAGGGGACAAAAAATCGAACTGACGGTCAGATGTTTAAAAGCAGACCACCATATATGCAGGTCTAAAGCATACACATGCCTCTCGTTAGCTTTTCTACAAACAAATTGCTTACAAAAGACTATTCTTCTTTATATACCATGCTAATCGAAATAACCACTAGCAGAATGTGATTATTTAGTTCCTTATAATTAGAACGCAATTAAAGGAATTCACTATGCCAAAGCGATACTCAAATGTTTACAAATCTGTTGTTATATGATTGTCATTGACATTCGCTTCTTTGCTTTTCCAAGAGTAAAACAAGATAAACACGAGCGCATTCCTATTTGAGAAAAGTAGAAGCATTTTAAAATTGAAGCCAATAACAATGAGTATGTCGGAAACGCTCACCCCCCACAACAAAAATATAAAGGGCATCTATATTTTTTGTAGTAAGCTTTTGACTATCTCTTACGGTTTACCAACTTTGCAAAAATCATTCAGAATGAAGAGGACTTCAAAAGTTATTCCCAGGAAATTCGAGATATACATTTTATTTGTCCTGTAAATATCTTTAATATACGATATTTAAATCTAAATGTTAGGGCCACTTTTAGAAAATAGAAATTTTCGAAAATTGTTCCATGTAAAGGATAGTTTGTGGTTAGAGATTTTCTGAGGAGATACTGAAGTTAAATACCAAGTTTTTGAGTTATTCTGTCTAAAGACACGCACACACAGACACATGAATATACAGACACACATTTTTTTCTAAGAATGTTTTACTTTTGGTTACAGGGGTCTCAAAAAATATATTTCCGGTGAAATCTCGGTGTCCAATTTTTGGGTGAAATAAAATGTCTTCTCTATATTCTATATGCTTGTACATAGTGTATAGACAAAGTAAAACTATACATACTTTTTTATGACATTGTAAGAAAAAAAACTGAATAGCGACAACAATTCAAACGATGACACTAAGGTTTTAACTAAATGACAGAGCATATCCTAAGAAATTGTTTATGCAATGAAAAAAGGCTATTGAAAATAAATTATGTGTGTTAATGAGGTCTACGTTTTTGTGAAGAATATTTTTGTCTCTCATTTTACAATTTATGTACAATTCTTTCCGAATGTAGAGAATTTATAAAAGTTCAAGCAATACATTTTATTGGTAATTTAAATATCATATATATAGTATTTTAATAGTCATTGTTAGAGCGTTTTTTAATTGTTTTTTAAATCCAACATGAAGCACTTTTCGTTTACTACAACTTATCGACTGGATGTTTTCCTGGAGCAATCTACGTCCCAATTACCAGAGTATCCTGTGGAATGTTTGCTTATTTGTGTGTTTCCGTTTCATGTTAGAACAAATGACAGTAATATTATATTATTATTATTATTATTCACATACTTTTTTTTTAAATAGTCAATTCAAATGGCTGTTGCGATACACATTTACTTAAATCTAATTAATTTAATAATTAAAACACAAACAGCTTAATTTATTTCAATGAATAAAAATTTGCTAAAAATAATTAAAACGTGTAATGATAAATAATCATAACCAAATACATATCTGAACTAGAGAATGTTATAAATAGCGATATTTACTAACCCTTTTGAGAGACAGAGAAGCTTAGGATAGCCCGCTATCAGCCAAAAGCTCCCAAGTTTTCCCATGAAAGTCAGTTTCCCTGACTCCTGCACTTTCTCTATTGATATCCATCCATGCAGGTTCTGAAGTTGGCGGAAGATTTACGGTACACGATATCCTCTCTCTAGCCGCATCTCACTGAACATAGCGGAGCGCACTATTACACGTTATTAATTATTTCTCTGGCATATTTAGCACTTTGATCTAGAATAAAGTATAATAATTCTGCAGGTATGAGACAAGAATTTACATAATTTTTATTTTAACTGCTAATGCTATGAACTTGATTTATTGTACACAGATAATACCTTACATGAGAAAACTGTTAACGTATATAAGCCCAATTTGTCTGCATTTCTTACTGAAGCAGAAGTCATCGCCGAAAGGACAAATATATTTGAATAAATACTGAGTAATTGCATAACATATTCATAAAAATTAACGCATGTATTTCATATGACAGTAATTTTTCAAGTTATAAAAATATTGCGACTTTAGATAATATTTACGTGGGAAAAGCTGCAGAAGTTACAAGTCATATTGCTTTAAATAGTTTTGTTCAAACACACTGAATCAGAACCTAAATTGTCGCTCTTCCACAGAGGAATTAAATTCAAAATAATAATGGTTTGCAATGTGTTTCGCTATTTTTCCACTCACTGCCTCACTCGTAACGGTTGAAAGCCTCTCTCTAACCCACACATGCGCAATGTGTTGTCCATCCTTAGGAGAAACATTCCATTGTTTATAACGATCATTTACATAGATGCGTAGCCTTTCACGACCTGTCTTAGCTTCCGGAGAGGCCGCGTCATCTTGCATGGGATTGCCGAAGTTTCGCTCATCTTGCCGTGAGCTTCTTCTGGGCTCAAGTGACGATTTTAGAGAAAGTAATTTTTAATGTTAATTTAAAATTGTTAAATAAATTGAACCTTATTGTAAAATATTACCTAGTAGTTAGATACTGCCACATGTTTAATTGTAGAGTTGATACCTATATTGTACCGCATTATCATTATATCTTTGTGGTTAACTAGCAAATCAAATGTTATGTTGTTGCTACATTGTATCATATTTAATTGTAAATAGGTAAGTAACTGATTCTTCGTTTCTAATATTGTTACATTGCACTATACCATACAATTTAACCCTTAATTTAATCTGTTGTATTATTTGTTATTATAATATCTTATTATATCACTATATCATAGAATTCAGTTTTAGGTTACTAATTTATAAGTTGATATGCTATTGTTTTATAGTTATATTGTTATATTTCTTAATTATAATTAACTAAATGTCATACGGTTTTATAAATCGTTAAAAGACCTTGCCGTTAGGCGATTATAAATAAATCAATATAAGAATTATAATTTATAGTGCATGTTTTTCATTGCGTTTATTTTCTCAAAAACTGTTTTAATGATTTTTACTAAAGTTGAAAGAGAATTGAAATTTTCTCTAGGTTAATTGCGGAGTCCTCTTCATTGAATGAACATTGCACTCGTATAACTGGTAAACCGTAAGAGACAAAAAAAAAACAAACAAAAAACAAAAAAAAAAAAAAACACACTGCTCGAAACAGGCAGATATAATACAACTAATTAATACTCTTCTCAATGCACGCGCCAGTGAAACTAAAGAGGGGGAACGAAGCTTTTTGCTTGAAATAGTCCCGATGTATTCTGCAACTTTTTTAACGCACAAAGGGATATCTGCACGCTTGAAATGCGGGGCAGTTGGGTCACTTGGTATACCTTGTTGCTGTTTTCTTTGAATAAAACGACATTGCCTTACACATTTTTCTGAACCTGTCATGGTTCACAGTGGTTTTGGCAGGATCTGTTTTTGCAAGAACCTACAAAATTAGATCACTGAGATATATACTAAGGTTTGTTGCTGTGTCCTAGAATAAATTACCTCAACGATGTCGTATTGTGCTAGTGATTCTTTTCTTGATTATAGGCAGTTTTTCTTTGCTAAATAATTTGCTGAATTAAAGAAAGAAAAGAATGAAATAAATAAGTAGAATTACTGATATTACTCTTTAAATTTTCAAAATTCGAGTACATGGGCTATGAAAAATAAAGAAACAATACTTAGTGAATAATTTGACAGCAGTGGTGATTGTCTTTAAAGGCGATTGATTCTTACTTTATTAAAGAATGTTGAGGAATCATAGCTAAAATTGAAGTTCCTTGAAGAAAGCATTTATTAAAAAAGTTCTTTGTGTTCACTACATAACTCGAAAACGAAGAGTCGTATAAATACCAAACATCTTCCAAATATGAAGCCACTTAGAAATCCTTCCAATACGAAATACCTTACGTATGGAATATCTTTATTTTCTCAAAACGTTTTTGTTTGAAATATCACATATTTAAGATGTGTTTATGGCTAATAAAATGTATAGAATAGGTTTTATGAAAGACATTGTGAAGTTCTCATAGTGTGACGTTTGTAATACCGGTAAATAAATTAAAAAAAGCTTATTGTACAAAAATGTAAACCTCCTCAAAGGTGTAACATTTCAGAGATATTGCTATTCAGTTGAATTTTCCAATTTATTTGCTTTTTTGTTTGAAGTTCTAGAAAAACATTTATTTGTTTCTGGTGACGTCCTACAAGAAATATGAAATTTAAAAGCAAGCATATAAATATTTTAAAGAATTATGGTTTTGAAACTACAACGAAATGTGTAATTAAACGTGTAATTAACGTCAAATAGACGGATAACCCAGTCTTTGTAAACCAGATAAAATGAACAATCATATCTGGAGAAAGTAATGCGAATGCATCATGTCAGAAATTTAGTTTTGTATTCTGCAAAATGTTGTGGAGTTTCTGTTATAGAATGGAGATTTATTATAATGTTAAAATAAAACAGTGCAAAACATAAGTTAATTACCTTTGTCATTAATCGAGTTAACACATTGGATAGCAAATAATTACATACACATGTCGTTTACCTGTTATTTTCAGGATCCTTACACGTGCCAGAAATGGACATTCAAACAACACAAGTTGGTTTGTAGAATAACCAAAATATTGATACATGTTTGTGATCTATAATTTCTCTCAAATATAAACTTACTGTTGAATGGAATTTGGTAAGCAGTAATTTAGATGACTTCCGTACAACCAATTGTGCCTCTACCATATCATGAAGCACCGGGCCGAGTGGTTAGGCCACTCGCCTCTCACCTAGTCGGCTCGGGTTCGATCTCAAGCGACCGCATGTGAGATTTATGGTGGGCAAAGTGGCGCAAGGGCGGGTTTTCTCCGCCATTGCATTCCACCGGTGCTTCATCTTCATCCATGTATCATCAGTGTCATCACCTGCGGTGCCACAAGTAGTAAAAGTGGGCGTTAAACAATCCAAAAAAATCATGCCGTTGTGGTTACCTCATGGTCTATAATGTTACGTTTGTTCACTGGCTACTTTCATGCCTTATTTGGGTTTCCTCATTTTGTTATCTGCGTGAGAAGTGATTATTATAGCCTGTGGCGCTTATTTAGTTTTATTTATTTATTTATTTTTTGCAGTTTAACGTCCTTTAACCCGGTTGGTCATATCGGACGATATCTCGTGGCCCATGAAGCTTAAATTCATCTACTCAGGATAAGGGAAAACCCCGAAAAAAACCTTATCCGGGTAACTCACCCTAAGCGAGATTCGAACTCACAACCTTTTGAGGCAACCACGCCACCACCACACTACCCAGGTGGGCTACTAGATTTATTGAAGAGACAGCATGTTTTAAGCCACAAGCTATAACCTTGCAGATGTTGTCTTTAACTAATATTTTGAATAAGTTAGCAGTTTTTATTCGATCAATACATCTTCTTACTTGGAATATTATAATTTAATTCTATCATTAACAATGAATAGGATAAACTTAAATTTTTTATTTACACTGACATTACCTATTTATGGGCGAATCGATGTATCTATAATCTTTATATGGTGGATCGTGTCGCTTCGGGTACAGCCAGTGTCACAATGGTACAGTTTAGCCAGAATAGTAATTAACTCGTCGACAGCTAACGAACGGTTTGTTATATAATCAGTTTGGTGGTGTTAAGTGTATTCATATCATGCCGGATATAGCGGAACTGCAAGAGATTGCTAAACGGCGACTAACCAGCGCCCACTAATCGTTTCCACATAGACTTCCTATCACTGCCGTATCGCCATAGTGTGCCAGTCATTTTCATAATATCAACCTCATGTCTGATCACCAACAGCACAATCAACACGATAACGATACGAGGAACGCTGCAGTGGATTATGTGGAAATGAAGCTCTTTTCAGAAATTATGTGGAAGGTGCTCCTGTAACTCCCAAACACACAGTCACTGCGTCGAAGATGATGATGATGGTGCTGATGATGATGATGATGGAATAATAATGCAACAACATTGTTACTTATTTTACCATTCCATGGGAAAATAAGAGTAAAATATGCAATAATTACTTACATTGCAAGTTTCTCAGAGGTAACAATACTGTAACCTCCTGATCTTAAGAACAATTCCCATCATTAGGGAAGCTTAAGGAGAACTACAAAAATAACACAAATCATGAAAAATGTTTGCCAAATGTATCTCTAAATTTAACTTACTCAGTGTATAAAAACATAATACACGCAATAAGCTGATAGTTAATATTCTTCATAAATGAAAATATCTCGTCTAAAATAGCCTTAACGTTGGGTGGAATACAATAGAGAGCATTCAAGTAGAGTTAATGCTAATATTAATTTGTACGAACAATTACTATTCTTTGACATTGCCCTTGTAGCTCAGGAACGTTAATTTGGACAATGAATTTGGTGTTTATACTGTTGCTTCCTTTAAACACGTTAAAATAAAACAAAATCCAACTTTGATGTAGTAAGGTTTAGTCTTTTGATTTAACACTTCAGCTCGATGACCAGCTTGCGTGAGTATCAAAGTCATACACGAAACTTTTAAAGAGCAGCGTCAAACCAATGTAATCACAATGTATGGACAAAAATTAGCAGTTGTAATAAGTTTTCTGTCTTTCGGCAGGTTCTCAAACTTGGTAAGCGAATTTATTTCTTGATAACTTTCTATCCTCTGTTTCCTTCGTCAGTGTACACTATTTTTGCTTTTATCTTAAATCTTGGGGTAAAAGTGTAAAGGGGAAATAATCGGAATCTATTAATAATACAAAAGCCTTAGTATTCCAAAGGAAAACATTGGGACGATGTCACTCTGTGTACCTTCCTGTCAATGGGCTGGTTCCTTACTATTTTTTTTTAACAGTACCGGAGTCTGGTCAGGACTCCGGCGCTGTATCCCCTATTTACATTCCCCCCTGTATGATTACTTGTTTTACTGTTCCTTTACACAGACATATACACATTGCACAAACATATAACACCCATGCCCAAGGCGGGACTCGAACCCACGATCCCCTGCCCACGAAGCACCAAAGCGAGACGCCTTAGCGAGCGTGGCCATGGGGACCGGCGTCTTGGGCATGTGTGTTTGTGTGTTTGTATGTGTATCTGGAAGCAAAAAGCAAACGATAAAAAATCAAATAGGACAACTAAGGAAATGTAGGGAGACTGGCAAAAAAGAAGAAAAAGGAATACAGCGTCGGAGTCCCGACAAGCCTCCGGAACTGTATTTTACAAAATAGAAAACAATGGTGTAGTTTGGCATTAAAATAGGACGCGTATCTAAAATTGTACAACATAGAAAAAATGCACAATATTTCACAGTTTAGACACGCTTTTGGGATCAAGTATATAAAAATCATTCCTTCTCCTATTGAAATCTGTCACGTCACTTTATCTGTAATATATTATAATAAATGGCAATAAACGCAGCGCGCTTTGTATAATATATACATATTTCAATTGCTAATAAATTCACCATCTGTACGCTATTATTTTAATAAAATAGAACCATTTGTGTGGTTACTCTCGCCGGTTACAGTGAAAACCTGATTTACAGCTACTCTTCAGTGAAATTGCGTTGCTTACTCGGGGCTTTACCTTTAACTTTACGATAAAGGTCTCCGAGTGCATTTGGACTTTCACTGCAGAAGTGCAATTCTGACCGTCCCGTCTGACTAGACCGTCTAAAGCACGATAACTTCAAAACAACTGAAATAGGAATGACCGGCTAAACTTCTAGTGATCATCCCCTTTCTACGTTCTCTAGCACGTATGTACTATACACACAGTAGAAACAGAAGGCATTTTATTCTATCTAAAATATACACGAAAATTTCAACGGAAATATAAGTTTTGAGGACCCATAAATATTTTTCTTTTTTAAAATCTCAGAGTGTGTTATGTTCTCTGTGGAGAGCATAACTCAAAGACTCATGCTTGGTGTTTTAATTTAGTTCTCAAAATGGCTCTAACGATTTTGATTAAATTACCTCATATTATATATATTTACATCATAAAATGTATATCTTTAATATTCTGGGAATAGCGTCTGAAGACTTCTTCATTTTGGATAACTTGTATAACTGGTAAGTGGTAAGAAATGGACAAGAAGTTATTGCACAAAATATGTAGATATCGTTAATGAACACAATTTGTAATATGTAGTCGTCCTCCGTGGTGTAACGGTTACCATGCTAACTTTATATACGCAAGGCCGCGGGTTTAAACCGGGCGGAGGACGATGGATTTTTTCGGATGTAAAACTCCTTAGCATAGCTTCCTTCAGAAGGGAAATAAAGCCGTTGGTCCCGTGTCGTAGATTTACGGCACGTAAAAGAACCTCAATCCTGATAAAGAGACCTCTGAGCAAAATTAAGCGGTCTTTCACGCCCAATTTAGAATGGTACGCTGAGAACCGCAGTAGTTAAAGAGCGTCCATAAATAATACGCCATTTACATTTTTAATATGTATTTTGTAGAGTTAACCATTTCCTTGTTAGTGCTTTCAATTTTAAAATACTTAAATGTTTTCTCAAACGAGAATTTGTCATTCCTGTTTCTTTTGTTTTACTCCTGGTCTTACAAAGATAACCAAATATCATTCACATAGGTACCAACTTTAAAATATATGACTATCACTTTAGCCTTGTGTATTCCCTTATTTTGCTTTCAACATACAAGAAAACAATTAATAAGGCAATTTTTGCTAATATTTATCTCAAATACCATGAAGTAGATTGAAGAATAAGGTTTTTAAGAATGGTTTGTTACAAAATAGGTAGAGAAAGTCACGTGAATGGAACACGATTTTATGTTTTGTAGTATTAGGGTATATGTTCACCGGATGAAAGCGTTAAATCAGGGTTTCACACACAACGTTTTACATCTGCATTCTCTCATATTGAAGGATAATCTATCGTTCTCTTCGACTTTTCCAGCGTCGCCGAAAACTCTATTTGCTTCACCTACCAAACACACTTATTTCCTGCTATGTTATATGCCATTCTCTTTGCCAGCCTGGGAAAAATAGTAGTAGAGATTGGAAGCGAACAAACTTTGTAAATTGAGGCAATTTCGCTGTCGAATTTCTGCTCCTTTCATCTTGTAATACCATTTCCTATTGCTGACGGTTGCAGCTTAATTTGATTTTTTTTATTTTTTACCCAAATAGGGCACCTTTAATGAGAGTTTCGTGCACGATATCTTGATATTCCAACTGTGAATGTCAACGCTTCTCTTTTCGAAAGGATTCGTTTGCAGTTTATTATTCAGTAATAGCTTTCTGAATAACGTGTCTAGTAATTTAATAGTCGATATAAAAATAAAACTAGATACTCACATTTTATGTCGAAAAGAATTAAAAGCCAGTCATTGTCATAGGCTGAAATGATTTTCTTACATTTCATAGCTTAGCTAGAACATTTCGTGAGCGTATTTTTATTCCTTCAAATTCTTAGAAAATCTTATGTGCTCCATTCACATAATTTCTCTACACATTATGTTCTCTACACATTATGTACATAGTATGTGCAGAGAAAGTAAAATGGATATATAAGAGACAGTTGCAGACATTATTAGTTAGTAATGTATTGAATAACAGCATTAATTATTAGTTCGTAGTTTTCACATAAAAAACACAGTTCACTTTATGGGAGTTATTAAAATGTTGGACTATAATGTTTCAACACTACGTAACGCTCCACAGATTTCTGAACACTGTCCATAAAATACTCCAGGACGATTAAATCAAAAGGTTGCTTGATTTAATCGTCCTGGAGTAGCATCAGCTTTTACTCCAAGACTAGGAATTGTTCATGAATGAATTACATCTTCAGATGAGGAACTTGTTACAATTTTGCAAAATACTTAACACACATTCATCTGCTTATATCACAGAAAATGCCCTTTTTATTGCTGGTAATCAACACCAAGGGCTTGTTATACATTATGTGCTTTATAAAGAAATAAGTGCAGGAATTGACAAAATCTTAAAAGAGCATGCAGATCTTATTAAAACACTCGATTTATGTCATATACATTTTATGTAGAGTTAAACATTTCCAAGATATTCCACGTCTTTGGTTTCAATTTTGCATATCTTACTTTTCTCAAACGGGAACGGTTTTTATATCTTTTATTTTACCCCTGGCTATGCAAATTGTTTCACATAGCGACCATCTTTGAAAGGAGTTGATTATCGGTTTAGCCTATTGTATTCCCTGTTCCCCTTATACTTACAAGGAAGCAAGTAATATAAACATTTCCGTGAAGGTTATTTCAATTAGCATGATATACGAGAGTCGGCAGATGAGTCCCAGGCCTCACACAGATATGGCGCCATTAGGCCAATTAGACGGTAGTATCGTATAGTTTAACTCTAGACTAGCTTGCATCCATAGTTACAGATCAATAGCTTGTTTAGTTTTCGAATGATAGCATTTTAAACAAGACAACTTTAGAGTTTTCACGAAAATGGAGGATTTGGAAAAACGAGCAGTGATTAAATACTTCCATTTGAAAGGCTTAACGCCTAAAGAAATCAAAGAGGAAATGGACGGTACATTGAAAGACTCTGCCCCTTCATATTGCAGAGTTTAAAATGGGATGTATGAGCACTAGTGATGGACTTCGCTCTGAGCGCCCTGTAGAAGTGACAACTCCAGAGATCATTGAACAAATTCATCGTTTAGTACTGGAAGACCGCAGATTAAAATTGTTTGAGATAACAGAGGCTGTAAACATATTAAAGGAATGTGCAGATAATATTTTAAGTAATTTTTTCGGCTTTTACAAGGTCTGTACAAGATGGGTGCCGCGTTTGTTGACACCTGATCAAAAGTTGCAAAGAATAACTCCTTCTGTTAAGAATGTGGAGCTCTACCGTAAAAATCCCAGTCAATTTTTGAGATGGCTTGTTGCCATGGATGAAACTTGGATACATCACTACATTTCAGAAAGTAAATCACAGTCAAAACAGTTGATAGCGCCAGGTGAACCAACTCCAAAAAAGACAAAGTCAAATTTGTGAGCAAACAAGGTTATGGCGAGTGTTTTCTGGGATGCACAGGGAATTATTCTTATTGATTACTTGGAAAAAGGGTAACAATAATTTGTGACTACTACGCAAGCTTACTGCAACGTTTCATGAGGTGAAAAGAAAAATACCTCATTTGGAAAAAAAAAAAATTGTTTCATCATGACAATGTTCCGGCCCATCGTTCAGTCATTGCAATGGGAAAAATGTGGGAATTAAAGTTGGAATTGCTTGAACCTCCACCCTATTCGCCAGATCTAGTAGCCAGTGACTACAACCTTTTCCTAAAAAAAAATCTTGGGGGACGAAGATTTCACGAGGTCATTGATGCGGTAAATATTCATTTTGAGGATCTTGATAAATTGCACTACAGAGATAGTTTAATTGAATTAGAACACCAATATGGCAAATGTATTAACCTTTCTGATAATGTGTTGAGAAATAAGGCAACAAAAAAAGAATTAAATGCTGTTTTCATTGAGAGGCCCCGGGCCTTTTCAGTCGAGCCTAGCAGATGAAAGAATAATTATATGTAACAATAGTTTGCAGAATAAGTGGAGAAAGTCATGTGAATGGTATGCATTCATTTTTTGTTTTGTTTTTGTAACTAACGTCGTGTATCCGAACTGTGTGCGAACGAAACAGCTGAATGCTGCTCAATTGGGCCCGCATGGGAACCGACATTCGTCTTTTCAGTATAAGAGAAAGGTTCGTAAGAAAATCTTATCTGGATACCAGATACGAACACGGGATATCTTGAATTTAGGGCAGCATGCAAGGCAGAGGTGAGCTGAATAATACCGCTTTCAAATCTTGACACGAAATGTCAGGATTTGTCTTGACAAATGACATGCTATGTTCTCCCATTCACGTATTTTACGCAATGCTACGTGTGTTTTTAGGAGTGGAGACGAAAAGTCTTTCAAGAAATGATGAGGCGAATACGAAAAACTCTAGGAAGACAATTGGCAACACAGGAACATCTGAACATATTTCCAGCTTTAAAATATAAACTGCATGAACCATATTTATTGCAATAACACTTTTATTTGAAATTGAATAGTAGGTTGGTAACATCCGTTGATATGTATTTTAAACAATGTCATTTTAAAATAAGGAGAAACACTGTTGAGCCACTCAATTTTCTCTTTCTATTAACATTTTACAGACCCCAATCAAGTTACATTAATATTAGCAGCGTGAAATGTGAAATTCTCCACATTGTGAAAACTTTTACGATATTCTTTTCATGGGGAATTTAACAACATTTATACGACTAACTGCTTGTTTTATGATATCAAATTACCTCAATATTAGGAGTACCTACTTGATATAGGCTTACCTTGAATAATTAATATATTTTTTTTATTCAACTTAGCATTAATCACATTAAGGGTTATTGGTAGCGAAATTTTAATTACAGTTTGCCAAACACATGAAATTTGCATTTTAAAACAAATAGTTGCTGTGATCCTTTGAATATACACAAATATTAAATATTTAGCTGTCCCTTCTTGCTACAGCCATTTAAAGATCGTACTATATACCTCTTTCCTAATATGCTTATTTATAAACCCCCAACGTTTTGCTCAAAACTGCATTTTTGCTCCTTCAAAATGTTCCACGCGACTCAGTTTCTGTTTAAATGAAACTGAAATTTCCCAGAATGTGCAAAAGTATCTATTGTAATATTGTAGCCGACACAATTATGCTAACACCAATAGTAGATTAATGTCTGTTGATGAAAAAATGATTAATGTTATAGCTTAAAATTTAAAAAGTATATCATAGTTCAATAGTAAAATTTACTGAAGTGTCACTCCGTAAAGTTTTTGTGTATGCTTGAAAGCTCCAATTAAAAATAAAATGCCCATCAATTTTCTCAAATATTGAGGTGCGTGGAACATTTTATTTATACAGTATATTTAAGAGGGCCGTTTTTTTCAACCTACGATAGGCTATAAATAAAAGACAAGTTCATAGAAAACAATTATATTATAATTAAAAGTTTTGTACACTTATGGTTACTTTTCAATATAATCATCGAAAAGATTGAGACATTTATCGTACCTGTGCACAAGTTTTACAATACCCGCTTCAAAAAATGCTGCCGCCAATGATTTCAAATGTGCACGGACGTTGTTTGGAAGACCTTCGTTGGGTTGAAAGTGCTGACCTCCTAACCACGTCTTCAGCTCAGGGAAAAGGTGAAAGTCACTGGGTGCCAGGTCAGGACTGTACGGCGGATGGTCGAAAATGTCCCATTGAAATTATTCAAGGAGCCGATGGGTTGTGCCAGCAGTGTGTGGACGAGCGTTGTCATGGATCAACACAATTCCTGAAGCCAGCATTCCACTTCGTTTGTTTTGATGACTCTCCGCAAACGTCATAAAGTAAAATATCTTCAAAACAACGTCAATGCTCATTTGAAACCATTGGTCGGCGACATTTTTTGAAGCGGTATTGTAAAGCTTGTGATCAAGTTCAATAAATGACTCAATCTTTTCGGTAATTATGTTGAAAAGTAACCATAAGTGCACAAAACTTTTAGTAATAGAGTAAATTGATTTCTATGAACTGTCTTTTTTTTATAGCTTATCGGAGGTTAAAAAATACGGCTTTCGTACATAATAAAATATATGAAGTAGTGTGTATCTTGCAAAGTATTTATCCAGTTTAATGAAGTTCGGTATTCATATTAACAAAGTGTAATGCATTCACAGTAGAATTAGCAGAACACTTTATACAGAAATATAGAAATTTAAATTTCACTTCCACTATATGTCTGTTAAGAGTTTTAGACATTCTAAGAATTACTTTTTTCCATTCCTAACTACAGCACGTCAATTGTGAATTACAAAAATTAACAGTTCACTTGGGCAGAAGTATAGCGTTAGGGCTTGCTTAAATGAAGACTCGCCTAGTCACACTTACTTTAGATAATTGGTTATAATCACATATGCAAATGTATTACACGCTGTTTTATTTGATGATTAATATCATTATCATCAAAGAGTGCTAATAAGCTTTTATTGCATTCTGTTAGGAAAGAGAGTATATCATAAGCCAACATGGAGGGCGACCACCCATACATCTTACCATTCGGTATCTCTTAGATACACCATCGCTTTCTTTAACCTGAACATTGGGGTTCACGTATATCAAAATTAAATTTAGCCATTCAGGTGGAGCGTGGCTTCCCAACAGTCAGAACCATTCAAAAACTCCTCGGCTAATATTTTACGAACTTCTTATGCACTAGAGGTTTAATAGTGAATGCATCTACATTAAAATCAAACTAAAACTGCTTAATGTACAAGGTGATATATGATTTCTCTGATTGTATCATAGATTCCGCGCTTGACGTTTACAGACACCCCTTCGTACGTTAAAAAGTTGTAGAACTCAACGGGGCTGTTTCAAGTTAAATTCAGTCAATAGGCAATTCGTTTACCCCTCTTGATTATCAGCGGAGACGTAAGCGGGTTGCGCACATTTAGAGGGGTCATGAAAGTCACGAAAGAGATAATGCTAAAGTAACCTAATCTGGAAATTTGTAAACTACTCTTTCGAGATCAAATTGCAAAAGACAATTAACATCTGTGCGTCTGAGTTACAAAGGATTTAAACTTAATAAAAAGCCTAGAGTTATTTTGTTAAGGAACTGTTTCTAAAGCAAAATACGCTAACCGGATTATTTAAAGGTGGTTTTTCAAATTGTTTTTCCTGTTCTTTTTTGTTCTTCTACGAATTACCTTTTACTTTGGAGAGGGGTAATTCGTAGAAGAACATAAACGACTTACAAGCCAAAGCTTTGGATCAGGAGACTAGCCAAAAGTAAAATCTGGATCACAGCACATCCAGGATGTGCGATCAGCCCAGTGCCTGGTATGGTACTGAAGGAGCAGAAAACATAATGTAGTGATAAAAGGATGATAGGAACATTTTCGGGTCAAATTGTCAATCTTACATTCGAAAACTGTAGAAAAATCCATCGGTTACGTTAAGTCGGTCCCGGGGTTTCCAGACGTTAGCGCCTTAATTTTCCCGCTAGGTGAATGTACAATTAAATTGCGATAAATGAATAATATGAGTAGTAATTACGCTTGTATGTACATGTGTATCGCCTTTAGATTATATTAGGTTTTAAGAATCAAACAAAACAAACAAACAAACAAAATTAGTTTTTAAGAAAACATAAGATTTGAAACAATTTAGGATACAAACGGCAATACATTGCGTGGCTAAAATATAAGTGAAATTACACAAATACTCTATTAATGTTGTAAGAGTTATTGGTTCTATAATATACCAGTTCAGTATATTTTGGTTAAGAAAAAGTGTTCAATATGAAAGGAATACACATAAGAGGAGTTTTAAGTTTCTCCGCAAAGATCTGTTCGCCGCTGTAACAGTTGCGAATATACACCATTAGTGAGAGCCGATTGAAAGGAACTAGTGTTCCAAATGCAGATGTGTTACTTTGTGATGTAGGCCAGCACCACCTAAAGAGAAAGCCTTGCAGAGCTATGTACTAAAAAGCAGTATACTCTATTAAATTCGGGATTATTATATTATGCATGGCTGTTCAATTAATATATAATAATTCCTAGGTTTATAAATTACGCATTACAAATTAAAGTTTTGCTTGTAGCTCCCACCATGCAGGGCTTTGCAGAAATATTCCATTCACACGACTTTCTCTACACAAAAATCTATTCTCACAAAAATATTCTATCTAAATCAAGCTAATCTAGATAAACCTTAGCAGAAAATATGGTATTATTACTTGGTTCCTTGTAAGTGGAAACTGTCGCTATGCTATTGACGTTGAAATTCGGTTTTTCCCATGGCTAAGAGTAAAAAAACAGAGATATGAAACGAGTGAGTACTTCCTGTATAAGTACGTATTTTAAAACTGAAACCAATAACTGAATGTCTCGGAAATTGTTAACTTTACAAACAATTAATATAATATAAATTGTTTGGGTTAACGATATCTACATTTTTTGTGTAGTAACGCTATGTCTATCTCTTACAGAGTACCAGTTAAGCAAAAGTTATTCAGAATGAAGAGGACCACAGATTCTATTCCCAGGAAACTAAATATATACGTTTTAATTGTCATATAGTAAATTATGTTTAGTATGCGGCATTTTAATCAAAAACATTTTTAATAAAATAAAAATTGTCATTTTCCCTAATTTACCCCTCATCAATCAAACCACTTTACCCCTCATAAAAAATCCATGTAAAAGGTGGTTTGGTGTGGGAGATTTTCTTGAAAATCTTCGTGACGCATCCTTGGAAGATTCTGAACCTGAATATAAAGTTTTTATATTTAACCAACCTCTGCTTTTTAAGATAGTGTTCACAGACACACACATACGTACACAATTTTTTCTTCTAAAAATGTTTTTTCTTTGACTCAACGGACCTTAAAACATATTTTTGTGTGGAATTCAAAACTTCTCTCTTAATTTGTATATAGTACATGTAGATAAAGAATAATATGCTTAACACTTATGCTATTTTTCTTTTCTAAATATTCATCTTTTTACTGTTGTCGTAGCACAATATATTTTAACGGGCGTTAAAACCCACTTTGCAACAACGAAACTTCAATGTGAATGCAAATAATATAATGTTCTTGGAAAGCATGGAACTAACTGACAAACAACTCATTTTATCTGATTGTTTGTTGTCAATTTCAAGATAGTTGAAATGTAAATAAACAGTAATAATATCGATTTCATGTTCTGTAAAGTGCAGTTCATGATCCTACAACATACTTGTTCAATGGAAATTGAATGATAACAGGAAGATGTTTTGTTGTAGCAGCTTCCAAAAATTTGATTTAACATTAAATAATATAACAATATTAAATACATTGAAGATATCTGTAGGAACAAATTTTTTCTATGAATACCTTTAATAAATTTGGTTTTTAGATTCTTATCTTCAGAAAAGGAAGACAAATATACTCATTTTTGAATTGTTCTCGTATTTACTACTACAGTTTGCTACACTACGCTTCTGTAGCACTATTTCCTTAATAATAGGATACAATATAAAATACCTAAAATGAAAATATCCCCACTACTACGTAGAAATCAAACATGTGTTTATTGTATCACTTCACGCCATGTACGTTTGGGTAATGGGAGTTGTCAAGGCCAATGGTAAGAATCACGTTATGTACAGCATTAGCTGGGGGAGTAAAGTATTAATGACCTACAATTCTCAATATACAAATATTTGCTTCAACTATGTCTTAAGAACCAAAGTTGCAACTAATTTCGAGGTTTCAGATTTCATGGTGGACGTGTTTCTGGCATATTACTGATTTACTGTTTTATGTTTCGAGCACTGCGTGTCAATAATTTCTGTAAATTGAAAACTTACATGCAAATCCGTGCCCAAACTTTAATGCTTTATTTGCAGACTATTCGAAAAAGCTCAGGTAGGTGCTTGGTGCTGACCCGATCAAGCAAAGCACATCGGTCTCTCCAACAAGGGTCATCTCCTTTCGTTACACGAATAGCAAATACCAAAACACACTTTGCACTTTGCACAGTGGGCACGCTACATTTACATAGCAAAACACTGTTAACGCCGTGCACTCTAACGCCAGGAATTAATTCTTGTTGTAAGTACTTCAAGAGTTGGTGCTGACTCCTGGCTTTGGGCTGTTCAAGCTGAAGATATCTCCATCGGCTCTCTGGACACATTCCTCTAATTTGGGAAAACTTGTTCGGTATTCTCAAATGTGCCCATATCTAAATGTTGCTGTCCTTTCTGTTTCATTACACTTGTCACACTCATAAAATTATTGACATTGTAACAGAAAAACAAATTATACAAAAACAGCATATTTGCTGTTTATGCTAGAACGTAACTGTTATTATTTTCAATAGTATTTAACGCCCACTTTTATTACAAATGGCACCGCAGGCAGTAACGTATTATTAAAATTATAATTGACACTACTGATATATTTATAAAATCTCGGCCAGTTTAATGACAATCTTGAAAAGTGATTTAATTTTTTAAAATGTTACTACTTTTCAAAGTTTTGAAGTATTTCTCTTTATTAAATTTATTTCCCACAAATTAATTTGCAAGGCATTTTATCTTCAAGTTCACGAATTGATCTTCTTATACCGGTCCATTCTGAAGAAAATCTTCAAACTCACTGCCAAATGCATTTTTAGCTGTCGCGTTGTTCTCAGTTCTGTGATTCATAATAATTTAGTTTTCATTTGCTATTCATTATGAAAAAGAAATTGGAGAAGAATTGGAAAAGTTGTGGAGCATAAAACATATCCTAAAACACACTGAAGTTGAGCCTAAGACCGGAGGTGCCACAAGAAGGCTGTGTAATACCAGTTCTACTGTAAGGTGGTCAAACATAAGAAAATGAAGACAAAATGTGGGGCAGCCACGTTGCAAGGATATGTAACAAACACGTGGAACACGTAAACGAAGAAGAGGCGAGGTCGATCAGGGAGACGAACAGATTGGCGGACTTTTTTAACCAGAACTTGGACTAATTATGGTGATGTACAAGAGATAGAGAAGCATGGAAGCAACGTTTAAAATCTTAATGTAAAATGCACCTGATGGAGACCCAAGAGAGAAAGAACAAGGAGTAATACGGAATAACTCATGAGTTTAATGCATAAATAGTTGTATTGTAAACTTGTGTACTCTGTAAGGATATGAGTGAAATGTACTTCTTGGGATTAGCTCTCCTAGTGAGTTTTCTGAACTATTCTGCTCTTAAGGGATAAAATAAGCTAGTCGGAATTAAATGAAAAATGTTTTAGCGTATTTAGTTTTGCCATTATTTCTATATTCTTATTCAGTTTTGATTGGTATTCAATTGTTCAAGGTTATTAAACATCTTCAGTTTATCGCTAACGGCATTACTTTTATGTGATCATTCCTCCGTAAGCCGCATTTCCCCTTAGAAATCACATTTTCGCCACTTCTATTCGTCAATTGTGTCTTTTGTGGTTTCGGGAGGACTGGGTGTTCTTGCAGCTCCTATGCTCCGTGGTTTCCTTGTTGACTATAGGTGGAGTACTTGGCCAGTCTTGGGTTTAATCGAGTTTGCCTTCTTGTCATTGAAAAGGAGAGCGGCAAGCATCACCGGTAGACACTGCTGTTGATGCTGCAATCGGGTCTAATCTTGTTGTAGTCACTATTCCTGATCGTTAATGAGAAATGACTTAGTAATTTGCTTTCCAAATATAAAATAAACAAACTGAGGAAATATCCAACATACCTAACTGTAGTCCAACTTAAGACCTTCAAGATTTGTCATTTTATTTCATGTTTTTTAGAGAAAATATTTTTGCTTTTCTCTACTCTTTGTTTAATGCTATTTTCTGGAAATACCAAAGTTTTATTAAGTGAATAATTATTTTGGTTACTTTGCCATACACTTCAGCCTCATCAGTTTCTTTGTAATATGAGTACTTGATGACAAGCCATAAAAACCACTGATTTGTCACACTCACGTGATTTTCTCTACTTCTCTTCTACAAACGTTTCTTAGAACATGTATACTTATCTCTACTTATTTAAATCAGATTAAACATCAGTACTTATTTAGTTTTAGTTTTAAGAAGAACTAATGAAATTAACATTTTTCAGAGCCATTCGTTATGTGAAATTGTGTTCTCTTTCCAAAAAAAAAAACGAAAAAAAAAGAATAGCAAATTGCTAGTAGAAAATTATAAAACACCTGAAAATTCAAACCAATAAAGAATATATATAAAATAATTAACATCAAGATGTATTTATAATAAATTATTTAAATCAGCGAGAACTACAGGGTTTGTAATAATATTTTCTCCATCTCTTCGGGCTTACCGATAATATAAAAGTGTTAATTCAAAATCTTCTCGGGCTTCTAGCCAGGTAAAAACTTGGCTTGACACCAACGTTTCGAAGAAGTGCATCTTCCTCGTCTTCAGGGTGAACTGATGGTTTGAGCTTGCGGAGACTGGTATTTATAAGAGCTGGGATGAAGCTAACATCTGATTGGTTCGCGAGATATTATGGTTTTTTTTTTTTTTTTTTTTTTTGGAAAGGGGAGACAGAGAGAGAGTTGGAGGGTTGAAAGAATGGCTTATCTCGCCATTGGGTGAAGATTAGAAGGGAAAAATCGGGTGAGATAGGAAAGGAACAGTGAATGGGGAATGATGGAGTTCCGCGATAGCACCTCCGTGATTATTGGTAAAGTTGATGTTGCTGCAGCACATGGGGCTGCAACAAGGAATGGCTTATCTAGTCTGTAAACATGACCCGAGGGCCCTGAGTACAGCGCTAGGGAGTCTTGGGTGAGCTTTAGTACTGATGTCTGGTGTTGCGGGTGTGTGTGAGAGGGCATGATTTGGTGGTAAGGTCCTGAAGAATCCGATGGTGACTATTTGAAATTTGCTCGGCTACATTGTTGACTGTCAGTCCTTGGCTGTCAAGAACTGCAGTATAGCATTTATTGACGTCCTTTCGGGTTCCCTTGAGTAGGTCATCCAGAAAGGTGAGGCGTAATGGCAATTTTGAAGTTTGAACATAGAGGTCCTGGTTGGCCTCCAAGATCCTGGCGTTTACGTCGTGGATTTCCTGTAGTAGGGTGTAGAGGACGTCCAGCTCCAAGAGGAACTCAGACGTGACCTTATTCTGGGCTATGGCATCGGTGTCTTGACGGTTGGCTGTAGAAGTGGTGTGGGCGTCTGAGATGGCTGCGGTCATGGTAGTGAGGGCTTCTTCCAGCGTGTTCAATCGGCCGCTAATGAGCAGGACCTCTGAGTGCAGGTCCTGCACGGCGTCTTTAACGGCGCTGTCGGATGGCGCATCTGCCTGTGGGGTGTTAGTGGCGGCAGGCAGGTGATGGGTGATGGAGTCTTCCGTCTGCGTCGAGGTGGTGGTTGTTGAAGTCCTCGCCTCTTTGTCTATGGGTGTGGCGGCAGAGGCTGGTGTCAGGTGGCGGCGGCTGCGTGGGTAATAGGGGCACTGCGCCTGTCCTGTGAAATGACCAGGGCCATCACAGGTGGCGCAGTACCGGCGTCGAAATCTGAGATCATGAGCTGCGCATTCAGCTGTCAATCTGGGCGCCCCACAGTAGTGGCACCGTGGGGGCTCAGCGCAGGTGTCGGCGGTGTGGCCGAATGCGCAGCAGCGGCGACATGGAAGCTGGCGACTACCTCTGCTGGCCTCAACTGTGTGACGGCGCCCACAGATGAGCAGACCGTCAGTCAAGGCTGCAGTGTAGTCGGTTGCGTTGGAGAATTCGAGGCGCACCAATGGTGTTGGACCCCTCGAACTAGTGATACGGGAAGCCCGTATCACTGAGGGCCACTGGTGGCGAGCTGCTGCGGTGAAGAAGCGGTGGGGGAGGTCCAGCGGAACTCCCCGGATCACCGCGCTGTGCCTCACAGGAAGCACAGGTTGGTTGGGCTGCGGCGGCTGCGTTGTACATGGCTTGGTCACAGCGGCGGTGGATGATTTGCTGGCCGGCAGGTGCGGCTGCAACTGCCGGCATTCTGCGGCGGCTGGAGGCGGAATGGTGGCACTGCTCTCAGCCGAGAGGGCCGGTTGGTGCTCGGCTGTGGCTGCGGCGACTGGAGGCGGAAGAGTGGCACTGCTCTCAGCCGAGAAGGCCGGTTGGCACTCGGCTGTGGCTTCGGCGGTGTATGAGGCGGTTTGGTTTCCGCGTTTCTGCTTGGACGGCAGTGAAGGCGGCGCTGAGGCCGGCAACTGCGGCAGCAGTTGCCGGGAGCTTGCGGCAGCGGCGACCGGCGATTGCGTTGGCGGTTGCCCGGCAAGAGCGGGAGCTAAAGCCGGAGAAACCGTCCAAAACGCGCTGCCATTCCTAGGTGATGGCGGCGGCGACTCACCCGGTTCAGCTGACGGTGAGGTTGCGGCGGTAGTCCTCTTCCTTCGGCGACCTTTCTTCGTCATCTCTTGAGTCACCACGACCACAAAACAACCACGACCAGATATTATGGCTTTTTTTTTTTTTTTTTTTTTTTTTTTTTTTAGTTTCAAGTGGAGGGGAAAAATCCACCTTAAGGACTAACCCGGGCTGGCATGCCCGGAGTGTCGGGGTCTCCCAGGATGGGCCTACCGACTAAAAAACCCCTCCACCGGTATTGGAAGGTAAGGATACTGCGGTACCGCTGTTGCACCCGCGCAGTAAAAGGTAAAGGTGAACTGGCCCGCTGTGCGGCCGCCAGGGGTGAGGGTTGTGCTAGTAGACCGGCTTGACCGAGGCCCGGCCGGCCCCTGTAGCGAATTATAGGTGAGGAGTTGAGGAAATTATGGGTGGTTGGGAGTTGTTGGTGAACATGGGATTGGAAGTGTAGGGAGAGCTGCCACTCTCTCCCTGTGGTGATGATGACGGCACTGGATATTGATGGTGAAGTTGGTGCTGCAGCTCTCAGACACCCACGACCGAAGCCTCAAGAGACCCCAGCCGCGGGCACTGGTCGTGTAAGTGATGGGTAGTTATTGGTGATGTCTGCCAAGTTTAAGATGACTCTTCCGGGTGTACCCTTGCTCTGATTGGAATTCTCTGAGCAATTGCTGCGGAGTCTTAGGCTGCTGAGGGAATGTTCCTTCAGCTACCTGCTGTTGATACTTTTGGGCGCTGGCTATCCGGTTGGACAGCTCAGCGGTGGAGGCCTGTAGAGTGGAGATGGCGGCGATGTTGGCAGCTTGTAGGGCGTCGATCCTGGTGGACAGGTCGGCGGCTGTAGTCTGCTGGCTGGTGGCTGCTGCGTCGTTAGAAGCTTGTAGTTCCTGTAGCTTCTGTGTGAGGAGACTGCATGTCTCTTCCAGGGCAGCTAGTCGAGCGCCGACGTTCAGGATCTCCGCGTGGAGGTCCTGAATGGCTTCTCGCGTCGCTGCGTCTGTTGAGAGTGCAGGTGGTGAGGCCTCAGTGGTGGCTGTCTGCGGTGGAGTGGTTCGGCGGGCAGAAGTTGGTGATGAAGTGCTGCTCCTTGGGTAGAGAGGGCACTGGGCTTGCCCTGTGTAGTGTCCTGTGCCACGACAGGTGGCACAGAATCGGCGGCGTCGGCGGAGATCATGCCCAGTGCACTCGGTGGTGGTGGAGTTGGCACCGCAGTAGTGGCACCTCGGTGTCGAAGAGCAGTCTTCAGCTGTATGGCCGTAGGCACAGCAGCGTCGGCAGGGCCGATGGCGTTCCTGTCGGCTAGCCTCGACGACCAGAAGTCGCCCTAATAAGGGCAACCCTGACGCCAAGGCAGCTTCCAGGTCAGCCTGGTCCTGCATCTCCAGACGGACGAGCGGCGTTGGTCCCCGGTCGCAGTAAATGCGGGTGGCCCTCAAGCATGAAGGCCACCGCGACTGCACGGCGGTGAGCAGATGCCGGGTGGTAAGGTCCCTAGGGACCCCCCGTACCACGGCACTGAACCGGGGCGGCGTCGTAGAGCTGGGTGGAGGCGTCGGTGGCGGCGGTGTTGGCGGCAACTGCGGCTGCAGTTGCGGCGAGACTGCGGTGGCGGCCGGCGAAGCAGGGCTTGCCGGGACCGGTATCAACGGAGAAGCTGCCTCCTCGGCGGCTGCCGAGGAAGAGGCGACGGGTGCTGCCTTAGCAGCGGCGAGTCTGCGCAGTCTCTTCTTGGCCATCTTAGCGAGTCGAAGAAGAAGCTCCGTCGAGTCCAAGATCTGCCTAAAAATGTGGAACGCTTCACGATTTTGCGTGTCATCCTTGCGCAGGGGCCATGCTAATCTTCCCTGTATCGTTCCAATTTTGGTATATGTACCGCCGAAGCGTGTACCCCTCTGGTATTTAAGATGACTGAGATATGGGCACGGACTTCGTAGAAAACTATTTATACGAGGGAGGCACGCTTCTTCTTCGACTCCTCAAGATGGCCAAGAAGAGACTGCGCAGACTAAGGCAGCACCCGTCGCCTCTTCCTCGGCAGCCGCCGAGGAGGCAGCTTCTCCGTTGCCACCGGTCCCGGCAAGCCCTGCTTCGCCGGCCGCCACCGCAGTCTCGCCGCAACTGCAGCCGCAGTTGCCGCCAACACCGCCGCCACCGACGCCTCCACCCAGCTCTACGACGCCGCCCCGGTTCAGTGCCGTGGTACGGGGGGTCCCTAGGGACCTTACCACCCGGCATCTGCTCACCGCCGTGCAGTCGCGGTGGCCTTCATGCTTGAGGGCCACCCGCATTTACTGCGCCCGGGGACCAACGCCGCTCGTCCGCCTGGAGATACAGGACCAGGCTGACCTGGAAGCTGCCTTGGCGTCAGGGTTGCCCTTATTAGGGCGACTTCTGGTCGTCGAGGCTAGCTATTAGGGCGACTTCTGGTCGTCGAGGCTAGCCGACAGGAACGCCATCGGCCCTGCCGACGCTGCTGTGCCTACGGCCACACAGCTGAAGTCTGCTCTTCGACACCGAGGTGCCACTACTGCGGTACCAACTCCACCACCACCGAGTGCACTGGGCATGATCTCCGCCGACGCCGCCGATTCTGTGCCACCTGTCGTGGCACAGGACACTACACAGGGCAAGCCCAGTGCCCTCTCTACCCAAGGAGCAGCACTTCATCACCAACTTCTGCCCGCCGTACCACTCCACCGCAGACAACCACCACTGAGGCCTCACCACCTACCTGCACTCTCAACAGACGCAGCGACGCGAGAAGCCATTCAGGACCTCCACGCGGAGATCCTGAACGTCGGCGCTCGACTAGCTGCCCTGGAAGAGACATGCAGTCTCCTCACACAGAAGCTACAGGAATTACAAGCTTCCAACGACGCAGCAGCCACCAGCCAGCAGACTACAGCCGCCGACCTGTCCACCAGGATCGACGCCCTAATGCAGCCTCTGAGGCAGGTTCTCCTGCAGCAAGCTGCATACTCTGCTGAGCTGTTTCAATCTAAACGACAGCAACCCAACACTGCTCCTCCTCCTGTACAGGCTGAGGGGCGCACACAACGGCTACCCACACAGTGGAAGACTACTGGGAGCTTCGTGGAGCAATTCCGAAGCAGGTATAATCCATAAGATCTACGTCCTATTCTCTCCTCTATTTCCACCCCTTTATTTCCCTACCAATGTCACCTCTATTCCCTAGGCTACAGTCAGGTTTCATGGCTGTTAGCCTAGAAACAACCTTTTACCCGCTCCCGCACAACGTGCGGCAGCTTCCTATCTTTCGCCTACTAACGCGGGTGCATCAGCGGGACCGCGCAAAGCCACGAGATTCTCAACAAAATCGACTGTTATAACGTGGAGGGGTTTTTTAGTGGGTATGCCGCATGAGGAAGCGGAGAGTCCCACATATCCTCCCAGCCATTGCACTTCGGCTGGGGGTTGAATGCGTAATGCATTTTTCCCCTCCACGGTAAAAAAAAAAAAAAAAAAAAAAAAAAAAAAGCCATAATATCCCGCGAACCAATCAGATGTTAGCTTCATCCCAGCTCTTATAAATACCAGTCTCCGCAAGCTCAAACCATCAGTTCACCCTGAAGACGAGGAAGATGCACTTCTTCGAAACGTTGGTGTCAAGCCAAGTTTTTACCTGGCTAGAAGCCCGAGAAGATTTTGAATTAACACGTCGCCAGGAAAGCTTTAGTTCTTATTTTAATATAAAAGTGGTTCACAATAATGAGGACTTCAGCGGTTATTCTCAGAAAATTCAAATTGCACATTTTAAATGTCATACGATTAGTTAATCAAAATCATTAGAGCCATTTTTTAGAAATGTTACACATAAATGGTAGTTTGGGGTACGGGAATCTTTGTATCGCATCCTTGGAAGATGGAGACTCTTTACGATTCTTTTTAATTGCCATCATTTTTTTAATTTTTGACGATGAAATTGCATTAATTTTACCAATAACTATTATTTTAACTAGCTCAAACATAAAAATATGAATAATTACAAGAATCTTGTTCTTATTAATTTTAACGATTGGACTTTACCATGAATGAAATCAACTGAAGTTATGAATATTCAGATTTTCTAGACATTGAATTTCACACGAAGTTTGACATTTAACCGATGAATTATATATACTATTCACACATATGTATTGTTTTCGAAACATGTTTATATGTTTTTGTTTTCCGCGAAATGTTGGCATCACATTTTTTAGTGGAATAAACTATTTCCCCTACTTACTGTACATGGTAGACAAAGTAATGTACCTTTAGTTGTGCTTAACTTAGTTTTATAGTAGGAGGTATGTCTGAAAGGAATAGAGAATTGAATTTAACAATGATGTGCACTTCCGGATAAAATACTTACTGTAACTTTCATTAAATATTTGAAAGAAAATCTCTTATAGAGATGTACCTTGATATAGAAACGAAACTTCATATTCTGTCATTCGGTGGATAAACTTGAGTATTGTATGCTGCTACTTGAATAGGTTTTATAGTATTAGATCGGATATAGACAGGTCAGGATTGGCATTAATTTTATTAGTTTTTATTTTTTTCAATTAAAAGTGATTTATCACTTGATTGCCCGGTCAATATCAACCTCGGTCTAACAGATTACGAAAGCAAACCTGTCATCATGTTACACAATCATATACAAACGATGTAGGTGCTACGCCTCCTGATATATTTGAATTTTCTTGTGGTTCATGATTTATATAGTTTTTATAATCTTTGTGATTATTTCAATTTGGAGTTTATTTTATATATCATATTTGCAATTAATTCAAGTAGTTAAAATGTCCAGAATATATTCTAATCGTTGTAATGTAGGGTTCTGTCACATCAAAGTTATTTAACTTCTACGGAGTCTGTGATGTTGATGGTGTTGGACGTAAGAAACCGCTTAGAAAGTTGAATGGGTGAGACACAAGTGTGTTGTAAGGCTTCTTCAGGTTTGCTTATTTACATAAACTCGGGGTGGGACAGGTTGCTGGTGAGGCTCGCATTTTGTCGATTTTTGTAACATAAGTTATCTTAAACTTCTGTTTGATTCTGAGAATCAACAGTTTTGACCAACCATGTAAAAGCCATTATTCCATTATGAAATTAATTGTGTATAATGGCTAAATACTGTATCTTTGGTTCTCATTGTAGATAAAGCTTTGTTTGGATGGGTAGAGTTAGGTTGAAAAAGTCAATACCATAGCCGGGATTTGAACCACGGATCTCCCGGTCTTTAGCCGGTTGCTCTTCCACTGAGCTGCCATGGCAACATGCCGGCATAGCATTGCATTTCTGAACTGACTCGCATGTTTCCCGGTAAACCACAAGGTGATCTCAAATTATTTTGAGATGACAACCCAATGGCGACTTACAGTGTTGTAAGTATTTTAAGTCCCAGGATTCATAGTGTAGCCAACAATTATGGTCAATTGGTATTGGTTTAATTGTTTTTTTCACACAAACCGTGTTTAGGCCAGGATAATAATTAAAAGATTAAATTACCTACTCCAGTACATATTCAACCAGAATGATATTTCTTATTTGCTAATGCTATTTTACGATCTATTCCTAACAAATTTTGGATAGGTCGAGTCAAATTGAAACATTCGATGCTACAGCCGGGATTTGAACCACGGATCTCCCGGTCTCTAACCGGTTGCTCTTCCACTGAGCATTGAATTTCTCAACTGATTCGCATGTTTCCCGGTAAACCACAAGGTGATCTCAAATGATTTTGAGATGTCAACCCCAATGGCGACTTACAATGTTGGAAGTACTTTAAGTACTTTAAGTCCCAGGATATATAGTCAACTATTTTTTACTTTCTCTATATGTACTATGTACTATGTCCATAGTGTATAGAGAAGACATTGCACTTCACCCAAAAAGTCGATACCGAGATTTCACCGGAAATATATGTTTTAGGGTCCCCTGTATAAAAAAAAAACATTTTCAGAAAAAGGTCCGTGTGCGTATGTGAGTCGTGTGTCTGTGGACACGATAACTCAAAAACGAAAACTCGGCAAAATACCAAAGTTGGTATTTAAGTTTAGTATCTTCCAGGGATGCGACACGAAGATTTTGAGAAAAATTCCCCCACCCCAAACTACCCTTTACATGGAACTTCTTTCGAAAATTTTGATTTTCTCAAAAATGACTCTAACGATTTTGATTAAAATTTCGTATATTAAAGATATTTACCTGACAAATAAAATGTATATCTTGAATTTTCTGGGAATAGCCTCTGAAGACTACTTTTATTCTGGATGAATTTTACGGAATTTTGCGTTACTGCTAAACCGTAAGAGATGCACAAAAAATTACAGCATAAAAATGTAGAGCACCCTAAAACACACAATTTATCGTATACACATATTTTTCGTGGAGTTGGTCGTTTTTGAGATACTTGTTATTTTTGGTTTCAGCTTTAAAAACCTTATACTTTTCCACACAGGAATTGTTAAAGGAACTTCGGTCACCTAGCAACCAGTTTTTGACAATCACTTTAACCTATGGTACTTCCTTATTTCGCTTCTACTTACAATGAAGCAAATAATAGGATTATTTCTACTGATTTTTTTCTCGATTAGCATGAAGTAAATAGAAGCATAAGCTTTTTAACAATAATTTGTTGCAGAGCTATAGAGAAAGTCATGTGAATGGAACACATCAGATTTTTTTTCACACAAGCCGTGTGTAGGACAGGATAGCTAGAGTCGGACTGAAAAATTCAATACCATAGCTGGGATTTGAAATTAAGAAAAAGTTACTAGCTTTAATATCTATATCATTAGATTTATCGAGGCATGTTATACTTCTATGATAAGTATCTAAAATAAGTAATCTGTTCAACTGTTTAAACAACCTTGCATTATGATTTTCCTAACAGAATGTTATGTTAAAGCAAAATCATGTATGTGTTTATATCTTAAAACTGCTTTTAACATAAAGAGCTGCTTAAGAAGAGCATCGAAAATAATGACATTCTCAAAATAAGCAAAATACGCTTTTCTACATGAGCCTTTCTGCCGGCTTTTTAATTTTTTTATCATCTCAGCCGTTCTGAATTTGTATCTGAGTTAGGAATTATATCTGAAATGTAAGACAGTTAAATCTAGCACGCAAGGAAAATAAATAGGTGTAAATTAAGCCTATAAGGACACAAGCCCACGAGTGTTGCTTTTATAAGGAAAAAGTCTTCTTATGTCTCTGTGGATTACGTCGCGTTTGAAGATGGAAAACTTATTATCTCTGGCTTTGGTAGGAGAATAAAAGCAGAAAATAAAACGCCAAATATTCTTCCATCTAAAGCTGCAGTAAGGCATCTACTTACAAAGGAAGTACATGATGAAAAATGAAAAGTATGAACAAAACTGGAGCATGCAAATACTTAAATTTGCATAATACAACACTCGCTCAAGCCTTAAGTGTGTAACAGCAAATTTCCTTCAATTTGTGTAAAGCACCTCTTCACAGCGAGATGAAACATTTTCTTAAATGTAAGGGTTGAATGTATCTCTTTGTATAAAAGTACATCCACTAAGTGATAAAACAATTTTAAAATAAAAAATAAATATCATCGGATATTATCTTCTTCTAAAATATACGCAACTTATACGTATACTTCCTGTCTTTTCATCTATTTTTAAAATGAAAATTTTAAGTCTTCAGCAAAATCCGTATTAATATTTTTCACAACAAAATCTTTATTTTCTCTATATTTATCGAAATGGTAAGTAAAGGAAGAGAGTGTGGATCATTTTTACACATTTGGTACTACACCAGTAAGCTTATGACGGATTCAGTTCAAAGTTTTCTCTTATTCCTTTCAAGATCAGCTCTTTGCTCTATATCTTTGCTCTATTTATTTCAAAATACATTTTTAAAAATAATTAATAGAGTACAATGGCTTCATTGACCACCACATATTTTTAAAATACTGTTATTTTCTTTTCTTAGGAGGCTATTAAACTATTTTTTTTTTTATTTTGCTGCATTTACTTAAGATTGGGAGGCAGAATACAGTAACAGTATTAAATATAGTTAAAATGCCTATCTTTTAAAAATCCAATTGCTTTATGACCTTTTCTATTAAAATAAATGTTTATTCGGTATGAAATCAAAATAAATTCCTGTAAACTAAAACTACCATTTTAGTTACCAATCTGAGCCTAGAATTCAATACTACCAGAAAGAGTACCATCTCAACTCCATCAAGCTATTTAGACTCCTGGTCGGAGCTAGAGGCAACATGGCCCGTCTGCTGGCCAACTTTTGTAAACAGTTCGTCATTAAAAAGGATCTGCTGGAAGAAATAGTGATAGCTGCAGACTAGAGATCACTTTTCAATCTTAAAATATCACCTTTATGGTAGATAACTTTTTCAGTTCATATACATTTAATTGAATATTAATTATATTAGACGTTCCTTATTTTGTTAAATTTCCCTATCGTATCTCTTTTTAAATATTTTGCATGTGTAATTAAGATAAACATCTACTCAATGTGCTTTTGTATATATACATTTTATTTAAACATCTGAACAGATGTTTAAAAAAAGATAATAATAATAATAATAATAATAATAATAATAATAATATAAAGCTTTATTTAACTTTAATCCTTCTCTATTTGGGGTTTCCATTGCAGAAAAGGCCCACTAACATTTTTTAACAAAAAGATATTTATATACGTCTTTTTTTCTTCAAAACATTGTTTAGTATGCATCGTCTACAATGGAAACGCCTAATAGGGGAAGCTGAAGGTTAAATAAACCTTTCTATTATTATTATTATTATTATTATTATTATTATTATTATTATTATTATTATTATTATTATTATTATTATTATTATTATTATTATCATTATATATAGGGTGTCTGAAAAAATTATAATATAACGAATTGGGTTAAAATTGTTTTAAATTCAAGTTGTTTTTGGCCCTTTTTTGCAAACATTACTTTAAAGTAGATTAAATTTACAAGGCGGTTTGCAAAAATAAAGAATAATTATGATAAAGATGAATCAAAAGTGTCGCTGTCTGTGTGTTGTTGATAATATATGTCATCATTCATTTGTCTACCTCGGAGTCGGTCTGGATTAGCACCCGTAAAATACTCTATAAACAAACGTGTACATACCTATGAAAAGTCCTTTGCTGCGCCGGCTAAGCTCGTCCCTGTAGAACATAAGTTGACTCTCACTTAGGGGAAAAAAGTATAACTAAGGTATGTAAAACAGAGTGGACTCAAAATAGACGTACTTCACTTTGAATTCCGCTAAATGAATAATTTTAGACTCCTTTGTTGCTTGTTAAGGCACTAATCCTACGAGCAACTCCCGACATAGTAAATCTTGAAGACGTAAAATTATTAATAACTAGTGTTATTTTCTGCTATTTACTGAGTTCTTGTTTCATCGGTCATCGTTAATCACTGCGACAATCGACTCGTGCGATAATTACAATATCTTGCGTAATAAACTACACGCTTAGGCACTCACACCGCCGCGTTCACGTACGTACAATGTACAGCCTATAGCGTACAGCATCGCGCGTCTATCACGCAGAATAAACACCAACAATAATCACAATAAGAGTAACAAGAATAACCTAGTTCCTTGTAAGCGCATCGCTTAAATACCTAAGATCTCCAATATTGAACTCATTCCTGATTGGCTGAAAACAAGCGCGAAAGTAGCGTTGTCACGTGACTAACTTTGTAAGTTTTTTGTATTCAACTCACGTGACCGCTCTTTATAATGAAGAATTCCCGAGCTGCTAACTTTTTGGGAACTAACCTTTCTCTAAAATTTACCCTGTTACTTATGTCTCTAATGCACTATAAATCTTGCTTCACAAAGGCAATTGTGTTACTAGCATTAACAAGGAAAGTAACCTTGGCGTACACAATAGCAAATTCTTCACCCTAAGATTCTGCGTTCTACAATCTGCTCAGTCTTGGCTACTGAAGCAGATATTTCCTATATGAAACCTATACAAAAATAATAATTAAATTAATAAAATACACAGAGCGCTAATATAGTGTTTGAATATTTAAAAATCGAGATAATCGGTGAATGATATTCCTATATTTGAGTTGTATACTCGTATTTCTGCTGTCATAAAATGTAAACACAAAAATCTCAGAGCACAAATGTAAGAAAATTTCAAAACGTTTTTACTTCAATGAAACAGTAAGGGATACGGAATTTCTATTCAGCGGCTTTACTATCACACTAATCTCATATGAGGTAGTCTCAGATTTCCGTATGAAAATACAAAAGAGTAACATTAAAATAAAGGGTATAAATTAATTTTCTTTTATGCATCTCTTCTGCATTTAATGAATTTTGATCTGTACAGTTTCCATCGGTTTAATTTAAATCTAATTCTCACAACGCTCTAAAAGCACTTCCAAGAAGAAAAAAAAAAAAACATACTTCAACATTAATACATTTTACTTTCTCTGCAGTTATACATTAATGCACCTAACAGGACCCGTTCCCCTAAATAGCTATAGTGTTTTCCCACGGTAAGGTTTCCACCTTCAGGTAATCCATTCCAACTCCACCCAGCGGTGTCTAATAGGTTGGCGATAAGTCCCGGGCCTCTCTATGAAAACAGCATTAAAAATGTATTTTTGCTTTATTCCTCAACATAATCGCCAGAAAGGCTAAGACATTGTCATATCGATGTTCTAGTTTAATTAAAGTATCTCTGTAGTGCGATTTATCTAGGTCCTAAAAATAGCTATTTACCGCATCAATGACCTCCTCATTGCTGTAAAATTTTCGTCCCGAAGACATTTTTTGAGGTTTGGGAACAGGTTGTAGTCACCGAGTGTGCTAGACTTAGCGAATAGGGTGGATTTTCAGGCAATTCCAACTTTAATTCCCACATTTTTCCCATTGCAACGACTGAACGATGGGCCAGAGCATTGTCTTGATGAAACAAGATTTTTTTTTTTCTTTTTTGCCAAATGAGGTATTTTTCATTTCACTTCATCACTCAAACGTCGCAGTAGCTTGCGTAGTAGTCACCAGTGGTACTTTTACCCTTTTCCAAGTAATCAATAAAAATAATTTCCTGCGCATCCCAGAAAACACTCGCTATAACTTTGTTAGCTGACAAAATTTACTTTGTCTTTTTTGTAGTTGGTCCAGCTGGCGCAATCCACTGTTTTGACTGTGATTCACTTTCTGAGTGTAGTGATATATCCAAGTTTCATCCATGTTAATAAGCCGTCTCAAAAATTCACTGAGATTTTTACGGTAGAGCTCCACATTCTTAACAGAAACAGTTTTTCTTTGCAACTTTTGAACAGGTGTCAACAAACGCGACACCCATCTTGCACAGACCTTGTGAAAGCCAAAAATATTACTTAAAATGTTATCTGCATATTCTTTTGATATGTTTACAGCCTCTGTTATCTCAAACAACTTTAATCTGCGGTCTTCCTTTACTAAACGATGAATTTGTTCAATAATCTCTGGAGTTGCCACTTCTACAGGGCATTCAGATCGAGGCTCATCACTAGTGCTCGACGTCCTGTTAATGATTGAATATGAAGGGGCAGAGTCTTTCAATGTACTGTCCATTTCCTCTTTGATTTCTTTAGGTGTTAAGCCTTTCAAATGGAAGTATTTAATCACTGCTCATTTTCCCAAATCCTCCATTTTCGTGAAAACTCAAAATTTGTCTTGTTTAAAATGCTGTCATTCGAAAACTAAACAATTTACTGATCTGTAACTGTGGATACAAGGTGGTGTAGAGTTAAAATATACGGTTCTACCGTCTAACTGGCCTAGTGGTACCATATCTGTGTGAGGGCCGGGACTTATCAGCTGACCCTTGGAGATATCTGGCTTGATACAAAAACAAGGACATAAGAACTAACCAATGATGATGCTTATACCCTATATGAAATGAGGGATGGTTTGTATAGCACCTCTATGAAAGTGTTGCTTGTATTGATGAAGTGCCGGACAAGCTACAACTCTTATTTTTGGAGTTGTCATCACTGGCATGGAGCTAAATGTTAACCCTTAATTGCATGGTGTTGCACATATACAACAAAAATGATTAATGAAAGCTTTTAGTATTTTAGTGAACATTTTTCTAATTTCGTAATAAGCAATAAATTAGGTTAGTTATAGCTGTTTTGTACTGTAACACTGTTAATATTTTTGCAATAAAACTGTAGCATTTTTAATACAAAAGAGCAAACTCCATGCAGCTGCAGTCAAATCTAACCCAACAGCATCACACCGGTTATTTTAATTGGGACCTCCCCGTCCTTTACCATAGGTACATTTGATTGCAGTCGCTAGGAATCAAACTCGCGACGTTCGGCTTTGAATGAATTGCCAGTCCATTACGTATCGTACTAACGATCACGGTTGGTCAACTCACTTCTGTTGTAGTGCCGATGAAAGGCATATAAATACCCGTTTGCGAATAAGAGGAAGAACGGCATATGTAGCAAAATAAACAATGAATTAAGGGTTTAGTTTTTGCAAATAAGAAATCCGAGGGTAGTGTATTATGAAAACGTAAGGTTTAAGCTGTAATACTATATTTCGACAGTTCGGTTATATCTCGGGGAAGGTTAAGGTCTCTCAGTGCAATACTTATGCATTATCTCGGAAAACAAAAGATGGACACGCTATTAGGGTGAGATTTGATCAGTATCAACAACTCAGTTCCATTATTGGCCAGGTATTTTATGTAGAAAACATATTTCACTCCATCCAAAAATTCAATACCGAGATTTCACTTAAAATGCACGTTTTTTGAGGACGCCACTTTTAACATCGCTCCCTCCAATAGTGCTTAACTGTTCACATCTAAAGCTGCTGCGTCATTCAATTGAAGTAACTTCTTTCTAAGCTTCATTTGTTTATCACTATAAAGAAACGGACAGATCTAATGAGAAGTACATACAAGAAAATATATTTTGTTACTTTTTTCAAATTTCAGTGAATTTGTGTCACTGATGTGATCAAGCTCAAAGCTCACTGTCACTTCATTTTCTTCACGACGTAACGACGTAATGAAACATGCGCGAAGAATCCCCCTTGTTCCTTTCGCTTTATTCGCCTTGGCATCGACCATAAGACCTCTCTAATCTTTCGCAGTTTCCTCAGTGTACGTCATAACTGTAGTCACTACCTCAACCGTAGGACCTGCAGCTTATGTCGCGTCAAGAAATACAATTTACTATCTCAATCACGCGCACGCTTGCTTACATACCGCCGCAAGAGTTTCTTGAAAGTGGGGGGGGGGGAGAAGATTCCAGAAAACTACCGTGTATTTCTGATAGCACTTTGGAATATACTGAGGTGAGAGCGCTGCTCCTCTTCTTATCTATTCAACCGCCCAGTCGGTCGTCACTGAAGCACACTACTTCCGCACGATAAGTGATGTCCCTAGATACGTCACATTGCGAATGATGTATTTCGACTCCGAGTACATCACAGTTAATTGACAATTGTAAGAGTAAGAGCGACAGGCAAAGGGAACGCTCGTTTTGCAATAAAAGCACCAGCTACGTGACTGCAGGATAGGAAATCAAAGCCTTGCGGTAGGTTAACCCAATGAGCATGGCGAAAGTAATATTTACTTGTTCTACTTGGACACACCAGTCTTGTAGTTGATCAGCAATGCTCACCTGTGCTAACTAGACTACCGAATAATCATCCAAGGCGAGGAAAGACGTAAGAACGTTGGCCATGAATAGTTGGCGTTCCTCATCCTTATCATGGTAGCGTGCATTGGGCCATATGCATAGTACAGTTTGCTTAAAACGCCGTGACGCTTCATGTGCGCAAGAGAAGAGAAATACGTTGTGTTGAGAGTATTGGGGCACCGAGGGACCACTCACAGCAGGTGGAACACTGACCGCATCTCTCTTATGATGCAAGTGAACTAATCAATACTATTGGTTACAAGAATGTGAGTGTGTCACAATATTTAAACTAAGCTGTATTAGGTACAAATGCCGAGTGCAGAATTGTTTAAACCAAGGAAGCAGAACATAACTGAAATATCCGAAAAATATGTGGATAATTCATATGATATTCTCTATCCATTATCGTTTAATTGTATATAGCTGTTTCTTATAGCTAATCTGATAGTAACTTCGTCTTCTGTCTAATACATGTTAATTGAGTAAAAAATTAGAGAAATGATTTCATTACACGTTGTTTAGGTACACACTTGTCCATAAAAATTGGCCTCTTCCCTTGGATCTCATTAATGTATTTCTCTCTAAGGTTTCCAACATTTGGTATCCAATTTTGAACCTCCCCCTAGCGGTATCAGTTGTCCGTGTTGTTAAAAATAATGCAGACATAAAAAACGACCAGTGAACGAAGTTATAATTTATGTGAAATGCTCGGATACTGGCTCTATGCAATTGTTTTGCTGCTATTGTTAGGAACACAAGAAAGGGTTAAACCAAAAAAAAACACAATTTAGCCTTCTAGACGAAGGTGTAAAGTATCATTTGTAAACAAATTTATACTTGACGGCATTAATTATATGAAGGATTTGGTCACGATATGAAGACTAAGATTAAAGTTATTGCATCAGCGAAAACCTTGAGAGTAAATAGTAGCTTGGTAAAAAAAAAAAAATATATATATATATATATATATATATATATATATTGCCTATTATGCTCGAGCAACAGAGGAAGTTCACGCTAGGAGAAGGCCTGCCTACATTTGCCATTACCAGCATAAGCAGCTGTGTGCCATTATAGACCGCTTTTTATGAACGGCAGTATGCATACATACAAACAAGAAAAAACAGGAGAGCGAAGCCAGTACAATGCCTAACAGTAAGTTGGTATATGATGACTTTCAAATTTCATACTATTTCTATGGCATCGTGAGAATGCCAAATCATTGAAGAATTCAAGTCCAATAAAAGGGATATTTCTAAAATGCCTGAGGTCACAAACAAATTATTCGAAATCAACTGAGCCTTTTAAACAGATATACATGTTTTGTACGATAACTTTTTCTATTTTTTATGGTTTACCAGTTGTATACGATCTTCAGGTTTATTCGGCCTTGCCGCCAGCCGGAGGCGAATTTACCACGCATGCGCCTCTTGCAGAGGACCTCTTGATGTGTAGAAGGGGTGGATGTCAACAGTTTCGAGGACAACTTAATGAAATGCGACAGGTATCGTATTTTTCCAATGTTTACATTTGGAACATTTGCCTCGTCTCTTAAACTCGCAATTGCAGCGTTTATGTTGGTAGGTACCTCAAATAACTGGACGGTTAAAGTAACACAGAGAGCTTTAATGATACAACTTCCACATTACAGTAAACGCTTGTTAATAATCTTTAAGCAGTAAATGATGATCGCTTCCATCTCGCGTGCAAAGAACGCACAAAGTCCTGGTGAAAAACAGTTCTACACCGACAGTACATCAACCTGTTTACGGAGTCGAGGTTCCATTTGCACCTCCCCTTTGAAACAAGGGATTCGCTGAAATGACGCCATACATTTAAATCCATTTGCGCTAAAGGCTGAATAAGTTGGAAGACACAGTATAAAATTATGAAGCTCTATTCCGATGAGGACGACTTTTCTAGAATTCCCAGGCAAATATGAAAGCAAAAACCTAAACCACAGGGGGCCAAACTCTACTGTAACTATAACCTGTAACACAAAGGAGCGGTTCAGTGGAAGGGGCATAGAGCTTGTCCGTTCAAAGTGCAGCAACCAACTGTTATATAAAGCTATGCAAAATCTCGAGAAACATATTTTATCCATAGGTGTTTATATATTTTAGATGAAATCAGTAGTTAAGCACACAATACCTTGTGCTTCAAGCATATCAACCAAGAATTCAAAATCTGGAGCTGTTTCAAATTAATCACCTTTAGTTGTGCTAACATACTTTCAGGTTATGCGGGATCTGATTTTCGGTCTCAGCGTTTTTGAAAAGAATGGTTCGCAAATATAAATGAACTCCAATGAGGCAATGACTCGCAACTGTATGTATGTATGTATGTATGTATGTATGTATGTATGTATGTATGTATGTATGTATGTGTATGTATGTATGTATGTATGTATGTATGTATGTATGTATGTAGCTCAGAGAGTTTAAACAGGAAGTATGATACAACTTTACGGCCACGCTGTGGACGAGTGTTTAGACCACATCTAGAGGGCCCGGGTTCGATCCCAAGCGACCACATGTGAGATTTGTGGTGGACAAAGCGGGGCAGGTGCGGTTTTCTCCGGGTTGTCCGGTTTCCCCCGCCGGTGCTCCATGAATCACCAGTGTCATCGCCTGCGATGTCATGGTAGTAAGAGCGGGCGGTAAACACTATCAAAATGATACATTTCTCTGCTTATTAGATGTTATTTCCATGTTTGTTTACAGCATCATTTCGTATTGTACTTTTGTACAATGTTCTGTTTTCTTCTTGGCTACAGCAGGCTGTAGTTCAAGGAAAACCAGATCTCTAATCCCGGTTCGTCTTTGAGTTTCGGAATTTTCTGGTCCTACAAAAATACCTAAATTAACGAGTTAAAGTACAGAAACAACTAAATAAGTCATGTTATAATTACGTAACTAATACACATACATAAACTATAATACTTGTTGACTCAGGAAATCCGATAGTGTGTTTTTAAAATAAAAAAAAGGTTATGGCATTTTATCTCGCTTAGCCGCTTCATTTCTGTATAATTCATCAAACCTCACGTGGATTAGTTGATAGTTTTGAATGAGACAAGTACAATAAATAACCACGTACTGCGCTGTAAACACGATTATTGGAATGCCATTCAAGGCCTAAACACAAAAAATCTAAACAGTTCCAATCACATGACTTTCTCTACATTTCTGTAGCAAATTATCGTTAAAAAGCTTATTCTTCTATCTAATTTGTACACGTAACTCCATTGTTCGACACCCCCCCCCCATCTCGGCAGCACTGGAGGGTGAGATGTGATTAGCACCTCGAGTGCCTCCCGGCCGTTTAAGGCGGTCTTCTCGATCTGGAGCCGCTACTTCTCAATAAAGTAGCTCCTCAATTGACCCCCCAGGGACCTTACAAGGCTGTGCACCCCGGACCAGGTCTCCCAGCGGGGAAAAATTCCTAAAAGCTGACTCCCATGAAATCCGCTTCTTTGCATTACCAGGAGTTGACAAATGCCTGTATGAGAAGTATTATAAAACTAAACAAATAACAAGGAACATTTCGAAAATAGTTCACGAAAAAAAAAAATGTATGTGACAAATTGTTTGTGTTAGCGAGATCACATGATTTTTGTGTTAAGCTTTTTCTATTTCTTACGGTTTACTAGTTACGAAAAATTCAGCAAAATTCATCCAAAATGAAGGGGTCATCAGAGGCGATTCCGAGAAAATTCAAAATGTATATTTTATTTGTCACGTAAATATATTAAACTACTGTATTTTAATAAAAATCGTTACAATCAGTTTTAGAAAAACACACTTTTTTCCATGTAAAGGGAAGTTTGGATTTTGGGGGGTTTTTCTCAAAATTTGTGTATCGCATTCTTGGAAGATACTAAACTTAGATACAAATTTAGTATTTTACCGATTTTTCGTTTTTGAATTATCGTATTCGCAGATACATGGACGCACACATACCTTTTTCTAAAATACTATTTTTGGATATCGTAGGTACTCTAAAATGTGTATTTCCGGTGAAATCTTAGTATCGAATTTTTGGGTGGAGTGCAATATCTTCTCTACCTATGTATCATGTACTATGTAGAGAAGGTCAAAATAAACGAAGACAAATTGATATAATTAGCACTTATCTAACAATAAGCCTAAGTGAAGTTCTCAACAGCACATACCAAGGAGAAAAAGTACCTACTTATAAAAAACGTGGACCGTTTAAATGTTTATATTGGAATGGATCCAAATTGCTAATCGACTTGTAGTTGAAAGAAGATAGGCTTCTGTAATTGGAATTATCAGGGATCATCGATTATTTACTGTCTTTTCGCGATACAAAGAACACGGGTGCTCTGAAAGCCATCAAATTTGATAACCGAACATCCTAAAGATTTTAAATGATATTCACTAACGTTCAAGAGAGAGTAATCTTCTTTTCCATAGTTCACTTTCGTTATCCCCTACTATTATCCCTCGTCTCAACATCGATACTACTAATACAATAAATTAATCCCTCCTCCCCTTTCGCTTACATTATATTCCATCTCCAAGCAACGCTATTGTGGGGTTTCTTAGAAAAACTAAATGAAGCCTTAACAATGGTGCTGAACTAACAATGCGGTCCCATTATTGTTGAAGCAGAGTCGGAGCCATGAAGGCGATGATCCTATTACCTCAGATTTTCAGTCCCATCAAGGGAAAGGTAATTGCATCCATGAAAGGGCTATTCTCTCCGGAGTTTGTGCATTATATTATTATTATTATTATTATTATTATTATTATTATTATTATTATTATTATTATTATGATTATTAGCATAGATATTATCATTGATATTGATTACTATATTGTTGAGATTAGTTCACATTCACATTCTATCTCTCTCTTAACGCTTAGCTCAAAAACAGACTTATTTTATAACAATTTCTTGAAGGGTATCTCTGGCTTGCGCTTTGGTGTTTAGCTTGACGTATATTATTTATAAGTTTCCGTTAATAACACTATATTCTGTAAATTGTATTTAAACTAACCCTAATCTTCTAATTCGGGTACCACGCCTTCTTTATATTACCCAAGGTCCGAATTTTAAACTCAGATGGGATCAGTTATTTACTTTATTTAAACTCTTTGCCTTTGGGCTCCAAACTCATTTAAGCACAGTTACAGTTATCTGATAGGTGTTAAAACGACTATTAAAGTATTTTAAAAGTTGAACCGAAGGGTTAAAACGCATTTTAACGTAGCAACTAATTAATATTGCCGCAGGAAAATAATACTCATCTTTTAATTTCAGATTTATTGGTCGTTTTTACACTGTGGAGAAGGTTTGTTCACAAATACTTTAATTAGCATAATCTGAAAGCCCATTTCCCACTTTTCAATATACAGAATTATTTTATTATTAAGAACTATAGTTTTATGTTCTAATGATTGCTAAACTTAAAAACAATGAGTTTATAATTTGTATTTGCATTTCTCTGCACATTACAGATGTTTGTAAACTAAAATTGGAATGCATTTAAATCTCTTATTTCTGGACTAAATATTCAAATAAATCCTCTATTTTATAATAGAATTTTTGAGGAAATAAGAAGGAAGAGAGGTTATATTTTCCAAACTTAGAAACGACACACAAACATATGAAATGATTATTTGTAAGAGTTCGCTTCACTAAATCTGAATTCCCTCTAATTTTAATATGAAATATAAATAGATGCTGATGACTTAAAAACTGAGTAAAAATACGAAATAAGCTTAATGTGTTTCAGATGAAACAGAAAAGAAGAAATCGTCTATTATGTCTCTGAAGTTGAAGCTAAAGTTAGCCCGGGAGGATTGTGGGTACATATAATGAGACACTTCGCCACCGCCTCAGGCTCTAGGGGGGGGCGCACAGATGCTCGGTGAATCAGACGTTATATGAGCGGTCCTTCCACACCCAACACAGATTTCAAACAGTCGACTATTACTCCATAAACCTTTAATACCAGCCTACCCTGGACTATGTTGTGTCATTTCAATTCTATGCTCAAAATCTACGTGAAAGTTAGTATTGGGTCAAAGGTACAGTTAAATCAGCTTACACGGGAGTACGTGTTACTCGTTAGTTTATTCTCGCGTTTGGTAAAACCGCCCCATAATAGTGTAGACTCGCAAATAATACCTGTCCTATAAATATGTCATTATTTAGTTCGGTGACCGATATGAGAAGTTTAAATATGTTAATGGGGTTTATTTGTGGGAATACGTCAACGTCTCTTGAATGGGAACGCAGATTTTGAATGCAGTTGAATTTTATTATGTATAACTTTTCTTTGTGGGTTACTCACACGGTTTGTAATTTCGTATTCGCACATTTACTTCGTTAAAGTCACGATAAGTGCGTGGACAAGGGGCAGAACCATTTCATTCTCCTCCCCTTCTCCCCTGGCGTTGCTTTCAGAAATATAAACTGCTAGAAGTGCTTATATTAAAGTGAGCCATAAAATTACATGATAAATATTTCATAAGGATATCTAAAACGGAACTAGCAACCTTTTATTAAAAATATTTCCAATTTCGACCTCAGGAGAAAGGACGTACAATAAATAATCTCATCTGTTGTTTAATGCATTTGTAGTGTACATTTCCTTCAATTTTTACTTTCCCTAAGTACATAGTTTATGGAGAAGGTATTGTATTCCACCCAAAATTCAATACCGGGGTTTCACGGAAATTCATTTTTGAGACCCCTGATTCCAAAAGAGGTATTTTTGGTAAAACGTCAGTGTGAGTGTGTGTGTATGTGTGTGTATCTGTCTGTCTATGGATAGTATAGCACAAAAATGAAAATAACATTAAACACCAAGTTGGTATGTATTGTCTGTTCGGTGGTGTTTTAGCTAGTGGTATGGGGTGGCGTTCCAAGCAGGTAGGGGTTTAGCAATTGGAAGGAGGAAGCAAGCGAACGATAAAGGCGCGCGACACAGTGGAAGCAGGAAGCACTGTTGCCGATAATATCTGTGTGTTCACTGTGTACTGTCTGATTTCTGTAGATTTTGAAGACTCGTTATCCGACTCTGAGTAAAGTATTGCAATACTGTCGATTGTTTTGCCACGCGCGGAACGGGTTCAGCATACATGTACCCCTCCCACGGGTTAAATTGTTACTTGACCGATAAGCCGCCCCAACCCACTAACTATAACAGCGCTGAACAGACATTGAGTTCTAAGGATGCAACATGAAGATTTTCAACAAAATCTCCCACACCAAACTACGTTTTATAGAGACTTTTTTGTGAAAATGTTATATTTCTCAAAAATGACTCTAGCGATTTTGATTAAAATATACCGTTAATTAAAGATACTTACATAAACTATAAAATGTATATTGTGAATTTTCTGGGAATAGATTCTAAAGACATCTTCCTTCTGGTTGAATTTTGCATGACTGGTAAACTTAAGAGATAGACAAAAAATTACATTACAAACTATGTAGATGTCGTTAGAACATAGTTTATGACATATTCATGTTTTGTAGAGTTAAGCGTTACCGAGATATTCCTTTTTTTCCAATTTAAGCTACTTAAGCTTTTCTCAACCGGGAATCATATCTCGTTTCATTTCTCTTTTGTTTTTACTTCTGGTCGTGCAAAGCGAAAACCAAATTTCAGTTGTTTCACATTCCGACCAGCTGTTTAAAACATTTGACTATCACTTTAGCCTAGTCACCCTTCTACTTAGTAGGAACTAATACAACAATTGTTTATGTTTATCTCGATTACCATGATATAGATAAAGGAATAATCTTTTATAACCATAGTTTGTAGAGACATTCATGTGAATTGAACACATCGTATTTTTTTTTTTTTTTTATTTTAGCACAATTTCCAGGTTTAGACGAAATATGTTTACTAATTTTAGTAACTAAATTAATATAAAATTGCCTAACGGAATCGCCTACCTATGTCATTTTGGAATAATTCCATTTTTAAGGCTTCCTCTAACCAATGAGGTAGAGAATATGTGACCTGTTGAATATGAGGCAGACACGCTACGACCACACTATCCAGGTGGGCTCGTGCATCCTGTCATTATGTTCTGTATTTCTGATGTTTACTATGCACATTTCATATTAAGTAAACTCATATCGTGTCTAAGAGCTGGTTCTCAACAAACGGCAACGGTAACCAGAACGAGAACGGGAATGTTCAAATACATGCATTTCAATTGAAGCGTTCACAACTGTTGGGAAGGCTTCTCAGGAATGAGAAGCTTCCCTTCTCGTTCACGGGCACGACATCTATCTGATTCACATTGAACATATCTTTCTTGCGTTATTCTTCATTTAAAGGACTATTCGTTGTAGTCGTGACGTAAAAGATGTCTGTCCAGTCGCAATCGCAAGCTGGCAAAATCAAACCGGAAGGCATTTTAGAAAAATCTGACGTGTTCCATTCACATGACTTTTTCTACATCTCTGCAACCAATTATTGTTAAAAAGGTTATTCTTCTAGTTACTTAATGCTAATCGAAAAAAATTAGCAGAAATAGTCTTATTACTTGCTTCCTTGTAAGTAGACGCGAAATTAAGGAGTACCATAGGTTAAAGTGATAGTCAAAAGCTGTTTGCTATGCCAATGAAGTTTCTTTGTTTGTATGGACAGCATTCCTGTATGAGAAAAGCATAAGTTTTTCAAAGCAGAAACCGAAAACAAGAATAACTCAAAAACGATGAACTGCAGGAAAAAAATGTATATAACATAAATTGTGTGTTTTAACGTGCTCTACATTTTTCGTTTATTAAGCTTTTGTCCATCTCTTTTGGATTAGCTGTTATTCAAAATTTCATAAAATTCATCCTGAATAAAGTACTCTTCAGAGGCTATTCCCAGAAATTTCAAGATATACATTTTATTTGTCAAGTATATAGATTTAATATACTATATTTTAATCAAAATCGTTAGAGCCATTTTTAAGAAAATTTTTGAAAAATATTCCATGTAAAGGGTAGTTGGGGGTGGGGGGATTTTTCTCAAAAACTTCGTATCGCATCCCTGGAGGATACTAAATTTAAATACCAAATTTGGTATTTTACCAACTTTTCGTTTTTGGTTTATCGTGTTCACAGATACACGGACACACACACACGGCACTTTTTCCGAAAACGTATATTTCTGGTGAAATCTCGGTATCGAATTTTTGGGTGGAGTCTTTGGGGTCCCCTGTATCCAAAAAAAAAAATATTTTCACAAAAAGGTTCGTGTGTGTGTGTGTGTGTGTCCGTGTAGCAGTATGTAAGTGTGTCCGTGTGTCTGTGAACACGATAACTCAAAAACGAAAAGTCGGTAAAATACCAAACTTGGTATTTAAGTTTAGTATCTTCCAGGGATGCGACACGAAGATTTTGAGAAAAAAAACCCCAACCCCAAACTACCCTTTACATGGAAATTTTTTTGAAAATTTTCTAAATTTGCTCTAACGATTTTGATTAAAATATCGTATATTAAAGATATTTATCTGACAAATAAAATGTATATTTTAAATTTTCTGGGAATAGCCTCTGAAGACTACTTTATTCTGGGTCAATTGTACGGAATGTTGCATAACTGCTAAACCGTAAGAGATGGACAAAAAATTACCACACAACAAATGTAGAGCACTTTAAAACACACAATTTATGCTATAAACATTTTTTTCGTGGAGTTGACTCTTTTTGAGACATTCCTTGTTTTTGGTTTCAGGTATTAAAACATACTTTTCTCATAGTGAACTCGTGTCCATACAAACAAAGGAACTTCAGTCACATAGCAACCAGCTTTTGACTATCACTTTAACGTATGGTACTTCCTTATTTCGCTTCTACTTACAAGGAAGCAAGTAAGAAGACTATTTCTGCTAATTTTTTCTCGATTAGCAGGAAGTAAATAGAAGCATAAGCTTTTTGACAATAATTTATTGCAGAGTTGTAGAGAAAGTCATGTGAATGGAACACATCATATTTTTTCTGATTAGCATGAAGTAAATAGAAGTATAAGATTTTTGAGAATAATTTGTTGCAGAGATGTAGAGAAAGTCATGTGAATGGAACACATCAGATTTTACTTTCTCCATACGCACTATGTGCATAGTGTATAGAGAAGGTATTACACTCCACCCAAAAATTCGATACCGAGATTTCACCGGAAATATGTTTTAGTGTCCCCTTTAACTAAAAAAAAACTTTTCGGAAAAAGGTTCGTGTGTGTGTGTGTGTGTGTGTGTGTCCGTGTGTCTATGAACACGATAACTCAAAAACGAAAAGTCGGTAAAATACCAAATTTGCTATATGCTATATACATTTTTTTCCGTGGAGTTGTACCCTTTTTTAGATATTCCTTGTTTTTTTTTCTTCAACTTTAAAAAACATACTGTTCTCATACTAGAGTTTATTAACTCCTATCCATAGAAAAAAGGAAATTCAATCAAATAGCAAACAGCTTTTGAGCATCACTTTAACCAATGATACTCTCATATTTCGCTTCTGCTTTCAAGGAAGCAAGTTGTAAGACCATTTCAGCTAATTTTTTCTCGTTTAGCATGAAGTAAATAGAATGATACACTGTTTAAGAATAATTTGTTGCAGAGATGTAGAGAAAGTCATGTGAATGGAACACATCAGATTTTTTAAAAAAATACTTACGTTTTTAAAATTTTATTTTTTCAGGGAGTCAGCGAACTGTTACTTACTTTTACTTTTAAGGGCTTCTCCACTCCTGCCCTGTATTCCCAATCTCATTCTTCGCGATTGAACAAGTCATCCTCCCCCAGGCACCGATCGTTTATCATTCTGTATACATATCCCCTCTTGGTCTGCGCACTTCCTTCTTCCACAAGGTGACCATTCTAAAAATGTCTTGGGCCACCTATCATCCTCCATTCTTCTGACGTGCCCACACCATTAAATTCAATTGCCTTTCAATTCTCTCCATACTGTTTCCTCCATTTTCATCATCAGCGTCACCTACTCATTTTTCCTTCTTTTCAAACTTGATACTTAAGGACTACACCTTATTCCACCCATGTTCGCTGTCAGGATATTAGACTTTGGTCCCTCTACCAAAGTCTACGTCTCGGCACCATACCTCATTATACCTCCCACCACAGTCTTTAAAATCTTCTTCTTGTATAATTCAAGATAGCTCCACTCCACAAAATCATATTCAACATTCTTATAGCTCTTCGTGCTTGTTCTAGCCTGCTGTTTACAGTTCGCTATAAATTGTATACATTTTTTGAGGAATGTAATACTTCCTATAATTATTACATAGAAGCGGTAGAAAAAATAAAACCAATTGCAAATATGTTTATTTGTTAAGAACCTTTTACAGGCCACTGTTTTCCACACAAACTGCAACATGTAAGAGGTTCGTACATTAGCTAGGACATACAAACTTCTTTCCGACATATGATACCGTAAAAAGACTGCTCATCATTATTCTAACAAACAATACTTTCTTTATTCCACTGATTATGAATTAAATCTGTTCAGAAATAAATGTCTTTATTGGATGCTCTCGCAAAATTTCCTTTAAAAGCTCGCTGCGGCAGCGGCTTCTACTGCACTGCACTCTCCTTTCAACCTGTTGATGACGTGGCAAGAAACTTCCAGAAGCAGTCGCACGTGCAAACTCACGCAGGTTCAACAATTGTAGTTTAATGTCATAGAATCCGTCGACGGTTCACGTGTCCACTCACGTAGATGCAATAATGCCCAGCATCAAATCAGTTATGACCTCCAAAACAAACAGAAAAACCAGAAAAGTTCGATTAAAAGCTTATAACAAATTAAGCATATAACTATTGAGTTATTAGCTAAATCTGGTCATCTTCGGGGATCATATTCCATTATTAACATTGCTTATGCACATCTGTTAGTTAATCATTTACTATTTCAAGCGGTGTTACTTATACTTTGCTCATATTTTCTACCATTTTTCTTTCTATTCTTTGAAGCATTCGCTTCAGATAATTTAAATGGATGCAAATTATGTTAAAGACAACAATAAAATTGACAAATACATACTAATGTACAAGCAATTGAATAAAACATAGGGAACATAGTGCAGACTTGAAAAACCTTCCTAATGACCAGGGCATGCATTTTAGTTCTGAGAATAAGTGCTTTTGGAAGTTTTATTTCTTAATAGCATTTTATGCATGTAATTTGTTTGGTGTTGTATCACTTTGTGCAGCACTGCTTACAGAAGACAGTGTCGCCACTAGGTTCTAGCAGCAGCGGTCAGATGTTGAATATTCAGTTTCCACAGCTGTCCAGACTACTGTAAAAACCCCTCTGGAGCGTCCTACCACGTCAGCATGAATAACTTATCGTGGCTGAAAGTGCAACTACGTGGTAAGTTACAAGCACCATATTTCACTTTTAAAATGACGGAAACCCACGGGAAGAGTTTTGGACAAACATATGGAAATGCTAAAGGTTGGTGTGATATAAAACCGGAGATATGAAAATTATAATGAGCTTTACTTTATTTAGTTTTACCACGATCTGTATAGCACAAGATTTATCATTCAATGTACAAATCTAATACAAGGGCTATTTTTTTTCATCGCCCGATCGGTCGCGAAATTAAAACCACAGTAAAAATCACATGAAGCTTTGCGCAGCGTCACGTTTTATATGTCAGCTGTAAGTGCGCAACAAGTAAAATGCCTAGAACAACAGCGTTGCCCGCCAAATTGAAGCGTTCTGTAAGTCGATTTCTTCATGCAGAGGAGTGCAATGCAGCTGAAATTCACCGACGAATGAGTAATGTGTACGTGGAACATTCATGAGTAACAGCAAAGTGCGACAATGGTGCAGGAACTTTGAAGCAGTGCGTACAAACGTTCATGTCAGGGAAAGAGGCGGATGTCTACGATGATGATCTCGTTCAGCGACTGGATCAAACGATTCGAAAAATCGTTGGTTCACAAATTCTGTTTTGCCCGAGTTGTTTTCAGAAATTTCAAATTCAGCTCTCACATTACATTTGGCGGGCGACGCTATTGTTCTAGGCATGTTTCCCTGCTCATTGCACGCCTACAACTGACATGCACAACAATGGTCATACTAGAGACACTGCGCAATATAGCGCAAAGCTTCATCTACTTTTCACTGTGGGTTTAATTTCGCGACCGATCGGACCTTGAAAAACAAGATAGCTCTCGTAATAGAAGCAATGAATTGTCCTTATTTGTCCGTAGTTCACTCTTACTCTGATTTATCTCAGCATTTTGAGGAGGTTACAAAAGCGGAGTAGGTTTGTGCCTAAGAAGTTGCTAGTCCTCACGGCTTAACAGTTTCATTAGACTCTCCCTGTCGATCAAACAACATATGTTAACCCCAACGGAGATGGCCAACACTAACGAAGACGTTGGATTGCGTTACACACTTTTCTATTCCTGTATCGCAGCACTGCTTATCAACACTTACACTTGGGTCTTTAAGAAACTCTGGGAGTGAATTTTCAAAGTTCCGTATGCTTGTATTGAGTTTTCTGAATATTTTATTGTAATTTCATTCTTATTTATTTAATATAGACACAAAATTTCGTTTAAATTGGATCAAACCTTTGAAAACTATAAACTATATCCTAAATTTTACTATGCAATTATGTGACATAATCAAAACGTCCCCTGCGCCTCATAATTTGAGAAAATTGGTTTTGGCAATTACAGCTTTGAACATCAAAACTGTATGAAAATATATTTTAAATAAACATTATCAACGAATTATGATTTTTTTAAATCTAATGAGAACTTTATTCATTAAGGAATAGAAACACTTTATTTAAATTTTTATTGGTACCAGCATGTACCTTTTATTATAGAATGTTGCTATGGAAGCTTCAGCAGTTTCTGGGAAATTTTAATAGAATTTAAACAAAAAATGAGACTTGAGAAACATAAACAGGTGTAGTGTACGATATATAAATAACTGTAGAGCCCAAAGCAAGGGGGAGATATGTAAACGTAAAGAATATATCAGGGTTTATGGATGCCCAAAGGTTCCAACAATAATTTCCAACGACAGAAATGTTGCGGTTCCAATTGTCTTTCGCTATTATTTAATTTCATGTATTGTCACTAGTAGGAATTTAAATTTCTAAGCATTAAAGCCGGGTTGGCAGTAAATAGCATTGAGTCTTATATGCAGGCAGGAACATCACAGGTAACACATCATCCCCAAACCTGGTGCAGTCCACTGAAAGCACTCGCACCGACTTTTACCTGCCTGTCAGGAACCCTTGGCTTCTGTTGTAGTGTAATGACTTGATACAGAAAATGGGAGGTCAATTGCTTAGGAATTCAAATGCCCGATCATAAGTGTTTACGGCTGGTGATGTCTAATGCTGTAAAACTGACGCTAAACACTCCTAAAATGTTCGTAGAGACATATAAGCCCCTAAAATACTTCTTAGGGACAGAATTTTGATGCTAATTTTTTGAGTAAATTGTTAGTCCAAGCTCGAAAATCTATAAGAATGTTGAATACAGTACTGTGGGGCAAGATTACGGCAAACCTTACGAAGAAGGGGATTTTGAAATCTGTTGAATGATGAACTTTAGTACAGGTTCCAAAGTTTAAAATCTTAGAAGTAGAGATGGACGGACTAAGACGCAGTGCCAGGGTTCCCAGCTTATAAAGAAGAAGAAATTAAGCGAGAAACAGGAGGAAAGAATCGAAAAACATCCCTTCTGTTGTATGGCAATGTTTGAATAATGGACGAGAGTATGTGACCAAAAACATTTTTGCAATGGTCACCTGAAGGTACAAGAAACGGGGAAGGCCAAGAGCAACTTGGAGAGGAGAGATCCTTAGACTGAGGAGTGGTTGGTTTCTGGAGGACGACGAATGGATTGACCGTGAAGAATGGCCATTGGAAATACAGGATAATTGCTGAAGAAGCCCTCAAAAGAAAGAGATATTTCAATAGGTTATAATGTAAAATCCTATCTTCCTATATCCAAAGTGTTTATATTATTCTCTTTTTCCTTTCTCCTCTTCCTTTCCAAACCTATCTATCTCCTTCATACCAATTCTTATATCCTCCATCCATGTATTTCCTCTGCCTGGTAGAATCCATTCTAAAATCGTCTAGGTAATCTTATTTATGACTTCAATATTAAAACGTTAAAATAGAATTTTGATAGCAGACGATATTATTAGAGAATTTTTGTTGTTTGGCTTCCATGGGGTTTCTATTCTACTAGCACTATGTCACCGTAAAATTCGAATACCCGCAAAACACGAAGCGGGGGCAGACAGGAGAAAAATGATGGCGAGTGTTACCAAATTGCATGTCTCAGTAGAAAATGGACTATGAAAATTGGTATTCTATTATGACAGGTGGTTCAGTTTATACGCAGCAGTAGTTTAAGGAACGCAGCATCGGGTGAAAATAAAGATTTCGAAAGTAATATATTACCTTTTTAAACCTGCCCTTTTTTACTTAAATAAATTAAGGCTTGTAAAATGAAGAGGACAAGTTGAGGTGGTTCACAGAGAAACAATGCTACGCGAGACTTAAAACGTACAAAATAACAGGCAGGGTAGAGCAGAAAAAAACGTTTCCCTCGAATTCACAAGAACGAGAGAGAAAAAATTATTTTTGCAAACCCGCTCGCTTCTCTAGCTACATTTTCTTTTTGTGTCGCTCTAAGGGAAGGGTGGCAGCTGCAGGAGGCATTGGACTGTCACAAAATGATTTCTTGTGCAAGGGGGAATGACTGCCTCTCAAAAACTCTCGCCAAATTTTACGAATCTGTGCACTGTGATTTCAATAGATTGGGTTTTGTAAGGTAACCACTGCTGACATCGGTTTTCTTCAGCAGATGACTAACCTTATGCTTGCTCGTATTGTAAAGGAAGACTCTCTTATCACTCAAGTCATATTATATAAGAAATGAATATTCATCAGTCGATATCTACTGTAAGTAAAGGGGATAGGGAAAAATATAGCTCAAAGGAAAGAAGGTTGATGCCAGATATCTAAAGAAATCCTATTCAAACTTAAATAAACATATAAGACTTTTTACAAACTCGAAGATTAAGTTAATGTTTCATAAGACAATTCATAGGGAGTTTTTTCAAAACGTAATTTATAATTCTTGCTTTAAACTACAGGAATTTATTTAACAATGGTTTTTAAAGCTACTGAGTGAAACGTAATGTTTTTATTTGTTAACTAGTCATACAAAAGATGCTCCACGAAAATGATCATTTTCAAGCGGTAGTTAGAGTAATAAACGTAGATCCAGTGTCGTAGGATTATGAGTGCTTCATAACCTTCAATTTCGAGGGCTTTTTATAGTGTGGCAGAAGATGACTCTTTGTCAATTACTTCGCTTCTTATGTATATTGCGGATGATTCATAGTTCAATACAATGGTTTTTGGGTGAAAAATCAAACGATACGAGTGAATCAACATTCTACTAATATAGTAATTATAGAATTGCTAAAATATAGATGAGTGATCAGTGATATCGTTTCTGAACACAGAGATGTGAATTTCTATTCTGACTACCGTCTTTAGTTATTATAACAATTGTTAAATCTTATTTAAAGAATGAACGCAGGGAATTAATATAAACCTATTGCACTTAAAACATAAGCAAAACTAATGTGTAAAATCAAATGTCAAAACGTTACAAAAACAAATAAAACCATTAAAATGATTGATTTATTTTATCAGGAGCAAATAATGTTTTTACCTAATAGTAATTTAGCAAGTTATTATGCACTCTACTGTATAATTAGCTATCTTAATGAGCAGTGAATGTTTTTCGCTACTTAGTGATGCTATTTTCCCACCAAGAATCAAAACAAGAAATGTTAAGAGGTGGCTTGACCAAAAGAAGTCGTGGGATTTAAATGTAACGTGAACTGCGTAAGCCTGAGCAATTCAAAAGAGCTGTATGCCAAGAAATAGCAATTGTTTTAAAAGTATTTGCAAAGAGAGGCTGCCCAATTATTTTGGAATTCAAGTTTATTATAATTATCATCATTCCTCTTACGGCGAGGAGCAGTGCATGTGTTTCGAGTACATCAGTGTATTGATAAAAGATAACTCGACTCTGATGTGTTCAAGGATGGAAACATGTAGTTTATATCATTTGCAGAAGAAGTACTCTTATATCAAAATGAAGCCATACAGGGATTAGAAAATATCCAAATATTAATAAAACACAATAAACAATGATCATTGTGAATATAAGGATAAAATAAATAAACTGAGTTTCACTTATGGACGCTCTTTAACGACTGTTTTTTCTACATATATTTGGCTTCTAGAGTTAACTTTATTGACTATCAGGGGGCAGAAAATGTATTGCATAGAACACAAACATAGAAGCACACAGAACTAAACATCCATTCAAACCCGCGGCCCTTTCGTGCTGCTGAGGTTCTCAGCGTCTCGTTCGATATTGGCGTGAAAGACCACTTAATTTTTTTCAGAGGCCGTTTAATCAGGTTCGAAGTTCTTTTATTCATAAATCTATGGCACGGGACCAATGGCTTTAATTCTCTTCCGAAGGAATCCATGCTAGGAACTTTATGCCCAAAAAATCTTTGAACCCGCCACTATAGGAACCAGAGGCCTAGCATGTTACCCACAGACCACCTGGGGACGACTATAAAGCAAACTATAGATATGTGCTGAGTATTCTAATAATGATGATCATAATAATAATAATAATAATAATAATAATAATATGCTTTTCAGTGACACGTATAGGCGATCCAGATTTGAAAACATTAACCAGTCAGCTTTTAAATCCGCTAGATTGCCGAGGACTTTGTGAATCATTGGGATTTTAGCTTCACAGATCCCTCGGCTACCCCTGTCGCCGCTGCATTCCTGTGCTTATAAAAATATCCCCAAATATTCCTCGACTGCTCATTGCAATTTAGGGGCCTTCACCTTGGGCTACGCTTTGCGGCTTGGGACTCTAAGGCAAAATAAGAAAAGTACCAAATCTGGATCAGTACTCCTATATAGAAGAAACATGTAAATGCAGAGTTGCAACTTTTGTAGCACCAGGATTATGTGAGTGCGAAGCAAACATTTTAAAGCCTGTAGTTATATGTCTGGCTGACTAGGAAAAGAGAAGATGGAGATAGCAAGAGCCTATCGTTATGGCACGGAAGAATAATGCAGTTTAGGGCAGTATTTCTGTAGACCAGGCAGGGACGTAAGAAGTGACGCTATGTTTAATCATTTCAGTTAAAGTTAAGAAACATTACAAAGATCATTCTTCTTTCTACACAATGCTAATCGAGATAAACATTAGCAGAGAGTTCTTATTACTTAGTTCCTTATAAGTAGAAGGGGATTAAGGAAATACACTAGGCTAAACCGACAGTCAAATGTTTTAAAATGTGGTTGCTATGGGATTGAAATTGTTTCTTTGCGTGGCCAAGCGTTGACAGGTTCCCGTATGAGAAAAGTTTAAGTATTTTAAAACAGAAATCAATAATAAGGAATCTCGAAAACGGCCAACTTCACGAAAAAAATGTATATGACATAAATTGTGTGTTTTATCGTAATCTACATTTTTGTATAGTAAGCTTTTGGTTATTTCTTACGGTTTCCCCGTTATACAAGATTCAATAAAAATCAACCAGAATAAAAGGTCTTCGGAGTTTTTTCCCAGAAAATTCTTGCTATACATTTTATTTGTTATGCACATACCTTAAATATAAGAAATTTTAATCAAAATCGTTAACGGGTGAGGGATTTAATTATTTAATCATTTTTGTTGAAATCTTATTGCATCCTTAGAAGGATACTGAACTTAAATACCAAGTTTGATTTTAACCGAATTTTTATTAATTTTTATTATTTTAATTTTATTACAATGTAGACAGCAAATAGAGATGGTATTGTATTCCACTCAAAACTTCGACAAAGATATTTTACCTAAAATATATGATTTGAGAACACCTGAATACAAAATAAGCATTTTTAGAAAAAGGCCCATTGATGTTGTGTACGTGTGTTTCGGCTGGACAGCATAACTAAAAAGAAAAGATTGTCAAATACCAAACTTGGTATTTAAGTTAAACATCTTCCAAGGAGGTGACACGAAGATTTTTGGGAAAATCCCCATTCCCTGGACTTATTTTTACATGGAAAATGTTTCGAACTTTTTGATTTCTTAAAAATGGCTCTAATGATTTTGATTAATATACCGTATGTTTTAGATATTTTCATGACAAATGAAGGTATGTATATCTTGAATTTTATGGGATTAGCTTCAGAATAACTCTGCAGTTTTACAAAAACTTCAACACACAGTTTATGTAAGATATACTTATTCTAGAATTAAACATTTACGAGGTATTCCTTGCTATTCGTTTCAATTTTCCTGATTTCTCAAAAAGGAAGTTGAGATTTTTTTCTTTTGTTTTACTCCTGGCCATGCAAAGAAGCCAATTTCAATGACAATCGCTTAGCGCAATGCATTCCGTTATTTACCTACTACTTACAAATCAAGTAATAACACAATTTCTGCTATTGTTTATCTCGATTAACGTTGTGTAGATAAAATCATTAATCTTCGTAATAATAGTTTATTTGCATAACAGGTAGAGAAAGTCATGTGAATGGAACACATCAGACTTTTTTTTTGAGTTATGTTGTACACACACAAAAAAATAGACATAGATATACAAGAAACTTCTGTTTCTAAAAATTCATTTTTTGGTGGTTCAAGGGGCCTTAAACCTATATTTCCGGTGAAATCAATCTCAACGTATATATAATAGATATTGCTGTAAAGTATACGATTGTGGTATAGCCTAAGGAGAAGCTAATAGCAGAATCCTCAAAGGAAAACATCACAGCGCTAGTTATGGTCAAAATGGAGTGGAAAGGATTCTTTGACGTGGCTTATAATGCGCTGGCTATTCACCTTGCAGCAATGCTCGCAAAGTGCTTTTACTTAAAGCTTTGAATGGCACTCAAACTATTTTGTTGGCTCGGCTTAATAAAGCAGACAATAGGGAAGTTTGTAAACTTAGCCTTTTTCTCTTTTGAGGTTAGAATTCCTTGTCCCAAAGCAAGTCCCGAGGCTCAGTGCCATACTAGAGATCGATAAGCTCAACGGGAGACCAACCACTATCTCTCGAATTGATTTAATCGCTACAACATGACACACAGAAAGGAAAATAGGTTTATGAGCGCTCTCTGTATTGTTACGTTCAGCCATTTTCTCTTGCCAGGGTGACGTCCACATCAAAATGAGTTAATACTCCTCTGCATTAGCCATAATTCTGAAGCTTCTTGCTTGAGTCAATACGCAGTACAATCGTCCCATGTATATGGTGTCAATTAAAGTATGGTAGCCACTCTCGCTAAAGTGCCACGCTTTGGTGCTTCGTGGCGCAGGGGATCGTGGGTTTGAGTTCCGCCTTGTGCATGGGTGTTTCTGTGTTTGTAAAATATATATATATATATCAAATAGAAAAAAGAAAAATCCGATGTGTTCCATTCACATGACTTTCTCTTCATTTCTGCAACAAATTATTGTTGTTAAAAAGCTTAGGCTTCTACTTACTTCATCTAATTGAGAAAACATTAGCAGAAATAGTCTTATTACTTGCTTCCTTGTAAGTAGAAGTGAAATAAGGGAGTACCACAGATTAAAGTGATGGTCAAAAGCTAATTGCTAAGTGACTGAAGTTCCTTTGTTTGTATGGATAGGAGTTGACAAATTCCTGTATGAGAAAAGTATAAGTTTTTCAAAGCTGAAACTAAAACCAAAGAATATCTTAAAAACGGTCAACTCTACGAAAAAAATGTGCATAACGTAAATTGTGTGTTTTAATATCCTCTACATTAATGTGCTCTACATTTTCTCCTTCTCTTACGATTTAGCAATTATGCAAAATTCCGTAAAATTCATCCAGAATAAAGTAGTCTTCAGAGACTATTCCCAGAAAATTCAACATATAGGTACATTTTATTGGCCAAGTATATATATCTTAAGTATACGAGATTTTAATCAAAATCGTTAGAGCCATTTTTAAGAAAATCAAAGTTTTCGAAATTTTTTCCATGTTAAGGGTAGTTTGGGGTGGGGGCATTTTCTTGAAAATCTTCGTATCGCATCCTTGGAAGATACCAAACTTAAATACCAAGTTTGGTTTTTAACAGTATTTTCATTTTTGAACCAAGCTGCCCATAGACACACACACACACACACACACACGGGCATTTTTCTAAAAATCCTTATTTTTTTATTCCCAAAACATATATTTTCAGTGAAATCTCGGTATCGAATTTTTGGGTGCCATACACTACCTTCTCTATACAGTATGTACATAGTACGTATAGAGAAATTAAAAGGGAATGTTAGGAAACAGGAATAAAAGGGGATACAGCGCGGGAGTCTCGACAAGACTCCGGAACTATATCTATTACTTTAAAAACAAAGAAGGGTATAATCGCCCAACGAATAGTGGGACAATTGAAGCAGTAAGAGCTATGAGATCTTTTACTCAGGGATTTAAGGATTCAAAATCCAGGTCATGGTTAAGTTTTAAAACAATTCATAACAAAAATGTATTCCTTTTGTAGAACTGAAGTTTATTTAAATTAATCTTGAGAAACAATTCACGAAGTCGCAATCACTAATACTATTTTGTGCGTTACGTCAACGAGAAAATTCTACCTCGCAATGTTTCTACTCTCGTCGATTTCGGAGTAAAATATCGAATTACTTCCAGATTCCACCTTTATGCCAGGGGAAGTTCATTTATATTCCACTGCAAATATTCTCCAGTTCTCCAATCAACGCCTAAAATTAACTGCACGAGTCGATTTCTAGGATATTCTGCCTAGGAAGTATCGCCACTACTTTTCCGCCCAGTTGCTCTAAGCACTGAGCTACCATAGCAACATGCCGAAACAGCAATAAATTCCCCAACTGACTCGCATTTTTCCGGTTAACCACAAGCAAATCTCAAATTAATTTGGGATGACCGTACGCGAATGAGACTTGGGATGGCATAAGTTTTTTTTTTTTTTACCTTTAAATTAAGAGTTTAGCGTATTAATTACTAAATTAATTAGAATAAAGAGGTCCAGAATAAAGAAGTCTTCAGAGGCTATTCCCAGAAAGTACAGGATATACATTTTATTTTTCATCCAAATATCTTTAATACACTCTTTAATCAAAATTGTTAGTCATTTTTGAGAAAATAATTTTTTTCGAAAATGCTAGCACATAAACGATAGCTTTCTTGAAAATCTTCGTGTCGCATCCTTGGGAGATACTAAACTTCAATACCTCGTTTGGAATTTCACGAATTTTTCGTTTTTGAGCTATGCTTTCTAGAGACATACACACGCCCACACCCACAAACAAATATTTTTCTAAAAATGCTTTTACGGACTTAGATGAGTGCAATACATATATTTTTGGTGAAATCTCAACATAGAATTTTTGGGTGTAATAGAATATCTTCTCTATCCAGTATGTACATTGTACATATAGGCTAGAGAAAGTAAAATTTGAAGAACTACATTCACAAAGCTTTCTCTACATGTGGTTCTACAAACCATTCTTATAAAAACCTATTCCTCTATTATCTACTTCACGATTATCAAGATAAATATTAGCAGAAATGGTTTTGGAAAGGTAGAGGCAAAGTGAAAAATATAATGCTATGGTCGGGATTTGAACCATGCACCTACTGGGTTCCGTCCAGTTGCTCCAACCACTTAACTACTTCGGCAACATGCCGACAGAACATTAAAGTTCCCAACTGACTCACATTTTTCCCGGTATACCACAAGGACCTCTTAAACTATTATTGAATCACATATCTCAATGGCGAAAAGTAAATACTTTATGTCCCGGGTGTTATAGTTAAGCTATCAGATGAATGCTACGGCATTGAGTGGTACAGTCTGCCTCTAATTTCTCCAACTCCTGTCTACAAACGACTAGTGTGAAAGAAACAATCCATAAGAAATTGTTTTATTTTGATATTATTATTTTCTTTACACGTACTATGATCATAGTGTATACAGGTTGTTTAAAAAATACGGGGCATAATTTCAAGTATGTATTTCCCTGATGTAGACAATCAAATTAGTTCATCATAACATGTGTCCGGAAATGCTTCATTTCCGAGTTATGGCCTTCATAACATTGGAATTCACTGGAACGTTTTTCTTTCCACAGGTTGTTGTCATTACAGAAGAGACCTGCGAACACGATCCCAAACTCCAGGAGTATTGCATATGTCCTCACAACTTGCCACAATTCGATTCCGAAGGGATTCCAAATCCGGCACCGGAGACGAATAAACTAATGATTTTAAATGGCCCCACAAGTAGAAATCGAGAGAGTTCAGATCAGGTGAGCGTGGAGGCCAAGCAATTGGGTCACCTCTACCTATCCATCGATCAGGAAACCTTCGATCCAAGTACCGGCGAGCCGTAAGACTGAAGTGTGCAGGAGCGCCATCATGCAAGAAGTGAATGTGTTGATGATTGATCAGTGGAGTGTCTTCGAAAACGTCAGGTATGGTGTTTTCCAGAAAGTTTGTGTACGCCTGCCCCGTAAGTCTGTTTACAAGTACATGGGGTCCAACTAATCGATCACCAATGATACCGGCCTACATGTTGAGGGAGAACCGCACCTGGTGATGAGATACAACAGTTGCACGTGGGTTTTCATGCGAGCATACATGCTGATTCTGGAAATTTGTTATGCCATCTCTTGTGAACTGTGCTTCATCTGTAAATAATACGACGGCAGTAAAGTTCGGATTTACACCACACTGCTGCAAGAGCCACTGACAGAACCTAACTCGTGCAGGGTAATCTGCTGGTGACAGAGCCCCCACACGTTGCAAATGATAAGGATACAATTGATACTCGTTCAACAGTCTCCAGACAGTCGTATGAGGAACATTGAGTTGCAACGCTAACCGTCGTGTGCTGATAGAAGGAGTCCTGTCGACAGCCTCCAGAATCTCCTCCTGCACTTCTGGAGTTGTAGATCTTGGTCGTCCCCTTCCTAAACCAGGAGAGGTGAATGTTCCATACTCGCACAGACGGGAATGGAGACGTACAAATGTCTTCCGATCTGGACATTGTCGCTGTGGGTATCTCTCCTGGTACAAACGACCAGCCAGCGCAGCATTGCCGCCCGCCTTACCGTACATGAAGTGTATCTCTGCCAGCTCTTGATTTGAATACATGTCGCACAGTCTTAACGCCTAAAGAACACTGAATGTAACCTTTCTCAGAATGAACTACCAGAGCGCCCTCCTAATGACGGCAAAGACCTGCGGAAAGAAAAACGTTCCAGTGAATTCCAATGTTGTGAAGGCCATAACTCGGAAATGAAGCATTTCCGGACATGAACTATTTTGATTGTCTACAGGTGGGACTTTCAATGTTGTAAATGCCCATAACTCGGAAATGAAGTATTTCCGGACACATGTTATAATGAACTATTTTGACTGTCTTCATGTGGGAAATACATACCTGAAATTATAGCCCGTATTTTTGAAACATCCTGTAGAGAAGGTATTGCACTCCACCCAAAATTTTGATACCGAGATTTCACCGGAAATATGTGTTTTAGGGTCTCCTGTATCCGAAAAAAGCATTTTCAGGAAAAAATCCGTGTGTGTCCGTGAGTCTGTGAACATGGTAGCTCAAAAACGAAAAGCCGGTAAAATACCAAACTTGATATATAAGTTTAGTATCTTCCAGGGATGCAACACGAAGATTTTAAGAAAAATACCGCCACCACAAACTCCCTTTACATGGAACTTTTTTAAAAAATGTTGCTTTTCTCAAAAACGGCTCTAACGATTTTAATTAAAATATGTATATTAAACATATTTACCTGACAAACAAAATATATATCTTGAATTTTCTGGGAATAGCCTCTGAAGACTACTTTATTCTGGATGCATTTTACGGAATTTTACATAACTACTAAACCGCAAGAGATGAACAAAAACTTAAACCAAAAAAAAAAAAAAAAAAAAAAAAAACGTAGAGCACGTTAAAACAAACGATTTGTGTTATATACATTTTTATCGTGGAGTTGATTGTTTTGGTTTAGGTTTCACCTTTAAAAAAACTTACTTCTCTGATAAAAACTTGTCAACTTCTGTTCATACAAAGGAACTTCAATCCATAGCAACCAGCTTTTGACTATTAATTTAGCCTATGGTACTCCGGTATTTCGCGTATACTTACAGGAGGCAAGTAATAAGACTGTTTCTGCTAATTTTTTTATCGATTACCATTAAGTAAAAAGAAGCATAATCCTTTTAACAATAATTTGTTGCAGAGATGTAGAGAGAGTCATGTGAATGGAACGCATAAAATTTTTTTCTCTTACAAGAGGAATAAGGATAACCAATAAGCTGAAACTACAGTTAACTATTTTAAAAACCGGTCGCTATGTGATGGTATTCAAATCATAAATAGCATATCGCGCATTTGAGTAATGTATAAGTTTTGCAAACTTTAATTTTATAACAAGCAATACTTCGGAAATGGTTAGTTCCACAATAAATTGTGTGTTCTGATGAGCTCTTCAACTTGTATGGTAATATTTTATCCATGTCTTACAGATTACCAGTTATCCATAGTTCATTCACAATGAACAGGACTTCAGAGCAATTTGCAGAAATTCAAGATATGCGTTTTGTTTGCCACGTAACATCTTTAATTCATGGTATTTTAATCAAAATGTGGGAACCTCTTTCGATAAATTAAAAAATTTCGAATTCTTTTCTATATATAGTATAGTTTGGGTGGAAGATTTTTTTTTTTGTGGAAATCTTGACGCCACATTCCTGGAAGTTACTGAACTTAAATATTAAGTTTGGTATATAACCAAATTTTCGTTTTTCATTAATGCTTTCACACATGGGCACATGGTATTAAGAAAAATATGTTTTATAAAAAGATCCGTGTGCGTGTGTCTGTGTGTCCCTGGGTGTGTGAAAAGTCGGTAAAATACCAAATTTAGTATTTAAATTTCACTTCTTCCAAGATGCGCCCCGAGGACTTTCAAGAAAATCCCCCACCCCTAACTACACTTTACAGGGAAACATTTTCCAAAATGTTGATATTCTTAAAAAATTGATCTAACGATTTTGATTAAAATACCGTATATTAAAGACATTTACATGCCAAATAAATTGTATATCTTGAATTTTCTGAGAATAGCCTCTGAAGACCTCTTCATTCTGGATGATTTCTGTGTAATATTTATATAACTTTTAAAAGAGATATACAAAAACTTACTGCCCTAAACTGTAGATATTATTAAAACACACAATTATGCTATATACATTTTTTTCGTAGAGTTGACCGTCTTCGAGATATTTCAGGTTATATGTTTGAGATTCTTTCTTAAACTCTTAGTAAGCAAAGAGATCCAAATTTCAATTGTTTCAATAGCGATTGGCTTCTAGAAGATTTGACTTTCGCATTAACCTGGTGTATTTTCTTGTTTCCATTCTGCTTACAAAGAATGAAATACTGAGACCAATTTTGATAAAGTTTATCTTAATTAACATGACGTAGACAAAAGAATACTCTTTTGTAAGAAAAACTGTTTGTCGAACAGCTAAAAAAAAAAAAAAAAAAAAAAAAAATAATGTGAATGGAACACATCAGCTTTTTAGAAAAAAACGCTTAGATGAACGGCAAACCTCATAAATAAAAGCCCATAAGTACAACACTTGGTATTCAAATCCAGAGCTTTCCAAAGATGCGGCACGAAGAGCTTTAAGAAAATCCTATTATAGGTTAATTTTGTGTTATATTTCAATATCGCAAAACTTGCTACAAGTATTTTGATTAAAATTCCACATGTTTAAAATATTAGCATTAAAGATGAAATGTATATCTTGAAATTTCTGGAAGTAGCCAGTGAAGTCCTCGTTGAAAGACTTTTGTATAATGCTAAACTATAAGAAATGCATAAAATAATGCTGCACATGAAATGTAGAACTCTTAAAGCAGACATTTTTTGACAGCTAAAATTTGTTATGGCGTTTACCATTTCCAAGATATTGTGACAGTTCCGTCTCCTGCAGTGATTCTCACGTTCGCTTTGGTATGCGAGTTATCGCAGTTGTAAACCTTGGGATGCATAACAATACAGACAGTGTGGCACGGCGGTAATCGGAACTTTCGGAAACGCGACTCTCAATTCATCTCTAAGCTTCGGCTTCCAGAAGCTTCCAGGAAGCTCCCTGACGTTATTTTCATACAATTCACTACACAATAACATCGGCTTGCAGTTCTTTCGCATTTTATATAGAAGACTGTATAGAGCAAGGCATTCGAAAGCAGCACACAGATGAACATCTGTAGGTGCTAGTTCAGTGTTATAGTTGCTGAAACTCTCAATGTATTCCATCATTCACAACAGAGAAGGAAACGAGGTGCAGCTGCTTTCAACCGTGAAATGCCAAAATAAGGCAGTAAGTTTGTGAGCGAGCGCGCCTGACAAATAAGACACTTGCCCTCATTTCTCTCCAGATGGCATTCCTCGCCGCTTATGAATACCGCAAGAGCAGTCCACATCTTATGAGAGGGCGCTGTTCATGTCTTATATTTTAATCTAACGTTGGCAATAGAGACACAGGTAAATGGAAGTGGAGAAGAATGAACATCGCATTGTGGTCGGGAGATGCCGTGGGCAATAACAGTGGAAGGTAAATATTTCCAACCCTCTCCTTCTCAGGAGAAGGGCGCATCCGTCTTCCTCAGCATGGGCTATTCCTACCTTCCGTATTTATTATTATCCGCTCCAAACCCCACGTTCTGTATACAGTTTTTGTGCACTTCATTCTTCCTCCCCACCCTACTGCTAGTTTCCATTTTACGAAAGCACAAATTCCATTCCATTTCTCTTTCTTACGAAATTACATTTCGCTGAGGTAAGCCATTATTCCTTCCAACCCGATTGCTTTCTTTCCATCTCTTTTCTTCTTCCCTACTCAGTTTCGCATACTCTTCATTATTACAAAGGATTTAAAGGCGCATTAGTGATGAAGTGTTGCGTGGCCTTAATATTTGACGTCAACATTCTGATTAATGCAAAAGGAGTATGAAACCAATAGATGCAAGGAAAATCTTACAGGAGCAGTTGTACAAATTAAAAACGCAATTATCTGTTTAAAAATCTGATGTGTTACATTCACATAACTTTCTCTATGTATTGTGTCCATATTAATAAATTAGTAAAACGGCTTAGTAAGATATGTTTTCAAATGAAAATGCTTAGCCAATCAGTAAATAAGTGCACACTTAGGATGGTATATTTTGCAAATTTTCATTCACTTCTATCATATGGGATAGTTCTATGGGGATCTAGTAATGAGGCAGTTAAAATATTTAAACTACAAAAAAAGTAATCAGAATTATGCTCAATTTATCTTACATTACCAGCTGTAAACCATTTTTAGAGAGTTAAACATTATACCACTGCCTTATATATATCACTCTATTGTGCACCTACAAACACGCAGTAAAACACTTGCTGATAACTCAGACATCCTTACGTATGATACAAGCAACAAGTCAAAATTACACATTACACCTCATAATTCCAATATTTTTTTAGAATAGCTTCTATTACACCTGTGCAATCAACATATCAAATGCACATGTACACTGTACTCGTAACTTAGGTTGGGGGGGAATTTTTCTGAAAATCTTCGTGTCGCATCCTTAAAAGATGCTAAAGGAAAATACCAAACTAACTGATTTTACGTTTTTGAGTTATGCTGTTCACAAGACAGACAGATAGAATGACAGACACAGACATAGATACACACGCACACGGACCTTTTTCTCAAAAGTTTTTTTTTTTTTTAACAGGGGTCCCCAAGAAATGTATTTCCGGTGAAATCTTGGTAACACAAGTTGGGTGGAATGCAATACCTTCTGTATCCACTATGTATATAGTTAGTACCAAAAGTAAAAAGCTAATATATTCGTACTTAAAGTTTTCTGATATTTGAACATTTAAAAAAACTACGAAAGCAATTGATGTGTGGTTATAGAGAAAAGTGAAGAAATTGCATGCCATAATCCAAGGGAAAACTAAAATAATGAAGGACTGCGGGAAATATATTGTCCGCTCAAAGGAAAAATATTGGAACGGGTTTCACACTTCAAGTATGCACTCAGATACAATACAAATATAGATGGAGAAAATTGTGTAGAACATACAATTAATAAATTACGACAAATTTGTGGAACAATACATAAAACTTTCAAAAGATAAGATGCGAATGGAAACAAAGCAGTATCATTGTAGTACCAGTTTTATTATATAGAAGCGAATCATGAATCTTAACACAGAGCGATAAAGGTAAGAAACAGAGCTCTGAAGCACGGTTTTGAGCAATATGAATGTTTGTACCACATGGCACCAAATAAGAAATGTGAAGAAATAAATATAGGTACATACATGATTTAAATGCGAGGATTGGAGTAATTGAGATAGCTGGAAGCCACATATGAAGAGGATTGTAAATCATTATATACCCCCAAGGTAAAAGAAATGTTGATCGCTATAGGAAGAGATGGGAATGATATAGTGAGGACCGATAAGGCTCTAGCCCTAATCTCTAGAATGAAGAGGAGGTCAAATGTTGGATAATATATTGTAAATGATTCTAATTTATGTTTATGATTTTATAAACTATTGTTGTAAATACTAATGGGAAACTTATGTGTGACACTGATTAGATATTTAATGAATGGAAATAGTAAAATAATTAATGTCTTCACAACTGTCTGTAATCAGCTAATGTATCTAGTTGTAGAAAACCATAAACTGATAGCTACAATATATTTTTCGAAACTGTTGATTCCTATAGTTTGTATTAACTGTTTATAAACTTAATGTAATTAGGTTTGTAGTTGGACCGTTTCATTCATACATTGTCCTTGTGACATTATTTTGTGCATACATTGAACCGTGACACTTGCAGAGGTATAAATACAGATTTACATTTAACATTTGTTAATATCAATGTAATAGTGGCTATCACAGGTAAATATACCTACATAATAGCATAGGTTCTAATAAGTGAATGATCCCTCTGATAATTCTTATTCAATATTTGATCGCCCGGACCTTACATTCCATTGTTTTGCGTCCTATTCTCTAAAAGTTCTGCAGTTTGCCGAACCTCTTCCCACGCTCAAGATACCTTTTAGAAAACCCGTTCTTGTTTGATCTATCTTTTCCTTGAGATTTCATCAGCAGATCTCTATTCCACATACATGCGTCATTGTGGATGTAGCAACTGCCCCATAAATTGTCTCCAGCAGTTTGACAGGCATATCTGGGATTCTGCTCCGTAGATAGAGTTTCCGGAGCTTTCATACCTTCAAGTTTTGTAACCTCAACGTATGTATGTAGCCCATCTCCCATTCATTGTAACATTCATTTTGAAAGATACAAAACTACATAAATTGTTTAGTTTGTCACCCACCTATGTCCAAACCACATATACCAAGCTGTTTAATTAGTTGTTTTCGTTTATTTACATGTATTACGCCTACATATATTACCGTTTGTAGTCCTCCCACAGATAGAAATCAGATATAAGTATCATATTAATGTTACTGATCTCCGGTGTTTCCCTGTTTTCTCTTTAGCACCCACAAACAGGTTATGATAAAATGCAGCCTCGCCTAACACATTTCAGGATTTCGAAGCTATCTGAAGTTCTGTTCATATTGGGCTTTACAAAGAATTCTACTCTAGGTATATAACCTGCAATGTTCTAATAATGTTCTTCGTTAATCCCTTAGCATCTAATTAATACCACAATACGTGAGATTTATAGTCAAAACATTTACTAGGCAGAGTGCAATCTTCCTCGGTTTTGAACACCTGTTATGTTCTTACTGTATTCAGAATAAACACATTATCTACAATACTATTAGCCTGAAATTTTGAAATTATATGAGATTAAATATACAAAATGCCTAAGACCAATAAATACTCCCTGTACTCTACTATAGTTCCGTTTTACTAATTCTAAAATCAGTTTCGAGTATCACCTTCATTATTCAAGAGTTCTGTATTAGAGTGCCTCATTATATGAGAGGTTATAGGGAACATGGATCCCAACATGGATCCTGATAGTTGACAAGTTTTTTCGGTCAGAATCATAGGTGAGGAGTATAGATAACTTCCATTTTATCAGTTTGTTGGTTAACATGACTAAAGCATCCTATGAATCGTGTCAATCTTGGCATGAATAAGCGTTCATAAAGAATCTTATGAATCGCGCTAATCTCAACATGAATCGCTGTTCAAACAGAATCGCATGGATCGAAAAGAATCGCATGAGTCGAAAAGAATAACATGAATCGTGTCAACCATAGCAGGTGTTGTCATTCAAAAAGAATTGTGCTAGTCTCAACATAATCATTGTTCAAAAAGATTCGCATGTATCGAAAAGAATCGTATGGGCCGAAAAGATCAGCATTAATCGTGTCAGCCATAGCAGGTATCGTCGTTCAAAAAAAATGGCAGATTTGAGGAATCGTATCCTGTATTGGGGTTTGGTTTTCTTTTGCTTCCACCTTTTCTTATATATAATATACAATATGCATAAGAAAACGAACACTCCGATCATTGCCAAAGCCACCACGAGCGTCTTTATACTGTTGAGGGATTAGTTATTGTGCACGTGAAAGCAAGCGTTATAATTTACAACTGTTATATATATACACATACATATTTATTTTTGCAGCATCTTAAATATAATAAATGCTCCAACATAATAGATATAGGAACATACTATTCTAATACATTAAAATTACCTCGAATATTCCTGAAGAAAATAGTAATTATTCTGGGTACTAGCGTTGCCTTATAATGAGTATTTATAAAAATTATATGAGTTAGTGGCGTGCAACCCGACAGTAATGAATAATAATTACTCTGCGTATTAGCATTACACTAATGTCACCATGCAGTCGAAGCTTAGGGATATATTTTAGACTTACACTTTTTATGTTGTTTTTTCGAATACTTGAGGAAATTATACCAAATATGTTTACAATAGATGGAAAAGAGTAAGACATTTTTATATAAATTACTGTTTTTAAGCTATCCCTGTGTTTAATGAACGAGACAACTTGTCAAACACAAAGAGGGCATGGCGACGATTAATGAATAGTGAACGAACGAATCGTATGAATCGATTCCCATTGCATAAACGAATCATATGAATTGATTACTGAACATGAATCACTCAATCCAGCGCTACATAAACTCGATTCTGCTCGAAAAAATGTATTATTAGCCTATCTTCTCAGGCGGGAGTAGAATGAATGACCCACTGACTGACATGGTGTAACGGGCATATTCGCGGAGCTCACTACAACAAACACCTAGTCTTCTCTCTTGACAAGTGAAGCACAACCGCCGAGTCTAGAGGACAGCCGAAGCAGTATCCGATACGTGTTGGGTATGGCCAGTCCACTGGTTTTTGGTTAACTGAAGATTGGGATCTATAATTTATCCAATGGACACAAAACCAGAAATTATCAATTTCAAAAATAAACGGAAGAAATAATTTTTCATTTTTACTTTCTCTACACGTACTATGTACATAGTGTACAGAGAAGGTATTGTATTCCACCCAAATATTCGATACCGAGATTTCACCGGAAATACACGTTTTGGGTCCCCCTGAATCCAAAAAAAGCATTTTTGGAAAAAGGTCCGTGTGTGGGTGTGTGTGTGTCTGTGGACAGCATAACTCAAAAACCATAAGACCGTTAAATACCAAACTTGGTATTTAAGTTTGGTATCTTCCAAGGATGCGACACGAAGATTTTCGAAAATTTCGATTTTCTCAAAAATGGCTCTAACGATTTTGATTAAAATATCGTGTATCAAAGTTATTTACCTGGCAAATAATACGTATATCTTGAATTTTCTGGGAACCTCTGAAGACTACTTCATTCTGGAGGAATTTTGCATAACTGCTAAACCGTAAGAAATGGACAAAAACTTACCACACAAAAAATGTACAGCACATTAAAACACACAATTTATGTTGTATGATTTTTTTCGAGGAGTTGATCGTTTTTGAGATATTCCTTGTTTGTGGTTTCAGCTTTGAAAAACTTATACTGTTCTCATACAGGAATTTGTCAATTCGTGTCCATACAAACAAAGGAATTTCAGTCACCTGGTAACCAGCTTTTGACTTCACTTTAACCTATGATACTTTCATATTTCGCTTCTATTTACAAGGAAGCAAGTAATAAGACTATTTCTGCTAATTTTTTCTCAATTAGCTTGAAATAAATAGAAGAATAAGCTTACTAACAATAATTTGTTGCAGAGATGGAGAGAAAGTTATGTGAATGGAACACATCAGATTTTTTAATTAAAAGGTTTAGTAGATGAGTAATTGCTATTGTTACCTTCTTATTTCCATCATCATCATCATCATATTATTATTATTATTATTATTATTATTAATATTAATATTATTAACTTGTTTTAAATTTTATTGAACATATTTTTCTATAGATACCTATTAAATCTAGAATAGAATGTAAAAATAAGTTGCTAAGTAAAACAAAAGAGTTATTCAAGAGTTTCGTAGCAGCATATTCCGCTGATATCTGAATTTTCAAAATGTATACTCCATAGAGCGACGAATGTAATTTAAGTTAATTTATTATTTTATTCAATGCATTTATCTCGTTATATTTACGCTGTGGTGGTTTTGAAGGTATCCGGTGGCAGTTGCTTCCCCCCTGTTTTGTTTTAACCCTTTTTCTATTTTCCCAACATTTGCTCTGCTTTTCTATTTGAGTACCGTTTTTGCTTTTAATACACACAACACACATTTTTAAACACACAAACACCCATGCCCAAGGCGGGGCTGGAACCTACGATCCCCTACGCCACGAAACACCAAAACGAGGCACTTTAGCGTGTGCAGCCATGGGAATCAGCTACCTTGGTGTGAGATTTACCTGTTGCTTACCTGCTGGATTCCGCGTAGCTGAAAATGTGCTGTGCTCGGCCTCTTGGCCTTGGACTCGTACATCTAAAACAGCTGTAGGTACTTCAGTTTTAACACCAAATTACGTGCATCCCAGTAATTAGGTTGGTGTAACTGTTTTGCTGGGCAAGTTAGTTCCGTATTTTTACTTTCTCTACATATACTATGTACATAGTGTATAGAGAAGGTATTGTATTCCACCCAAAAATTTCATACCGAGATTTCACCGGAAATACATGTTTTGGGTCCCCCTGAATAAAAAAAAAGGTATTTTAGAAAAAGTCCATGTGTATGTCTGTGAACAGCATAGCTCAAAAAAAAAAAAAAAAACAACGTTGAGTACCATACTTGGTATTTAAGTTTAGTATATTCCAGGAATATGACACGAAGATTTTCAAGAAAATCCCAAACCCCAAACTACCTTTAAATGGACCTTTTTTTAGAACATTTTGATTTTTTTCAAAAATCGCTCAAACAATTTTGATTAAAATATCGTATATTAAAGATATTTACCTGACAAAATGCATATCTTGAATTTTCTGGGAATAGCCTCTGAATACTACTTTATTCTGGATGAATTTTATGGAATTTTGCATAACTGCTAAGCCCTAAGAGATGGGCAATAAGTTACCACACAAAAAATGTAGAGCACGTTAAAACACACAATTAATGGTACATACATCCCTGTTTTTGGTTTCAGCTTTGAAAAACTGATGTTTTTCTCATACAGGAATTTGTCAACTCCTGTCCATACACACAAAGGAACTTCAGTCACATAGCAACTAGCTTTTGACTATCACTATCACTAAGGTACTCCCTTATTTCTGTTCTACTTACAAGGAAGCAAGTAATGAGATTATTTCTGCTATTTTTTCTCGGTTAGCAAGAAGTAAATAAAAGCATAAGCTTTTTAACAATAATCTGTTGCAGAGATTTAGAGAAAGTCATGTGAATGGAACACAAAAGATATTTTTACTTACAAATACACAAGCATATGCACCTTTTCAAACACACAAACATCCATGTCCAAGGAGGGAGTCGAACCCGCGACCCTCTACGCCATATTGTTGAAGGAGAGCAGTATAGTATTACGTGCAGCGAACGCAGTGAGTGTAAAGAAGTTTTCTTTTATATTTACCCAAAAAAACCTAACTGATGCCTGTATCTACTGATTTCAGTTAGGTGAGTATGAAAATAACCTATCCCCGTGCTTGATTTAGATATGAATTAGGTTGGAAGTAGAGAAATGATTGTTTGAAGAAATAAACATTTCATTTACTAAACGTTGTTTTAGCGCTCCATGTTGCAGGCGGACAAATTCATTTTTAATTATCTGGCACATTTCAACGCTATATTAATAATATCTACAGGTTAGCATTTTTCTGTATAATAACATTCCTACACCATTGTTCGATCATATCGTGTCACACTTTCTTGATTTACGAGATTTCTATTCTTACGTCTAGTTCTCGTCTTCCCCGACGCTATCTGTGTTTGAAAAAAAAATTGAAGATGTTTCCTTTCTTTTATTAAGATGATCATCGGTATTGATTTCTATTTTAATTCTCCCGTCGCTATGGCGGTGATATAACTTTTACGGAACATATTACTTAAAAATTAATATACAATACTTTTTAAACAGTTTTGAAGAGGCACATATAAATTAATTTCACAATTATGGAAAAATTATGTTTTTTGTAAGCAAAATCCTTAATATTAATATATTTACGATTTTGTAATTCTTGATGTTGCAGATCGAAATCTTGCCAACATCCGCTTTAGATAAATTACTTCATCTGTTTCATTAACATTACCTTTTAACCAACATATTTATTACCTATCCAACTTCTGTCCTACATGAATTGTTGAAAAAAAATTAAATTAATACAATTTACCATAATAGTTGGCTATATCATGAACTCTGGGACCTAAAGTACTTGGGACATTGCAGTCGCCATTGGGGTTGTCATCTCTAAATAATTTGAGATCACCTAGAAACATGCGAGTCAGTTGAGGAATTTAATTCTGTGCCGGCATATTGCCATGGTGGCTCAGTGGCAGAGCAACCAGCTAGAGACCGGCAGATCCGGAGTTTAAATCCCGGTTATGGCGCTGACTTCTTCAGTCTGAGTTTTCCTATTGTTTTATTTATGCTCTATATGCATTATTTTCAGTTATTCATTTAAGCATATTTCACAGCATTTAAATTATATACCATATGTAATAAGACTTTCTAGCGCTAAAACATATGTGTTTGCATTTGCAACATTATTTTATGTGCAACATCATGGATAAGCTGACGTCACATGACATTCTTTGTGAACATACATGTTTCTCCCTCTTGAGGTTAAAACAATATACTGTATATACTTGTACCCGTTTCTTGACAATATTAAACAATTAATATAAACGCCGTGCGAGTTGGTTCAATGCCGCATGAATGCCACCTTCGAGTCAGATTTCGTTCTATACACGTGACATTATTGTTACGAGATGTGGAACAGTTTCTTATTTTTATACTCTCTTTGTAACACAAAAATAATAAAATTTGGCTATATCATCTTAACCTCTGATGTTAGCTTACAGAATAAGTTTTCCACACGTTTGGCTTCATGCAATTAATGTACGTCAAGCTATATGAGATAGGACGCCATCTTTTTCTTTCAAGGCTTGTAGCGTACTATCTAGCGTGTGTGATGTCATTACTATTCATAAGCGTTGTAGCCGTTAGGGAAACAAGCAATAACCTTGTCTTCAGGGGAAAATAATTACTTTGGCGAAAATATCATCATTAGACCGGAAAAGTTTGTCGTCTGCCCGAGTTCACACCTCTTCACCCCTACACAGGCTCCTCCAACAACCACTAAGTAAAAGTAGACCCCGCTTCATGTTTGTAGAAAAAGTTTCAAAATTGAATTTTTGCTTAGCCTTAATAAAGTTACCGCAACTAAAAAAACAGTTGGTGTATCGCCATGATGAGGTGGATCCATAAATTTAGGGATTCCAAACCGAATTAATAAAGTATAGGTTTGTCAAGTAATAAACAAAAATAAATAAATAAAAAATAAAGAGTGTTCCATTTAAATTACTTTATTTACCTATTCTGCAACAAATTATTCTTAAAAAAACTTATACTTCTGAGTTATGTTAATTGAGATGAACCTTAATAGAAATGGCCTTATTGTTTATTTCCTTAGAGGTACAAATAACATGAGAGAATACACTGAATAAAGTGAATAACAGCTGGGTGCTATGTGATGATTTTGAAGCTCAGTACTTAATGTATAGCCAGCAATAGAAACAAAATAAATAGAATCGTGACTTCCCATGCATATGTGAAAATATAAACTGATAGCAGAAAAAGAAAAACAAAGCAAACAACAAAAGCATTAACATAAATTATATGTTTTAGCGAGATCTATGTACATTTTTTGTGAAGCAAGTTTTTGTCTATCTCTTAAGGTTTATTAGTTATACAAAAGACATCTAGAACGATTCCCAGAAAATGTAAGGCATAAACACATTTCATTTGTCATTAAAATATTTTAAACATATGGTATTTTAATCGAAATCGTTGCAGCCTTTTTTGATGAAATAAAAAAAATTCGAAAAATGTTTCATGTAAAGGCTAGTGTTGGGTAGAAATATATTCTTGAAATTCTTTGTGACGCATCTTTGGAAGATGCTGAACTAAAATGCTAAGTTTGGCAATTAACTTTTCATTTTTCAGTTATGCTGATCACAGACACAAGAACCTTTTTCAAAATATACTATTTTTTCAATTCAGAGTATCCTAGAACGCGTATTTCCAGTGAAATCTTGGGTGGAACAAAATACCTTCTTTACCTCTGTACTATGCGAAATAGAGAAGGTAAAAATGAGTTGCTTAAAAAGAGCTTTTGTTACACTTTTAATTAGCATGCGTCTGCCCCAGCAGCTTTAGTTAATTGATAGTTAATATGTGCCAGGTGGACTAAAGAGATATTGTATTAAAATTTAAAATTCATTTTATTTCATAAATATGAAAAAGATAAAATGTTAAAATTGCACTATTTTGGTCAAATTTTATATACCTAAGACATCAGTGGATAAAAACATATGTTGATGAAAAACAAACAGCGAAATATGAGTTTATAGTAATTGCGATTACTTTGAAGCAACTATTTTTGAAGCTATACACAATGAAACGAATACTGCCGTGCATTTGTCTATAATAGAACGCATCTGTTTATGTCAGTATAAACAACGCAGGCCCACCCTCTGTTAACGTGACCACCTCTGTCTTTTGAGATTAACTCTAGTCACTGGATTAACACGTTAACTCTCCTTAGCTGCCGAAGCGTAACATGTTTTCGCAGTGTCGCTAAAATAAATGCCTCCTTGAGTGTTAGATAACACATAATATTAACGTAGAAATAATGTCGCTGGTGAAAGCTCTGGAATAAATATAGTAGCCGTCGCCCAGGTAAACAACATATGAAAATAATATTTCATCATCTGGAAGGCCGAAATGCTATGCACTTATCTTTAGGTCTCTTGACGGTGGGTGTAGTTTATTGTAGACCATAGGCACAATCACTATCCTTACTTATAAATCTCTGTAGGCTGGGACTAATATAAAAGCAAAAGGAAAACGTTGAAATAAAGCAACGATCATGACGAGGGATGAGAATCAAAAAGTACATTGGATATGCTTCCATGGAGATTTTTCAGATATCCCAGGAGAATCAAGAATAATGTACATAATAGTGATTATTTGCTCTGAGGTAGCTGGATCCCATCAGCATTTTGCCGAAGAATTTTTCCGATTGAATTCCGTGAACAGAGGTTGCTGTGGGCGAGAGAGTTGAATATTTCATCTCTACACCAGCATTCGACTCTTTCCTCTCGCACGATAGCTTGAGCGCACATGTTTCAGAAACTCATTATCTCTACTTGTTGATGGCAAATGCACCGAAGAAGTGAAAGCACCCGATAGAAGAATGCCAGGGGTTCCTTTGAAATAATGGAGAGCGTGCGTTCTTTGCATTCCTTGAAATCTCCCGGGAAATCTTCTTTGTGTAGCTCATTCCTCTTTTTAGGAAGCGGAATGTATGTAGGCTTCCTTGGAGTTTGATTAGAAAAACTGTTCTGCTACCGAAACTGGAATACAGTGCAGCAGCTATTACAATATGTCAATAAAAACGGTTAATCATATTATTGAATTTTCACCAAGTTTATTGAAATACATAAAGCAAAGTACACTGTAATTATATCGGAACAACTATTGGTATTTTAAGGGAAAACTTACCAGAACTAAAATAGTGTTAAATAATTACGTAATAGAACAAGTGATACTTGGGATTCAACTGTCAGGGAGATAAATTCATTAAAAATAAAACTAATTTAGATATACGAACTCACCTTACAAATAAATTTATATAATAAACCAAGAAAATAATAATGAAATTGTACCAGAGTGAAATCTGGACTCTACAAAAAGGAAAGTTATCGGATCCAAAGAATAGAGCATAAACGAAATGTAGCAATCAAATAATATGAACCGAAAATGTTAACTTAAATTAGTGTATAATGGACAACAAATGGGACTTCAAAACAATCAAATTTGAAACAATGCATATGTATCTTGATTTCCAACACACTGTGGTTTGCTTCTTTATTATTGACCTTTAGATTTTTGTCTCCATATGAAATTTGCTCTTACCGAGTTTGGACCAGGATAAGGGTGAACAAGTATTTCTCTAGAGATTCCCAAGTCGGCCACTTACTCTGATAGTTCCGATTTCAAAGTGTATATCCCAAGGAAGCAAATTCTTATTAACTCTGGGTTTGACTCGGAGTAGAAAAAAGCTATGATCATGAAATTGCTTTGCAGTGTACTAGTTTAGGTAGAACGTCAGAGAGACGAACGTGTTTTCAGTCTGGGTCACATCCAATATCTGGCTCCCTTGAACATGTAGCAGAAAAGTGTCCTTTGCTTGCTTCCCATTGCAATTTTAAAACAGGACTTGAATTTATTCACAAGAGGTACCATTCAGGCTCAAGGATGAGAATTTCTTGCCTATTCATTTGCAGTGTGTATGAGTACATGTTGAATGGCCCATGGGCACTTACTACAACGCTTGGATGAGATTTAGAAATGTGCGAATAACCACACTTATCTTCCAGCAACTTTAGAAAATAGGCGTTTTTATACGGTTATAATTTAAGGCCGCTTAAATTTTAGGTCATATGGCACAGATCTGTTTCGTATGGTATGTGGTGGACAGTAGCCTTTCAGGACTACCCCCGACCGTTCAACTTTCGCTTCTTGCCAAGCAGATGGCAGTAGGCTACCACAGTGACGCCTTTCACCATCACCATCTGTACACCAAACATCATGGCCTCTACACTAACTGCGTCCATCATCCGTAGTCAGAAGATAAAGTTCAGTCAACTCTTCGAGGCCATACTACAGTGAGTCTTTCACGGTATGTAGTCAGACATGGCTACATCAAACATCATGGCCTCTACACTAACTGCCTCCATCAAACGTAGTCAGAAGATAATGTTTAGTTCGCTCTTCGTGGCAACATCCTCATATACAATACTATAAGAACTCAGCTGACAAGCAGATGGGGTTAGGGGTGCCGTCCAGTCTTCTGCTTACACTATCTAAGGACAGATGGCAGCGCAATCGTAATTACCATCTATGCTCAGTTTTGTTACTACTTTAGACTGAAGGTGGAACTTCGGGACGTGGTATTAAATATCAAATCCGGTACTTACCTTGGAAAGGTAAGGGAAGCATGACAAAAGCATGACAAAATCCCAGATTGGTCGAGTCATAATACGCTGTTGTAATACAAAAGTAGAGTTCTTTCAAATTGCAAGCAGAACATATTTTATTAACTTTATATTGGATGTTTCTAGTATCGCATCCACATTTGTGATTGATACATTTACAAGTGCATTCCTATAGCTCATTAATGGGATTTATTAATGCTGAATACTATGGTTACTGATAACAAATATTTGCTTCATTATTGCCCAGATACTTCATTTGCCAAAACATCCTTTATATACGCTTCATAGTTGACGATATGCCACTGGATTTTCAATTATCTTCTAGAAGGTGATCAGAATACTCCAACCATCCCCGCGCGCCAACCTGAATCGATGAGCAATTTAAATGCAAGTTTCTATCGGTTAGTTAATAGGGCAGCTAACTCTGAGGAATGGTTGAAGAGTGTGAGAGTGCGCTTTGGGTATAGTAGAAGCGAGGGAGGGAGAGGAGGAGGAGGAGGAGGAGGAGGAACAGAGCAGTTAATGCTATTTGGCACTTAATAGTATGGGTGATTCTCGTAAGCATATTGGAACTGCAACCAGAAAGTATCTTCATCAATTTTACTTTTTCAATTACAAATATTTTGCTTTTGTTCCATTTTGTAATCAGAGCTTGTGTTGAGGTGAACAAGGTGGTATAGTGATAGTCTCGTATTTGGGTGGTTCCCCGTTCCAGCCCCGGATCGATCAACATGGCCGAAAGTATTTTTTAGCACTCCTCCGCAACAAGAGAACTGTTGGGTTACATAAGTTGATCCACAAACTTTCTTATTGTCCCTTTCATCATTACATATCATTGCCTTCTTCTTTACTGCAATACCAGTCGCTGGGCTGATCAATAAACCTGGATTTTCTATGACCCAAACTTTGCTTAGACCTGAAGTCCACTGACCACTACAGTGGCTTAAAGTCCTGTCCTTAAGTGTAAGTCCTACAAAGAGGAGGTAATCAAATGAAGAAGAAGTTGTGTTGGAAAGAGGCTGTAAGATTTCCTGTGTACCGCTATGCAAAGTTTTCTCCTAAAATTAGTGTTACTTTTATATACAAATAAAAATGTAACGTGTTTCTAACACATGCCTTCCTCTACACAAAGTTGTTACAAAAGATTATTACTTTATCGAGAAAGCTATTAGCAAAAATGGTTGTATTAGTTCCTTAAAAGAGAAGGGAAGTAAGATAATACACTAGGCTAAATCGATAATCATATCTTTTAAAAAGTCGGTCTATTGGTGAAACAATTGAAAATTATGTTCGCTTAGCATGGCCAGAGAGATGAAGCGAAACTTGACCTCCCGTTTGAGAAAAGTTTAAGTTGCTTAAAATTGAAACTAAAAACAAAAAATATGTATAAACGGTTAACTGTACAAAAATATAAATTGTGTGTTTAACGAGTTCTACACTTTTGTGTAGTAAGTTTCTGCCTATCTCTTGCGGTTTACCAGTTATGCAAAAACTGAAAACTTCATTGGCCCAGGATGAAGACGACTTTAGAGGCCATTCCTAGAAAATTCAATATATACATTTTATTTGTCATGTAAGTATATATTTAATATATAGTATTTTAATCAAAATCTTGGAGCCATTTTTGAGACAAACAACAGTGTCAAAAATGTTTCCATGTAAAGGATAGTTGGGGTGGGGTTATATTAAACTCTAATATCAAATTTGGCTTTTTACTTTTTAAGATATGCTTCCACACGCACACATACATATACACCCTCGCACCTTTTTCTAAAAATGCTTTTCGTCGGATTTAGGCCACCTGGATCTCAAATCGTGAAATCTGGACATCGATATATGCATAATAAAGAGACAGCGATAAAAACGAAATAAATTATCTACGATTATAAACCATTTAAATATTTTATATTTAGAGAATCTATGTAAACTTTTAATGTAGAAGAGAACAACGGTATCGTGAGTTCGAATCTCGCTTAGAATGAATTACCCGGGTAAGGTATTTTTCGGGTTTTCCCTTATCCTGAGAGGACGAATGTCGAGTAATTTTAAGCTCCATGGATCTTAACGCAGAATTTAAGCTTGAAGCAATCTAGGCAACTAAAAATAAAACTATACTCCCTAAAATTATACAATAAAATTCATAAAATTGTATTGTTTCGCACGTGAAAGCAAAGGATATGTATGTGAAGAAATTAAAACGTGAATGCATGAAAACTCCTTATGCGCATGAAAACTCATTAAAATGGCGTGTTTAACGAAATTAACTAGCCAAGAATATTTAATAAATATAACTCATCATTATTATGTATAAAATATCTAAAATTGTGTAGGTGTTTATGAAAGTCTATTAAGCAAACAAAAGATATTACGATATACCGGATGCTATAAGTTGTTTAAGAATGTGACAAAGGAGGAGCACTAAAATTAAAAGCTAATTTGAAAAAAGATCATGATTGTACGAACATTATTATGTAAATGATTTAAATTCATTAATTTTAATTATGATGAACATATAAAAACGTGTATTATATATGATTAAACGAAAAGCGAGAACAAAGAAATTTGTCGGCCCCATGGTGACGTGGAGATTACAACATTTTAAAACAATGATCTTCAACTTTACGATATGAGTGAACATTTTTAAAATGTTCCGGTGTATAGCGTCTGTGAAGAGAAGTAGCAAATGGACGCTATGAGCTAATCTCGAAAATCGAGGTTAATATTATAGTAATTGTATATAAAATCATGTATTATAATAATTTTCATCAATAATTTATGCAAATACGTACCATAAGACAGAAACTAAGCTCGATTTCTGTAAAGAAAATCAGTTCAAGTACGCCATGATGTTACAATACTTTCATGAATAGCAGTTTTAACGTTGCTAAACCTACCAAATTACTTTTAACTTCGCTCTCACCTACAAAATCCTACCAACCAAGCTTGGGGGTTGAGATTCTTATACTCACCAACAATGCAGCTAGTATTTACTTGAAGGAAACCTGGCAACAAATAATAACGAATTATTGGCTTCCATAGCAGGGAATAAAGCTTAAATCTTCCTCAACAATTGGTCTGGTGCTGAACGAAATTTCCAGTTCCGCCAAAAGAAAGTGTGGCCAACGTAACAGATCCAGCGACAAATTCAAATCTAAAAATCACTTTTCAACACAGCTAGCACACCCAGGGTTCAGGACCTCTTTATTCTAGATTAATTTTGCTGTGTTTTGTTAATGGCAAACCATAAGAGATAGATAAAAACTTACTACCAAAATATGTAGATCTCGTTGAAACACACAATTTATGTCATACATTTTTTCGTGGAGTTGACCATTTTTTGAGATACTCCTTTTGAGATACTTTCAGTTTTAAATTATTTAAAGTTTTCTCATCCGGAAATTCGTACAACTCCTGGCAATGCAAAGAAATGGATTTCATCCACATATCAACCAGCTTTTAAAATATTTGACTATCGTTTTAGCCTAGTGTATTCCATTATTTCCCTTCTACTTACAAGAAAACATTTATGCCAATCTTAATCTCGATTTCTATGAAGTAGACAGAGGAATATACTTTTTAATATATGCGTAAGCTTTCACGGCCGGTGTCCATAGTTTTAAAATTTAAAATTTTCGGGCTATTTTGCCGTGGTCTGTAGGTTAAAATATGTTTACTTAAAATATTTCTACCGAAAATTTTAAATTTTAAAACTATAAAATATACTTTTTAATTTGTTACAGAGATGTAGAGAAAGTCATGTAATGGACCACATCAGATTTTTAATTTCTGCACCCAAAAACACCTGCAAATAGATATTCCGTACCAACCCCGGGAGCATTTGAGCATCATTGCACCAATTTCATTTATCGTTGATAAGCTACAAAAAACAAACAAACAAACAAAACAAAAACAGCACATTAGCTTATACAATAATGAAACGTTTCCTGAGATAACCTTTCAAGTTATAAAATATTTTCAGCTATGAAAACATCCTGGTTCTCTTTATTATGACCCTTTAATGTCCCGATATCACATACTGGGAAACTATTAGTGCTGGTTTTGTTTACATGATGCCGTGTGGCGTGGAAGGGAATAGGAGGAAACACAACAGTACCTTTTTCTATCATATGATATCGGACTCCAATCATGGAAACTGTGTTTCTAACTTGCGGGATTTAATCTCTCAAAATGTAGGCAAAATTTGATGATGATTGAGCATAATTATTGCTAGAAAATTAATTGGTCTAAACCTGTAAATGCACAATTACACTTGAACCCTAAACTGTTCTTCTAATACCGCTTCAAACAGTAATTGACTCATTTCAACTTTAATAACACCGTTCATTTATTATTATTTAATAGCAGTTATTATTTTCAAGTGAGCAGACCACAAGGCTGTAATTACTTTCTATGTACATAGTATATACAGAAGGTATTATATTGTATCCAAAAATTCGATAACGATATTTCACCGGAAATATATGTTTTGAGACACCCTGAATCCAAAAAAGAGCATTTTTAGACGGACCTTTTCATAAACATTTTTTTTTTATTTGGGGGACCCAAAACTTCTATTTCCGGTGAAATCTCAGTATCGAATTTTTGGGTGGAATACAATACCTTATCCATCCCTACGTACATTGTACATACAGGCTTAGAGAAAGTAAAAATTAGCAGTGCCTTAAAACACACAATTTATGTTATACATGTTACTTTCTCTACACGTACTATGTACATAGTGTATAGAGAAGGTATTGTATTGCACCCAAAAATTCGATAGCAGGATTTCACCGGAAATACATGTTTTGGATCCCCCTGAATCCAAAAAAAAAGCATTTTTGGTAAAAGGTCCGTGTCTGTTGGTATTTAAGTTTGGTATCTTTCAAGGATGCGACACGAAGATTTTTAAGAAAATGCCCCCACCCCAACTACCCTTTACATGGAACTTTTTTCGAAAATTTTGATTTCGTCAAAAATGGCTCTAACAATTTTCATTAATATCGACTATTAAAGATATCTACGTGACAAATAATATGTATATCTTGAATTTTCTGGGAACAGTCTCTGAAGACTACTCTATTCTGGATGAATTTTGCATAAGTGCTAAACAATAAGAATTGGACAAAAACTTACCGCACAAAAATGTAGAGCACATTAAAACACACAATTTATGTTATATACATTTTTTTCGAGGAGTTGATCGTTTTTGAGATATTCCTTGCTTTTGGTTTCACCTTTGAAAAACTTGTACTTTTCTCATACAGGAATTTGTCAACTCGTGTCCATACAAACAAAGGAAATTCAGTCACCTAGTAACCAGCTTTTGACTTCACTTTAACCTATGATACTCCCATATTTCGCTTCTACTTACAAGGAAGCAAGTAATAAGACTATTTCTGCTAATTGTTTCTCGATTAGCTTGAAGTAAATAGAAGAATCAGTTTATTAATAATAATTTGTTACACAGAAGTAGAGAAAGTCATGTGAATGGAACACATCAGATTTTGTTTCGTGGATTTGACTGATTTTGAGATATTCCTTGTTATTGATTTCAATTTTAGATTACTTATACTTTTGCCATACAGGAACTTATCAACTCCTGACCACGCAAAGACACGGATTTCAATACCATATCAACCACATTTTAAAACATTTGATAGTCGGTTTAGCCTTGTGTTCTCCCTTATTTCTCTTCTACTTAGAAGGGACTGAGTAATAAGACCGTTTCTGGCGGTTTTTATCTCAATTAGCATAAATTAGATAGAATAATCAGCTTATTAACAATAATTTGTTACAGAGACGTAGAGAAAGACATGTTAATGGTGCACATCAGATTATTTAATGAGGTTACAGGATTACTTCCTTATACTTCAAGTGGTATGCAACGAGGAATACTACTCGTGCATCTCATTGTGAGTAAGGTTTATAATAGTGATCATGATATCCGTTGCGATTGCAATGAAAACAACAAATAAAAGAACGAAATGTAATGTAAAAATGTTATGTGTCCAGTCACATGCTTTCTCCGCAACTACATAGCAAATTATTGTTAAAATCTTATCCTTCTATTTACGTCATACTAATCGAGATAAACGTTAGCAGAAATGGTTTTATTTCTTAGCTCCTTAGTATTTTGACGAGATTTATATATTTTTTGTTTAGTTAGTTTATCAGTTATGCATAATTCATTAAAATTCATCCTGAATAATTCAAGATATGCATTTTATGATCCATAATATACGATATTTTCATCAAAATCGTTAGTTATTTTTGACAAACTCACAATTTAAAATTCTTTTTCTATGTTTAGGATAGTTTGGGGTGAGGATTCTTTTCAAAATCTTCGTGTCGCATCCTTGAAGGATTTTAAACTTCTATACCAAAAATAAAAAAAGAATGTAAATGGCGTGTTATTTATGGACGCTCTTTAACTACAGTAGTTTTCAGCGTCCCATTCTATATTGGGCGTGAAGGTCTGTTTAATTTTGCTCAGATGCCTCTCTATCAGGTTCTTTTACGTGCCGTAAATCTACGACATGGTACTAACGGCTTTACTTCCCTTCCGAAAGAAGCCATACTGAGGATTTTACGCCCGAAAAAATCCATCCTCCTCCGCCGGGTTTGAACCCCCGACCTTGGGTATATGAAACTAGTATGGTAACCATTGCACCACGGAGGGCGACTTAAATACCAACTTTGGTATTTTGCCGACTTTTCATTTTAGGGTTACGTGTTCAGAGACTCACGGACACACACGACACACACGGACCTTTTTCTGAAAATGCATTTTTGACTACAGGGAACCCTATAACGTGTATTTCCGGTGAAATATCGGTATCGAATTCTTGAGTGGAGTGCAATACCTTCTCTATGTACATGTACTATGTAGAGAAAGTAAAACTCGGTTCTAAGTTTCCAATTCTTCATATTTACACCAGTTTAATTTACTTATACACTTATACTTTGATTTAATTTATTTTGTTGAGTAAGAGTTATTAGATTAAATTGTTATTCAGTTGAAACTGCTTTTATTAATTTTTGAATTTCTGGCTTACGTTTGCTCTCAAAGTTAACTATTGTTCGCACATATCTATTGAACATAAGATTCCCAACGTTTCCTTTCCAGTTGTTCCATATAATGCATCAGTATCCAACACTGATACCATGAGGAGTAAAAACGGGAGCTAAACATGTGACATTATTATGATCCATAACTTTACATGAGAGGTAAGCATGTAATACTATTGGCATACAGGTCTGGGCACTTCCTAAGATCTCTCACAGATTCAGAAGTACCCTTGAAATTACAACTTTTACAAACTCCAAATTTGAGTTTAGGGCTCACATTCAAATTTTTCAGTTTTTGAATAATTTATATTCTTATTTTTAATGTTACGGTATATGTTGAAGTATTTTATCAATCATTAAGTAAATCGGACACCTCAAATAATACAGACTATAAACCAATAGGTTGACTGACTGCGAATGTCATCTCTTATAGTTTTCTAGTTAAACTAAAGTCGTTCAAAATAAAGAGGTTTTCAGAGACTATTATCAGAAAATTCAAGATCTACATTTTGTTTGTCATGAAAGTATCTTAAATATGTGATATTTTAATAAAAATCGTTAGAGCTATTTTTGCAAAAATGAAATTTTTTATGTTCCATGTAAAGGGTAATTGGTGGTGGAAGATATATCTGAAAAACTTTGTGTCACATCCTTGGAAGATAATGAATTAAAATATCAAGTTTGGCATCTAACCCATCTCCGCTTTTGATTAAAGACACACAAAAACACATGGACCTTTTTCCAAAAAAGTTTTTGTTTTGGGCTCGAGGGACCTCCAAACTTGTATTTCCGGTGAAATTTTGGTATCGAAAATTCGGTGGAATACAATATCTTCTGTACATATATAGTACGTGTGGCGAAAGTAAAACGAGGTGGTCCGTAATTTAAAATTCTTTACTCAAGCATATTCCCTTCAGTGTTATATACAAAACCAAACGACAAATAATTTGCTAAGTAAACAGCAAGGCAGTCGACATTTGAGAGGAAAAGAAATTCTAGTGTATTTCAGGAAAGGGTATTCCCAAGGGACAGGACGCTCGATGCTGTGCTGTTTAGAGCTCTTATTTTCTTCTGCTGCATATGTTGCGTTGTAGCGAAAAGCAAACAGTCTCACTTTCTCATATTGTACCTGAGATATAGCTGCATCTCTAAAGGTTCTTTCCACATAAAATGCTTATGTCTGCAAATAAAAGTCAATGCATTCCTTGAGAAAAATGTTTGTATAAGTTATATTCCTCTGTCTTTCTACCATCCAGAAGGCCGTATTTGGTAAATTGCTGGTGAATGAATAAGCTAATTGTGTTCCATTTGCATATCTTTCTCTACGTATTCTGCAACTAACTATCCTACAAAACCTTGTTCTTCTATCTACTTAATGCTAACCAAAAATAAACATTAGCAGAAATGGTCTAAAGGAAATGAAAGAATGCACTAGGCTAAATCATACAAAAACTACTGGTTATAAGATTGAAATTAGTTATGAAGAGTAGTACATCAGGCACAAATGACAAATTACGTTTGAAATAAGTAGATAGTATTTAAAAATTGAAACCTATAACAAGGAACATATCAGAAATGGTAAATTCCATATAAATGTATATAACATAAACTGTATCAGTTCACCCTGAAGACGAGGAAGATGCACTTCTTCGAAACGTTGGTGTCAAGCCAAGTTTTTACCTGGCTAGAAGCCCGAGAAGAGTTTGAATTAACACGTCGCCAGGAAAGCTTCAGTTCTTATTTTATAAACTGTATATTTTAACGAAATCTACAGCTTTACATTCTTTATGCGTACTAAGTGCATAGTGTATAGAGAAGGTATTGTATTGCACCCAAAAATTCGATACCGGGATTTCACCGGACATATATGTTACAGACCCCTGAAACAAAAAAAACAAAAAAAAGGAAAAAAAATAATTTTTAGAAAAATGTCCATGTATGTGCATGTGCGTGTGTGTGGTGGGTGGGTAGGTGGGTAGCATAGCTCAAAAACGAAAAGTGCGTTAAAAAACCAAACTTCGAATTTATATTCAGTATCTTCCACGGGTGCGATACGAGGATTTTCATGAAAATTCCTGACCTCCAATAAACCTTTACGTGGACAATTTTTCAAACGTTTTGATTAAAATATCATATATTAAAAATATTTCCATAACAAATAAAATGTATATCTTAATTTTCTGGGACTAGCCTCTGAAAACCTCTTAATTCTGGATGAATTTTGCGGAAATTTGCATAACTGATAAACCGTAGAGATTGATAAAAACTTACCTAACAAAATATAAAAAACCGATTAAGACACAATTTATGTCAAATGTATTTTATTCTTGGATATTTTGAGATATTCCTTGTTATTGGTTTAAATTTTACAATACTGGTACTTTGCTCATTCGGGAATTTGTCAACTCCTGGTGATACAAACAAAGGAACTTCAATCACATAGCAACCAGCTTTCAAAACATTTGAATGGCTTTTGCCTATGGTACTCTATTATTTCTCTTCTACTTACTAGGAAGAAGTAATAATACCATTTCTGTTAATTTTTTCTCGATTAACATGAAGTGAATAGAAGAATAATCTTTTTAATGATAATTTGTTGTAGAGCTGTAGAGAAAGTCGTGTGAATGGAAAACATCAGATTTTTTAGCATACAATCGATTTTTCGTCTTTGAGTTGTTTTTTTTTTTTACAGACACACACAAACCTTTTCTTGAATCACTATTTTGGATACAGGGGACCCTAAAAATGTACATATTTCTAGTGAAATCTTTCTCGGATGCATAAAATACAAGACACAGTGGGAGTTATATTGATTCTTTTCTATGTTCTTTATATTGCCTGCGATAATAATTGATGAACATAATATTTGAGATGCTGACATAGTTCAATAGAAATCCATATACAGTATTTTGCAGAACAAAATAACCCTACCTCACTCCTTTGCCAAAGGCGTTGTGGCTTTAAAGTTTGGGATTTTGAGGTGTGGGCATGGAAACCCACACTCGTATTTGCCAAGAGTTTCCTCACATGTTGTGCAGTCTTTCCTTTAATATGTTCTGCAGTAACTCACCGGTTTGGACACGTACTAACGTGAAACACGAAACTGAATTGCCTACAGAGTCTACAGGAAACATAAATTTTACTACGTTGCCTCTCACCTCTAGTAGAGGGTCGCCTTTTGTTTGCTAATGGTTATTTCCAGCGGTAGGAGGGTGGGTTCGGTTTGAGGCTTATCATATTTTGGAGAAAACAGCACCTAAAAGTGCTTTAATGAGGTTAGAAAAAGTAAAGAAGATACCTTTAAAGATCTTGCATTAAAATTAGTGAAAAAACAAAGTTAATAGCTCATATATGTTATACACACTATATATACACACATATTTATTGTATTGATTTAAGAATTAGGAGGTATCTGTTAATTTATATTGAATAAATCCACATCATAGCACCATTTTGCATCAACTTGTGAAACAAGACAAAACTACTGTATGTATAACTTGAAATTCGATATTCTGAACCGCAAAATTTTCATATTTTTCATTAAGAATGAGCGAAAACAAAACTATCTGAAAAAGAAAAAAGCTAATCAAACCAATTGACAAATATAATACTAGTTCTTCTGCTTCTTCTTATCCTTCATAACATTAATATAATCCTATACTTCCATTTACATAAGTAATAAAATATCAATGGTGCTCAAACATGCCAAAATAACAACAACTAAATCAAAGTTAATATAGATCCATTCGGCGATCATGTTCAGACATTTCACTTTCTCGATACAGTATGGGGTAATGTTCAGTCTTTCAAGCCAATTTTATTTCAATACCCAATAGTTTACTTGTTCTCATTTTATCACTCCTTCCCTCTCTCTCTCTCTCTCTCTCTCTCTCTCTCTCTCGTAAAAGTTCTTTGTACTTTCTCTACTGCTTACCTATTGTATGTACAGGAAGTATTTTATGCTACCTAAACATTTGATACCGAGATTTCATTGAAATCAGATATTTTGATGTTCTATAAATCCAAAAGAAAAGTATTTTGGAAAAAGGTACATATATGTGTGTGCCCATGTGTCTATGAACAGTATTAAATCGAAAATGACAAGTAGTTTCGATACCACTCTTGGTGTTTAATTTTAGTATTTTGCAAAGATATGACCGAAAAATTTTCAAGATTATTCCGCCACCCCAAAATACCCTTTACATGAAAAAATTAAAAAACATATATATATATATATATATATTATACCATAAATAATTAACCATTAAAATATTATATGTTTATTTGTGACAAATGGAATTTATATCTTGACTTTTCTGGGAATAGCCTCTGAAGAACTTTTAATTCTGAATGACTTTTGCACAATTGCTAAACCGTAAGAGAAAAGACAAAGTCTTACTATAAAAAATGTAGATTTGCCTAAAGGACACAGTTGTAATTCTTTTCTTTTTGTGTTATCCATTCCGAGATGTTGCTTTTTATTGCTTTGAATTTTCAATTCTTATACTTTCCTCGACTGGGAAGTCATTATTCGTTTTTTATTGTAGTTATACAACGTGTAGGGAATTAAATTTGATTTTAGATTATTGTGTTCTTCTAATATCTAAAAGAAATGCTTAAATGTATATTGAACGTTTATATTTATTGACAAAAATTAAATAGAAAAATAAGCTGTGGTAAGAATAGTTTGTGGAACAGAGTAGAAAATCATAAGAATGTAGCACATCAAAGCTTTTCTTATTTTTATAATTATTAAGATCTCAAAAATTGTCATTAATGGTTTCCAAAGTAAGATATACAGAGAGAGGTAAGGCGCAGGTGTGTGTGGAGGATGAGAGAAATAGTGAAAGAAGAAGAGGAGTATGAAGAGGGAGTAACGTAATGATAAAATGATAGAGAGTGAGAGAGTGAGAGAGAGAGAGAGAGAGAGGGAGAGAGAGAGAGAGACAGAGAGAAGTCTCAGTTTTTTTTCGCAATAAAACGTCAAGCTGCGGATTCTCCTCGATAGTGGTTAAAACGTATGACATTAAACTGCACGTTGGTTCACAGTGTTTGGACATATATTAATATCAGACGCTAAGTAGCAGCGATGTAACTGTGCCTGTTTTTGTGTAAGGCTCAGCTTTTTGATTAAAAAACTTCCAACCAATTTTCTCAAATTTTGAGGGGCATGGAGCATTTTGATAATGTAATATATTTACATATTAACATTTATGAATAAGTGAACTTTTGCAAAGTATATGTCTATTTTGAATGAAATTTGATAATTCATTTTAACATAACAGCAATGCAATCACATTAAAAGATTCAGAAATAGTTATACACATGTACCGAAACCTGAAATTTGTGAGTCAATTGAATACTTTCAATACATTTTATTTTTCGGCTAACTATATATTTTATAGGAAATTAATAAAGGAAATTTGTGTTATTACTTATTTAAGATGGATGCTTAATATATTTAGAGAGGAATTAGATGTTTTTATCAAAATAATTGACTGCTTTCTGATAACGTGGCCAAAAATATGCTAATCTCATATAGTGATTGGAAGTTATTATTTCTAAATAATACATCATGTTTATAAAACCAAAATTCATTAAAAATATTTATAATATAGAAACTCATCGCTATTGCTGATTAAATTTATAACTTTTGTTTCACTTTCACCTATGTCAGGAATTTGCACCGCGGACCTCTTTGTCATGCGTCACTAACCAGGTCATTTGTCCCTGTCCCTCCTAATGATAAAGTTCTCAGTCCCAGTTGAGGGATTAAATACGCCACTGGTTTAGATAAAGACATCCAACTAATGATGTTGTAAGTGCTATCAAAATAGTTATGCAATGGCAGAGAATAAATAGATGAAAGTACATTGACCTGACATATTTTCTATTCAGATTTTTACTTTCTCTATACGCACTATGTACATAGTGTGTAGAGAAGGTATTGCACTCCACCCAAAAATCGATACCGAGATTTCACCGGAAATATATGTTTTAGAGTCCCCTATATCAAAAAAAAAAAAAAAAAAAAAACATGTAAAAAAAAAAGGTCCGTGTGTGTGTATGTCCGTGTGTCTGTGAACAAGATAACTCAAAAACGGAAAGTCGGTAAAATACCAAATTTGGTATTTAAGTTTAGTATCTTCCAGGGATGCAACACGAAGCTTTTGAAAAAAATCCCCCCATTCCAAACTACCCTTTACATGGGACTTTTTCGAAAATTTTAATTTTCTAACAAATGGCTCTAACGATTTTGATTAAAATATCATATATTAAAGATGTTTACCATAAAAATAAAACGTATATCTTGAATTTTCTAGGAATAGCCTCTGAAGACTACTTGATTCTGAATGAATTTTACGGAATTTTGCATAACTGCTGAACCATAAGAGAGTGACAAAAACTTACGAAAAAGAAAACCTGTAGAGCACGTTGAAACACACATTTTATGTTATATACAGTTTTTCGTGAAGTTGATCTTTTTTAGATATTCAGCTTTAAAAAAACATACTTTTCTCATACAGGAATTTGTCAACTCGTGTCCATACAAACAAAGGAACTTCAGTCACATAGCACCCAGCTTTTGATTATCACTTTAACCTATGGTATCCCTTATTTCCGTTCTACTTACAGGGAAGCAAGTAATTAGGTTATTTTTGCTAATTTTTTCTCGATTAGCAATGAAGTAAATAGAAGCATAATCTTTTTAACAATAATTTGTTTCAGAGATGTAGAGAAAGTCCTGTGAATGGAACACATCAGATTTTTTTACTGAATCCAGCTGTTGTTCCCTTTCTTTCTCCTTTGTTCGACCTTCTCCCCAACAACCATTTCAATTGTTTACTTTCTTTATGACGATGTATATAGTAAAAATCTGATGTATACCATTCACATGACTTTCTCCATATCCCTGCAACAAACTATTCTTAAAAAGCTTATACTTTATTTACTTTATGCTAATCAGAAAAAAATAGAAATAGTCTAATTACTCGCTTCCTTGTAAGTAGAAGCGAAATAAGGGACAACTGTAGGTTAAAGTGATAGTCAAAAGCAGGTTGCTATGTCAATGAAGCTCCTTTGTCTATATGGATAGGAGTTGACAAGTTTCTGCATGAGAAAAGTATACGTTTTTCATAGCAGAAACCAAAAATAAGGAATGTCACAAAAACGACGAACTCCACGAAAAAAATGTATATATTATAAATTGTGTGTTTTAATGTGCTCTACATTTTTTGTGCAGTAAGTTTTTGTCCATCTCTTACGGTTTAGCAATTATTCAAAATTTAGTAAAATTCATTCAGAATAAACTACTCTTCAGAGGCTATTCCCAGAAAATTCATGATACTCATTTTATTTGTCAGGTAAGTATGTTTAATATACGAAATTTTAATCAAAATCGTTAGAGCCATTTTTGACAAAATCAACATTTTCGAAAAAAGTTCTATGTAAAGGGTAGTTGGGGGTGGGGGGGATTTTTCTCAAAATCTCCGTGTCGCATCCCTGGAAGATACTAAACTTAAATACCAAGTTTGGTATTTTACCGACTTTTCGTTTTTGAGTTATCGTGTTCACAGACATACGGACACACGGACACGCACACACACACACACACACACACACACACACACACGGACCTTTTTGTGAAAAGCTTTTTTTGGATATTGGGGACCCTAAAACATATATTTCCGGTGAAATCTCGGTATCGACTTTTTTGGTGGAGTGCTATACTTTCTTCTCTATACACTATGTACATAGTGCGTATGGAGAAAGTAAAAAGGGAGGGTGTCGTATTCCACCCATAAATTCGATAACAAGATTTCACCGAAAATATATATTTTGAGATTCCCCGAATAAAAAAAAAATCATTTAGAATGCTTTATGTGTCTGTTTGTCGTATGTGTGTGTGTGTGTGTGTGTGTGTGTGTGTGTGTGTGTGTGTGTGGACAGCACAAATCAAAAACGAAAAATCGGTTAAATACCAAGTTTGATACTTAAGTTCAGTATCTCCAATGATTCAATACAAAGGATTGTCAGTAAAAGACCTTATGTTTAAGATATTTTTGTTACAAACGAAATGTATATCTTGAATTTCCTGGAAATAGCGTCTGAAGAACTGTTAATTCTTGATAAACCGTAAAAGATAGACAGAGGCTTACTACGCAAAAATGTAGATATCGTTTAAACAGAGTTAACCTTTTCCGTGACATTTCTTGTTATCTGTTTCAATTTTAAACTACCTGACATTTTCTCAAACGAGAAGTTATCTTTCGTGTCAATCTTTTTTGTTTTACTCCTGGTATTGGAAAAAACAATATATTTTAATAGCAATTTATTTCAATACCAAACTTAGATCGACAGCTTTTAAAAGATTTGCCTTATTTCCCTCCTACTTACAAGAACTAACTAACAAGACCATTTCTAATAATGTTTAACTTGATTAGCATTATGTAGATAGAAGAATAATCTTTTGTAAGAATAGCTTATTTGTAGAGCAGATAGAGAAAGGTGTGTGAATGGAATAAATCAGATTTTTTCTTCTATTTTCAATAATATGTCTGTTTTTTTCTCGTTCTTGTTTATCTTGCTGCCTCCCTAAAATCGCTTTCTGTTGCTAGCGATTTATGTTATTGGATTAACCTAATTCCCATGTCACTGCTTCATACAACATGATTCTTTGTACAAAGATATCTTAGTTATAAATAATGTTGCCCATAAAACTGAGTTTAGCATGCCAATTACTTTTCTACTTCGCTTATTACTTTCTCCACCTCATACGTAGTGCATGTAAGTAGAGAAGATATTGCGTTCCGGAAAAAATAGATTTGAAATTTGGCCGGAAAAGCATGCTTGAATGTCCTCTGAATTAAGAAAATCGCCTTTTAGAAAAATATCCGTGTATGTGTCTGTGTGTCTGTGGGCAGTATAATCAAACAGGAAACTCCGCTAACTACCAAATTCAATATTTATCTTCCAAGGATTTTCAAGAAACTGCCAACCCCATACTACATTACATATGGGAAAATTATCGAAACTTTAATTTTGTCAAAACGACTCTAAAGATTTTAATAAAAATACTGTATGTTAAATATATTTTTCTTCTTGCTTCAGAGTTAAGCATTTGTCTGTACCAGTCTCAAGTTTGTTGAGGAATCTTTTTTGGGATTGTCCTATTTATCTTCGTCCTGTAGGTTTGTAGCTAAAAGCTGGTTTAGGTATTCTTTCTGGTGACATGCTCTGGATATGTTCTGTCCATTTACTTCTGTAGCTTTTCATTTCTTCTGGTAATGGCTTTACTTTCACCTCTTCTCTTATTGTCTCATTTCTAACATGTCGTACAGCCTTTAACTGATTGTACACACCTCATTTCAGCTGCTTGTATGTTACGCTTATCTTTGTTCTTCACAGAACATGCGTCACTCCCATAATATGTATATGTACCATAGCTTTAGAATTTCCTTACCTTATTCTTAAAGGTAACAGCAACATCGGGCGTTACTGCAGAAGCTGTTTTGAACGCTGACAGGACAATCCGCATACTAGTACACGGGCATTGCTTAGGAGGTGAACATCAGTCCGTCTTCTGCAGTGCGAACATTGAACACTAATAAGTTTCATCCTTATCGCTTGTACCTACACCAAGCACTTCATGGGAGAGATTTCGAAGCTCCAATGATCTTTTGTGAATGGTTGCTGGAGCGAGGAGCAAATGATGTGGGATTCGTATCCAGAATCCTGTTTTCTGATGAATCAAGATTCCACAACAATGGAACCGTAAATCGTTACAATATGCACTATTATAGGGTTGATAATCTACATTGGGTAAGGGAGGCAGCATTCCAACAGCAGTGGAGAGTCAATGTCTGGTGCGGAATCTTGGGAGACACCTTGTTGGACCATTATTCTTCGAGGGGCATCTATCAGGAGCACGCAACCTTGAATTCCTCCGTAATGAGCTCCCTTATTATTAGAGAATGTGCCATTGCAGGAGCGAATGACGATGTGGTTTTAACACGATGGTGCTCCTCCGCATAGGTCGAGGATCAGCTGCAATCATTTGATTGCTGCACATCCTGGTCATTGGATACGAGGCCGAGTTCCAGTCTTCTGGCTTGTCAGATCACCTGATCTGATACCCCTTTACTTCTTCCTCTGGGGTTATTTAAAACAAAGTGTTTATGCAGAGGAGCTAGACAATCCAGAAACCCTTCGCCGCATTACATTGGCCTGTAGATCTGTTCAACCCGCCATGTCAGAGGCTCCATTCAACAGCGTGCCCAGTTGGAGTACTTGCTTGGTTAGAGGAATCGTGTTCCAGGAGTAGAAAAAGGGTCATTCCAGCGCCACAAAACATACCAATATGAATCAATATTTGTAACGATACAATAATTTCATGACTGCAAACTTGTGTTTAGCTTCCATGTTAAACTCTGATTACATAATTTCCTTCCTTTCTGTGTTCAAATGTGTACCTAGGTATAAATGATCCCTATTTCAATTGCACTTACCTATAGTTATGTTTAAACAACTACCTACTTGTCTATTGTTCACCAATAAACATCAAACAAATCCATACAACATTAATAAAACCAATTAAAATAAAAACAGCGTTCAGATTATAATTGTAATTTGTTAATATTACACGGTAAAACAATTAGTACATACAAGGGATACGTACCACCTTCACAGCAAACAGATCCCTTCGGAGTTTTGCGCTCGTTCTAACCGAGTAACTTTAGAGATCAACCTTCCATTTAACATGTAGTTAGTGAACTTTTGAGTGGTGCAAAAGTCAGCTGTGTAATTACCAGTATATTAAAAGGCGATGCGATAACATCTATATTAGTACATACTAATTTCATTGAGTGCTTAATATCCATGTTAAATACGTGGATGGAACCTAGCAATGTAGTCGATGTTTTAATATTGGATTTTTAATGAGGATTGCATAATAACTCGAGAATAAGAAGCTGCTGATTCACCTGGTATGTATGACACCAAGGCTATTTGTAAAGAACAAGTATATCCTTTGATTATAATTATGTATTATATTATGTTTGTCCTATATTTTTTTTTACTTTTATGAATATTAACACCTTATTTGTATCTTCATGTTATGAAGTAATAACAAGGTCGTTGACTGGTCAGGGTCATAGTAATCCACCAGCCTTATATACGTATATATATGCATATATATTTTTATTATATTTTGTAAACATGGATTCACTCAACTCTGAATGACCTACATCAGCAAACGAAGCAAGACCATCCATTCATATCACTTCGAACTCCACTTCGAAGGAATTGGTCCACGCTTGGGCATTTTAAATTACATGATCCAATCCACGTTTTGATGGTGCAACTTATGCAGCAAGGCTCACGTTGCCCATCTTAGTGTACTACACATTTGTTTGTAGATTCAGTGGGCGAACATGCTAGGCTTAAGCGATAGTCATATCTTTTAAGAGCGGATTGATGAGTGATGGCATGATTAGGATAAAAAAAATAAGATTTCCCATCTGAAAAAATATAAATATTCCAACATTAAAATCAATAACAGTTCATGGCTGCTCGGATGTAGTTACCAAAAATAGTATCTCACAATAAACTAATTTAACGACATTTTACATTTCCTTTAGTAAGACTTTGTCTCTCTGTTGCGTTTTATCAGTTATGCAAGGGACATGTTAAACAAAAAAATAATAACGGCTTACCCTCCTGAAATAATCAAATTTGTCACTAAGCCATTCAGACATCAGAAGCTATTCTCGGAAAATTCAAGACATAATTTCATTTGTCATGAAAGTCGATCTAGTATATGGTATTTTAATAAAAATCGTTAGCACCATTACGAAAATTTAAAAAATCGTCCATGTAAGTGAGAGTTTGGGGTGGGCTATGTTATTGAAAATCTTCGTGTCACATCTTTGAAAAATACTGAACTTAAACATTAGGTTTCATAAAAATTCTTTGTCTTTTTTATTCAGAGAATCTCAAAAATTGAATTTCCAGTATTATTCGGTATAAATTTTTGTTTAGAATGCAATGCTTCCTCTCCTCACTATTCGAGTAGTGAAAGTAGGAATGTATAACCCCATCTGTTTACTGTATGGATTTCCTTAACGAAAATGATAAAAAAAATTAAAACAAAAAATTCCAACCTTATAAAATTTCAAATATCCGTTAAAAACTTTACTTGTGAATGATGACTAATTTATTTACAGTTTTGACCCTTTATCAAATGTTATATATTTATAAATTACTTAATTAAGAACCTTTATTGGAATTTATTAATTCGATTTACAAAAGCTGAATGTTGTGAGTAACCGTAGTTACAATAACAAAATATATCCAAGCTCTAAAATAACAATTTATATTTTCCTTCATTCGTGACAATAAGCAATCATGTTAAAGAGAAAGAGAGTAAAAGCTTAAATTTTATTTGGAGATTGTTAAAAGCGGAAGCTTTACGTGAGCACAGACAGAGACAGAAAGAGAATCTTGTTCTTCCATTAATGCAATTCGGAGTGGCTGCTGGAATCCATGCATATTAAATCAACCAATTCACTTCAAGAGACTCAGAAAGAGCGGGGAAATTCCAAATAAGGCGAAAGAAAATGAGAGAGAGAAAGCGCGAGCTGACGATGAAGTTATCGATATCAACTTAACCAGCATTAGACACACATCTGGATGCAGTGAAACGTAGTGGCCTGCTACACCTTTGTATACAGTAATTTAAAATTATAAACTGAAAAGAAACAACTAGCCATGCTAATCAGCAATATTGACAAATTTGGAGTACAGAAGTATTAGAAGTATTAACCAAAGAAATCAAACCAGAATACCACTATCTTCAAGTTTAAAAGTTTATATTTTTAGGCATACTATTTAAAGGATTTTCTTTCTTTCTTTTCTTTTCGTAGCTTATCGTCCTTAAACTTGGTAAATTTCGTCGGACGATGAATGAACAAAATTGTACTCAAATTATCTCGGAGTCCAGAAACTTTAAATTTGCCTCACACTTGTCTTTTCAAGATAAAGAAACAAAATCCTTATTCGCGTATCTCATCCCAACCATGAGGCATTCTGCACCCTTCAATAGTAAATAGCGGCGATTAATTTCGCCTGACATTGGTCGGGGATCTACCAGCAAGACATTACTGTTGCGGTGGAGCTAAATCCACTAACTTCGGCTCTGGTGGTCATACACCACCGTTGAATACAACCCATAGGACTAATTGTACTGCAGTCTGGTGGTAAAAATCGGAAGATTGCTCAGAGGCAGAGGCTAAGTCCAAATTATTCCTTTTCTATTACCATCACCTATTTTGTCTCCTATACTATTACCAGAGAATCCTGGTGATTTTTTGAGTGGAACTTGATTGAATAGCTATTTTAATTCTTCTGTAGCGGTGGAACAATTCTGTTCGGTACTTCGGCTTGTTAAAGTTGTCCACGCTTTGATATTGTGCTGTTGTTGGATTTAAACAACTTACTAGCACGATGCGGTTATATTACTCCTGTAGGAAATGATATTATGCATGTGTTTAAACCTCTTTGTTGCTTGTATTCGTTTTCTGGTTCCGGAAGCAAAGTGTGCTTTTAAGTAACATAACATAAACCCAGGGATCACAGAACAATCTATATTTAATGGGTATTAACCTAATAATAAATCCAAATAATTGTCATTATATTTGTCGTTTTATTTCGCTTTTGTCTCTATATCTAATTATTATTGGTGAAGCGGGTCATAATTACATGTGGTGTCAAGTATCATCAGCATCATCGCTGTCATAATGAATTACACAAGAGATATTAAAACCAGCAGACGTCATTAATATAAGAAATAGCCAGATGTCGAAAACTTTGAAACTGTGGACGCAGAATTCTTTGTCACACATCTTTCACATCACACAAATACTTGCTGCAATGGTACACATATTAGGCTAAATCTAATAGACTGATGTCAAGAAGTGACTTCAAGTTATCTACACTCAGCAATGTCAATACAAACAGGCCATGAGTCACTGATAGGCAAGTAAACCCGGTTTGGTTGTCTACAAACGTCCAACAGGTTGAACGAAGCATAGATTGGCTTCTATCTTGCGACGTCACTGTGTAAAATCCAGAATTATTTCTACTTCAAACAACTTCATGTTTCAAATTCGTGATTCCATGAAACGCAATTGGAAGGAGGTATTGCAATGAACACGTACGGTCCAAATCGTCCCGATACACCATAAACGCACGTAGGGAGAAACGAGGAAAAGTGGCGAGAGCAAGGGCGTAGATGTGGTATCAGGGCTCGGAGCCAGTCACAGTATCAATGCATTATAAATAACAAATGTAAATTTGTTTTTAAGGAAGGATATAGAATAACAAGCAGCAATCAGAAGTAATTGTGACAGCCACACAACTGGAACACTGAACCCATCTCTCTATGCTAGTCAGTATTGTTGTGCACCTATGCTTCAGGAGTGGGGGAGTATCACGACTACTTCGAGCGCCCTTTACATCAAACACATGGTAATAATTGATGGTAGTGCAGTAGACCATAACTTAGCAGATATTACGTGTACGACCAATGTTTCTAGGAACTGTTTATTTATTCTTTTTTTCGGTTTTTGCAAACTGCCTCCTCTGTAAATATTGGTGCCTTTAACCCGGACAACCTGAATATATAAAATAAAATGAGTGATAAAGTGCAGCCTTGACATGCAGTTCTATTACTTTGTATTTTTTCTCTGATTTTTTTGACAGTGTAATCATAATTTAAGTGTATCTATATAAACTTTGTCCTCTTTTTTCTATAACATTATATAATATATTTCTATCCAATCTCAAGCCTTTCCATAATATATGAAGCCGATACTATATCTCTTTAATCTTAATTTGGACAACCCTATATTGCAAGAGCGCATCAGCGTGTCATTTTCCGCTACTTTACTTCTGTGTACGATATAACGCTAATCCTCGGCGAGATCCTGTGTGAGGAAACTGATAGCGCATAAGTGCTGGGGAGAAAGTTTTACTCACTTTGCTGGATTAACACTCACCGAGTATTCTTTTCAAAGAAATGCTAAGCCTACAACACAACACTTAAGATGTTTCTCGTGTGTAGGATGTATGAAAATAGTTTTAATTATTTTCACCAGCAGGAGCATAAACAAACATTACTGGGAGAGCATTTCATGTAGCTTAGCTGGGGATATAAAGGGGATGGAATGGACAGCAATATCGTTCTTTAAATATCTGATATACTCAATGAGTGTAGTCAAAGGTTAGGGACATTTTTCTATCTTAATAGATTAGATGAAGATGTGTTTAAATCAATTTAAATTGAAAATATTAATATAAAGAACTGGACAACTATTTTCTAAATCACCACTTTGAGATATAGAGACATTTGAAGAAGCAAAAACGCGCGTTTTCTTTAGTACATTTAACATTTAGGAGCAATGATATAAAAAATTGCATTGATAATTAACGTAAGTAAGAAACCTAATATTTAAAGCAATTTTAGAAGGATGAAGGTGTATGGTATATTTTTAGATATTTGAGAATACAGATAGACAAATCCCTGAACACCCATTCACATACAAGAGTCATTTCAAAAGTCATGGCAACTATTTTTATCGCTCACTAAAGCTGGAAGAAACAAAACTCAGGATAAACAATTGAAATTCGGTAGATTTTTTTTGTTTGTTTTGCAATGCTGGTAATAAATTGGAATCCGGGTACAATGGGCTACGGGTATGGGACATTGAAAGATGCGTAAATAGTGATCATTGTTTTATTCGTATTACATATGCACAGAAACATACGCGTATGTACGCGCAATACCCTTCGAGCTAACGACCTTCAAAATAAAAATAATTTCCACATATCTTTGCAAACGATGAGGACGGCACTGAATATCAATGCCGCCAATATCGAAACACAGCCTCTAGGATACTAACGTTTGCAAGAGTCTGCTAGCACCTACCAATATACTTAAATGTCATCTGGAGGTGGCATCCTACACTGTATACAATATGTTTTCAAATGAATATATTACAATAACCGCATATTTGGTTATTCGGAATATATAAAATAGTTGCCATGACTTGTGAAATGACCGTCGTATTACACTGTAACAAGCACTGTAGCCAAAGTTTACATGCACATTACGTAGTTGGTGTGTTTATATTTTTATGCTCCGCCATACCTACCTGTAGTAATTAAATGTGTGGTAGTTACACTTAATGTACCGCATTAAAATGCAGGTTTCCACCAATCAGATCTACATGTAACAATCAATACTTCGGCATCTGCGTACATCTCGTAACGCGCCAATAATTGAAAGCACAACTATCGATTATTCTTGTAGGTTCAATTGAAGAACAACTAGCGCGAGTTTACAAAAAGTAAAAATGTCTGACAAGAATGACAATGAGACGCAACTTACATTGCCGGAAATTCCTGCAGAGACACATGGATTAATAACTTATTGCCACAAAAATCAAGAAACATGTACGAGAAATTCTAAGCCGAATTCATGATTGGAGAATATCAAAATGCACAACTCATTTTCAGAAAATGTGTTTCTGATGTGCTTCTAACAATTACTGTCGCAAAACACAAGATGGAGCATAAATAGTCGTATAAAACTTGACTATAATGGAAATTAAGATGCTGGCATGAGAATTATGAAACGAGCGGAGCAAGTTTAATGAACATAGTTATATACTAATTACTACCATTATTCTGTTGTTACATAATATACCATTGTGGTGGCTGAAAATTACTGAAGTGACATTTTCTTGCGAATATAAACAAGAAAAGTTACCTTTGAGTACTTCAACCACGTGCATACCTATTTACTGTACTCTATTTATCGAGATGTTTCAATGAAAAGTGAAGTAGTCCGGTTCTTATTTATTAAAGTGCTATGATCTGTTTAACAAGTTATTTTTCAATTTGAGAAATGTAAGAAGTTTAATGAGTCTGTCTCACTGGAGTTATTTTCAGTGTGACTGGGACTGCTGCTGTGATGCTGCAGGTGAACACAGCGACTACTCACTCCTATGTCTGTTGGTATCTTATGAAATACATTTTTTAAAAATCAGGTATTTTTGAGGCCTCACCTTGGCCGATTGGTTATTCCATTCGCCTCTCTCTTAAACGGCCTGGGTGTGATCCCAGGGATTTGTGGTGGACAAAGCAGCGCAGGGGCGAATTTTCTCCGGGTTCTCCGCTTTCCCCCGCCATCGCATTCCACCGGTGTTCCATCTTCAACCAGTATTATCACATGGGGTGCCATTTATAGTACAAACGGGCGCTAAACACTATAAAAAAAAGGCATTTGTGAAGGGACATTGAAGCTAGTGCACTTTCATTGATACCCCGAATTCCACCGTTCTTTTAATGTAGCTACTAAATGGGTGGAAGTAAAAATTAGACATTTGTTTTAATGCTGTTTTGTATGCTATTTGGAAATAGGCAATACATTAAAATTACCTGTAGGTGCAAAATATGTGTAAACGTGAATAACATAGGTTTCTCCCGGATATGAACCATGTTTATTAAATATAAAAGTCAAAATACTGAGTGAGATTCCCTTTCCTGCGGAACCACGATACATAATGTGAGTAACAACACTATAAATATAAAGTTATAAGAAACACTGAGACGTAATGAAGGATATGGAGGTATGTGTTAAAGCCTTTTCCTCATAATGTTAAAACTATTCTGCAGCTTTAGCTTACAAAAGTTAGTATACATAATAACCACCACATTCCATCTGTAATCAAAGGTTTCAAATTTAAAGCAATATTACCCTAAATAGTGGTAAAGTAGTGCTTTGTGATCAGTTGTACAACAAGTATAGGACTGATATGATCTCAAAAAAGCTGTGAAGTGCTTCACCGCCTTCCCCACAAATATTAATTCGTGTATTTATGTGTAAACGCACCTCCTACATTCTTCCGCAATCAAAGTTGAGAAATAGACATGAAGTTCACAGCGTTTTAGCACTGGGATTAACAGACATTAAACCTAACTTCGCAGATATAACTGATCAAAAGCAGCGTCATTTTTCATATTATGGATTAAAACATTTTTACATTTTCTAGCCTGTGTTCTCTAGCACAATATACGTGGAGGATACAGAAGGTGTTGTATTCCACCCAAAATTCTATACTCAGATTTCATCGGAAATATATTATGTTTAAGACCCCTTGAACCCAAAAATAACATTTTTAGAAACTGTCCATATGTGTGTCTCTCTCTGTCTCTCTCTCTCTCTCTCTCTCTCTCTCTATCTATCTATCTATCTATCTATCTATCTATCTATCTATCTATCTATCTATCTATCTATCTATCTATCTCTCTCTGTCTATGGACAGCATAGCTTGAAAATGAAAACTCGGTTAAGTACCAAACTTTATATATAAGTTCATTATCCCCTAAGGATTCAAGAAAGTCCTCCCACCCCAACTACCATTTATATGGAACAATTTTCAACTTTTATTTTCTCAAAAATTACTAACGATTTTTATTAAAATTTCATATGTTTAAAACATTTTCATGACAAATGAAATGCATATCTTAAATTTTCTGGTAAGAGCCTCTAAGGACCTCTTCATTTTGGATGGCTTGCGTACAACTTTTGTATAACTGATAAATCGTAAGAGATAGACCAAACGCCACTTTAAAAATATTAAAATATACAATTTATGTCAATAAACTGTTTTGTAGATTAGCCGTTTTCGAGATATTCCGAGTTGTTGATTTCAGTTTTTAAGTACTTCAACTTTTCTCAAACGGGAGACACTTTATTTTCTCTCCCCTGGTTTTGTTTACTCTTAACGAGCAAAGAGAACCAAATTTTAATTATTTCACTTAGATATCCCGGCTTTTAAAAAATCTGACTATCACTTTAGCCTAGTGTATTCCCTTATTCCCCTTCTACTTACAAAGAAGCAAGTAATAAGACCAATTCTGGCAATGTTTATATTGATTAGCATGACGTATATAAAATAATCTTTTATAAGAGAATTTTTATGAAACAGCTAGAGAAAGTCATGAGGAAGTCATTAGCTTTTTTATATTAGTGTTACATCAGTGTTGTTATTTTTTCTTTTGATTTTAATATATTTCAAGTAAAATGTATGCGATCATAACACATTATCCTACTGTTTTGGATTATTTTATAACTATGGAGCGTCTGGAATTGTTTAAGGGTGAATGGACTGAAACGTTTGGGAACCACTGAGGTAGATCATTTGGGCTGGTGACCTAGGATATAGAACAATGGAAACTCAGGAATATAATGACTAATAACACAGCATAGTTCAGGTGATACGTTATTTACTTTACTACTTCACCGTTCTTACTCATAACTTGTACATATCTGTTGTGCATGTCTTAATAAGGTATTGTCACATAAATATCGTACATTGAGCTAGTAAATTTTTATGCTGAAAATACATCGAAAACAAGAACTCTCGACTTTCTCTTCCACGGAAAAGATGATAAAGATTTAAGCTGTAACGGCTGACTTCCGTCTGTCTTCCGCTCAACCATCAGCTGTCTTTTAGTAAGTTGATAATGCACATTGGCCGTACCAAGGCTACAAACATCTGCGCGCAAGACCGCTCTAAGGACCGTTAATAGACATGTTTCACGTCCACCCAGTGTTGGGCGCCTCCAAGGAAAGAGAGGGGAAAAAGTAAATAAATAAAAAGTGATCATTTTTTTAGTGACTCGTTGGTATTTTTAAATATATATGCAAGGAATTAAATATTATTATCATTCTCATTCATACATTTTTACTTTCTCTAGCCCCGTATGTACAATGTACATTGAGATAGAGAAGTATTGTATTCCACCCAAAAATTCGATGTCGAGATTTCACCGGAAATACATGTTTTAGGAACCCCTTAATCCAAAAAAATCATTTTCAGAAAAGAGGTCCGTTTGTGTGTCTGTGTGTCTGTGGAGCACAAACTATTTCTTATGAAGTAAGACTGGCTTTAATTTTATTGTCATTTATTTTTTTAATTAGAAGATATTCTTTATTAGATTTTTTTTATTATCAAATGGGTATATGATTTCTTTTTTTGTGTTTACCTTTATGTAATGTATGGTTTGTTTCTTGTCTTGCTGAAACAAATTGATTAAAATATCACACATTAAAGCCATTTCTATCACAAATAAAATGTATATCTTGAATTTTCTGCGAATAGATTCTAAAGGTCTGTTTATTCTGGATGAATTTTGCTGAATTTGGCATAACAAGTAAACTGTAAGAGATAGACAAAATCTTACTAAACGAAAAATGAAGATCTTGTTGAAATACACAAGTTATTTCATTTATATATATATATATTTTTTTTTTTCGTGGAGCTTACCGTTTTCGAGGTATTCTTTGTTATTAGTTTTAGTTGTGAAGTACATACACTTTTCTCAGACGGAAGGGTCCGTTTTTCTTTTGTTCTACTTCTGACAAAGAAAAGAAGCGATTTTCAATGACAATCGCATAACGACAGCTTTTAAAACATTTGACTATCACTTTAGCCTAATGCATTCCCTTAGTTCCATTCTACTTATAATGAACTAAGAAATACAATTCTGCTAATGTTTATGTCGATTAGCATGGCGTTAAAAGAAGAATTATATTTTGTAAGACGTATGTTTGTAGAGTAGCTAGAGAAAGTCATGCGAGTGTAACAGATCAGATTGGGCCTATGGGGAAGAAAGGCGAGACAGGGTAGTTTTATTTTAAATCCACTTTCACTAAAAAAAAACCCATCGACCTATAAAATCAATGTGAAAATGGCCCTTTTAACTTGTACACAATTATACGTAAAACTTGCGTTATCACAACTCGCAACCATTCATCAAGTACATGCGTCGCGATACAGTGCGTATACCAGTATACAAATGTAACTGCTTATTGACTTGTCAGCACGTTTCACAATATTCCTTCACATCACGACCTCTCTATTTATCACGAGTGATTTATCTCTTTGTTTTGTCGGGCGCAAAAAAAAAAAAAAATACTGAACGGACCAGCAAGGATTCTACCCAAGTTACATACAACTCTGGTACTAGGTGCGTTAGTTTTAGGAGTAGCGAAGACTGCAGTATTGTCAACCAAAGGCATTTTCTTTCTTTGCGAACCAAATTATAGAGAGAATATATAGAAAATGGCCCATTCTTATTCATTGCGGTTGGAGAAGCACGTTTTTGTCAAACCGCCATATTTTGATTCTATATTTCCGAGTTGAAAACACATTTGGTGGGTTAAATGTGCACCCCATAATAAGAATTTATAGTATTAAATATCAATTAAGCAGTTTATTTGGACCATAGGTTTTAAAGCAGTATAATGGTAAATATGTGTGTGGTGTTTAGTTGTAGTTTCTCGAGAGCAGAAGTAAAAACAAGGGAAGGGAAAGATTAGTGTACTTATTTAAGTGATTTTCGGTGGTATACTTGCGAAATACTTCAATACACAGATTAGTGGACTTATTTGAGCGATTTTTTGGAGGTATACTTGCAAAACACTTCAACACACAGGTTAGTGGACTTATTTAAGCGATTTTTTGGAGGTATACTTGCGAAATACTTCAACACACAGGTTAGTGGACTTATTTAAGCGATTTTTTGGAGGTATACTTGCGAAATACTTCAACACACAGGTTAGTGGACTTATTTAAGCGATTTTTTGGAGGTATACTTGCGAAATACTTCAACACACAGGTTAATGTACTTATTTAAGCGATTTATTTATGCAGTGGAATTAATGGCTATAGGCATGAGAGACAAACACTAAGGTTTGGTCAAAAGGTCATATTTTGCCCTCCTTCGGTTTTAGAGCAAAATTAAGTTGTGACCTTGCCGCGATGTTTACTGCAATAATACCTATTTATTAATAATAACTTCTGACAGGACGTAAAATGTGATTCTATTAAATATTCCTTCAACCAGAAACCTCAACCCTTCCATTGTCCTTTGTTTTTTACTTAAAAAACTGAGAAAAATATTAATTGGATAGATGTTGAGTGAGATATATATGGTAGTGTTTTTAGGATCGCAAGATAGTGGCTGTTCACAAAACGTGCTTCAGCAAAACACTAGGCATTTCCGCCCGTGCCGCGAACTAGCTGAGTTATGCGGTTCCCATGGCCACGCTCACTAAGGCGTCTCGCTTTGGTGCTTAATGGGCAGGGGATCGTGGGTTCGAGTCCCGCCTTGGGTGTTGGTGTTATATGTTTGTGCAATGTGTATATGTTTGTGTAAAGGAACAGTAAAACCAGTAATCATACAAGGGGGAGGGAATGTAAATAGGGGATACAGTGCCGGAGTCCTGACCAGACTCCGGTACTGTTTAAAAGAAAAAAAATTATAAAATGAAACACTGAAAGTGCGAACTCGAGGATCTATAGACAGAATGAAACCTTTGTTTTGAAGCCACTAGATGCCAGGTGCACTTTGTGTTTCATTGTCGCTATGCTCTGCTTACGGAACTGCGAGAAACCTACCGAATGAAGACCGGAACTGATTGCCCAAGAAAATATGCGCACACTGTACGAGTGTTGCAGCCTGAGGATAGACCGCAGACTATTATTAGTGTACCTGGCTCTTCTTTACTTTCTCTATACGTGCTATGTATATAGTGTATAGGGAAGCTATTGCACTCCACCAAAATTTCGATACCGAGATTTCACCGGAAATATATGTTTTAGGGTCCCCTGTATAAAAAAAGTATTTCAGAAAAAGCTCCGTATGTGTGTGTCCGTGTGTCTGTGAACACGATAACTCAAAAACGAAAAGTCGGTAAAATACCAAACTTTGTATTTAAGTTTAGTAGGATGCGACACGAAGATTTTGAGAAAAATCCCCCCACCCCAAACTACCCTTTACATGGAACTTTTTTCGAAAATTTTGATTTTCTAAAAAATGGCTCTAACGATTTTGATTAAAATATCGTATATTAAAGATATTTACATGACAAATAAAATGTATATTTTGAATTTTCTGGGAACAGCCTCTGAAGACTACTTTATACTCGGTCAATTTTGCATAACTGCTAAACCGTAAGAGATGGACAAAAGCTTACCACACAACAAATGTAGAGCACCTTAAAACACACAATTTATGTTATATACATGCTTTTCGTAAAGTTGATTGTTTTTGAGATATTCCTTGTTTTTTTTTTCAGCTATAAAACTTATACTTTTCTCATATAGGACTTTGGGAACTCGTGTCCATACAAACAAATGAGCTTCAGTCGCAGAGCAACCAGCTTTTGACTATCACTTTAACCTATGGTACCCCCTTATTTCGGTTCTACTAACAAGGAAGCAAGTAATTTTTGCTCCATTAGATGAAGTAAATAGAATAATTTGTTGCAGTGATATAGAGAAAGTCATCTGAATGGAACGCATCAGATGTTTCTTCTAATACTTACTTTGTGCCTGAATGCACTAGTAGCTTTCAAAGCCAACCTTTCTTTTGCTAAAGCCCTCTTTTCTTTCTCCCTCTATCCTCCATTTGAACTAAGCCTATACTCAGTCACATATTTCAATTTCTGACCCTTCTTAATACCATTTTGCATTATTACGTAGTTTACTTCCATTCTTTACTACCATATTTTTTATTTCCGAGTGTTAATCCGTGCTCCTTACAGAATTTCGATATTGCTCTGATTGATTTTGCTAGAAGATCAATGTCGCCCCCCCCGCGCTTTTTTACTTTAACTAATTAAATATAATAAAGCAATATATTCTGAATTAAGAATAAACCATTGGAATGCCAATTTTGTTGGCAGTAATGCTTGGATGAATAAAAAATGACACCACTAACTTTAACAATTTAGAAAATCACTTTGGCATTTCCGTGGGCTTAACCATTTATAGATAATGTGGTTGTTGCAGGCAACTTTGCATCTCGACGGCTGCTAATCAGGGTGCAGCGGTCCATGGTGTTCTGGTTTCCAGAAGGTATATATCAGGGAGACAGATATTATTTATACAGAAATCTGACAGTCGCCATCCTACAAATAGAATATTACCTGATTGGTTCGTTTACTGGCGCACAAACTCTCTCTCATTTGAACTCACTAAATTTTCCAACAATCTCTTTTGATAGCTTGGAGACACGTGATGTTCAATGGTTTTGGTGAGCTATTTTTGTTCTTTCCAGACTACTGTTACTTTTGTACAAGAAAGGCGGTCAACAATAATCGCGCTCCCCTAATTATTCTGTATAGTAGCTAGCGTCAATTCTTTCAATACATTTTTACTGAGGTAAACAAGAAAGTGTGTTCAATTTGTAATGAAACAGTTTGAGTGTTTAAGGAGAATAACATAAAGTGATATTACAACACTAAACATACTTCTTCATATGATAAACTTGAAAAGACAAGGTATCCGAATTTAAAATTAATTTTCGGGACAGCAGTTGGTTTTTACTTTCTCTACACGTACTATGTACATACTGTATAGAGAAGGTATTGTAATGCACCCAAAATTCGATACCGAGATTTCACCAGAAATACATGTTTTGGGTCCCCCTAAATAAAAAAAAACATTTTTAGAAAACTGTCCGTGTGTGTGTGTCTCTGTCTGTCTAACTGTGTGTGTCTGTGGGCAGCATAACTCAAAAACGAAAAGACCGTTAAATACCAAACTTGGTATTTAAGTTTGATTTCTTCCAAGGATGCGACACGAAGATTTTCAAGAAAATTCCCCACCCCCAACTAAGCTTTAGATGGAACTTTTTTTGTTGAAAATTTTGGTTTTAGAAAAAATGGCTCTGACGATTTTAATTAAAATATCGTATATTAAGAATATTTATCTGACAAATATTTACGGAATTTTCCATAACTTCTAAACCGTAAGAGATGGACAAAAACTTACCGCACAAAAATATAGAGCACATGAAATACACAATTTATGTCATACGCATTTTTTCCCCTGGAGTTTATCGTTTTTGAGATTCCCCTTGTTCTTGGTTTCAGCATTGAAAAACTTATACTCTTCTCATATAGGAATTTGTCAACTCCTTCCACAAATTTGCAGTTCTATTCTCTGACACTCGACGGAATAGTGATGTAAACGCAATACTGCCCAATTAGCAATTTTCTTAAGGGGAGTTGATAAAAATTCCGGTATTACCGAAGAATTGCCCCTCTTAGAGGCACCACTAAAACCAAAGATTTAATGAGGGGTGTCACTGAAACCTTGCACCGGCTTGGCTTAAAATATACAAATCTATCTGGTGTAACAACAGACGTAGCCCCTGCATTTGAAGGAAAACAAGAAGGGTTAATTAAATTACTGCAAGCAGAGGCAACTAAAGTAACAAACATTTCTGTAATGCAATATCACTGCTTAATATACCAAGAAAGCTTCGTGTTAAATCCCGAAATTTGGATAGTGTTTTGAAAATTGTTGTTAAAGTAGTGAATTCCATTCGTTCACATGGGAATTTCAAAATTGCTTACAAAATCTCGATTCAGAATTAGAAGATATTGTTTATTATATTGATATAAGATGGCTGAACCGTGGCAAAATGTTGAAAGGAGTGTTTGATCTCAAACATTTATGGAGGTGAAAGGCAAATCTATTGTTGAATTTAAAGACGCAGAATGGATGTGTGATTTTGCCTTTCTTTTAATGTAAAATAACTGAACGAACTTATTTCACATCTCCAAGGTAAAGCTCAATACTTTGATCACTATCTACTATATTGGATTACGTGAAGGTTTTTGAAACAAAATTGCCACTTTATGAATCACAAACAAAAACAAAAAGCAACTTTGTGCATTTCCCAGCCCTACAAATCTGTAATAATAACAATTCTCAAAAGTATACAGAAAATCAGGAGAATGTTATAAGTTTCAACTGTTTTCTTCCCCATTCTCCATTGACATAGAAGAGGTCCCTGTAGGTCTGCAAATGAAGTGGTTGATTTTCAATGTGACAAACCTAAAGAACAAGTTAAACAACTTCCCTTACTGCAATTCTACCGCGACTACTTTCCCAGAGAAACATGTCCGAGCATTTATAGACATGCACTTTGTTTCGCATCACTTTACGGTAGTACAGGCATATGTTCTCCAGGATGAAACATGTGAAGTGCGCAATGAGAACGCGAATCACCGAGTCATCTGGAGAGTTCCATTGAATTGCTACATCAATCAAAGCATATATTATATGCCTGGTTCGTGAGAAGCAGTGCCAGGTATCGCATTGACAGGTAAAATATTAATTCAATTATTTTAATACAACAGTTATGTATATATATAATGAATTTTAAAAATAATAACCTATATATGACTAATACTTAATAAAAATGACATATTATAATATACCAGCTATTATTTAAATTGATTGATTTAACTTAGAATTTAGATCCTATGTAATATGGTAAAAGATTGGAATCACGTGGTCTGCAAACAGACTCCCAATTCACCTTAAAGACAGTGACACGCCTCTCAGCTATTGTGTCCGCCACTGTACAAACGGGTTGCTCCATATAAACAACGCACAAAAAGCCCGGCCAGGTGCAGAGGGAGGAGTTGCTTGGATCAGTATTTTTACTTCCTTGTTCAGTGGTGAACAAGTTGGGTTAAGCTTGTACATATCTCAATGAAGTGATGGACAGAAATTAGTCTTAGCTGGCAACTGAAGCCATTCTATTCGAAACGTATTGCAATTCTTAATTATCCTGAAAATGATTATGTGTAATAATTAATTAGTTAATAATTATGCTGTATCGGTGATACGACATATTTTGTTTGCTTTATGGCTGTTAAAATAATATTGTTTGATATAAGTTTAATATATAAAACTTGACGTTTCATAAATAATAGTAAAAGTGGCGTATAAATGTAATTTTCCCTTCTTGAAACTATTCAAATCTTGATAGGTAAAACTACATTGATTTAAAGTAGGTATGCATTTACATATTTTAGTAGATAAACGTTTGTAAGTATTAAACAAGTTAGCATCTAAAACGTTAAACTTTTGCATAAAACATATCATAGAAGACATAATATGACATAATCACTTCATCTGTTGGGTTTCATATATCCAATTGTGCTAAGCTCTTACTATTGGTTTGATCAACGTAAGCTTTGAAGTATTTTACCTGAGCGGTTGCAAGGGAACTAACGGATGTGTCCGTCTCCTAATGGTTTGTGAAGAAAACGTGACATTCAAACCCTAAACAGTAAAGAGACCTATTCCTGGCCAGTAGAGAGGAATGGTGGAGTGAGTCAAACATTACATTGTAGAGTGGTTGGATGATTGAGCTCTTTATTATTTGTTATTTGAAAGGAACAAAGGGCTTGGGCAATAAACTGAAAATGATTACTCTTCTTGAGCAAGGGTACCTAAGTATTGTTAAGACATGTAGAATAGGAGTAGGTAAGATTTTCAATTAAGTATTCTTAGACTGCTTGTACGGTCGACCCATGCGACTGTGCGACTCAATAATCATATTATTATGAACTTAATAAATACTACTACTGCGAGGGTTGTAGAACTACAGGGCGTATCTCCAAGAACAGCATCCAAATGGTGGAACGGTGCTACTAGACAAGTTTGATGTTACAAAAAAAATCCAAAATAGCACGAAAGGAGCTAAGTTATACACAAATAAAACTCATAAACGAAAAGATATACAAAAAACAGCAAAGTATGCATTTCTTGAAAATAATTGGATCTTTTTGTATGTGTTTATTTAAATTCTGATAAAAACATTGATTTCAGGTAGCATTACCAGATTTATAGAATCATATAAAATTCAATATCACGATTCGTAATTCGAACTGCAAATGTTCGGCTGCTCGCGCCATCTGAACTATGATGTAAATGTTAGCACGCCATAAAAGTCTCCATATGACTCAAAATTTCCAGGTAAAGCAAAAGGCGCGCTCAACTTCTTTTGATATAACATACTGTAAGGTCGATTTAGACATCTTTTGATTCTTATTATAACTTTTCAGCCTGCGGGAGAACAACCATTAAAACAGAATTGATTCTCAACGATCCTAAAATTGCCTTACACACAACCTCTGTGCATATGCCATCTCAAAAAATCTGATGGGTGCCATTCATAGGACTCCCTCAATATCTGTGTAACAATTTATTGTTTATAGGTTTATTTTTCTAACTTTTTAATCCTAATCGAGATAAACATTAGCAGAAATTGTCTTATCACTTGCTTCCTTGTAAGTATAAGGGAAATAAGTGAATACCTAGGCTAAAGCCATACTCCGATGGTCTAAAACCTGATTGTCATGACGTTGAAATCCATTTCATTGCATTCCCAGGAGCTGACAAATTCCCGTGCGAGAAAAGTTTAAGTATTTTAAAACTGAAACCAATAACATGAACTATCTAAAAAAGGACCAACTCCACGAAAAAATGTATATGCCAACTCGGGTGTATTATCAAGTTCTATATTACTGTGTAGTAAGTTTTAATCTACCTCTTACGGTTTACCAATTAAACAAAATTCAGCAAAATTCATCCAGAAAGAAGAACATTTTAGAGGCTATTCCCAGGAAAATCAAAATATACATTTATTTTTCTTACTTATATCTTGAATATACGGTAATTTAATCAAAAGCTTTAAAGCCATTATTGCGAAAATAAACATTTTAGAAACATTTTCCATGTAAAGGGTAGTTTGTGATGGGGGGAATTCTTCAAAATCTTAGTGTCACATTCTTGGAAGATACGAAACATAAATATCAAGCTGGTATTTTACCGACTTTTCGTTTTTCAGTTATCTTGTTCACAAGTACACGGACACACACACACACACACACACATACACACGGACTGTTTTCTAAATTTTTTTTGATACAGGAGAACCTAAAAGGTGTATTTCCGGTGAAATCTTGGTATTGAATGTTTTGTGTGGAATACCTTCTCAATCTACGTACAATGTAGTACTATGTAGTACGCAGAGAAATTAAAAACGATTATGCGAAAGTAATTTGGGTTGGTAAGGTGTAGGATGGAGCCATAAATTCGGAAGAGCTGCTTCACCAGTTTCTCAACAACGCCATTATACGGCACTTTTTTGCAGCGACTGTACATACTGTCGTTTGAAGCAACAGCAGAATGATATGCTTAAAGAAAGGAGAACCAGTCCATCGCTGTAATCGATTTCCTACTCAGGATCACTGAGTTTAATCTCCGGTGGGAGAAACATCGCATGAAGTTTCGTTACTTTGCTGAACATTCTGGAAGTGGTAATGCCAGGAGCAATGCCATTCTCTCTCCTCTCTTGAGGGTTTAAAAGGTTTAGACATTCTGTTAAGATTTCTGTTAACTCACAACAGTGCTCTTAACAGCAAGTGAAACTACCAACGGAGATGGAAACGACGCGAAAGAAAGAGTTTGTAATTCAAAAGAGCCGTAAGATAGAACATTCACTCTGGCATTATTTCATTCAACATGAATGTGAAACTAAACGAATTAGATATTTTGTGTCATTTTTAACAGCCACGTAGCTTGCTCTATAGCAATTATGGTGCACGTTGTTAAGGATTTAATCACGGAGGGTGGGGGTGGACCTGCAGGAAAGAGAATTACAGAGGGATTATCGCGGCGGTATGGCTCATCAGAATGCAGCACGACGGTCTCTCTGTATCAAACACTGTAATCTACACATCTACGAGCCGGGATTAGATGTGGGTATCCGGCCCATCTCCCACCTTTCACGTCAATTTACTCTGCTAATGGAAGGTTTAATTTTCTCGCGAAACGAGTTCCTGGCAAACATTTCGCCGTGATGGGAAAAGAACTGTTCATCGCCAACTTCTCTCAGCGTGAAACAATAGGAAAAGTAAACAGAGGCGCGTTCGGCCTTAGGGGAACTTGGTGCTCTCTTTAATTGGATGAGGCTTCGTTATACAAATTTGGATCAAAATCTGCTTTGGGGTAAAATGCACAGTTTTATTCTTTAGGCTAAGTTTCGTAACAATGACAATAAGTTTACTGCATTTAAATTGTAAACGTACTCTGCAACTGCTCAAGAGACAAACTGAGATGCTTAATATAAACGATACTGATACTTCCACTATACTAATGATGATGATAATGATAATAATACTAATAGCAACAACAATACAACCCCTAGGTTCCAAAAAGTTAACAAAATATGTCTTATTTTCTACATTATACACCGCAAAAAGAAAGAAAGAATCAACGATAGAGACAATTTGTAAGTAAATTATTCCAATGTAACACATTAGTATTTATAACATAAAACAATTCTTAAGCATAAGCTTAAATGTTTCTTGTAATCACTCTATGCTTTAATGTAAATACTGCAGTAAATGAAAAGCAGTAACAATAGATAGTCACTTATCAATGTGTGCATAATAACCAGATTTCGACCACGGGGTCGCGAAATTGCTGGTCTGAGGTTTGGTGCACACAGAGTATAACTATGATGCGATGGAATAGTCGTGGTCTCTGCAGCCCATTTCCAAACGTGTTCTACTATCTCTAATGTTTTTGTTTTTCAAATGGGAAGAGTTCTACTCTGCAGCGAATGAGATGCGTTATCGTGCTCTGCATTGCCAGGTTGCTACTCCCACCCACTCTCTTCATATTTCCCTCTCACTCGCACACTGAGCATGCAAATCTGCCTGACGACATAATGTTTATTCATGTGTATTATGAAAACTATATGAGCTAAAAATATGCGAGTTTTACGGTTCTGCTACAAACAATGTTCCCTATCTTCATCGTGAAATATTTTTGCAAAATTCGAATATTTTGTCTTAGCGTAGTAGTATTTATGAGAGACGGAAACACTTGCGCATTACTCCCCAGTTAAGCGCGAATGCAATATGTCAACACAGTAGCACTCTGATTGGCTGCCGCCCTGATGTGGACAAACCTCATTCCATTTGAAAGTCATTGTAGCAGTACTCACTGCCTAGCTTAGTTCAGTTCAGTTCCTGCTAGTTTTTCAACCCTACGTTTCTGTTGTTTTCCTATTTCTTTCCTTTTTATTTTTCCTACAGACATATACACATTTACAAATACCCATGCCCGAGACTCGAACCCGCGATCCTCTGCGCCGCGAGTGCGGCCATGGGGACAGGCAACTAGTAGATAAACTAGTGAACACTGAAAGAGAGCGCAGATTGAAAAATGTCGAAAATACGAAAGGGTAGGCATTCGATACTGAACAAAACTGTGGATGATTCAAATATATTTTGAGTGACAGGAGGGAATACAGTACAGATGTATCTTGTAATTCACTGCAATGCATTCTGAATGGGTTTGGATGATTTATGTTCATTGGCATGTGAAAATCTGCAGGTTATTAACGAATTTTTTGTATCAAGCTTTATATTTTATTTGTAAAATTATAAGACGCTTTTGTTTACTAATCATTATATCAATTAATTGCTTTATTGTATTTCATTATGAATTAGAACGATGCATATTTAATGATCTACTTTTGGAACTACTTTTGGAACTGATTATACCTCAACGTGCGCATGTTTACGCTACAAACCCCTCCCCACCGCCCTCTCTCTATAACGCTTACTGCTCTGTATTTTCGTAACTTTGTACACTTCGAAACCCAAAACCGAGCTCTAATAACAACCGCGCGCTTGCTTCTGTTATATTAAAGAGCGCGCTCGCTCTTGGGTTTGCTTTTTGTTCCAAGAATTCGCTTCAGCTTTCTGATAAAATAAGCTAATTAAGCCGAAGGACTTCCTCTGCCCATTTTAAATTCATAAATATTTCCTATAATATTAATTCTTAATTAGGTTGCTTACAATTTAGGTAACATGGATTTGGTTTCATGTAAGACGCAAAAATAACACAGCTTACTGCAGAAACGGAGAAGACAACGTGGGGAAAAAATCTGCTGCTATATTTACAAAACTTTCACCGCCCGTTCATCAAAAATTAATCTTCAAAAATATTATTGTGCACCTAGTTCATGTTACTCGAGATAAACATTTGTAAAAACTGTTTTATTACGCATTTTCTTGTGGATAAAATAGTAATATTATAATATAATAGGTTTAAATGATACTCAAATATTTTAATCGTTATTTTGTGGCTTTGAAATTTCGTTCTCAAAACATGTGAAAGAAATAAATAAAGATAAAAGAGAATAAAGAATTCCCATTTGATAATTGTAAAGTATTTTAAAATTAAAATCAACATCAAGGTATATTGAATATGTTTAACTTCATACATTTTTAAACGTTATATACCTTAAGGAGATCTGCATTTTTTTTAGTAAGATTTTGTCTCTTTCTCTTTAGGTTTACAGTTAGTCAAAAGTCCTTCAGGATGAAGAGGTGCTCAGATGCTATTTCCAGGAAACCCATGCCATAATATCTTAAACATGTCACATTTTAATCAAAATTCTTATGGATACTTTTGAGAAAATAACAAATTAGAAACATGTCCCATGTAAAGCGTGTTATGCGGTAGTGGATTTTGTTGAAAATCTTCGTATCGCATACTTGAATCGCATGTTTTTGAGGTATGCTGTAACTATAACAACAACAACAATAATAATGACTTGTTAACGATGCTGTCATTTGCTAGGATCATATTTGCCGTAATTTCGTACCACAGGAGTTCTTCAACACGCCAGTAAATCTACTTATATGCAGTTCTCGCTTTTAAGCAGGTATAGAAATAATCGAACTGGGTCTGATTTGAACCCGTGACCTTGGGATCAAAATGCCAGTATCTAGCAGTTACTGCTAAAATTACTGCAATTTTAACATCGAATATTAAAAAAATTACTGCAATTAAAAAGAATCGTAAGGAAAAGGGTAAATCAAAGCAACCAGTTGACATATGCTGCCGAGCAAATAATTATTCAAGAATCAGATGATACTCTACAAAGACAGAGAATAGATTAAGCTAAAATACTGTGCATTATAATTTAACTATACCTAAAACTAAAACGAAGCACAGGTGCGGCCCGGCACACAGAGACACACGCAATATCTTATTCTAAAAATGAAAAGTGTCTTCTTTTTTATTCAGGCGACTTCAAAACAGTATGTTCAGTGAAGCAATAAAATACTTTATCTACCATGTACGTAGTAAAAAAGAGGCGAAAAGAAACATTGCAAGCGATTTCGTAGACACTACATTACACTTCAACTTTGAATAACACGACTCAATATTTCAGCAAAGAAACAACAAAAATTTGGACATTATCTGCGTATTTTAATAACATCTATAGGTATATTTAAGTAATTCGGGTTTAGAAAAGACAAGTATGAAGAGAGCGTCAGAAATTGTTTATAAAATGTTTAAGATATATGTCAAATGTATGGTGACAAACTTCGCATGTGCAAGAAAGTTTATTTTCCGTACGTAAGGTTATGTTCTGAGATAGGGGAATGCTTATAAACCTTTTGGTTTCAGAAAAGTAAAAGATGAAAAATTAATGAATATTTTGCCATGTAAAGGATAGTTTGTGGTGACTTCAGAAATGTAAAATATCAACAAATAATGAATATTTTGCCATGTAAAGGATTGCTTGTGGTGGATAAATTTTCTGGAAAATCTTGTTGCACCTTTAGAAGTCGCTGTATTCAAATATCAAGTCAACATTTATACTTTGGCTTTTAGTTATGCTGTTCGATACACCATGTTAAACAATACAGAATATCTCAAAACGTGTATTCTGACGTACTCTGTGTACTGAATTTTTGGTTGGATTGCAATTTTTCTACTTAATATAGCCAAATGGTAGAGAAAGTAATATGTACGGCGGAATGGATATAAAGGTAGCGATTTAATAACGATCTCTTGGCCACTCATTCAAATGTGGAATCGAATGGATCGCGGGCCATAGAGTGAGAACCGTTATCATGGTGAAGCAGGCTGTAAACAGGAATGTCTCTCTTTAAATTCATTTGGTTGATAGCCAGGGAGAACGCTTTCTTTACATTTATTCATGGTGATGGATCCAAATCCAAACCCAGTGGGAGTGAGATGATGAACGGCATCCGTTGTCAAGAATACGTTGATACACATCGCGAACGAAAGTGTACAAAGAAGAATATCCGAGGGGTTATGTCCTGGTGACAGAGATATGATTGAAAGCTTCGCTCCAACTTTCATCATTTTCAAAATACTCTCAAGTAATATTGCATGAATAGAGGAAATCTACATGGTTTGGTCATTTTCCTAGCACTTTGAGAAGACCTAATAATTCAATTAAGATTTACGTCAAGAAGATTAAGAGCTGTAATTTAAAATTGAAAAACTTTGAGTGTTTAACTAGAAAAAAACATTTATTACATCAATTACGAAGTGGTATAGTGGTCAAAAGTTTGACAAATTAATATGTTTGTGATATAGTTTGAAATGGAAATTTAATATACATTTGGGGTCGAAATAAAATAAAAGACGTCTTAAAATAGTTTACCATATGCTGCTGCTGATTATTATTATTACTAATACTAATGATAATAACAGCAATAATAATAACGAAACAACAACAACAATAATAGTTTGGATCTTATTTTCCGAAATTTCGTCCCGCAGGAGTTCTTCTACACGCCAGTAAATTTACTCACATGGGGCTCTCGCTTTTAAGCGAGCATTGAAATCATCGCGATGGGCGTGGTATGAACCGCGACCTTGGGATCGGAAGGCCAACGTCTAACAGTTATTGTTAAAATTAATGAAATTTCAACATCGAATATTAAAAAAATGACTGCAATTAAAACAAAATCGTAAGGAAAAAGGTACATCAAAGCACCCACACGGCATAGTAAATAGTTATCCAAGAAACAGAAGATAACCTACAAAGACAGAGAGTTGATTAAGCTAAAATGCTGTGCATTATAATTTAACTATATCTAAAACTAAATCTAAGTTAATAGCAGTAAAAGGGAAGAATCTGGTTACATCGAAGATGCTAATAAATGAGAAAATCTTGGAACAAACATCCCACTTCAGTTATCTAGGATGGAATATTAGTTTTAAATTTGACAAAGACTTGACACTAAAGTTAGCAGATTTCAAACTATTTTTGGAGAAGGAAGAAGAACACACATTAACTTAAACTTTTTTTGTGGGGAGGGACGGGTTTTAGGGACACCCCGCTCAGTAACGGTATACCCACACTTCCACTTGTTAGTATCGTTGGTTTGATTTGTTTCTCGTCCGACAGGCAAAGCTGGCATGCGAGCGATGAAATATTACTTATCCCGGACACGACTTGCTCCACGAGTAAGCCGGTGGTTAATCGTCAATTTCATGTAACTATAGAAAACATCTATGTAATATGTTTGCGGTTAGTAGTATATGTCTAGGGCAATTAGAATGCCTTTCATTCCCAGATAGCATTCTTATTGTTGTAATGTTCCCAGGAGCAATTATTCCAGAACGCCAAGCTCATTTTAGCTGTTTTCGCAAGTTGTTCTTATTCTTCAGGTTGTTAACTATAATCTCGCTGTTCGTCGTGATCACACAGTAAACCCATCTTGGGGTAGCTGCACAAGGGAAGGTTATCTTCTCCCGAGTATGACTCCGAATTGAGGTTAAGAACAACAGCAAAAGATCATGTAGTCATTAAAGGGAATAAATAAGAAATTATACAATAAAATATTATCCCAGTTTACTATAAGATTGATGAGAATAAAACAAACTGCAAAGAACACGTTGATAGAGTGCCAGAATTGAGGACAAGCATAAAAGGGGAAAGATCACGTATACAGTCTACGTAAATGAAATTCATGAGATATGATGTACCTAACAGGGTTCATTAAAGAGAATAAAATGAAACAATAAGAATATTCTTTCAATTAACTTAAGATTGATAAGAAATAAAACAAACTGAAAAGATCACGAGTGCCAGATAGTAGATAAACAAAGAAGATATTAAATTACCAACCACCAGGGAATGAATATAGCGTTGGAATACGATGGCAGGAGAAACTGAAAACCTGGAGAAAAGCCGCTCCTGCGCCGCTTTCTCCACCAAAAATCCCACATCTGGTTGATGGTATACTGTTTTTTTTTAATGTTTGTTATAGCGGATGTGCAAGAGAGACTATTGCTTAAAACAGTTTTAGATTCGTCGAGAAAACATAATCAATCTAGTTTATTTATTATTCTTCCGCAAGCTGCAAAAACACAATCAGAATGAGAAAAAAATGTAAATCACACTGGAGTATGTTACTTTAAGTGAAGTTCATAGCACCTTGGTTTTACTGGTAAAATTCAAATCACGTGGGAAATTTCATGATCTAGTAGCAACAATTTCGTACATCAAATTGATGAGCAGCGGCAACAATAACCAATGTTTTTGTTTGGGATCTTGACCATGATATTGCTATTTTTGTTCCGAATCTTTCCAAAATATATTTGGAATTTTAATGTCATTATCAAAATTTGTAAGAAAATGTGTATAAAGGTAATATGAAATTACAATGTTTTCGCAATAATTATTCGTTTTACGGGGTTTATTTGTGTAAATATAGCTCAGTTCCTTACCTTTATTTTTGTTTTAATAACAAACTTGTGCAGTAACCCGTTGGTCTTATTTTCTTCACCAGATTTGCCCTGTTCTTGGAAATACTCTACCCATATAGCTCCACAGCCTTATTCCCTTGCTCAATAAGGGCAGTACATTTTGGTTTGTTGCTGATGTGAATATACAATAAACATAATATTTACTCTCCGTTCGAGTAATCAGCAATCTGGCTTTCCACCCAGAGATTTCGACTTCGATTCCGGTTGAGGCGGGGAATTTTTCTTTAGCTATAAACATTCCCCATCAAAGAGCCTGTAAGCATGCATGTAAGAGTGAATATGCGCACGTATTTGAGTGTTTAATAGTATATTATTCTAAAAGCCTAACGTTAATAAACCGTACAGTCCAACGAGAAAACGCCAGCAATAGTTTCTGAAACAAAGCACTGATATGACCGTATACATTACTGGCTTTGTAAATGAAACATTACAACTTTTTGCAAAGCAATTTCATATTATTCTAAAAATTGATTGTCTGACACCTCTTTGCTTCGCCTCGGAACGTCCTCTGTTTGTTAGTTAGGTTTTGGGTGCCAAACTTTTGACACATTGGCAATTGGCCACTCAGGTAAAATGTTTCCGTTTCCCACGTTTTTCGTTGCTCACTGTGTTCAATCCGATAAGAGGCCTGGTAGGAGTGAAAAACAACTAGTAAGGGGATCTACCAAAAATAAACAAATAAAATCACTATAGGGAACCAAAGGCATCCGCACATTTTTTCTCGACCGTGCATCTCTAAATATACAAGAGCGCCATCCTAGAATCGTCAGTGTAGGATAGTAATAAATAATGAGAATATTGGAAAATAGGCTATACTCAGTCTCTGACAAGGAGCAGTCTACTGATTCCAAACTTGGCGTTTCGTTTGGTAGCAAGGATAGTGCCCGAGTTGATTTACCTCGCAGAATTTGAAAAGAGTTTAGCCCAAATTTTAGATGGATGTAAAAATTATCTTGAAATTTAAGATAATTTTTACATACATCTTATACCCCTGACTTCTATATGTTCCCCAATCTAAGAAAGCTTCTTGATAATAAGTAATTTTCGTCCAATGAAGAACTTCAGCAACTCTGCTGGTTAATTTAAAAGTTCTATATTTCTGTATAGATTTTTCTTAAACTTTAACTGTGACTCTACTGCTATGTTAATATAAATACCAAATATCAATCAATTTGGATAAATTCATCACGTATATAAACTATTTAATATCTTTTATTATGTAAATATATTGCACAGTCAGAATGTTCCACTCGTCTCAAAGTTTGAAAAAAATCGACGTTATTTTCTGACATGGAGCTTTGAACCACACAGAAAAACTTTAAACGGTGATATTTCAATAAGTTTGACTACTGAATCATTATAGTTTTTAAAAGGTGAGAAACTTTAATCTCTAATAATAATTTACACACACACATACATACAATAGCTACTATTTCTACACATTCTGAGAAAGTTTAGTTGCATTTAAACAAAAACTGACACGCGTGGAACATTTTGTAAATGTGAAAATGTAATTTTGAGGAAAACGCTGTTTAATGAAATAGAGGAAACATGTGTATTGAAAGGGGGCCAACTTAATGTTGATTCTGTATGGATGCCGAAAGGCTCGAACATCTATTTGGTATAAAATGCAATTTTTGATTTTGTTGATTATTGTAGTGAAGTTATGTATGTGTGTGAAGCAGGAAAGGATTCCACACTGTAGCCATTAGCTTATTGTACATCAGACCCCAGGAGTATAGGAAGAAATGAGGGTAATATCAACGGGCGGCCGAAAATGGACGGCGAGGGAAGAGCAGTTCTTTGTCTCGATGTGGGGAGCGTGAGGAGCCCGGACCACAGGTCTGACGGAACTCCCTGGATATGCAGACGATTTCCAACGTCATTCCGCCACCGATAGCTGTACTTCCAGAGCGCATTCACCACCAAGAAAGTGTGCCACAACTTCAGTCCTCGCCAACACTTACAACCCTGAAAGAGACCGGTTGGATCAAATGTAGATGAAATGAAGGGACAGGAGGGAATAAGGAACCTCCCTAGTATTCTCCTATGCCCCGGGAAAAACCCCAGGAGAATCCATGGGTCAGAGAGGACGGTCGCAGGAATCAATTCCATGATTGGCAGTCTCAAATGAAATGCGTGAGTCGTCTGACTGATTGTAGTGGAATTTCACTTCAAATGAGTTTTTAGTTGAAGCGTATTTTGTAAGTATACAAAAAGTTGATTTACGTAACAGAATAAAGGGCGGCACATAGCTGGAGCAGATGCACTAATGCCAATAGAGGTTATGCTGAAAGGCAAGAACAATTTAAACATTTGCCGCATCATTTTGCGCTTAATTCCAAGAACTTTTCAAATGACCTTCACACCTAAGCGTCACACATGGTCTTCTCTGCAAAGCGATAAGGCTGCGATTTGCCTTTGTTGTAGATACTAGAATGCTTTAACACCCACATGGTCTTGAACCCAGGATAGAACAATTCTACTCTGACCCCGCATACAGTCAAGAACGCTGACCCCTAGGCTACTGCTGCATATTCATGAGTTAGGAATAAAATTACTATGTACCTACTCCCTGGTAACTGAGGCTTTGTTTTTCAGACTAGAATAATTATGCCCTCTGGAGCCTTACATACGAGAGGTACATTGTATTAGAAGATTCTAAATTAATTCATATTTGCTCTTTATGTCCTTTGGTTTGAAAATCTATTATCCATTTACTTCCAAAAGACCATTGCTTTATTTCAATTCGATTACAGTGGGAGAGAAAAGGATTTTTGGTAGGGGTGAGGAAAGGCTTTTACTAAAGTCTCGTTACGAATTCCAACTGTATGAAAAGATTTCAGTTGGAGTGCCTGAAAATGCGGGAGAATTAAGCTCCTGCGGTAACGAATGGATTATTGTTTCTCTCTGGCATTTTTTTCTTATTCTTTAATTAGAAATGGAAGCTCCCACACCACCTCGATTTCAAAATCGCCTCTAATTAAGCAAATTTCAGTAACGAATTAGAAAGGAAAGTAAGTATTTTTCTCAATGTAGCCATTGAAAGTGTAGTGGTGTAAACTTGTTCTCATTTGGCACGTTAAATTATATTTTTGATGCATGGGTATAAAACAAAGCGACGTTAATCCTTAATTAGTTAGTTCAATTAATGTGAAGCTACGGGTTTTTTGTAGGACGTATAATGGCATTCCTCTGAGCAATCTGATTCAAACCTATGCATATCAGTTCTTCACATTTAGTGGTGGAATATATCAATGTGAAATTACTAATTTTGAACTGTGTCTTTTCTTTTGTATTTCGGAGTCTGCTTCTCATTGTTTTCTTCCTTTAGCGAGATATTACTTATCCCAAATGTATTTCCAACTTTCTAATAAGCCGCACTAAGCTTTTAATCCCTAAATTTCTCTTAGTCGTTTAAAATTAATTCGTTCTCATTCATTGTAGATGTAACTTCAAAAGAAATTGCAGACGTTAGACCAGACCTAGGGAGCTTTCTTGAGCGCATACACTGCCACTCCTTTCTTATCCACTTCACCGCGCCTGCTTAACTGTGCACTTGACAAACGATAGACAACAAGCAATCAGTGACGCTACAGTGATAGCAATTATCAGTATGCAAAAAGATATGAAACTATATTTATTCCATAGTAGATGCCCCAGTGCAGTTAGCATTACAACTATAACGTTTTTCAAATAGGAAGAGTTCTACGCTGCAGCGAATGAGATGCGTTATCGTGCTCTGCGTTGCTAGGTCGCTAATCCCACTCTTTTCATATTTCCCTCTCACTCGCACATTGAGCATACAAATCTGCCTGGCGATATGTTTATTCATATGTATTATGAAAACTATTTAAGATAAAAACCTGCGGTTTTTTTACGGCTCTACTAGGAACATTACTCCCTATCTTCTCGTGAAATATTTTTTGTAAAAGTTGAGTAATTTATTATTTATGAGAGACGGAATCGTTTGGCGCGTTACTCCCCACTTAAGCGGAAATGTAACTTGTCAACACAGGAGCACTCCGATTGGTACTCAAGGACAAACCTCATTCCATTTGAAAGTCACTATAATTATATTACAGAGCAATAATGCAGTAACCCTGTAAAAATAACGCGGAAAGGTGGATTGCAATCTAACCAAATGATGCCAGCCGCTGCATACTCCAAATTGAGCGATTTTTCAGGTTGCATTGTTGCGGTATTTGGCTCCACATGTACATGTGAGCAGTTATTTTCTAGTTTAAATGACGATAACCTAGTATTCATATTGTGCCTTTTTGTGCGAGATATTGATAAGCGAGATATTGATAAATTAGGCCAAACAAAAAGTGTCAGCGTTCTAATGTATATCAAGATATACTTTGATAATTCCACTCGCCTTTAAATTGACTGGTTCGGCCACAGATATACTTTACCTGCCGAGCAACATTCTTGATAGCAATTCCAGGTGGAACGTGGAAACGTTACACTTCCCTTCAGTTTACCAGTTCCCTAGGGCTACATTAAACATATTTTATCATTATTTGACTGACACTCTTCTTTATTGAGCAATTACTTCAGGAAGCTGCAGTAAGGTTGAAACATTTAATAGTATAGTCGGGGTTTGAACCTCGGATCTCCTGGTCTCCTCCAGTTGCTCTAACCATCGAGCTACAAGGAAGTTAATGCTGCACTGACATGTGTATTGGTAGCTCAGTACTACAGCAACTGGACGGAGAGCAGGAGATCCGTGGTTTAAATCCGAGGTAAGGCATTGGATTTTAAGTCTGTCTCTGCCTTCCCAATTCCTGTCCTACACACGGCTGGTGTGAGGAAAACAATACATTATTTCACAATTACTTTAGATTTATCTTTTGTAAACACTGATAAGTCCAATAGTTTCGTCTGTGAAGTAGATATATTGAATAATCTTTGCATATGTTTATTTTTTAACATTCCAAGTTACAAAATTAAATTACAGCAACTATTTAATTTGCTTGGCTATAGAACATACAACTCCTAGTTATTTTCTTCCTTTAGTTCCTACGTCTCAGCCAGTACTAACCATTTCCCTCTGACATTTCCCAAATAGTTTCTTTTAGCTCTTTTACAGTAACAATGTTTCTATTCAGTTTTTTCCATGTTTGTTGCTAAACATATTCTCTGCTTATCTTTGTTTGGTTACAATATTAATATAATATACAATGAGAAACTGTGTTCAATTCACCACACATTGGAAAATGTTCTTTATCTTTATCGTGCAATTGGCTTAAGCTTCTAGCTCCTGTTCTTGCGTCAGTGTTATGTACCTGTGGTTACTTTTCCCTCCACCAAACTGTTTTATTTGCTACAGCGATGAGTAAGAAATGTGTATGAAATATAGCATTCCTTTTAGATGTTGATGGAAAGCATTGTGTAATAGAAACTCGTCAAATATCATTGAGACTGCTATACATAACGTATTTTTAGTTTGTTATTTATATTTTTCTCTGCGTTCTGCCACTATTTTGCAGTATTAACATCTTGGCAGCACTATACAATTTTGTGGTTCTTAATTTATTTCAATTAAAGCGTCGATTCATAGTCATTTTCGAGTTTCTTGACTTTTCTTGCTTGGTTTTCTGAGCTTTACAATCTTTGTTGTGCTGCTCCTCAGTCATCCTTTTCCTTGCAACTGATTTTTGCGTCTGTTTTTGCGCACATTCTCATGCTGTTATGAGATTTTATTTATACGTGCTCTGCCCTTGTTTGACGTTTTCTCTTCTTTTCGAAAGGGATTCTGTCTGCAAAAGGAATTCTGGAAGGGTTTGAGCACAAAGCTGAAATGCGACACTTTGCATGACAAAACAGCATTTCTTCTGAGCTTGGACCACAACGGTGTGGTAATCCGTGAGATTACTGTACGAGAACCCGACATTAAACATTCACATCATGAGCTCTTTTCTGTAGGAAAATCTCAGGAATTAACGCGTTCTACCTCTCAGATAGCAGCCTCTAGAGAGTACACAATTTACATCTAATGTGCTTACACTTATATTTAACTCTTGTTTACTAAACGCAAGAACCAAGAATTTTGAAGCTTATTAGTTTTAACTGCTTCGCCGCAATCGACTGCGTGGATTTAGCACTAATGAGAAAACTAGCTATATGTCAGCAGCATTAACGCAACTTCTAACAGGAGGTGGTGACATCTACTGTGATGATATACCCAAAGTTCCGTAGAGTGGTGTATCCAAGAACCATCAAGTCCCTAAAGTAGTTATTCTAGAACAGTCTAAACTCATCAGAAAGCTTTGGACATGCCTTTAGGTTAAGTTAACTTCTACTATAGTAGTACATTGTTTACAAGCGAGCGGATAGGAGGGAGGAAGCAGTGTCGTGCACTACTGCGTATTAAGTGTAAGTGAGTACAGAAGTAAGAACACAGTTCTGCAGTAAACATGAGCTTTATTACAAAATATAAATAACATGAACTATAATAATTCTGTGCTGTAACAGATTAAACAATTAGTTAAATATGTGCCTTACGTGCATGGACAACTATTGCAATGGATTACAATACATTTTCTGAATTTTTTAAAAGCAAAACGTCTTCTATTGAACTTTGTATCTTCAGAAGAGGTTGTACATCTACTGGTCGTTTGATTGGAGTGAGTGACTGCAGTGCTTGGGGAGGGGGAGATCCCATGAAACCTTGTATGCTAGTAACCTTTTTCCAGAGAGGATAACCAAATTATAACCGTGTCCGAAGCCTGCTCATCAGTATTTTCATAAGGTGGCATATTCTATTCTGATAAGAGCTACAGAGATTTTTTTTATTCTTTCTTGTAGTTTAACGTCTTTTAACCTGGTAGGGCATATAGGGCATATGATGCTGAAATAAGCCGGGGTCCAGTGAGTTTAAGGGGCACTGGGTGTGATATTTCAAGGTCCCACATTATTATATGGATCTATTTTAAAACTTTTATTGTGATTGCACTGCTATCCAGTTTAAAAATTAACCATCATTTTTAAACCAAAATGAATTCAATACTTCTAGAGCTGTAAATTATTTTATAACTTTTATTATGTAAATATTCCATTTAATCACAATGTCCCATGTGTCTCATAATATGAAAAAGTTGGTAGTAATTGAAACTTTGAACACAAATAAAGGTAATATGAAAATACATGCTAATTCAATATTATGAGCGACTTCTAAATTGTTTATACATATATAAGCAAATCTAGTCCTTAAATATAATATGTTTTAATAGACAGTTTTTAAAATTATTAATATTTATAGCATGTAATTTGTTCTGTGGAATCTCGCTGTGGATAGTAATGCTCATAGGAACAATAACATTTTGAATGTGTGAAAATGAAGTTATATAAAAAACGCGTATTATGAAATAGTGTGTTAAGATTCGGCGTAATAACGATATTTTAATAAATATATAGCTCCTAGCAAGGGGCAAGGCACTGTATTCGCCTAAAGGTTCCAACAAATGGTAAAAAATTCACCCCCAGTGTGACTTAAAGCTAACCGACATTTGTTTTCCCAGGATAAGCGAAACTCTCAGAAAAAAGAAAGAAAAAATCATATCTGGGTAACTAATTCTAACCGAGATTTGAGCTATGGACCTGTTTAATCTGCAATAGAAGCGATTTTGTATTTTCAGCTACGTGTCCCAGATAATCTCTAATAATGTCTTCATAACTGAAAAGTAAATATCTTCCAAATAAACATGACGTGAAAGATATTTTAAAATTTCAGTTTGGGGCTCTTACACTTTATCACCAAATTTTATCCCATTTCAATGAATGTTGCATAGTCAGGAATTACTTTTGGTTCTTTATTTTTAGAAAAAGACCTTTGTGTCTATGGACAGCATAACCCAAAAACGAGAAGTCGTTTAAAAACCAAACTTGGTATTTAAATTCAGTTATCTTTCAAGGATGCGACATGAAGTTTTTGAGGAAAATTCCCCACCCGCAACTACACTTTCCATGGAACATTTTGATTTTTTCAAAATTAGCTCTGGCTTTATTAAAACACAGCATGTTTAACATGTACATCTTTTTTGTCATGAAAATATTTGAATTTTCTGGGAATAGCCCTAAAACCTCAACATTAATTTTTTCTCAGAAGGCAATCTTTCGCTTCATATATATTTCTGTATATTATTTCATATATATACTCCTGGTTATGCACAGAGAACCGAATTTCAAAATTTTCATATAGCGACTATCTTTCAAAATATTTTACTAACTCTTTAGCGTAGTGCATTCCCTTATTACCCCTCTACTTACAAGGAAGCAAGAAATAAGACCACTTCTGTTAATATTTATTTCGATTAGCATGATGTAAATAAAAGAATAATCTTTGGAAGCATAGTAAGTTGTTAGAGAAAGTCTTGTGAATGGTGCATGTGCATTTATTTTACCACGGTCTGTCAAATATTACCGATTTAATTTTCTCCACATTACTAGTGTTTAACTCCCGCTTTTATTACGTATGGTACCGCACGCGCTGACATTGATAATAGGAGATAGACCACTGGTGGAGTGCGAAAGTGGGAAAATCGGAGAAAACCCGCTCGATACACCATCACAAATGCCACATGCGGTTGCCTGGGATCGAACCCTTGGTGAAAGGGGGTGGTCTAATCACGGCGCGTCCCCAAAGCATATTTAGGACTCAAACAATTGCCCATTCTGTTATTCATTAAAGAAGCCGTATAAACAATGTATTTGCCAAAGAATAATATCAATCTAGAAAGGCTTTTTGACGATCTTCCTTTGCTTGGAATTCAAATAGCTTGGAATGTAATTTTCCAGCTAGCGTTTGTATCTTTCTTTTGAAATGTTTTGCTGTATAATGGCAGTCAGTCCCGGGCGAGAGGATGTATTGCAAAGGGAGTGTGGTGTTTGGAATCGCTGATGAAGTTAGCTTTCTTGTACTCTTCCTTTCACAAAGCCAAGCCTTTGTTCGACACCCGCTCGTTACTCTGCAACATTTGAGAGGACGCTACGTATGTAAACAAGTGGCACACCCAAAAACACACCCTTTTTCCTCCTAGAAGGAACTTTAGCAGCATTTTCAAAGATATCTTCCGCCAGCTAACCTTAACATATTAAAGCCACCATTGCTGAGCACTTACAGGAAGCACATTAGAACATAATGAAATCGTGATTTTCTCAAATTAGACGGAAATTTTCCACGTACACGTTTTCTGTTCCTCTTTGTATACTGTACTTCTTGCCGAGAATATGGAGCTAATTTCATATTTCATTTCAAGTGTACCTAAGTGCAGCTGTTGTAGACACTATTTAAAGCAGAGCATTTAGCTGCTTTTATTTTTCCATTTCACAGTTCTGCGTTCCATGTAGGTCTTTAACTTGGCACTCTCGCGCACCTTTCAGTTTTACCTTTGTACTCTCAGCTGTGGAGGAAACTTCTGACGTTAGTAACCAGTTATCTACAGGCCGTGAACCAAGAACACTCCAAATGCATAACGGTGGAGAAGAATATTTAGAACATTACAAACACATTAGTTGACAGAATTTAAAAAGTGTGGAATCAGATTAAACACGATATTGATACTGATTATGGAAATCGTTTGCATAATTATCAAAGGGCTATTTTCACACTGATTTCGAAGACTGAGCTGCAAGTTTTACTTTTCCTATACGTCCTATGTACACAGTGTACAGTGAAGGTATTGTATTCTATTCAAAATTAGATACCCAGACTTCACCGGAAGTATATGGGCAAAAAAGCATTCTTAGAAAAAGGTCCACATGTAAGGCTGTGGACAGCATATATAAAAAATTAAAGTACCGTTAACTACCAAACTTGGTATTTAAGTTTGGTATGTTCGAAGATACCCAAGAAAATTCCCCACCCCAAACCATCGTTTACATGGAAATATATTTGAACATTCTGTTTTTCTCAAAAATGGCTCTAACGATTTTCATTAACATACCGTATGTTAAACTATTTACATCACAAATAAAATGTATATCCTGAATGTTCTGAGAATAAATTTTGAAGACCTGTATATTCTGGATGAATGTTGCTGAATTTTGCATAACTGGTAAACCGTAAGATATATAAGCAAAAATTTACTACACAAAACATGAGGATCTCGTTAATGTAATGGACATTTTTGTTGCAGAGTTGGCCGTTTACAAGATATTCCTTGTTATTGTTTTCTCTTTTAAACTAAGCATCTTCTCAAACGGGGCCCCCCTTTTCGTTTCATTACCCTTTTGCTTTTCTCGAAATGCAAAGCGAATCGAACTTCAATTGTTCACATAGCGTCCGGCTTTTAAAAGTTTCGACTATCGCTTTAGTCTGGTGAATTTCTTATCTCCCTTCTGCTTTTAAGGAACTAAGTATTAGCAATAATTCTGTTAAAATTTATCTCGTTTAGCATGTTGTAGATAGAAGAATAATTTTTTGTAAGAATAGTTGTTTTTTTCAGAACAAACAGAAAAAGTAATGTGAATACAACACTTCAGATTTTTACGTTGAAAAACCATCGCATACTAAAAAATACTCTAAAATATACTCGTGACTCACACCATATGGTCTCCATCCCATAGAAAAAATTAAAGCTTTAGGTTGTAAAGACTGGTGTAAGTAAAATTATTATGAAAATAATATTACTGTTCATATTAGACCAAATATTTAGTTAATCTCTGTCTTTTGCTCAACGATCAGGTATCTGGTACTATGCCAGGCCCTAATAATGAACTTTTCTCGCACCGAGGCTACAAGTATCAGTGCGCAAGACCGCACTAAAGATAACTTACAATACCAGTATTTAAGAAAGGGGATAAAGCTTGTTATAATAACTATAGGCCAATCAGTATAATTCCAATAATAGGCAAGGTATCTGAAACACTATTATGTAAACAAATTGTTACTTAAAATAAGAACTATAGCTTTCCTGGCGACGTGTTAATTCAAGATCTTCTCGGGCTTCTAGCCAGGTAAAAAACTTGGTTTGACACCAACGTTTCGAAGAAGTGCATCTTCCTCGTCTTCAGGGTGAACTGATGGTTTGAGCTTGCCAGTCTCCGCAAGCTCAAACCATCAGTTCACCCTGAAGACGAGGAAGATGCACTTCTTCGAAACGTTGGTGTCAAACCAAGTTTTTACCTGGCTAGAAGCCCGAGAAGATCTTGAATTAAATTGTTACTTATTTTGAAACCAACTTGTTGTTTAATAAAAACCAATTTGGTTTTAGACAAGATAATTGTACAATAAAGGCCATTACAAACATTGTGAAACGATGCTATGAAAATATTAATAATGGTAATATTGTATCAAACAGGCTTTTTGATCTCTTCAGAGCCTTTGCCACTGTCTCATATAATATTCTCTTAGAGAAACGTAACTTTTATGTTTTTCAGAATAATAGCATTCAATTTTTAAGGTCCTATTTAGCAATGGGAATCAGGCAAGTTATTTTAACTGTTTATCTGAGTTTAAATTTGTAATTTATGGAGTTCCTCAAGGGTCAATTTTTGGACCTGTATTTTTTATAATTTATATTAACGATCTTCCTGCCTCAATCTGTGATGAAAATTTTACTCCCTATCTTTATGCAGATGATTTAGCAATTACTTTCTCTGAAAAAGATGAACATATATTAAGACCTAAAGTACACATGGTAACATCAGTTGTAAACATTTGGTATAATGCCAATAATTTGAGCATAAACAATGAAAAAAATTACTGATATTCAATACAAATTTAACATTGGTTGTTTGGAAGCTCATTAAAATTTCTAGGTATTCATACTGATTCTGACTTTGGATGGTCAACGCACATTAATCATATTTTTAAAAAAAATCACAACTGGAATTTTTATGCTTAGAATCTTGAGCTATGGTATCACTAAGGATGTACTGATGGTGTATTATGCTCATGTTTATTCGCATGCTAACTATGGTTTGTTTCTTTGGCGGAATCACTCCTTGGCAACGAAAATCTTTTATTACAAATAAATCTGATGTGTTCCATTCACAAACTTTCTCTACATCTCTGCAAGAAATTATTCTATATACTTCATCTAATCGAGAAAAATTAGCAGAAATAGGCTTATTATTTGCTTCCTTGTAAGTAGAAGCGAAATAAGGCAGTACCATAGGTTAAAGTGATAGTCAAAAGCTGGTTGCTATGTGACTGAAGTTCATTTGTTGTATGGACACGAGTTCACAAAGTCCTGTATGAGAAAAGTATGTTTTTTTTATAGCTGAAACCAAAAACAAGGAATATCTTACAAACAAACAACTCCACGAAAATAATGTATATATCATAAATTGTGTGTTTTAAAGTGCTCTACATTTGTTTGTGGTAAATTTTTGTCTATCTTTTACGGTTTAGCAGTTATGCAAAATTCCGTAAAATTGCCCCAGAATAAAGTAGTCTTCAGAGACTATTTCCAGAAAATTCGAAATATACATTTTATTTGTCAGGTAAATATCTTTAATATACAATATTTTAATCAAAATTGTTGGAGCCATTTTTTAGAAAATCAAAATTTTTGAAAAAAGTTCCATGTAAAGGGCAGTCTGGGGTGAGGGGATTTTTCTCAAAATGTTCGTGTCGCATCCCTGGTATTTTACCGACTTTTTGTTTTTGAGTTATTGGACACACGGACACACTGACACACGGACACACACACACACACACACACACACGGGCCTTTTTCTGAAAATAGTTTTTTTGGCTACAGGGGACCCTAAAACATATATTTCCGGTGAAATCTCGGTATAGATTTGTTTGGTGGAGTGCAATACCTTCTCTATACACTATGTATATAGTACGTATAGAGAAAGTAAAAAGGCTATGAGATTAATTTGTGGAGTTGATCCAAAAGAACATCGTAAACCACTTTTTATTGATTTAAATATCTTAACTTTGCCATCAATGTATGTGCTGAACTGTCTCTTATATGTTAAGGAACATTTTAGCAGTTTTACAGTTTGTTCGAATGTTCATAATTATACAACACGAAACTGTCAGAACTTATACATAAACACATTTAAACATACGAAAATTCAAAACAGTTTTATAGTTGTTTCCGTTAAACGTTATAATATTTTAACCAAAGATTAAGAGAGCTCCCTATTTCAATTTTTAAAAGGACCATACGCCATACATTAGTGGCTAATCCATTGTATTCTGTGAATGATTTTTATAATTTAGCTTGGTAACTTTTAATTTATGACGTTGCTATACTGTGATAGTTGTTGACAATAAACACTGTCTGCCTGCCTGCCTGCCTGCCTGCCTATCTATCTATTAGTTATTATATAGCGAAGACAATGTCGCTAGCGGATATTTCATTTTTGTTTTCCCTAGCACGTATATATGTGCAAGTAGTAGTACAGAATATATTGTATTCCACCCAAAAGTTCGATAAAGAGGTTTTACCCGAAGTAACATATTTTGAAGACTCCTGATTAAAAAACATGTTTAGAAAAAGGTGAATATATGTTTGTGGCTAACTGTGTGCACCATAACTCAAAAATGAAAAGACCTTTAAATACCAAACTTACTATTTATGTTCAGAATCTTCTACGGACATAACACATAGATTTGCACAAAAATTACGCGTCCCCAAAATACCCCTTTACATGGAACATGCTTAGAAATGTTCGATTTTCTAAAAAGTGGCTCTAATGATGTTGCTTGAAGTGCCGTATATTAAGGATATTTACATACAAACAAACTGTATACCTTGCATTTCTTGAGACTAGCCTCTGAAGTTCTCTCAATTATGAATGGGTATTTGCATAACTGGTAAACTACATGAGATAGACAGAAACTTACTGCACTAAAAATGTAGATGTCATTAAAACATGCAATTAAAATCACAGTTTTGTGTGGAGCTAACCATTTCGCAGATATTCCTTGTTTTTGGTTTCATTTTTAAAATATTTATAATTGTCTCAAACGTGAAGTCCTCATTCGGTTCATCTAGCATTTGTTATATTCCTGGTCATGGAAGGAAAACCGAGTTTCTATGACAATCACATAGCGTCTGCTGTTTAAAATATTTGAACATTGATTTAGCCTAGTATGATCCTTATTTCCTTTCTACTTATGAGTAACAAAGAATAAGATCATTTCTGGTAATGTTTCTCTTGGATAACATGATATATATATTAAAGAATAACTCTTCTTAAAACTAGTTAGCAGAAAAGACAGAGAAAGTCGTTTGAAGGAACACATCGCATCTTCTACTGAAGAGATAAGAATTGCTAATTTTGATAGGTTTTCTCGTTTATTATTTTTTGAAACGAGGATATGTGCAAGGGATTAAACATTGTTAGTGAATCATTCTAATTTGTAAATAATTCTGTTATTTACCAAGGTAGCAGTAGTTTTTATTTTCGGCCAGCTTTCAATAAAAAAATCTCATCTTGATCTGTAACATCAATTTGAAATTGAGCCCTTTACATTTTTAATATAATACTCATTCATGTTACACGTGGTCTTAAAGATTCCAATATTAGATCTGGTACTAATGCAACTTCAATAGGACTCCAGACCTATACATTATGTATTGAGAAGGTATCAATGATAAAAGGATCGCCCTTCGTGGTGTAATAGTTACCATACTGACTTCATATACCCAAGGTCGCGGGCTCAATTCCGGCGGAGACGATGAATTTTTTCGGGTGTAAAGATCTTTATCATGTCTTCCTTCGGAAGGGAAGTAAAGCCGTTGGTCCCGTGTCGTAGATTTACGGCACGTAAAAGAACCTCAAACCTGATATAGAGGCATCTAAGTAAAATTAAGCGGTCTTTCACGCCCAATTTAGAATGGGACCTTGAGAACCACAGTAGTTACAGAGCGTCCATAAATAACACGCCGTTTACATTTATTTACAATATTAAGGTACCAATCAAATACAAATTATTCCAATTATAATAGGTATAAATTTCAAATGAAGAAGAAAAAAAGGAAGCATTTGCAAATTATGGTATAATTTGGGGTATATCAGTTTTTGATTACCGAAAATTCGATATCGAGATTTCACCGGAAATACACATTTTAGGGTACCTGTATCCAAATATGACTTTTTACTTTATCTACACGTACCATGTACATAGTGTATAGAGAAGGCATTGCATTCAAATAAATAGTTCAATGCTGAGATTTCACCGGAAATAGATGTTTTAGGGTCCCTTTGTCCAAAAAAAGCACTTTTAAAAAATATCCGTGCGTGTGTCCGTGTATCCGTGTGTCCGTGTGTCGAAACGTCAGTAAAACACCAAACATGGTATATAAGTTTAGTATCTTCAAAGCATGCATTTTTAGAAAAAGATCTGTGTGTCGTGTGACTGTCAACACGATAACTCAAAACGAAAATTTGGTAAAATACTAAACTTGGTATTTAAATTTAGTATTTTCCAAGGATACGGCACAAAGATTTCGAGAAAAATCCCTTCAACTTCCCTTTACATGGAAAAAATTCGAAAATTTTAATTTTCTCAAAAATGACTAACAATTTTGATTAGAACACCTTATATTAAAGATATTCACATAAAAATAAAATTTATATCCTGAATTTTTTGGGAAGAGCCTCTGGAGACCTCTTTATTTTGGATGAATTTTGCTATATTTTGCATAACCGTAAGAGATAGACAAAAATTTACCTTACTAAAAATGTAGCTCCCGTTAAAACATACAATTTACATCATGTACATTTTTTTCGTGTAGTTGCTCATTTTTGAGAAATTCCTTGTTATCACTTTTAGTTTTAAAATACTTAACACTTTTCACATATGGGAATTTGTCAACTCCTGGTCATGCAAAGAAACGGATTTCATCAACATGGCAACTAGGTTTTAAAATATTTGACTACCACTTTAGCCTAGTGTATTCACTTACTTCCCTTCTACAAGGAAAGAAGTAATAAGGCCATTTCTGCTAATGCTTATCTCGATTAGGATGAAGTAGATAGAAGAAAAAACATTTTAATAATAATTTGTTTTCAAGATGGAGAGAAAGTTACGTGAATGGAACACACCACATTTTTTGTATTTTTTGTCAGGATAAGAAATGGCACATCACAGCTCGGCATAAAAAATTACCTATTTTTTGGGATGCTACCATACATAAATGTTTCACATGGCAACTGAAATGACATACAAAACATACATCATACAATGTGTAACAGCTATAGCTGCAAATATTTGACACCGGCTAATGAAAAGTAAATACAACAGATTGCCCTAGTTTACATTTTGATTTTTAAGATTGCATATGCTGTGCTTCACTGGGATGTAATTCGCCCTGTATTACACCTGACTAATGGAGGAGAGAAATGTGACGAAGAAATCTGCTTGAAAGGAAGTGCATTTGTATTACAGAAATATCTCTCAGGCCGGAATACTTCGTAATTCATGTGATTCCATCGCATTGTTTTCAGCTAGTGTCAAAAATAGCTGTGTTTATTCTCCTAAATCTCCAGCATTTTATATTATTATAAACTGCAGTATCTAAAGTGTTTTAAAAATCTCCTGTTTTGGAAATTCAAATAATGAATGAAAATAAAAACAACTAAGAAGTCGAAAGTAATTAATCGAAAGAATACATAACCTAGACAGCGTTCATTCTCTCAAATTTAGTGCAAAAGCAATTTATAATTTGTATCCCTTATAATCGGCACGCTTTCCACAATTCTAATGCTTTGTGAAAATAGTTGTGCTAATGAGTGTAGTAATTATAGTGGTAGCAGTGTTGTTACCGTTTGTATACTAGTGGTATTGGTGGTGATGGTCTTAATAGTAGCAGCACATTAGCAGTGATGATGGTGGCGGTAGTAGTAATAATATTGATGTAACTAGGCATTGTAATATGGGTGATATAATAGTAGTTTTGTTAGAGGTGGTAGTGCTGGCGATAGTAGCAGTAATACTCATATATTACGGTAGTAATAAAACGACAACAGAGATAATAGCAGCTTCAGTAGCATTAGTATTATAGACTCAGTAGTAAAGAATAGTGATAGAAGTAGCAATAGTAGTATAATAGTGTAGTGGTATAATAAGACTTCAATCCTAGTGGTGGTGGTAGTAGTAGTAGTATTGTAATAGCTACAACAGTAATGCAATAGTAGTACAATGGCTGCAGTAGTAATGTAATAGTAATATAGTAGTACTAGTGCTACTACATTGCTACTAGTAGTAGCACCAGAAACAGAAGTAGTAGCAGTAGTACTGTAATAGCAGCAGTAGTACTGTAATATCAGCAGTAGTACTGTAATAGCAGCAGCAGTACTGTAAAAGCAGCAGTAGTACTGTAATAGCAGCAGTAGTATTGTAATAGCTACAACAGTAATGCAATAGTAGTACAATGGCTGCAGTAGTAATGTAATAGTAATATAGTAGTACTAGTACTACTACATTGCTACTAGTAGTAGCACCAGAAACAGAAGTAGTAGCAGTAGTACTGTAATAGCAGCAGTAGTACTGTAATATCAGCAGTAGTATTGTAATAGCAGCAGTAGTACTGTAATAGCAACAGTAGTACTGTAATATCAACAGTAGTACTGTAATAGCAACAGTAGTACTGTAATAGCAGCAGTGGTACTGTAACAGTAGCAGAGTACTGTAATAGCAGCAGTAGTACTGTAATAGCAGCAGTAGTACTGTAATAGCAGCAGTAGTATTGTAATAGCAGCAGTAGTACTGTAATAGCAGCAGTAGTACTGTAATAGCTGCAGTAGTATTGTAATAGCTACAACATTAATGCAATAGTAGTACAATAGCTGCAATAGTAATGTAATAGTAATATAGTAGTACTAGTACTACTAGTATTTATAGTGGTAGTGGTAGTGGTAGTAGTAATAGTGGTAGTAGTAGTAGTATAACAGAACATAGCATTATTACAGTAAAGTGATGGGCACTATTGAATATCTTCGACTATCTAATACAATACGCCGCTTGGTAGTGTGGGTCTCACATTCAACAGGTCTCGAATTCGAATCTCGCTGCAGTGGTCCGTGTCGGGAGATCTGGACTTTGGAGAGAATAGATATTGTGGCATTATTTAGCCTTATGTGGGCATCGGATTAAGTACCTACAAAAACGAATTAAGAACTGTGTACTAGTCAGGAAAGTGAATTCTACCTTTACATCTCTGTATGAAAGGCAAATAGAAAGAGACTTAGAGAAATAATACAATATCCAAAGCAAACTATGCAACAGTTCACCAGAGGAACTGCAACAACCCTGCAGAAATTACACCTACAAAGAAATGAACCTGTCAAAAACTCCAGGATTGTTGTGACTCTCAACGAAAACGCTGAAGTTCCTTTCAGTGTTTATTGAATATCTGATTCGGAAACTTGGTAAGCGAGGGTCTTAAGCATGCTCAATGGTACCACGTGGCAGCAAAAAACACATGAGCTCTGAAGTTCTCAGTTTAGATTATCTTAGGATATTATTCTGTGTACTCTCTGTTTAGCATCTTGTCGAAACAAGTTATTTTCTTACATATAATGTGTATACTTTTCAACATGAACACAATGTTGACCAATTCATGGTTCTCATAGTAGTCATTAGACAAGATCAGAAGCGCAGTCTCGCAGGACCTACTGTGTGCTCAAGTGGTCAAAACGGGCCTACATAGGGATAAAATCAAAGCACCGTCGCTGTTGGAACCTTGGCAATATGCCAAATCCTTTTATTCCACCGTTAAAATCATAGTCCAGTTTACTATGTTTCAAAGCACACATTACATAAATGTTTTCAACAAAGCTAACTGTTCATTGCATTAATTTGCACAAGTTCTTTGACAATTACTGCATTTAATATTGAAGGCTACCCAGATATGATTCACAGTCTTTTGAAAGTAATTTGTATTGGAAGATTTTTCGATTTAGCTTCAGAAACGTAAACTAAAAATATTAATGTTTCTCTATGTTTCTTTTTGAGAAAAACAAGAAAATTGAAAAACGTAAACTTCAGAGAGCTGGTGCGATATTTGTATCCTCAGATCCTCAGATTCCCAGTTGTTGTCAGATACGCGCAAACCGTCACAGAAATGGCAAATTTACCAAAGCTACAAGTCCAATAATTTTAAATATCATATTGAATGTGCACCAATACTACATTTCTTCGACTACTGGCATATAAATGAGGTATTATGAACAAAAATAGAGCTTACAGTCCACCTTTTTTTTTTACTTTCTCTATACGCACTATGTACATAGTGTACAGAGAATGTATTGCACTCCACCAAAAAAATTCGACACCGAGATTTCACCGGAAATATATGTTTTAGGGTCCTCTGTATGCAAAAAAAAAGTATTTTCAGAAAAAGATCCGTGTGTCCGTGTGTCTGTGAACAGATAACTCAAAAACGAATAGTCGGTAAAATACCAAACTTGGTATTTAAGTTTATTATCTTCCTGGGATGTGACACGAAGATTTTGAGAAAAATCCCCCACCCCAAACTACATTTACATGGAACTTTTTTCGAAAATTTTGATTTTCTAAAAAATGGCTCCAACGAGTTTGATTAAAGTATCATATATTAATGATATTTAACTGACAAATAAAATGTATATTTTGAATTTTCTGAGAATAGCCTCTGAAGACCACTTTATTTTGGGTCAATTTTACGGAATTTTGCATAGCTCTAAACCATAAGAGATGGACAAAAACTTACCATGCAACAATTGCAGAGCACTTTAAAACACACAAGTTATATACATTTTTTTCGTGGAGCTGATTGTTTTTGAGATATTCCTTGTTTTTGGTTTCAGGTATAAAAAACATACTTTTCTCATACAGGACTTTGTGAACTCGTGTCCATACAAACAAAGGAACTTCAGTCACATAGCAACCAGCTTTTGACCATCACTTTAACCTATGGTACTCCCTTATTTCGCTTCTACTTACAAGGAAGCAAGCAATAAGAGTATTTCTGCTAATTTTTTCTCGATTAGCAGGAAGTAAATAGAAGCATAAGCTTTATAACAATAATTTATTGCAGAGTTGTAGAGAAAGTCATGTGAATGGAACACATCAGATTTTTTAATTTTTGGAGATTGATGTGCGATCCAGAAAGCCTGTCATATCTTTGCTTAGGGACAATATGTTCCCTGTCTCAAACTGTTGATCTAGACCCCTCTACAACCTGTCAATTGATGCGGTTGAATTCTGGGACATTATACCTATATATAATACTAATGAATAAAAAAGTAGCATTTTTCATTGTTTTAAAAGCCGTTTATTAATGGTACCTTTAAATCAGATTTAAAAGTTCGTTTCAATAAAGAATCTGGTTCCGAATAATAATAACAATGTTAATAACAAAAAAAGTAATATGTATAATTAAAGCAAAAATTAATTCTATTCATGCCGGACCGTGAACGCACACCAATTCTGAAAGGAACTAGTACATGAATTCTGTATTTTTAAAACAGGAATTATAAAGGTAAGTATATATTTCCATCTTTAAAGTTATAAATGTAGATTTATGTGCGTTTTTGGTCCAAGCCATTTGAGGTTACGTTATACTATAGTTATATCGAATTTATGATTTTGTATTCATTTGATTTGAAGTTAAAATGAATGAGTTAAAGTTCATTCCCTCACGATATGGGGAGGTCTTGATTTAGTAATTCTTAATCTGTATTAGTAGTGCTCTTTGGGTAAAGTGTATTGCGGGTTGAATTTAATGTAAGGTAAAGCTAAATTCTAAATTTCACGTGCTTCTCGATTCTAATGCCCAAACACTGGGGAGTTACTAGAGTGTTGTAACTGTTAACTAACAAAAAGTATAAATGAACAACAATACCACAATTATAACTTCTGTTATGCAAATAAAAACAAAAGAATATAAAACAATCTGATATGTATCATTCACATGACTTTCTCTACATCCCTGCAACAAATTATTCTTGAAAAAGTTTATACTTCTATTTACTTCTCTACAGAAAAGGCCTTATTACTTACTTCCTTGTAAGTAGAAGCGAAATAAGGGACTTCCATAGGTTAAAGTGATGGTCAAAAGTTGGCTGCTAATTGACTGAAGTTCCTTTGTTTGTATGGTCATAGTTGACAAATTCCTGTATGAGAAAAGTATAAGTTATTCAAAGCAGAAACCAAAAACAAGGAATGACTAAAAAACGATTAACTCCAGGAAAAAATGTATATAACATAAATTGTGTGTTTTAACGTGCTCTACATCTTTTGTGCAGTAAGTTTTTGTCCATCTCTTACGGTTTAGCAATTATTCAAAATTTCTTAAATTCATCCAAAATAAAGTGCTCTCCAGAGGCTATTCCCAGAAAATTCGAAATATACGTTTTATTTGTTAGGTAAATAGCTTCAATATACGATACTTTAATCAAAATCGTTAGAGCCATTTTTGAAAAAATCAAAAGGGTAAAGTAAAGGGTAGTAAAGGTTAGTTGGGGGTGGGAGATTCTTCTCAAAATCTTCGTGTCGCATCCCTGGAAGATTCTAAACTTAAATACCAAGTTTGATGTTTTACCGACTTTTCGTTATTGAGTTATCGTGTTCACAGACTCACGGACTCGGACACACAAACATACAAGGACCTTTTTCCGAAAATGCTTTTTTTAGTTAAATGGGACCCTAAAACATATATTTCCGGTGAAATCTCGGTATCAAATTTTTGGGTGGAATGCAATACCTTCTCTATACACTATGTACATAGTGCGTATAGAGAAAATAATAAAAGATCACGTTTAGTTTGGGAATTAACGTTTTGGTTTCTATTGACAAGTATTACATCAATCCAAATACTGGTGAACCATCAGCGCTAAAACTGCATCATACCCGGCATTGGCTGCTCGCATCTGTGCGCGTCTCGAAATCTGGACTCTTCGGATCTGGAACTTGCCCTCATCGCCTGTCTATTCTCTCCTCCTGGCTGTTTGACTTTCCACGTGGATGTTGCTAAATGTTAGATTGTCGCCTATCTGACGCTGGAGGGTTGAGAAACGACAAGGGTCATATTTGCTGAATACTTGTTTACTTAACCTCTCCAGGGAGGTCGATCTGGGAGATTCACGTCGTTGAGAAATTCCACGCGTGTATTACATGGACATTGTTGCGTTCGCGCCGTCCAAATCTGCCGGTCCGCATGGCCACGCTCGCTAAAGCGTCTCGCTTTGGTGCTTCGTGGGCAGGGGATCGTGGGTTCGAATCCCGCCTTGGGCATAGATGTTATATGTTTGTGCAATGTGTAATGTTTGTAAAAGAAACAGTAAAACGAGTAATCAGTAAAACCTACGGGGGCAAATGTAAATAGGGATAAGTACCGGAGTCCTGATCAGACTCCGTTACTGTTTTATAAAAAAAAAAAAAAAAAAAATCTTATCGCGCGATCCCTCGTACGCTTACTTTCGGGACTGCTTATTTTTTGGTAGTGTTTAACGCCCGCTTTTGCTACTTGTGGCACCGCAGGATGACACTGATGACACATGAAATGAAAATGGAGCACCGGTGGAATGTGAAGGCGGGGAAACCGCAGAAACCTGAGAAAACCCGTCCCCGCGCCACTTTGTCCTCCATAAATCTCGCATGCCTTAAATTTATCTTGTTATTGGGCTGGATACTTGGAGTTTAAATTTAAAATCTCCCGGAAATTTACTAGTTTTCGACTTCCTATTGGTCAAACTTTTTGTATCGCGTTGACGTGACAAATACTCAGAACTTCCCCATGTCCTCTGCATACCTTGGTGGGCTGTGTGGAATTTCAATATAAACAGACACCCTCTAACGGTATATTCTCCTGACAAAGGACGCTTTCACCCCCTTGTGAAATAGCTTGCAAAGAGACATGAGCTTTGTAACCTGAATTTGCTCCAAGAAGGGGTCAGATCCGCAAAGTAATCAGCCCATACACACAATGTTACATTATATGACGCTTACAAGTGAAATTCTGAAATTACATGTAAAAATTATAAGAAAATATACACATAGTTCATATTGTATAAATCTATCATTTAAATTAAATACCTTCTAGCCGGGAAAAGTATTCGCCTCAAGCTATATTAACATTAGATGTTAATCCATGTGTTTATAACAAACTATGCTCTAATAGATCAACTGAATATTTATATTTATTGTTTTGGGCATTAACACCCTTTAATATCTATTTATAACGAATCGCCAAAAGTGTTAAATCAGAAAAACGGAACAGTAGATACTTTATGCTCTCTAAATGGGATTGGCATCATATCTGCATACATTCACCCATGAAAGTGACTTTAAAAGAGGTTATGTACTATCGACTACCAAGCAGCTAATAAAACTGTAACATTAACAACACCATAGTGGTTTTTAATACCAAATGAAAAGCTTAGTACCTTGGTAACATTCCAGTAAACAATAGTTAGGTGAATATTGATAATTCGATGGTTTTCATTTTATACTATTAGCAATAGAGCTATATTATTATTATTGTTATAAGTGGCAATAAGGAGGAATAGCAGTAGCAGCAGTAATAGCAGTAGTAGTAATGGTGGTGCTGGTGGTTATGGTGTTGGTTTTTTTCGATAGTGTTTAACTCCCGCTTTTACTACCATGGTATCGCAGGCGATGACACTGGTGTTACATGGAATGGAGATGGAGCACCGGTGGAATGTGATAGGAAGCCGGAGAACCCGGAGAAAAACCTCTCCTGCGCCGCTTTGTCCATCACAAATCTCACATGCAGTCGCTTGGCCGTCTAGGTGAGAGCCGAAGGGTCTAGCCATCCGGCCACGGCGTGGCCATAAGGTGGTGGTGGTGGTGGTGATAGTGGTGTTAGTAGTGGTAGTGGTTGTGGTGGTGGAGGTGTTGGTGATAGTGGTGTTAGTAGTGGTTGTGGTGGTGGTGACAGTGATAATGGTGTTAGTAGTGGTAGCGGTTGTGGTGGTGGTGGTTTTGGTGGTGGTGATAGTGGCGTTAGTAGTGGTAGTGGTTGTGGTGGTGGTGTAGGTGTTGGTGATAGTGGTGTTAGTAGTGGTAATGGTTGTGGTGGTGGTGTTGGTGATGGTGATAGTGGTGTTAGTAGTGGTAATGGTTGTGGTGGTGGTGTTTGTGATGGTGATAGTGGTGTTAGTAGTGGTAGAGGTGGTGGTTGATGGTGATGGTGATAGTGGTGTTAGTAGTGGTAGTGGTTGAGGTGGTGGTTGAGGTGTTGGTGATGGTGGCAGTGGTGTTAGTAGTGGTAGTGGTTGAGGTGGTGGTGGTGGTGATGGTGGTAGTGGTGGTAGTGGTGTTAGTAGTGGTAGTGGTTGAGGTGGTGGTTGAGGTGTTGGTGATAGTGATGGTGGTGTTAGTAGTGGTAGTGGTTGAGGTGGTGGTTGAGGTGTTGGTGATGGTGGTAGTGGTTGTGGTGGTGGTTGAGGTGTTGGTGATAGTGGTGGTGGTGTTGGTGATGGTGACAGTGGTGTTAGTAGTGGTAGTGGTTGTGTTGGTGATGATGGTGATAGTGGTGTTAATAGTGGTAGTGGTTGTGGTGGTGTTGGTGATGGTGATAGTGGTGTTAATAGTGGTAGTGGTTGTGTTGGTGGTGTTGGTGATGGTGATAGTGGTGTTAATAGTGGTAGTGGTTGTGGTGGTGGTGTTGGTGATGGTGATAGTGGTGTTAATAGTGGTAGTGGTTGTGTTGGTGGTGTTGGTGATGGTGATAGTGGTGTTAATAGTGGTAGTGGTTGTGGTGGTGGTGTTGGTGATGGTGATAGTGGTGTTAATAGTGGTAGTGGTTGTGGTGGTGGTGTTGGTGATGGTGATAGTGGTGGTAGTAGTGGTAGTGGTTGTGGTGATGGTGCTGGTGATAGTGATAGTGGTGTTAGTAGTGGTAGTGGTTGTGTTGGTGTTGGTGATAGTGATAGTGGTGTTAGTAGTGGTAGTGGTTGTGGTGTTGGTGATGGTGATAGTGGTGGTGGTGTTGGTGATGGTGATAGTGGTGGTGGTAGAGGTAGTGGTTGTGGTGGTGGTGAGAAGTGTTGGTGAAAGTGATAGTAGTGTTAGTAGTGGTGGTGGTTGTGGTGTTGGTGGTGTTGGTGATGGTGATAGTGCTGTTAGTAGTGGTAGTGGTTGTGGTGTTGGTGGTTTTGGTGATGGTGATAGTGGTGGTAGTGGTTGTGGTGTTGGTAGTGATGGTGATAGTGGTGTTAGTAGTGGTAGTGGTTGTGGTGGTGGAGGTGTTGGTGATGGTGGTAGTGGTTGTGATGATGGTGGAGGTGTTGGTGATGGTGATAGTGGTGGTGGCGGTGTTGGTGGTAGTGGTGGAGGTGGTGGTGGAGGTGAATGTGGTGGTGGTGGTAGTGATGGTGCTGCTGGTTTTGATGGTGGTGGTGCAAATGCCATTCATCTTCGAGGTATTCTTATAACAATCTAATGAAAAATGATATACCGTCCTATGCCTGATTTGCAATATTGCCACTTGACTTGTAATGGAAGTACAGGAACATTCAATACCGCCGTTTAGGTTGGAAAGTTTTGCTTACACTTCCCCAATATATAAACGAGCCCAAGTGTGACACATGTTCTGTAATGATGAAAGTTTTCGGAAAAAAGTAATTTTTTGCCCTTTATCAATGAGACACTACTTGGAGGTGGCTTGTATTTGCAAACGGTTGAACGATTCTAACTTCGATGATTCAAGTTGAAAAGTTTCTGAAAGAAATATCAAACCGTCGGAAAGTTATTCAACTCCCATCACTTTGGTGCTGCTTTACCCAACGGCAACTTCTAGTGAAACGATTTTCATTTGTCACTGCCTTCATAAGTGGTAACTTTGATGTCATTTACACTGTAGCAATCTTAGTTATTTATGATTCAAGGATTAAAAGTTTCTTTTACTTTGCGAGTAAGTATATTTACGAGGTGGGACCAAAAGTTCTCTCTCTCTCTCTCTCTCTCTCTCTCTCTCTCTCTCTGAATATCATATCTCAATATTACCAATAGCATTTGTTTTCTTTTGTTTTGTTTTTTCCAAATGTACAACCTCGGCACATTTTCACTATTGCTCTGTAATGTTTCATTATCATTGTATTGATTCGGTTCGTCCTCCACAAGTGCTGAGAGTTTTAACTTTTTCGCCTTTAGGTTTAAGATTAAAAGATAAAAAGCCTGTATATAAGACGCCCACATCCACTTTAAAAAACTATTCTTATAGTGTAACCTATTCTTTCTTATTGTTCACAGATTAAGATCTTTTTATGAAAATGCTTTTTTCTTTGAATTTAGAGGACCTCAAAACATATGATTTCGATGCAATCTTGACATCAAATTTTTGGACGGAATACAATACTTCTCCCGGTATATGCAGTAGAAAAAGTAAAAATAAAATCGAGTTAACCGAAGAAAATGTGGACGTAATAGGGATGTAAACAATGAAGGTATTGAAATGGACGTAAGTTAATGTGTGTGTGTGTTTGTTATTTTATTTGGGTGTTTATTTCTTTACGAATTTCGGTTAGAATGCCAATGATTTGTCGTGTTTATTCTTAATTTAGACAGTTTTTGTGGCTTTTGTTTCCAAATTCAAAACTGTCCACCTCTAGAATCGTGCTACAATAAATAATAATAATAATAATAATAATAATAATAATAATAATAATAATAATAATAATAATAATAATAATAATAATCTTTTCTTGTGGTGCTTGAGGATCAAATTTATCAGTCTCGTATTTTATGCTTACAAATAAACGGCGCTACACTTCATAAAGTTAAACTACATCACTAGTATAGAACTTGAGTGTGTTTTTCATTATTGTTACACATTTATACAATAATTCAATTTGTTTCATATTTATATAATAATTTAGTTTCCACTCAGGTTCTTATGCTGATATATCAGACCGTATTAATTACTAATCCAACATTTCAGAAGTCACATAACAAATATTTAAATATTGACTTTTAGTGGAGCTCATTTTAAAGGTAATATTTTATAAACTTAATTCACAAAATTAGGAAATATAGAGACAAATAACAGATAAGTTAGTACAGCTTGTTCAGTTTAAATTTAAAGCATAATCTGACCTGTCTAGTTTCCACTTGCCACTTCACGAATGCGATCTAGTTAAATTTTCAGTGTTAGTTCACTAATGTTTTCTAGTTATATTTTTTCTTATTACTTCTCTATTCTTTGCACTGTAATGCCATAATGGAATGTGCACGAAGATGGTTCCCTCGCTGGGGAATTGAACGCAATACGTCTCTAATCTCTTGCAGCAGAACTCGCAGCTTTTGTGAAAAACGCACTCGCGGTAGATGTCATAGCAGAAATTCACTCATCAACTCATTTACTAACTTATGAGCGAAAACATAACCTTATATAGCAGATGAAATTTTCCATTGAGTTCTAGAATGTTCGAGAAGCGGCAAGAAAGGAAGCTTCCAGGAGATTCTGGTTATCTGTCGATAGCGCTTCTGGTGATTATAATGGGCGAGAATGCTACTGCTTCTGCATATTACTATTTATCTCTCTAACCATAAAATCGGTCAACCATCATTTCCGGAAAAGCTTCGATCTTAGCTGCTAGGCACAATATTAATTTATTATTAGCATTACGTTAATGTATATTTTTCGCATTCAAGTCCAATGTATTAAAGGAAGAAGAATGAGGATCTTCCTAAATTCATGTTCACCAGCTAGCTTTTAGCTCCGAAAATGTTCGTTGTCTATTTTCTCATAAAGATATTAATGCGCTTTTTATTAAATATCACTCATATTTTTAAAAAAACACTTCTACCATTCCTAGTACTCTTAATTTTGAATATGCTTTCCATACTTTTGTATCGAAAAAGTGCAGAGCTCATTAAAAACACACTTTTTATCAAATAACTTTTTTGGGTATGATGTTTCTCCATGTTTCAAGAAACACACACAAGTTCTGTTCTAATGTTTCTCTTTAGCCGATATAAAGAGTGTGCAATATGATGCCCAACACAGTCAAATAATGATGTGGTTTTACACATATGACTTTCATTTTTACTTTTAATATTCCTTACTGCTTAGCTACCGAACTACCTTTTACAAGGAAACTTTATATTACTTTTTATTTTGTCAAATTGATCTAAAAATATTTTATGCATTTTACATAATGATATGAAGAATAAAGCGCAGTTCTTTCTGCTATGCTCTCTAATTGTCATAGAATTTTATACGATTTTGTTTACCTGGGAAACATAAAATGTTAATATTTAGGTATATGCGAATATTTAGAGATCTTTAGAATACATCATTTGTATCGATTTTTTGTGGTATTATAGTTTAAAAATTACTATTCCATAGGTTTTATTTATATTTTACAGACTGGTAGTACGCCATATGACGGAAGTTGTGTGAATTGTATATTTCACCACGCATTTTTCTTTTTCTTTGAGTATTTCAATGGTACTCCCACATATCTTAATTCGAAACTTATTCCCTTAGTTTGGAATTATACTCAGGATAAAAATATATCATGAATGATGTAATCTGGAAAAGGAATTACTTATATACGGTTACTATACTACAGGGTCTTTAATAAGTAACTGGACATTCGAAAAATTAACCGATTTAAAATATTGTTGGATATGTTGAACATATATATATATATATATATATATATATATATATATATATATATATATAATAAAAATATTTTCTGGTGTCATACAGTCGATTCCGTTCCTAATTTCCCCACCAAAGCTCAATAAAGAGCGTTTTTGTGCAATGAGAATCGTTACTTTAATAGAAGCTGTTGTTACATTGTTAGCGTGGAATATGGAAACAAGATGCCGTGTACTCAATTAACTTTATTACAATGAAGAAAAATCGCTGCCTGGCTTGAGATCGGGAAACACACTGAAGTTCAGCGTTTATTCTGACAAAAAGGTAGTGCACGATGCCAGGTGCCTAATAGGAAGACCGTTGTTTCAGTTGGTGAAAAGTTTTCGTAAAAGAGAAGAAAATCAAGTCGGCGTTTTTCTGTAACATGAGAAGAAAACATAGCAAATGCCCACTGTGCTTTCATTAACAGCCAAAAAAAAAAAAAAATAAAAAAAATAAAAGAAATATCAGTCTTCAAAGCTTCTCAGGAATTAAGCATTTTTCCTACTTCTGTATGCGTATCTTACATAAAACACTTAATTTCCAGGCATATTGGATAGAATTCTTCAAGCTTTCATGCGAAGGACATTGGAAACGTAAAAATGTTTAGTGAAGTTCTAGGAGAAATGATAGATAATAGATCCAGAACAAATTTGGTCTGACAAGGCGACCTTCAATTATGAGGGAAAGTGAACAAAGGGACCTACCACATTTGTGGACAGGAAAAACCTATTGCTACAAGGGACATTACTGAGCCAGTCCCAAGGTAGGATACTTTTTAATCAATTGTAGAACTTGTATAAGAAGACATAAGGAAGGGTCTACCAGAAATCAGTATGCAGGCCAATTAAGGGGTTTGTTAAAAATGCAGGTAAATATTCTGTCTCTTATCCACAGAAATGGTCATTCTTTTCCCCAGAAGCCTCGATTAATGGAAATGGTTATTATATGTTGCAAATTTTTGTTATTCCAGAATTGGAACGGCGTAACATTTTGACCTGTGAAACTCTTTTTAACAATTTGGAACTCCTCCCCATTTCGCAAGGGGCATTCGTGATTTGCTTGATGAAGCCCCTAATAGGTGAATTGGTCATGTAAATCTAATTTCATGGCCTCCGCGATCTCCCAACTTAATTCCCTTAGCGGAGGAAGGGCCTTTGTTTAATTTTACTCAATTCACCCCTCACTTACCAATCCAATTCACCCCTCAGACTTTTTCTTATGGGGATTCGTTAAGGACAGACTGTACGCAATAAACCACCCACTATTCCTAAATTGGTTAATTTTATCTGCAGTACAGATGTTCACTCCTCGTATGCTGTCAAGATGCATGATGAGGTGGAACGTCGACTGCACTTGTGCAGTGTTCAGAGTGGTAGGCAGATTGAAAACTGTGAATATTAATTATAACGTATGTGGTTTATGTTACAGTATGTTACTTTAAACTTAAATTTATTCAAGTGCACTCTGTACGGCACCGGAAAATGTTTGTAAAAATAGATATCTACCACATATCCAAATAATTGGTTAAAGTTTTGACTGTCCAGGTACTTATAAAAAACCCTATAAATAAATATGTCATGAGCAGAAGAATCATATTAGTGCATCACACAATTTAAAAAATACGTTTAACAGAAATATTTAAGATCGGTAATTGTCAACATTTCTAAACCAAATTAGTTAGTAAACCCAAAAATGAGTATTGTCGTCCAATGAACAATATCTCTGCTGCACCTTAACATGTATTTCAATATACACCAGCAAAACATGCTTTCTATACAGTGAACAACAAAATGTGTTATGCAATCGCTTTAATAAATACACAAGTTCAATATAAAATAATTAAACTTCTAATTATAATAGAAGTTATATATCAAATATAAACTACTGAAAAAATAATGTTAACATAATATGAAATATAACGTACATCATACCTTTGATGTGAAGAATACTATTATGATTTTTCAGCACTCACCTGCAAAAACAAAGAAAAAGGAGCATTATTATATTATTACTATTGTTATTATCATTTGTTATACAAATTAAGAGTGCAAATAAAATAAAATGCATATCTTACATTTTCTGAGAATGGTCTCTAAACTATGGTTTATTCAGGTTGAATTTTGCGGAATTTTGCATAACAGGTAAACCGTAAGAGATATGCAAAAGCTTACCTACTTAATAAAACATTTAGATGTCGTTAAAACACACAACTTATGTAACACACATTTTTTTCGCGGAGTTTACCATTTTAGCTAAACCTTGTTATTGTTTTCAGCTTTAAAATACTTATAATTTTTCATGCAGGGATTTGTCAACTACTGTCCATACATTTTTTCCGTTCTACTTAAAAGGAAGTAAGTAATAAGACGCTTTCTACTGATTTTTTTCTCGACTAGCATTAAGTAAATAGAAGAATAAACTTTTTATCAATAATGTATTGTAGAGATGTAGAGAAAGCTATCTGAATAGAACACGTCAGATTCTTTTTGTTACACTTATAGAGCTTCTACTTAAGACAGCGATCCAAATTGAGCAGTAATACTAAGTAAGATTCATAATTAAAATTCTCCTGGGTCATCCATCATTTATTGTAAAATTACAACAATCAGCTAGCAATAATTTAGAACTTCGAAATAACTGACATAAACTGACTGCACGTTTAGAATGACCTAGGTACGTCATTAAAACGTTACCGTAGGTAATGACAGTGAAAATAACTTCATCCTCCAAAATCCATACAGAATGACCCTAAACATTTGCCAGTCAATAAACACAATCCTTAATAAGAAAAATTAGAAAGTCATGTTGAATCAGCTGATAAGCTTTACCAAGAAATATTCGTGACTCTTCTTTCCAAGCTCATTACGTGGCAAAATGAGAGTTTTGAGGTACATAACTCCCAAGTTACAAGTTGGAGAAACCAGGCGAGACATAGCTTACCCCGAAAGATAAAATCCCTTCAACCTTCTCCCATCTTATTCTTCAGATTAAGAATTTCATAATGCAACAGAGTAAAATATGCTAATTCCTTGGTACAGAAGTGAACAGCGCCACAGGAGTCTTAAGTTTCATCATGAAATTTACCATTTGTTTAATATTTGAAAAAGTTCACTTTACTTTGTGCTCATTTCAGAGTGTAAAACGGAGCATTACCTCATGCTTCCTGAGTTATTCTGACGACGTTCTCATAATGTGGAACTCCGTTGTCGAAAAAAGTTGAATAAAGTAAAAAGTCACATCTTTCACAAACTTTTGAAGCTAAATTTAATAATGAAGTTACTTTAGAATTATTTCAATGCACAGAGAGGTTCATAAAGAATGTGAAAGAAGTTGTCATCACTTCAAATAGAACTTTGGATGCAAGTCCTTGTGGAAAGAAATCAAGTAATAGCTAAGTAGCCCTTCAGAAGAATGCTTTTAAGCCTTGAAATGTCAACAAATGCTTGAAAAGCAAATTTTTAAATATATTTCGAAGCTGCCCAAGAAAGATCAATAAATAGATTGATTAAATCTGTTAATTCTGTAAATTATTTTATAATTATTACAAGTATATATACAATATATTAATGAACTATACCGAAATATTTTCACAGAACATGTAGATTACTTAAATAAGTAATTTGAGATTGGAGACTTATGGCATATTTATTAAAATTTCGAAGTAACAGCTATAAGTTACCACTGGCTAATTTATCAACCATTCGAGAGCATAACACGAAAAACGAAGAGACATGTTGCAGCGTACCTCTCTAGCGTAGTGGTTATGATACTGGTTTTCAAGTGAAAGTTTCCGAGTTCGGATCTCGTTCACGTATCGCGATACTTCGTCTGGAATGAAAAAAATATTTACTCTATGACAGGAATCGAACTCAAAATCTTTAGGATAGCAGCTTCCCGCGTTACGCAATAAGCCACCAGAGCAGCTGAAAAAACGCCTCCAGGGTAGGCTACATAACAACTCAAGAACGTAATTAATGAATGCTCAGTGTCGCACTGTCAAGTGATTTGTTCGAGATTTTACAGATGTTTGCGACATTAAATCTTGAGAACGCTAGTAACGAGCTGTTAAACATCGATATTTCTATACTTGGGCAGCAGTTTTAAAGACATTCTAAGCTATTTTTTCAATCTGCTTTGCTTTAACACCAACTTCTCAGCACCTGATACCCACACGTTTAACGCTATGTAGTTGTGTTATGATTATCCGGGGACCATGCATCGCCGATCTCAAATTACTTATATCAGTCATGTGCACAATCTCGCAAATTGTTTCTGAGTAGTTCATAAACATCCTGTATATAGACAGATAGGCGCGCGGGCGGGCGGGCAGGCAGATAATGATGTATTTAATGAAAGGGCTCAAGTGATGTTGGCCAGCAATCAAGAATCAGGACAGAACATTTAAATAGACAAAGACATGTATTTAATTGTAAATAAATAGCAATAAACATTTTCAATACTTTTAAGTAAAACAATGACAAACAAAAACTTTAATGATTATCACGTATAATACATAGCTTATAGAAATCAAAGGTGGCTAGTGTTAACTATGGTTATTGGAATGTATTGCAAAGGCTTGTGTGGAACAACAATTGATTGCCACTTATTCAAAATAAATGCCCTCTTGTTTCCTTTCTTTGACACTTTATTTTCTCTACACGAACTATGTACATAGTGCATAGAGAAAGTATTGTATTCCACCCAAAAATTCGATACCGAGATTTCACCCAAAAAACATGTTTTGGGTCATCCTGAATCAAAAAAAAAATTTTTGGAAAAAGGTCCGTGAGAGCATGTGAGAGAGAGAGAGAGAGAGAGTGTGTGTGTGTCTGTGGGCAGCATACCTCAAAAAACGAAAAATTCGTTAAACACCAAATTTGGTATTTAAGATCGTATCTTCCAAGCATGCGACACGAAGATTTTCAAGAAAAACCCCCATTCCCAACTACATGGAAAAAATTTCGAAAATGTTGATTTTCTCAAAAATGACTATAACGATTTTGATTAAAATACTGTATATAAAATATATTTATGTGACAAATAAAATGTATATCTTGAATTTTCTGGGAATAGTCTCTAAAGAGCTCTTTATTCTGAGTGAACTTTGCTGACTTTTTCGTAACTGGTAAACCGAAAGAAATAGACAAAATGTTACTTCATAAAAATGTAGATCACGTTAAAATACAAAATTTATATCATATACGTTTTTTTCGTTGAATTGTTCATTTCCAAGATATTCTTTGTTATTGGTTTCAGATTTACAGTACATAAGCTTTCTATACACTGAAAGTTGTAAACTATCGTTTAGCCTAGTGTATTCTCTTATTTTCCTTCTACTTACAAGGAAGCAATGCTTATCTTGGTTATCATAAAGTAGATAGAAGAGTATGCTTTTAACAATAATTTGTTATTGGGATGTAAAGAGAATGGAAGACTTCTTACTACTTCCCCTATATCTTCTCCTTTTTATAGCCTTTAATCTTCATACCTCAAAACCGTCCAATAAATGAATAAAAACAAAGCCATAAATCAGAATGGAGACCCTAGCCAACGGTATACAGGCCCATTGCGTTCTTTTATGACTTTCCGGTTGCTTGTATTGAATTTCCAACGAAGTAAGCCCTACGAGATATAGAGGGCAAACTGTTATTTTTGCCACGAAGATACACAAGGTGGAGTTGAGTTTTAATTAACAATAAACAAAATATTTTCTCACGGTACTTTTTAAAAAACAATAAATTATAATTTTCAGATGTGAATAAATCTTTTAAAATAGCATAATGTAGTTTGATTATCTGTATATTTAAATAGTCTACCTTAAAAATATTGTAAAAAGAAAGAAATTACTCGTAAAAGATTCAGCTGAGCGTTCCTAAGGCGGGAGGTGAACTAGTTTTGATTTTGGTATTGGCATACGATGTTGCAAAAGAAAGAAAGAAGGAAAGGCAGATTTTAAGGGAGAAATGTGAGTAAAAAATATAATCTGATGTGTTCCATTCACGCGACTTTCTTTATTTTTCTACACAAAGTATTCTTTCATCTCCATAATGCTAATGAAGATAAACATTACCAGAAATGGTCTTATTACTTAGTTCCTAATAAGTATTCAGAAGATAAATAAGGAAATACACCTGGCAAAAGTGACAGCCAACTGTTTGAGAAAAGTTAAATATTTTAAAATTGAAACCAATAAACCTCGGAAAGGATTTGTTTCATAAAAAACATATATAACTGTATATAACATAATTTGAATGTTTTAACTAAATCTGAATTTTTAAGTAGTAAGCTTTCTCTATCTCTTTTGTTTTACCAGACAAATAAAAGTCATTTAGAATGAAGAGGCCTTCAGCGGCTATTCCAAATAAATTCAGGATATATATATCATGTGTCATATAAATTTATTTAATATACAGTATTTTAGGGTCATTTTTTAGAATATAGGAAATTTCGAAAAATGTTCCAAACAAAGGATGTTTGTGGTGGGAGATTTTCCATAAAATCTTCGTGTAACAACTTTGGATGATAATAAACTTAAATCCCAAATTTGGTGTTTAACTAACTTTTCGTTTCTGATTTAAATTGTCCACATATACACATGTTATAGGTATTTTTTTTTATAAAAATGTATATTTTTTAATTCACGGGGCCTCAAAACATGTACTAACGATGAAATCTCGGTAATGAATTTTTGGATGGAATACAATTGTGTATACTATACATTCGTGATAGAGAAAGTAAACATCTGATGCGTTCCAATCACATGATTTTCTTTACTATTTCTGCATACAAACTGTTCTTACAAAAACATTGTTTTATCCACATCATATTAATCGAGATCAACATTAGAGAATGGTCTTATTACTTGCTTCGTTGTAAGTAGAAGAGAAATACACTAAACTACGATAGGCAAATCTCTTAAAAGCTGGCACCTCTATGAAAAAAATTGAAACACGACTCTCTTTTTATGAACAGAAGAAAAGCAGTTTATAATTGAAACCAACAACAAGGAATGTCTAGAAATCCATTAACTCTTTAAAAAAAACAAAAAAAAAAAGAAAATGAGATCTACCTTTTTTGTGTAGTGACTTTTGTAGTCTATCTCTTACACTTTACCAGTTATATAAAGGTAATACAGAATGAGTAATAGGTCTTCAGAGACTATTCTCAGAAATTCAACATATACATTTCGTTTGCTATGAAACATATCTTTGATAAATCGTATTTTAATCAAAATCATTACAACCATTTTTGAGAAAATCAAAATTAGAATAAAGAAGTTCCACGTAAAGTGTAGTTTAGGGTGGGAATTTGACTGAAAATCTTCGTGTCGCATCCTTGGAAGACACAGAACTTAAATACCACTTATGATATCTCGCCAACTTGTCATGTTTTGGTTATGCTGTTCACAGACACACCCCTCACACATACACACACGCGTGCTAAAATGCTCTTTTGGATTCAGGAGTTCTCAAAACATGTATTTCTGTAAAACTTCTGTAGGTATTGATTTTTTGGATGGAGTACAATACTTTCTCCACCTACTATGGATAGTGTTGTTACGAGGTCGAGAAGGTAAGAGAGCCTCTGAGGGAGAAATACATATAAAAAAATTACCTCCTAAAAATAATCAAATTTGATTTAAAGAATCTTTCAAAATATTGGTTTACTTTTAGTATCTTTATCTACAACTACATAAATTACATAGCACATTATGCTGGTGTATTTGCTCTCATCGACGAAGATACAGAATGCGGTTTTCACACAAACATGCAGAGATTTCACCGGTAATATATGTTTAAGGATGCTCTGAGTCCAAAAATAAAGAAGTATTTGTTAGAAAAACCTCCGCACCTATGTGTTTGTGTGAAAACAAAAGTACGCTTAAATAGCAAAATTGGTATTTAGGTTCAGTATTTTCTAAGGATTTGACACGAATATTTTCAGGGAAATCTCACTCCCCACGATTACACTTTACATGGATCATGTTTTCAAAATTTTGATTTTCTCAAAAATGACTAACGATTTCGCATATTTTACCATATGTTTAATACATTTTAAAGCCAAATGAATTTGCTGAATTTTCTGACAATGACCTCTGAAGATCTCTATATTCTGGGTGACTTTGTGTAATTGGTAAATCGTAAGAGATAGACAAAACTTGCTGCATCAAAAATATAACACACACTTTGTCATATACAGTTTTTGTGCAATTAACTGTTTCCAAAATATTCCTAGCTATTGGTTTCTATTTTAAGATACTTACTCTTCTTAAACAGGAGGTCTTCTTTTCGTCTTTGTTTTGCCTACACAAGCATAGATAGCAGAACTTCAATTGTTTCATTTAGCGATAGCTTTAGCCAAGTGTAATCCTTTATTTCCCTTCTACTTATAAGGAATCAAGTAATTAGACAATTGTTTATCTCGATTACCATGGTGTAGATAAAAGAACAATATTTTTTAAGTTTACTTTGAGTGCGATAGAAAAAGTCATGTGAATGAAACATATAAACATTTTATATTTCTGTGGTTATTAATCTGCTACAATCCGAAATAATCCAATATTAGAGTTTTTCTACGGTATGTAAGCAAATCCGAAGCCCGAAAAAAATAGTTACTGAAGTGCAAATTCCATTTGCTTTGGCGTTTTGAGATTGAAACAACTAAATTTGGGAAAGATGTAGCATAAATATGTTTAAAACTCTCATGTTCCGCAGTTTGACATCTAGAAGTTTACAAATTTCCGTTTTAATTGCATGAAATGTTTAGGAGAATGTGATCAAAATGTTTGTAAAAGTGTGTATGTCTCATTAAAAACTAAAACTTAGTATTCAATTTCAGCTCAGATGAAAGGATACATGAAAAGTGTTTGCGTACGTCAAGGTAGTACTTGCGTTATGACGACCCAGTTAATTTTCTGCTTCGCATAAACCAAAAACAGACGAAATGAATACCATGCGTTTTCCACATAGAGCTAAAATTAGGAACTAAAAAGCAAAAGACTGTGTTTGATGCAGCGCACATAGCGATGTTTTGCTCGGATTATAAACGGGGGAAAACAATCACATACGAAGCCGGGAACGTGTTTAAACCATCACAGTTGTTTACGGTTTCAGTCAAGTACAGGAAATGTGGTGACAGAGCACGTGCTGGATGAGTCTAATATTGACATTGTCCCCAGTTAACGAGGGCTGCTTTTGAAACGATAAAAAATCCTGCACATCTTTGCTGCCGCTCTTGCGAGAAGAATGTCTGTAAATTGCATTTTAATGCTTTTATTTTCTGGATTTTCATCTCTAGAGTAAGTATGTCTATTTAACTGCTCGTATATTTTGGTGTTTAGTACGTCATCATTTCCTGTAAATGTTCCAGAAGCAGAAAAACAAAGCTGCAGCTCTTTGTAGATATAAACTCCGTCTGCTACTTTCTAAACTTTTATTGAAATGTTCACTTTTTATTTTCTCTATCGTATCAAATTACATAGTAGGTAGAGAACGTAAAACTCACAAATTCGATATCGAGATTTCTCGGAAATTCATACTTTAAAGTCTCTTGTACTATCCAAACAAAGCAATGCTAGAAAAAGCACCGTGTGTGTCGTGTATGTATAGTATGAATGTTTAAGTCTGTGAGCAGTAGATATAACTCAAAAACAAAACGATGTTTAAGTCAGCATCTTTCAAGGATGTAATAAGACGGTTTTCAAGAAAATTCCCTCACCCAAAACTAATTTTTACAGGCAACATTTAAAAACGTTTTTACTTTCTCAAAAATGTCCCTAATGACAAATAAAATGTATATCTTGAAATTTCTGTGAACGGGTTTGAAACTTTCTTCATTCTGATTGTAACTGGCAAAACCAGAAATCCATAACATATAGAGGCAATCTTGCTACACAAAAATGTACACCTCGTTAAAACACACAATTAATGCCTTATATTTTTGTGGAGTTAAGAATTTCCGAGATATTACCTGTTATTGGTTTTAAAATTGACAATACTTAGAGCCTTTTCTCAAATAGGAAGTCGATGTTCGCTTTTTACATCTGCTCATGCAAAGATAAGGGAATTTTAATTGCATCACAAATCGACAGAGTTTTAGAAGATGCTACTATCCATTTAGCTCTACTTACAAGAAACTGACTAATAAACCATTTCTGTTAATGTTTACCTCAATTATCATGAAATAGAGAGAAGAATACGCTTTTGTGAGAGTGTTAGATGCGGAGTAGGTAGAGCAAGTCATGTGAATGGTAAATTGCCAAGTCATGTTTAGAGAAAAATTGCCAAAACCATTGCTAAAATGTATACTTTACAAGACGTTTAAAACACTGCTCCTTAGTAGTTTATACAAAACAGCCAATAATGCGAATTGGTACATGTCTATCACTTTCACTATAGTCCATTGGTGACTCTCTTACAAATGTTTCTTACAAAGCTTATTTTTCTCTTTCATCTTTGTTGGGATAAATGTAAGGTATAAAATGGGTACAGGAGCTTAACTTGGCAGTGACATATTTAAAAAAACAGGCCTAAATATGCTGTTTTTAAAAACTCCATGCCATTTCCATAACTCGCGAGAAAAAAAAAAGACTGCTGACTTTATGTTTTAATCATATTTTATATTTCTCCTGTATCAAGTGTCATTCTGTCTGATTAGCAATAAGGTTACAAGCTATACACAATTATACAAAAACTCATTCAGAATGAAGAGGTTTTCACAAGAAAATTCAAGGCATGTTATCTATTTATTTATTCATCTATTTATGATAAGCTATTTACAGGTGAACGTAATCACTTTTCTGCCCTGGCACTTTACCAGCCATTCGTATTTACATTACCTTAGTTTGATACAATATTTGTATTTTGTTGCTTTACTGTGCACTGTGCATATCAATTTATTTTTTAATACGAGGTATGATCAGAAAACGAGGTTACAAGTTGCATATCCATATTTCACAGCTACCTTAGTAGTGTGCGGTAATTCTAATACATGCGTTTGGCAACTGCGCAGAGTTTTAGCCAACTACCACCTACAGAATTACTGCAAAGTAAACACAAACGGTAACCGTTTGGAAACTGATCTCACGAAGAAAGATGCGCAGTAATTTGATTTCTGTGGGCAAAAAATTTAACCGTGGCTAACCTTCACCGACATCTGGTAAAGGTTTATTGAGGGACTATATTGTTTGGGCAGCTTGTCTCAGAATGGTGTCGAAAGTTTTTGCCCGGCAGAGAAAACGTCACTGAGGAGGATCGCAGTGGCCGATTCTTGCAAGGCAAGTTACACATGTGGTGGTAGAACTGGGAATGTCTTCTGGAGACATTTATCACATTTGTTCACGGTATTCTGCAGTAGCGGAAAGTTTGTTCCCGATGGGTTCCACGAAATCTATCCAACCAACACAAGAAGAAAGGCATGGGGCAAATCTGCAACTTTTGCAAGGTTCTCCACGCAAGCGAACAATATTCTTTACCTCATTGTCACGGGTGGCGAAACATAAATCCATCACTATACCCAACCAGTAAGCGGTCGTCAATGGAGTGGAAATACCCCTCTTCTCCAAAATCAAATAAGTTTAAGGTTGCATCATCTGCCGGGAAGGTGATGGCCACAGTGTTTTGGGACACCGCGGGTGTCATACTCATGGAGATTTTGGAAAGAGGGCACAATATTGAGAGACCATGACACGACTGTGCGAAGCAATCAGGAGCAAACGGCCAGGTCTCCTTACAGAAGGCTTCATCTCCTTTCACTACAACGCGCGACCTCATATAGCTCAGAAGACCACCTCGTTGTTGAATCAGTTTTGCTGACATATCATTGACCACACTTCCGGAATTGCTCCAAGTGACTTTCATCTGTTTCCTCAACTGAAGGAACACCTAGAAGACTGATGATTCGCTACAGATGAGGACAACGTGGCTGAACACAAAAGGACAGGATTTTTACCAGGAAGAATATTCAAACACATTCCATGAAGCGATAAGTGCCTCAACCGATATGCAGACTATATAGAAAAATAACCTAATATATGTTTTATCAGATGAATGTATTGGTTGTACGAAATAACATATACTCGTTTCATTGCAGGCTTTATAAGCTTAGTTTCTGACCATCTCTCGTAATCTAAGAATGTGAAACATTTCAACTATAGCAATGTTTCTATCTAAAAACACTTTTTATTGTGTACTCTTTTCTCCAAAGTTCATTTAAATGGCACATGTTTCACATGCTTATTTGCACCACATATGGGGCATTGAGAATTGAGATTAAAGATATACATTTTATATACTATACCAAATTTTAAGAGCATGCCATTTTAAATTAAACCGCAACAAATTTTATGTCACGCCTTACAAGATGTTCCACTTAAATACCAATCTTTATGCTTGAGTTATGCTTCTCTCTCTCTCTCTCTCTCTCTCTCTCTATATATATATATATATATATATATATATATATATTGGATATAGTATCTTTTGCAATATTTGTGTTTTAGTGGCCTCAAAATACATATGTATACGTGGTAAAGTTGAATTTTGAGAAACTCCCTTTTCTACCTTATATAAACTAAAGAGGTGGTAAAAGTGTGAATAAAATCCTTTCGTTTCCATCACCTTATTTGGTTAAGAATAACATGTAGTGGTAGGTCAAGTTTTTTGCTGTTGTTTGAGTGCCAACTTCGATTTGAAGTATCTCAAAAACTATTTCATATAGTGGATTGAACATTTTTAAAATGAATGCAGCAATATTTTCCAAATAGTATCCCTGTAACATTTTCCATGTAATAATCTTACATAAAATTATAAATAGTATATTATATTTTTAAAATAGTATTACCTATTTAGGTGCACTTTTCGTGTAACCTATTAAGACAAATGGTGCACCTTACATTATTCATCGCAATATAATTTATTAATATATACATGCATATATTGCATATACATACTAAATAGCCGAACTGCCCCGTATATAGCGTGTGATATTCCTTCGTGCGTTGTTAGAGCTGCAGAACTCAACAGGGGCATTTCAAGTTAAAACGCTAGAGGGAAACTAGGGAGAGATACCTTTGATTTACCCTGCGCACTGAACGACCCGTGTCACCGATTCCGTGATAAGCAAGAGGAATAGAACGAGGGTTAACCAGCCAGCTCCCCACTTACCGGCTTTATCCTGAAATGTCCCTTTGAGTTCTGCAACTCTTTTAATGCACGAAGGAATATCAGCTCACGCCAAACACCGGGTAGTCTGGCCAAATAGTTTGCATGTAAAATGAATCCTTAATCAAAATATAGTCAAACAAACAAATTTAGGTAGAAATTTTCAAGTACGAAATGCACTACAACACACAAAAATTCGCTTAAAAATATTATGTAGTTTTAGAGAAAAATGCACCTGAATATACTGCTCCCAGTGAATTTAAAAATCGAAATATATTAATTTTGGCATATTACGTCGGTAATTTTATATGTATTTTGTTAGGATATATTGCTGTATGCAATTTCAAACTTATGTTGAATGTTTTTTGGGAATATTAAAATCAAGTTTGTCTCTTAAACAGCAGTAAAAAAAACTTGACGTACAATAGATTATAATACCGCCAAATTCTTAAAGTTAAAGTGATGCTTCTGTGAAATTTGGAAAATACACAGTATGTAAGACATCTTATTGAAATTTATTCCAGTTATTATGCACAATTAATAAATATTTTTGCCATGTATCAAAATTAGCTTGCATGGTTATTTCTTACATGATAATCTTTTACTGCCCAAATCCATTATTTTAATAAAACCGAGCCACATGATTCACTTTGCAAATTTTCAAATATGACCATTTTCTTTAATCTGCTTTTAATAGGAAGTATAACATTATTGAAACAAATTAGTGAAAAATTGTTCGTGTGGAACATTTTAAGCATTGAAAAGTGTTGAAAAAGTTTTGCGAGAAAATAAGGTTTAATAAGCATGTGCCCGTCCATGTATAGCTTATGTTAATTGGTAGTCACATTTTGCCAAGTAGGAATATATATATATATATATATATATATATATACATACATATATATTTTCTTTAAGTTTAGAGTTGATATACTTTTATTTTGAAACAAAGTAATATTTTCATTGGTCGTCTCCTTAGCGCGGTGGTAGTGCAGCTGCCTACCAAGCGGGAGACCTGGGTTCGATCCCCAGTACCGGCGTGGGGATTTTTCCCCCGCTGGGAGACCTGGCCCGGGGTGCACTCAGCCTCGTGAGGTCCCTGGGGGGCCAATTGAGGAGCTACTTGATGGAGAAGTAGCGGCTCCAGGTCGTGAGGACCGCATTAACCGGCCGGGAGGGGCTCGAGGCGCTGACCACGTCTCACCCTCCAATACTGCACCCCATCCATGACGTCTGTAGTGGACCGAGATGGGGGACGCAACGGCCGGGCGGTAGGCCAAGGTTCCCCGTGAGCTGTCGTGCCATGGAGCTATGCTAATATTTTCATTTTGACATTAAGACTCTAGGAGGAAAAGGAAAATTTTATAAACATTTCCATTTGCATCTAAAGGATTCCGTCCTTAAACAAATCGGAGTGCATAAATCGTACTTTGCTACCAATTTTCATAAAATAAATAATAGGTTGGAATAGATGGCGAAGGTTAGCTGTTGGTATAATTTACTACAGACTGTATTTCGACCCTTTTAAAACATTTCAGCATTACACAGAATTAGAATATACAATGGAGGGGGACAACTCTGCACCGCGAACCTTTATAGGGTCTATTTCGGCTACCATCCCCCAAGAGGGAGAGATGAAGTATAGGAACTAAAAGAAACTATGGGCTATCGGCGGAGGTCACAGAGACTTGTTGAAGTTGCAGATTCAAGGCGTGTTCCAAAGAGGGCGATAATAATCTCTCCAATCAGATAGACCTCTAGTGTCCGTGGGGAATACTGTTTCTTATAACATCTATCCTCACTATCTTTCTATCACCGCCAGTCACCCGAAACCTAGAATCAGTCCTCAAAGTTGAGAAGGAAACGGGATGAAAGTGAAACGAGGAAAATAAAGCTGTGGTTTAGTTTAGTTAAATCTATTTACTGTCCATAGATTCGTACAGAATATCTGACACCGTCATGTTGTAACAATATTTACACAAGTTAAATTACAAAATATATAATAAGTTAACATACAATATCCTATATGTTACAAGACTACGCTTGTAAAAAATTTACAATTCCTCAATTTTGTACAAGCATTTATATATGAGATACTCTTTTAACTTTCTTTGAAAAACATTATTTATACAGGACTTTAATTCTGTGGGAAGTTTGTTATAAAGTAAACTACCAGTAATATTAGGATCAGTATTGACTTATGTTTTTATTCCATAGATGTCTAGTGTAGTATTGAAGTGCATCACAATTGGATAACATTTTTTAGAATCCTTTACAGTTAAAAGTATTGCTGTAAGAGATATGGTGTATGCTCTATGAGTAATGGCGCATGAGAAACCATTCAGGTATTTCCCATTAACCCTCGGGGAAAACCACGAAAAATGTAAGGTCAAAGTGAGTGGTCGGCGGAAATCGATACGGGTATCCCGCTATAATGTGGTCAACTAACTCGGTATTTTGTTACGTACCTTTTTAACATTATCTTTCAAATTAAGTCTTTGTAAATGTAAACTTTTTACACTTTTGTTTCTGCACTGACCATTCTAAACGTACACTTTTGAGCCAGGAAAAAAATCCATCACATAGAGACCCCTATTTGTGATTATATACTTTGGAATACTCACTTATTTTAAAGAACTCTAATATAACCAGGTGAACCTAACATTATAACACAGTTCGGTTCTATAAACAATGATAAAAGAAGTGATATACTGCTCAGTTACCATCTGCATGTACCACCAGTAACACTCAGAACAATATATATATACATTTTAGGGGGTTAGTCGTTGCTTGAGAGAACAGAATGTGGTACTGCTGGCATATCAGATTGCATAACTAGCATCGGCATTCGACTTCTGTTTGATGGTGTCCCTTTTTTGCGCAAACCCATGTGCTGGGGTTCTGGTGTACACGTATCTAAGGGTGAAGTTTGACTGCTTCCACTCGTCCGTTTTCACGGCTGAGGTCTGATAGAAGTCGCTGCCTTTTGTTCTCTCTCATTTAAGTGAGCTTCATATGCAGGAGTGCTTCGGAGGTTGTTTTGGGTCTTGAGGTCTGTGGCGGCACTGTTCGTGTCCCGGGCACAGGTTGTGGCTTTGGAAAGGTGTGGAATTATGGTTTGATTTGCTCAGGGTTGTTGTTAGCATGGAGACTCTTTCAGGTTGTGGTGAGACACAAGAGCTTTATTAACTGAGTCCGTCCTTTTTCCGCCGTAGAACACACGCGTATGCTTCTTAAGTTTTTTACTGTGACGTTACACTTTATTCGCTCGTTAATGTTATTGTTTATTAATGTTGAGGCCGTGATTTATTACGTACTATGATCGGTCTTAAAATCACTTACTTCCGTCACAACTAATAATTACACCACGCGCTCCAATACCACATCTTGGTCGTGCGGGGGGTTCTTCGTCAACTGCCTTAAAATGTCGCCTGTTCGGCTAATTCTAAATTTCACATCTTGGTTGTTCGGAGGTCCTTCACCAAGTGCCTCACACTGCCGCCTGATCAGCGGAGAGCATTGTCTTGCTGTGTCCCGTTAGTCGCCTCGGGCAGGATCCATTCATATTCACCCCTTCGGTTCAATGCACGGCAGGTAACGGATCTTGTACTATGGGCTCGTGACTTATATGTGTTAAAAGTTGTCTACCCTTGCCATTTTCACACTACATTTATATTTTATCTTCGTGATACAATTTATATTCTTGGCTATGATTTATATTTCTCTTCTTAATAATTCTTTCCCCCCGGGACATAACATGTACTGTCTCAGGTCGCTGATGAAGAAGTCTGTCCCTGCCAGTTGGTATGCTATTCTTGACCTTGTCTTCGAGATCCGTAGAGCTGTCTTGATAAACTGGCCTTGACTGCCTCCAGTCTCTTCATGTTAAAGTTAAAAGGTTCCATATTGCGTTCAGGGCATAGCATTCTATCGGGACAACCTATACACAGTATGCTACTTGGATAGGTAGATTCAGACTGAAAGATTCAATGCCATAGCCGGGATTTGCATCACGGATCTCGCGGTCTGTGGCCGGTTGCTCTACCACTGAACTTCCATGGCAACATGCCGGCATAGCATTGAATTTCTCAACTGACTCGTATGTTCCCCGGTAAACCACAATATGATCACAAATTATTTTGAAATGACAACCCCAATGGCGGCTTACAATGTTTTAAGTACTTTAAGTCCCAGGATTCATAGTATAGCCAACTATTATGAACAGTTGTGATAAATTAATTGCTTTCTCACAGAAATCGTATGTACGACAGGAGTTGGATAGCTAGAGTCAGACCGTACAATTGCCGGCGCAAAACTTCTGGAATCGTGACCCTGACCGCTAACCCAGCTACCGAGCCTAGCTTATCGGGGGTTGTAATATGATACTTTGCTTACTTAAAGTCACAGCGAGCAAACTTTGTACAGTTCTGCATCTAAAGTGTTTCGCATATGTTTGCATTGAAAGTGGGGAGCATATAGTGTTCATTTTATTTATTTTAATTTTTTAACCATGGCTCCTATGTTTTCAAAGTTAAGTGGCAAGATATTACTTAGTCAGAACAGGGAAATAATTACAAATGTTCTTGACTTCATGAAACAAGAGGCAAAGATGAAGGAAGAAAATATATATCCTCCGAGTTCTCCAAAAGCCTGTAGAAAGTGAATGAAAGGGTAGCCAAGGCAACTGATATTTCACTGAGTTCTGTTTTCAGGGTTCTCAGAGATAAGAAAGAAAGAAAGAAAAACATTAATATATCACTTTTAATTTAAAAAATTTGATATGTTCCATTCACATGACTTTCTGTACATCTCTGCAACAAATTATTGTTAAAAAGCTTGTGCTTCTATTTACTTCATTAATCGAGAAATCGTTAGCAGAAATAGTCTTTATTACTTGCTTTCTTGTAAGTAGGAGCAAAATAAGGGAGTACCGTGGATTAAAGTGAATGTCAAAAGCTGGTTGCTATGTGAGTGAAATTCCTTTGGTTTATGGGTTGACAAATTCCTGTATGAGAAAAGTAAGGCTTTTCAAAGCTGAAACCAATAACAAGGAATATCTTAAAAACGATCAACTCCACGAAAAAATGTACATTACATAAATTGTATGTTTTAACGTGCTCTCTTATGTAGTAAGCTTTTGTCCATCTCTTACAGTTTAGCAGTTATGTAAAATTCTGCAAAATTCATCCAGAATAAAGTAGTTTTCAGAGGCTATTCCCACAAAAATTCAAGATATACATTTCATTTGTGAGGTAAATATCTTTAATATACGATATTTTAATCAAAATTGTTAGAGCCATTTTTCAGAAGATCAAAAATTTCGAAAAAAGTTCCATGTAAAGGGTAGTTGAGTTGGGGGATATTCTTGAAAATCTTCAAGTCGTATGTTTTGCAGATACCAAACTTAAATGCCAAGTTTGATATTTAAATACCAAGTTTTGTATCTGTACATCTGTAACACCTATTTTCGGTGAAATCTTGGTATCGGATTTTTGGGTGCATTACAACACCTTCTCTAAACACTATGTACATAGTGCGTGTAGAGAAAGTAAACATTTGAAACAGTTGTGTCGGCAGTGAATTGCAGAAATTGGCAGACCAGAATGGGAAAAAGTATTTCGACATTTGAGAATATTGAAAATCATTAGAAAGTATTGTAGAGAATCAAATAGAAAGAATTCTAATCTAGGATACTTGGTGCAGAAAATAAGAATAGCGTTGATGATGACAATGACGTGAGTGAAGTCGAAGGCCTGTCAGGTGTGGAATAATTGGAGGCAATTCTTCCAATTGGAGGCAAGTCAATTGACGATTGAGGTTATTTACATATATAATAGGCCATTTATATAGATGTTTTGTAGATACGAGATGAATATACATATGAAAACACGTGTTTATCAGTGCAGTGCATAAGAGGTGACAGATATTTGACATTGACTGTGACAGGTACTCTTCCAGCATGCATGAATCCACTGGTCAACTGCTTATTTGAAAGTACAACTCGCTTCCTAACTCTCATTAAGATTTTCACATGTCCAGATCTGTTGCGCCAGTTATATGCTACTTCTTTAATCGTTGTTTAGAGAACCGAACTGTGTTTTAATGTTAGATTCGCTGGTGACGATCCAAAGTGTATAGGAGATTTGGTTAAATATTTTATACCGAAAATGCTTATGATAAGAGAAAAATTTGCATTATAATAATTTATTTTACTTGCTTTCTGATATTCTGAACCTGCCATATTTTTTTTATTCCCCCAAAATAACCATAAGCATGTCATTAGTAAGTGCTTCCTGAAAGCATCACCAATACTTCTATAGATGAAATCAAAGAGCAATCCGAAAAATACGTGCATAAACACTAAAGTGTGCTTAGTATTGGTCGTTTATTCTTATATTGGATAACAATTATGAAGCAGGGTCATCGAGAGCCTTGCGCGTCCCTCAGCTAAATTTTCAAGAACTTCTCCCTTGAAGATAAACATCTTTTAGCGGTTTGAGTGTATCTCACTAGCAGTACTAAACTTTTCTAAATATGTATTCGAATCAACGCGGTATTAAATTTTGATAAATATTGAATGATTCGGTTGATCGTCCTTTTTTCCCTTTGCGTTTATATAATAGGATACAGCGAATATTTAATTTAGATATACATGTTGAGCAAACAAAAAAATTGGCATTTTCCACTCACGCAACTCTTTCTAGCTGTTTCATATAGAAACTGTTCTCACAAAAGATTCTACAGCACGCTAATCAAGATACAAATCAGTGCTTACTCCCTTAGAAGCAGAAAGGAAATAAAGGAATGCATTAGGCTTAAGTGATAGACACAATTTTTAAAAGCTGGTCACTAAATGAAACAATTGAGGTTCAGTTTCCTTTGTATGGCTAGCAGTAAAGCAAGAGAGATGAATCGAAAGTTAACTTACCGTTTGAGAAAATCCAGGTACTTTAAAATTGAAACCAAAAACAAGTAATATCTCGAACGCAGTCAAGTATATATATATATAACGTGTGACATAAGTTATGTGTTTTAACGAGATCTACATTTTTGTGTAGTAAGTTTTTGTCTATCTCTTACGGTTTAAAAAATATGCAAAAGTCATCCAGAATCTTCATAGACTATTCTCAGAAAATTCAAAATGTACATTTTATTTGTTGTATAAGTATCTTTAATATACGGCATTTTACTCAAAATCGTTAGGACCTTTTTGAGAAAAACAAACATTTCAATTTTTTTCTAATTTAAAGGGTAGACTGTGCTGGGGGACTTCCTTGAAAGTATTCGAGCCGCAACCTTGGCAGATACTAAATATAAATATCAAGTTTGGTATTAAACGGCCTTTTTGATTTTGGGCTATGCTGTCCAAAGATATACACAACATATATTTCCGGAGAAATCTCGACATCGAGTTTTTGGGAGGAATACAACATATTCTCTAGCTACTTTGTATATTGTTTTACGTACGTGTTATAGAAAGAACTTAATAGAACTAAGACACTATTTAAAGCGAAGAACTTTGAGGCAGCATTGTATACAAGAACTCAAGGTTTACTTGTGTTAAAAGAATATCCACAAACGCTCAATATGGTGTCACATTGCATGTTCAGGAGACAATCCAGCACTTGCCATTCTTGAATTTGTATGCTCCTATCTATTCATTTATGATATAAAGTCGTAACTTTGGTAGATTTCGTAGCAGTAGCGGCATATAGACTGCATATCCTCTTGCAATTCCACTGAAATACTACTGCACGAACTGCAATCTGTACGGTTTCATCGACAGTCGTTTGCGGAGAATTTTCCAAATGGTGTTTTTGGAGCTGTTGATTGATGATACATTCCTTTCTGTGGTTACGTGTGCCAGCTTTATTTGATTCTGCGAATGTGCACAGCTGATACACGTGGTCGTTGTTTCCAACCACAGAACCAATCTCTTCAAACGATGACGGTGCTTCGTGATGATGGATCTTCACACAAAACGTGTGCGGAACTACCGTTGTGTCGCTGTAATTGAATCTGATTTCGCAAGCTCTAAAATAATAGAAACTTCTCCTGGTTGCTGATAATTTTTTACAACAATATAGCCGTATATAAGGCGTAGAACAATTGCAATAATGTAGAGTTTGAAAGTCTTTATAATAAATCGTAAACTATGGTTATGGATTATTACGGGTATTTGAATATTTATTGGGAATTGGTATATTAATTAATGTGTTTTGATTATCAATTAGATTGGTAGGTGGATTTTTGCTTAGATTAATATGTTTAGGTCAAATGGATATAAAGCCATTAATTGCTTATTCTTCTGTAGCTCATATAGGTTTAGGGTATTTAGATTTATTCAGACTTTAGTGCCACTGGATTTAAATGCATGACATTATTAATTCAGAAGCCGCTTGTCTCAAATGGGAGATGAGGAATTGAACCTTGGACTGTTTGCATTGCCAACTTTGAAAACAGGCGGTACAGAACTGTTTTTCACCAGGACATTTCGTGCGTTCTTTGCATGTGATATGGAAGTGACCACCGATCACAGAATTTTCATGGTTGAGTGTTATTTCAAAACTGGAAGAATATGTTAATAATCAGCATACATGCTGCAAATTCAGTGTACGAGATGCAAGCAAATGTTCGAAATGTCAATAATGGAAAGGTCCCATTTCACTAAATGTGACCTCAAACTAGTGACGTTCACCTCATCTACTCATCGTTCGCTAACCCCCAGCAAGAAGGGAGTTTATCAACCCATTACGGGTGATAAACTCGCTCCCTAGTATTGATGTCATGGATTGAGAAACGACTGGCGGCAAAGGCAGAATAAATTTGAAGATCCATTGATTGTACTTTCTGGCTTGTGTGCGCTTGTGTTCTTGCTCATCTAACTCAAACGCAATTGCATTATTTCTGTTTCTCTCTTTACAATTCAGTAATTCAAAACCAATACAACAATGTAAGACCGAAACTGAACCATCAGGATCCAGTAATCTGCTGCGAACTGAAGATCGGCCGCTTGTTTTATATCATTTTAGTGCAACAGCATTGATCCAGTCTTGCACTTTAAAGAATTCTATCTTATCTATTCCTTCAAAGGGACACTATACCACTGCAGATGTATCAGAGCAATTTTTTTATCAGAAAAATAAAAAGCATATACATGTAAGATTTAAAACAAAGTTGTACACCACTTTGTTTGAAAAATTAAACCATTTTGAATGTCTAATTAAGGCTTTTCATTGTACGAATAATTACATTTTGAAGTGTAGCAATTAAAAACGAGATGATAAATAAACTCAGCGGTAAAACTCACGCCGAGGTGATCTATGGTTGATATCCCGCAAGCCATCTTTTTCCTAATTGAGACTTTTCCACCTTTTAAGTTTCTCTACACCTAGATACATAGAAGGTTGAGAATACATTGTATTCCACTCAAAATTCGATAACAAGATTTCACTAAAATAATTGCTTTAAGTTCCAAAATAAAAAAAAATATTATTATGAATTAAATAAAAAACGAAAAGTGCGTTAAATACCAACCTGACATTAACTTCAGAATCTCAAATTACACTTTAAATGGAGCATTTTTTGAAAATGTTGATTTTCGCAACAACAAAATTCTTGAAACGATTTTGATTAAAATATCTTACGAGTATGTTCAATATATTTTTATTACAAATTAAAATAAATCTTGCATTATCTCGTTAAAGTCTCTGAAGCCCTTTTTATCCTGGACGAGTTTTACATAACTGGTAAACAATAAGAAATAGAAAAAAAAACTTACTTCATAAAAATTGCAGATCCGTGAAAAGACACATTTTATATCATATGCAATTTTTAATAGAGTTAACAATTTCTAATATATCCCTTGTAACTGGTTTCAATTTTGCAGCACTTAAACTTTTCGCAGATGAAGAAGTTGCTTGTTTTCTTTCACCTGATCAAGGAAAGAGAAGGGCAGTTCCAAACCATCACTTAGCGAATGTCTTTTAAAAGATTTGACTAGATTATTATCCCTGTATATTATCGCATTTCCTTATTCCTCTTGTACAAAGAAATACTAAGTAATAAAACCATTTCTGCTAATGCTTATCTTGATAAACTTGAAAAAATCAAAAGAAAACCACTTTATAAGAATGGTCTGTTGAGCATAGGGAGAGAAAGTTGTGTGAATTAAGCAGATCAGTTTGTTTGGTTTTTTCAGTCATAACAGGCAAATGCAGGGAATGTACATTCAACTTAGGACTGGACACTTGCTTTCTAGGTTTTCCTTCCCGAAAATTATTTAATTTTCTGCGTCATCAGTCACACCTTGCGGTGCTGCAAGAAGAAAGAGCGGTATTAAACGACATTGCAAATAAATAACTGACGTGGTCCATACATATAACTTTCTCTATCTCATTTACAAACAACTTGTTCTTACAAAAGATTAATTTTCTATCTACTTCATGGTAATTAAGATAAACATTAGCAGAAATTGTGTTATAACTTGCTTCGTTGTATAGAAGAGACATAAGGGAATACGGTGGACTAATGCAATAGTAAAATATTTAAAAAACTGTGTCTATGCGATTGATATTTAAAATCACTTTTCTTTCCATGGCTACAACAAAAGATATTTATTAATAAGTCGGATGAGAGCTTTCCATTTGAGAAAAGTTTGAAGTATTTTAAAATTGAAACCAAAAGCAAAAAATATTTAAAACATGGTTCGCTGTACAAAAAAGAAAGACAAAAATAAATGTATATGATATAAATTATGTATTTAAAGATCCATACGCTTTTTGTGTAGTTTTTGTTTATTCCTTATGGCTTATTAGTCATGGACATATCATATAGAAGGAAGAGGTCTTCTGAAGCTTTTCCCAGAAAATTTAAGATATACATTTTATTTGTTACATAATTATTTAATATACGGTAATTTCATCAACATTTAGAACTGTTTTTGAATTAAACAACATTTTCGAAACTTTTCACGTAAAGAGTAGTTTTTAGTGCTGGGGATTTTCTTGAAAATCTTCGGATCACATCCTAGGAAGATGAGAAACTGAAATATCAAGTTTGGCATTATACCGGCTTTTAGTTTTTGATTTATGTATTCACACCACGCACACACACTTACACACATACACACACACGGACACATACACGAACCTTTTTCTTAAAATGCATCCTTTGGATACGCGAGTTCTTATTAGTGTACTTTCATTGAAACCTCAGTATTCTTGAAATTTTGGGTGGAATGCAATACCCTTTCTATCTATAAACTATGTAGAGAAAGCAATAAAAAGCAGCGACAATTTGTGCGCTATCATTAATTCATTCCAAAGGATACCTATGTATAAATACATTTATTGTGTTTTATATTTGCTTTCAATACGAGAAGAGATATTTTTATTATTTTGAAGATGAACCTAAAATGTGTAAATGAAGGTGCTGATATTAGTTTCTATCAGCGCAAAACCTAAAGGCAAACATAGAGATGATTATGAAATAAAAACTCAATGGAAAATGAATACAGCATTCAGGACTTTGCTTTTGCTCTCTGGATTTTGTTTCAGAATATTAACAACAAAAGGAATCTAAATATCGCGTTGGTGATCTATTTTCGTGTTATGTAGATAAAAAAAAAAACTTGGACATACGGCAAGACAAATTGTGGTTTTGTGCGCCATGACGGAACTATTTTTCTCTGCGATGGAAAAAAAGTGAGAATCAGGACAGCGACAATTTACCACCTAAACTGCTGGGCATATATGCAGAACATATTTCAAACATACAGTACTCGTGAGAGGGATTATAGCAAAACAACAAAATAAATTGTAACTGAAAAGTGAACCTTTAGCAGTTTCATCAACATTTGTGGGGTATTATCCGAACGTAACAATTTTTATGTGTCCTTTGCCTTTCACTGCATTTTTTGCACTAGTGTAGTGACACGAACATTCGTATGTAATTGTTTCTAGAGAATATCCTATTAGTGAACCATAACTAAGCAAAAACAGGCATCACCTTTCCCAAACCATGCATATCTACAAGTTTTCTGTACATCACTCAGGAATTTGTGGTCATAAGATTAAAACCAATGTTCATATTTTGGCTTCCTCTACTACGGATAGCAAGAAGAGAAAATAATGTATTCTCTCTGCAGAAATGTTGCGGGTAGTCACAATTCCTTTGGTGAACTATTGTACTTGGTTCGGATATTGTACTGTTTCTTTCTGTTTGCCTTCACACAGAGATGAAATGGCAGAATTCACTCTCTTGTCTAGTACACAGCTCTTAATTCGCTTTGTGTAGGTACTTGTTTTGCTACAGAGATAGTTATTCGCTTTTATTTTACCTGAAGTTCATTTGACACAATGATAGCATTGTTTCGTTAATGGTAAACCATGCCTACAATTGTGATGTGCATAACACGTCAATGTGTGATACACATGTATTTAGAAACTCCTTCGAGGGGTACGGGGAAGTGTACTCCTTCAGGCGTTACATTCAATTATTATCGACAAATTTTCCGTTGCACCTATGAGCAACTTACCACCTATATACTAATTAATAAGACTCTACTTTTATTTTATTTTTCCGTATGAATAAATGATATTAAGTGACACAGTAAAATATGAACGGCTAAAAAGGAGACAACATAAAAATGAACGTATCTGTGGAGGCTTGAACCCTCAAATCCCTCGACACATCCCTCGCTATCCACACGCTAACCTTAGCACTACTTAATGCCAAAATATCAACGAAATCCGGGTGCTCAAATCACGTTCTATTGCGGTTTGATCAGTGGCGTACTAGCCCTTAATACATTTTATGCTGTAACAAAGAATTTATATCCCATATATTCTCTATTTCAAGGGGTATTTTAGACCCCTACAATCCTGCCATTTTTTGCGGTCGAATTCAAGGATACTCTGTTTATATGACATAAATTGTGTACTTTACGGAAAAACATTTTGAGTATCTCTTACGGTTTACCAGATATACGAGGGCTTTATAGGTTCTTCACAGAAAAAACAGGATATACATCTAATTTATTAAAAGTGATTTAAACACATGACATTTTAATCCAAATCGTTACAGCCATTTTTGGGAAAATAAAAAATTCCGAAAAATGTTCCATATAAAGGGTAGTTTCTGGTGGCGTATTTTCTTGAAATAGTTGGTTTCGTATACTTGGAGGATGCTGAAGTTATGGTTGGTATTTAAAGAACTATTTGTTATGATGTTTACAGACTCATACATAGGTGTTTTTAAACATTCTTTTTTGGGTTTAGAGTTCTCCGAACATAAATTTTCTGAAATATCTATATTGATTTTTTGGTTAGAATACAATTCCTTCTCAACTACTGCGTAGGCAAATTGTACGTGGTAGAGAAAGTAAACTTTGAAGAACCAACTTCCTGTGACTTTGTGATAATGTATAACTGTAGTTTAAAATACCTTCATTTAGAAATGATGGTAGAAATTAGGCCTTATTGCTTCTTATATTTTAACTTTGTAGCGATGAACACTTGAATGTGAAGAAAAAAGGTTCAGGTGTAATTAAGGTAGTCAATTATTATTATTTTAAAGTACTATGCATAGAACAAACTTTTTTGTCATAAATGAAATGACTTAAGGCGATGGAAGGAATGGAAGGATGAAAGTCGCAATAAATGAATATCGAGTACAATCTGACAAGAAGGCGGTTCAGTATCACTACCTCAATGCCAACTTTCTTGTGTTTTACTGAACAAACATGTGAAGAAAGGATACAGATCATTTGGATAATTCATCGACGAGTGATACACAAGGTGGTTCACCTGTCCTTTATTCTCTGGTTTTATGCAACCCGCAGATTACAGGTTGACCTGAAAACGTCGTTGACGAGACCCGTCTTCTGCATGCCAACATTATTCACTTTGGGGCTGCAAGCTATAGCTAAACAGTAGCGTATTTGGTTAATGCGCGGTGCTAGCGTGAGTTCCAAGATATTCGATTCAGGTTCGAATCTTCACAAAACGTTGACAATCGTTTTCCCCCGCTTTCTCTCTTTCTGATTTGGCACAAAGCTAGATGTAATATCAGAACATTTGTTAACTTACTTATTTGTTTATTTTATTGTTGTTCCCTTTATTTATATTTACTCTAGCTTTATTAGTCCATATTATTTAAAGTCTTAATGAAGTTTCTTTTTCAAAACAATTAGAATGAAAATTAGGATCGAAAACTGAAGAACACGTAAAATGAACTGCTGTTCTTAATTGACATACCTTTTTGTTTATAACTAACATTATTAGAGTGACAAACATTGAACAACGTTGCACCTTCATGCATAATACATAAAGAACAAAAAATGCACACAGATGTGGGACTCGAACCGCAGACACCCTGGAGGTAATGAGGTAACAAGTAATTAACCAGCTGAGCTACACTCATTGCGCTCAATTGCTCCCTTAAAACTTGTAGGTGTAGTATCACAGGCTCCTTCTCCGCTTCTAGTGTCTTTATAAATGTTGTGTGACTCCTTTTTGTAGCTTAATTCGTTCATTTAACCTTCATTCATTATAATTTACGTTGTAGAACGTATGACAGCGATCCTATTGGTATTACATGCACTGTAACAGGACTTTTTAGGCGCATGCTTTTGGAATGGACGTAAACTATTGCTGCTAAGGTCTACTTTCCTATGAAAAGTATCCTAGATTTGCGTGGTCAACAAGCACGGTAATTTCGACCTTATTGCTTTCAGAGTATGAAGTGTTGCCTACCTTCAAAAATAACAAGGTAAAGGTATAATATCTTTGATAACCTTTGCGTTCTTTTTTCAGTATAACCAATTTAACAACGAATATTCAGCATTTATGAAATTCCTGACTGGGCAATGGAATGAATATTTGCAATGCTGTACATCAATCGAAGAGAACATAATTTGTTTGAATCACAGAGAATCGCTACTACGGCTTAACGCATTATATTGTTGGAGAGCTGAAACTTTTGAAAGTTGGGTTTCTTTTTCCTTTTCGAGGATATTTCAGAATGTATGTGGTTGCTCCATTAATGGATGACGGCTGAGCACATTATATCCATTATCCTTTGTTTACGTTCAGATGAACTTCCATTAGCTATGTTACTACCAACTTTTCAAATTGTGGACATCAGAGTGTTTTCCTCGGGGAACAGAGCTGATCATATCGTTTGTGTTCTTATTTAAGATTAAATCTAAGTTTTATTAAAACATTGTCAACACTTCTAATGAAGTACAGAAATTTTATTTGTAATTGAAGCAATCAAGGCCATCATGCTGATAAGGGGTAGCTTTCATGCCCTTTATGTTGCAAATTTGGTTAGACAAGCTTCCTGAATATATTGACAAAATCATGAATATAGACTTTATTCGGCTCTACATATTCACCTCACAATTAATTTATAAAAGAAATCAGAAGGTGGATTTGTAATTTCTTTAAACTGAGTAAGTATGAAAACTATAGGTAATTTAAATTCAGGAAATAGGACCAAAGCTGAACTAATGGCTGAACTATGTGGAAAGAGTACAAAGTACTCAGGCTAAAATTATATGAAAAAGGCCTTTGAAGTATTTATACGAGTATAATTTAAGAACAGTATTACAGCAGTATTCCTAAAACGGGCTATTTTGTCCAATAAGTAAGTATGCCTGTAAATATTATGACGTGATGCATTAAAATCCGTTCCTTTAAACGCAAACACATATATCAAGAAATATTTTACATATCACTGTCACACGAATTTTCATATACATTACAACTTCACATCCATTGCATTCCGTCTTTATTACATTGTATTTAATATTAAAAATAATCAGAAATTAAACAATGTAAATTTGGTTTAATGCACGATTTAAAACAAATACTTTATATTTGCCAACCAAAGAAACTTAAAGATTTAACAATTAACATTATTCAAAAATGGTTTATGCTCAAAGAAGTTATTACATAAAAGTGGACTCTTCCATTAGCTTTATATAAGTATGTTGCAGACAGCTTTCTGATATGGCTCTTCATTTGCACAACATTCATTTACAATGAAGAGGATTCATAGGCTTTTTATAAAAGAATTAATATATGTATATGAACTATACAATATTTTAAATATGTAGTACATAATAAAAATTGTTGAAAACATGTTTTGGAAAACGATCTAACTAAGGAGAAAATTTTGGGGTGGGAATATTTTATAGAAAATTGTATTTAATTGTGCTTAACGGGTCTCTGGAACCAAATAAGAAATTTGGTACTTATACTTTAGTTAGAGTTATGCTAAAGCGCCCAGGAATTTATTTTTCTTAATGGGTCTCCATACTTCTGTTTTCAGTGAAATATTGAAATCCATTTTTGGGTACCATACAATACTTTCTTCTAGATAAAACGTATATCTGTAGCCAAACGGAAACTACATGTTTTATTTTGGATATAGTTTTGCTCCTTTGTTAAAATTAGTTATCAGCAATGACATATTGATGTATAACTAAGAATACTTGAAGCAATAATTAATTTTATAAGTAACCAAGGCAAATAAATATTAAAATAACATAATAATTTGATATGTAGCTGATTAAGTAGTGCTTAGAATGGTGTAATTAGTGTGTATTTAGTAAGAGTTTCAATCAGTGGTTTCAAGGAAACATTTTAAAACATTATTTTGTTATTTTAGCTGCTTTATTTTAATAGTAGTTATTGCTCATTCTTATCTTAATAACACTGAAGTTATGCAAGGTCTTAGAGTGTATTATTTGCTTGTTAAATGCTTAATTTTTGTTTTATTTTGTTTGTGTATCAAGAAATGTTGATTTAAACGAATGCACACTCAAACGACAATAGCCCACAGTATTTCGTGTAAACATTTGGTTAATTAACATATATAAATATTAATTGTAAAACAAGAAGCGTGCTAAATTATACATAGCAACCACTAGCAACCAATTAAAATTCTGTGTTAAAACGTTTAGGTTTAAATTAGATGTTGACCAATGAGGTTACTTAACGCACGCATTACCGTCCGAGCATATCAAGAAAATTTAGTCATCAGCTACCAAGGAACGTGTACGTACGAAGACTCATAAAAGAAACAAAATACTTTATTATTATAGATATAAATATTTACCACCCTAGTTGGAAATTAACATCATAACATATTTAAGCCGCTGAACTATTAATACCATTAGATTAAGACCTGATAAGAAAATGTAAGATTAATTTATTTGTAATTTTAATTTCAATGCGCAAACAACAGAATTTCATAAGATAATATGTATAACGGATTACTGTCCTCTGTATTTCCATTAGTAACAAACTGAACATACAACCAATTAAAATAATAGATAGATACTTTATTTCACTGCTTAGGGCGTGGCCCGGTGACAGTGCTGTCAATGTAATAATACAAGGTACAATACAGTTGAGTTAAATAAACAATAATGTGAGTAATACCCTGTTAAAATGCCAATTATATCATAGTATACCAATATATACATAATTGTAACAACAGTAATAATAACGCAATATTTGTATTTACTATACTGACTATAAATCATTCTTCTTTAGTCTCTTTTTAAAACTATTTACACTTTGAGGCAAAGTCTCCAGTAAATCTGCAGGTATTTTGTTCCATTCGTTTATTGTTTTATTTGCGAAGGAAAATTTACCTATGTCTGTTTTCTGTTCCCTATTTCTTATTTTTTCCGAGTGATCATTCCTCCCACAATATAATGGCTTTAATAATCGTTTGGATATGTCTTTCCATACAGGTTCTCCTTTATAGGCTCTAAAAATTGCACATAGCCTTGCTCGTCTCCTACGTTTTTCTAGTGTTTCCCAGGAAGTAGCAGTGCTGGTATGATTTTCTAATCGTTTACTTCTGTCTACAAATTTAGCTGCTCTTTTTTGAACTCTCTCTAGTGCCAGTTTTTGCCCCACCCGATACGGATCCCAGCATGCAGCACTATATTCTAATATTGGTCGAACTAAAGAAGTGTATGCCAAATTTCGCGACTTTCCATTTAAAATCCTCATTACGAAATGCAACGCTTTCCACGCCTCCCCAGTGATCGAGTTTACATGTTTCCCCCACTCCAATCTTTGATTTAGTATTACCCCTAAATATCTGGTGCTATTTACTCTGAGTATTTTCTTATTGTCTCATTTATATATTACGTTTTCTACTATTATGGGCCTTGAAAATATAATTGTTTTACATTTGTTTGGATTTATCTCCATTTTATTATATTTTGCCCAGAGTTGAATTTTGTTTAAATCTTCTTGTAGATCTATTGTGTCACATTTACCGCCAATATTTCTATAGATTATAAAATCGTCTGCAAATAGGCGAATCTGAGATGTTATTCCTTCCCGTAAATCATTTATATATGCTAAGAAAAGCAACGGCCCGATCACGCTTCCCTGGGGCACACCAGAAGTTACATTTGTAGGAGACGATAATTTATTTCCCACCCGCACTCTTTGGGTTCGTTCGCTCAAGAATTCCCGAATCCAAGTTATCACTCTGTTGTCTATTTGCAGATTACAATGTTTTTCTATTAGTCGTCCATGAGGTACAAGGTCAAACGCTTTAGAAAAATCAATTATTATTGCATGCACATTTCCACCCGCGTCAAGTGTATCGGCTACATCCTGACAAACAGCTACTAGTTGACGCTCACAAGAATGTCCGTTCCGGAAACCATGTTGGCCTTCGAAGAGCCAATGCGTTTTATCCCATTCGCGTCTTAAATATTGTGCTATAAGGTGCTCAACTTGTTTGCTTACTACTGATGTCAAACTAACTGGCCGATAGTTTGCTGCATTTGTTCGATCCCCTGCTTTATAAATAGGCACAACTATAGCCTGCTTCCAATCTTGCGGTATACTTCCGTTATTTGCTGTTACTTGGAATAGCCTCAGTATGTATGGAACGATTGCCCCCCCCCCCCCCAATCTTAAGAAAGTCGCCCGAAATGCCATCTGTCCCGGCTGATTTATGTTTTCCTAATTTAGCTAACCGTCTTCTAATGTCGCTTGGCTTCACTGTCATAGGGGGCCCTTCCGTTCTTTTAATAGTAGCATTGCTCTTTACTGGAAAAATTGAAGCGAAATGTTGATTAAACACTTCAGCTTTTAACAATGAATCGGTCATTAGTATATTTTCATTCTTGATTTCTGGAATGATTTCTGCGTTTCCCCCGCACCTTCTCACAAATTTAAAAAATTGCTGCCAATTATTCCTGTCAGACGAGAGAATACTTTTTAAGAAATGTTCTTCCGCGGTAATCTTTTCTAATAGAAGTTTGTTTGACAAAACTCGGAATTTATTACCGTGATAACTACTAATTTTTCCAGAACTATATGCTCTCCTGACTTGTTTCTTTAGCCGTTTTACTGTTTTATTGTAGTATTCCGGGTCAGGGATTTTAGTTAGCATTTTACGGGGTATAAATTTATATGTTGCTTCCATAACAATTTTTTTAAAATGTTGCCATATTTCTTCTACCGAGCTTCCAGATTGGGACCACAGCGAATATTTTTCGTTTAAGAATATATCTTGAATATCTGAGCATACCGCACAACCGCACAACCTCTAACTAAATAAATACGGGGGCTGTCCCAGAAGTACCGAACATTTGCAACAATGGTAAAACGTACCTACATTAGAAAGCTTACGTTTGAAGTTTGACGATTTTACATTATTTAGCATTTGTTTGGCACCTATCATTAGTGTCTCTCAGAGAATTTGTAAACATGGATAAAACTAGTTATCGTTATGTGATAATACTTTCATTTGAAAGGTCTTAGTCCAACTAATATTAAAGCTGAGCTAGGTTCTACTTTGGGGGAGTCTGGTCCTTCATGTACAACAGTGTAGCATTGGGTGGCAGAATTTAAGCGTGGCCGTAAGAGCTACCAAGACGAACGTCGCAGTGGTCGACCAAATGGGGTTATCAGAAATTGTAAAGAAAATCCACAAAATGGGTTGCATGACCGTCGACTGAAAGTGCGCGAGCTAGCAGAAGTTGTAGGCTTTTCATAATATAATTCATAAAATAATAATATAGTAAGTCTTATAATTATTATTTCACACTTTTAAAAACACTTTCACCTTTACTCTTTAATGAAGAAAATGCATGTTTCATGAATAATATTTTTACAATTAAATATGCATTTTTAAACTTTATTCACATTTAATTCTGAAAGTGCAAAGTAGAGAGATACACAGAGAGAAGTAGAGAGAGAGAGAGAGAGAGAGGGGGAAAGACATGCAGTATAATAACCCCAGGCAATTCCCATTCCTCCATTAATGAAACCTCTGGACGAATGAAATTGAATGCAAGCTTGTTTTAATGAGTAATTTTCCAACAATGTTTCCCATTAGAGTTACTGTGGTAATAGCAAATAGTTCTAAAATTATTATTAAATGCAGTGAAAATAAATTAAAAGGGGGTCAATGTAGTTCAAGAGATACGTTAGCTTAATAAATCTAAAAAGTGAGCATATCATTACAATGCATTCACATAAAAACTAAGTTATGACAGAAGTTTCCATTGCCAGTAGTAGTAGGTAAAGTGCTACTATCTGTTGCGAGCCCAGTTATGAAACTGCACAGTTGGATGTGTAACTGTTCTTCTGCAGGATGTGTGAAAGGAGGTGGAAATCCTAGGCAATAATCATCCCTTCATTTGTTGCCAACTAGCTGCTCTAGTAGTATCTTAGACTTACTCTCAGATATGCGTAGGCTGGGTGAGAATGGGCAACATCAGCTAAATTTATTGAGAATATTTAATGGAAGCTAACAACTGATTTGTTTAAAACGAGTTTATGATTGTTAAAGACGAATAATCAACTGTTCCTGATACTACATAACCTCGAGAAGTTAATTATATCTGCGCCATAAAAAACATCTGCAAACTTCCAGAGGTTTAATATAATCAATTTTTTTTGTAGTAAAGCAACAATTTTAAGCTGCCATGATTTCACTAAACTGGTATATAGCGAATCTTCTAAAATCGGTCAATGAACTGCGCTTGTATTAAGCACAACCGATTTCCGATTACGCTTGTAGCTTTCGCCACCTGTAAGGAAAAGAAGAATGTTTGAAATACACGTGCTTGTATTAACCAATCTCCCGCCTACATCATGATTCCCCACCAAAGTTTTATGATCAGTAGAGAGTAGATGTTTGTTGCTGAGCCACAAAGTACACGCAACACAGACGATAGCGATGTGTTTCCTGAACTCCGATTGAAGGGCAAAGTTTGAATCTTCACAATCAAACATAGTTGCGATTTAACGTAAATGAATAGAAGTGTATACTTCTGTAATCAGAATGGGGAGACTAGAACTACAATATCTGTATAGGTATGTGTAAAACCATTTTGTTAATTTTTTGTAATATAGGAACAACTTAAGTACAGTAAATACAGAATGAACACTTTTGCATAAAATTACACGTTTCATATTATGTTATCATTTCACTTGTGTATTATGGTGTCCTGCATTACAATGTCATAATACACATATTCTTAACGTTTCAAATCTCCTAGTTTTGTAAATCAAACTGTTGAATATTACTCGGAACTCTTTCGTAACATATAGGTAAATCATTTTTATGCAAAGTTGATTAGGATGCAACTATTTTATCGGTGTATTTCAAACAAATTATCTAAACTGTTGACTGTATACTTTATAAAACATATTCACATCTTAATTTTCAGTTAATAATTTAATATAACGTTTATGTTTTTTGGTATCGCAATATCTAGGCACACATCCTTGTTCATGAACACAATTTCTGAGTTGTACAACATATATGTAACGTTTTATTCATTTACTCTTAGAGCCACATTCTTTTGTCAAATGCTTAATCTTGGACTTCGTTTTTCGTCGTATTGCTCTAACTTATTTTTAAAGCTAAATGGCACAGCAATAATAGGATGCTCTCTCTGTGAACAGTTTAATTCAACTGGTTCCTGTAGGGTTCAACGCCCGCTTTTACTGCTCTGACACCGCAGGCGATGACACTGATAATATATGAAGATGGAGTCCAGGGGAAACCGGAGAACCCGGAGAAAACCTGCGTCGCTTTGTCCACCAAATCTCACATGCGGTCGCTTGGGATCGAACCCAGGCCGTCTAGCTGAGAGGCAAATGGTCTGACCACTCGGCCACGGCGATCTCCTGAAAACATACAATTTATGCCATATACATGTTTTTCGTGGAGTAGACTGTTATCGAGGTCTTATAATTGGTTTCGTTTTAAAATACTTAAAATTACTCTCATGTGTGCACTTAACTTGTCCACTCCTGGCCCCGCAAAGAAACGAATTTCAACACCACAGCAACACATTTTAAAACATTTGACTGTCGGTTTAGCCTAGTGTATTTCCTTATTTCCATTCTATTTATAAGGAATTAAGTAATAAGGTCGTTTCTGTTAGTTTATCTCTATTATCATGAATTAGATATAAGAATAAGCTTATTAATAACAATTTGTTACAGAGATGTAGAGAAAATCATGTGAATGGAACACATCGTCTTCTAATCCACCAGAGATATAAATCACAGGTTGGCTGAATCCGGCGGAAATGCAGTGGCCACCCGCAGATTCTGTTCCAGCGTATGAATCATAAATGAATAGTTACCCAAATAATCATTTCACTTAATATAAGCTTTTGTTCAACTAATAAACAAGTGCTACAATTATAAGATTTCCACTCACACTGTAGACTCGCGCTTCACCGCCGGCCAGATAAGAGCCACGAAACCTATTCTGCTCCATGCTGATCACCCAGGATGTTGCCAAATCTTTTATTCTATAAGAATTGAGCTTCTTATACTAACATTTTACTCTTTAACTAATTACAGTTTCGGGCTAGATTTAACTCCCTATCGGTGAATGTAACGGTGTGAGCTAAAAGTTATTTATAAGCACTGTATTCTGGAGTAGGATATTGCGTCAATTTATTTGCTTTCTATATTCATTTAACTTTTATCTTAATTAATCAGAGACTTCGCTAAGTGACCAATTGTTGGAAATACTTGACCTTCCATTCCCGGCCTTCTTATTACACAAATTTTAGTGGCTGCTGAAAGTCGCTTAGAGAACTTTTGCCCCAGAGCCGGTCAGCAAGGCAACAATGAAGGAACGTCTCTCTCAGAACAAGTTAACGCTTCAGTGCACCCGCCAAGTTCGCTCCAAGAAATTATTGTCCAGGTCGACGTGATATTTCACTCCATCCCATCAGTGAGGGCTTTCACTGGAGGTTAATTGAAATTTGTGCTTGTCTGCATTGCATCCCTAGGGATGACTTCGGCAATGTTAAGGATTTGGCTGGTCCTATACATTAAATGGCGTTCCAGCAAATGGATTCCAACAGGTTCTCCAACTTTAGTGAGCTGCTGTGCAAAGATGGTGGTGATAGTGAGCAAACTTGCCCTGACAGACAAACTCCCTGCTTGTGAATGTTTTAGCAAGAGGATGGTACATGACACTGGGTGCTATAGATATGGCGAAGATGTGCCTACTCGACCAGATGCTATGTATATCCCTCGGAGCTCTAAAGCAGTTTCTCATGCGTAATTCACAACTAAAAGCTAACGCTGGGGCCACACTTTGATAAGATAGTTTGTACTTCAAACATGTTTGGTTTAATGATGTATACACAAAGTGCCACCTGCTGTGACTCTCACTGAAATAGCAGTTGTGGCTCGTGAGCATACTTTAGTTCTTCACAAAAGCTTATGAATCAAAGGACAGACGAAATAGACGGCCTCCGTGGTCGAATGGTCAGCGGCCTGACTTCTCACCCGGGGATCCCGGGTTCGATTCCCGGCTGTGGTGGGGGATTTTTCTTTAACCAGAATTATTCCTTATTAAGTATGAATGTGCGTGTGTTTAGTAATATAAAATGAATTAACCTAACGTTCTAAAATATACAACGAATTGTTTCTCATATCAAAGCCCCCGATATGACAATTGAAGTTAAAGGGAGTACACAAATAAAATAATTAAAAAAAAGGCGAAATGATGTATTCCATTCACGTGACCTTCTCTACCTATTCTGAAAATATATTATTCTTGCAAAAGTTATCCTTTTACCTACCTGGTGCCACTTCAGATAAGTATCAGTAGAAAAAGGTCTTATTACTTGCATCCTTGTAAGTAGAAGAGACTTCAGGAAACACACAAGGTTAAAGTGAAAACGATGGTCGCTTTGTGATAAAATTGAAACTCGAGGTTCTTTGTATGGCCAGGGGTAAAACAGACTAGATATGACAGGAATAACGGTTTCCAGTTTCAGAAAAGTTTAAGTATTTTAAAATTAGACCAATTACAAGGAATATCTAGGAAATGGTTAATTCTACAAAAAATCTATATGACATAACTTGTGTGTTTCAACGAGATCTGCATTTATTTTAGTACGTTATTTTTCTATCTCTTACGTCTTACCAGCTATATAAACATCATCCAGAATGATGAGTTCTTCACAGGTTATTCCCAGAAAACTCAAGACATACATTTCATTTGTCTTGAAGGCATCTTAAAATTAGTGTTTTAATCAAAATCGAGCCAGTTTTGAAAGAATCAAAATTTTCGAAAAATGATTCATGTAAAGGGCAGTTGGGGCGATTTTTCTTGAAAATATTCGTGACGCATACTTGGAAGATGCTGAACTTAAATATCAAGTTTGGTACTCAATCAACTTTTTGTTTTTGAGCTATGCTATTCAGACACACACACACACACACACACACACACACACACACACACACACACAGAAATACAGATTTTTAAATGCTTATTTTATTTACTCTGGGGACATAAAAACATGCATTTCCAATGAAATCTCGACATGATATTTATGGTTGGAATAGAACACTAATGTGCACTACATGGGACTTTTAAATAAAATGAAACTGTGTACAACTGTAGCCAATACCAAGGCACCAGAGATGACAACGGTCATACTTATGGTATTTCTTTTTGGTAGTGTTTAACGCCCGCTTTAACTACTTATGGCACCGCAGGCGGTGACACTGATGATACATGAAATAAAGATGGAGCACCGGTGGAATGCGGTGGCGGGGGAAATCGGAGAACCTGGAGAAAACCCGCCCCAGCGCCGCTTTGTCCACCACAAATCTCATATACAGTCGCTTAGGATCGAACCCGGGCCGTCTAGGTGAGAGGCGAGTGGTCTAACCACTCGGCCACGGCGCGGCCTGCTTATGGTAATGATGAGTACTTTTTCTGAAAGAAAGGGCAGTTTTCGTAAATATTTGTTGTGTACATCATTAAGTATAACATTTTAAAGTAAAGACGAAGTGGCGTTGAATTAAATTATAGTGAAAATATGGATGGTCTGATATATGTAGTTCTGCGCTCATATACCTACAGTCCAGAGCCCTCTCCGATCCCCCCCCCCAAATAAAAAGTGTAGAGGAATTTGGTATCCTATAGTGTTTCTTTTATTTCATTTGGCAGGATCGCCTTACCAGTTGTATTTCAGACCTTTTCGATTTCTTATTGGATTAAACAAGTGCCGCGAAAGTGATGGGAAACGGAAGCACTTTATCTTAGTGGCTGAAAGACACCATCTAGATAAGTCCGTCTCTTATTGGTTGTATATCAGAAGTCTGTCACTCAAATCCTGACCAAAGAACTGAGGTCGGTTCTCAGGTCAGAAGCGAAGGAGAGATATAAGGTAAACTCTGGAGTGAAATTGCCTTTTATATTACTCTCTTTATTATACACGTAATTTGAAAGGAACAAAGAACATGAACACAGATAGAAAATTATTACCCTTATTGAGCTGCGGAGCTATATGGAGTATTTCCAGGAACATGGTCAAACTGGAGAAAGAAATAACACGAACAGGGTTACTGGACAAATTTGGTATTACAAACAAAAGTAGAAAATCCTAGTAAGGAAACGAGTTATACATAAATGAACCACGTATAAACAAAAATAATTAAAACATTCGTAATGTCGCATTGCTTTTTTATTGCAATACTCGATAGTAAATTATATAACGTTTCCGAAGAAATGTAGAACAGGAACAAGAAACCCATTTGTTTAGATAGGATCCGAATTGATTTCTCAGCTCTATTCCAACTCAACTACGAAATCGATGCTGAAAGATTAGGACATTTTCCATTGACTAGAGTCTTACCGGTAAAGCGCAAGCAGTTTTCAACTTCTCTTTTAAACGCCATTGTCGACTTACATCTATAAATCTAAATTAATTAGGTTTTCACAGTTTAAATCTATCCTGCAACCTAGCATATGGTGTACATCAGTCATCAGGAAAAACCAATAGGTCAATTATTTGTCTAGCTAGAACGAGGTGGAGCCATGAATGTGGGAGCAGCTGTTATTCTGAATACTTAGTTTCTTGTAGCATCACCTCTTTTTGCCCTCGGTTGCACATTACCTATTTCTTCCAAGGTCGCTAGGTGACAGATTCTTAATGGTTTGGAATCATTAACAATGCTGCTATCTAGCGACCTTGACTTCTGTCGCAGTGAGCTGCAACTTGTGGCATTATCATAAAATTATACCGATAATACGGAACCACGTGGGAGAAGAAGCTTTTTCCTCGCGCATGACTTCTGTGTACACGGTGCATATGTATTTGATCCATAAGGCAATTATGTCATACCATTTGTACTCAGATGGCGTCATCTGTATTCAAACGTATCTTGCCTTCGAGGTGTCACATCTTTATAGCTTACCACTTTGTTCCGCTATAATTAAATGGCGCTTGGGTCTACTCGGCCTCTGTGGATAGATGGCAGCATAATCGCAGTTACCATCTATTTTCAGTTTTATTATTGTTTTAGACTGAAGTGGAACTTTGAGTCGTGATATTGGCTATCCTATCCGGTGATTACCTAAGCACCTGTGAAGCACGAAGAACACTCGGAGAGATTGATCGGCCCATTGAATTTTAATCCAGGACCTTCCGAATGCGAGCCACAGAAACATACAATAACATTTTGTAAGTACTTTTATCCCGGGCTCGTAGTTAACTATTATTAGGTTAATTAATGATAGTTATTCTTCCACAGTATTATAGCACTATTTTACAGCAATAAAATGGAAACCCGAAGATCCGTAGTTCAAGTTCCGGCTGTGGAATTGCTGTTTAAATGTAATTCTAACTTTTCAATTAGCATATATGATTAAAAAATTAAAAGTGCTTGCTGTCGTGCCGTATTATTTTGTTAGTTAGCTTTTCTATTTTAATCCAGTCGAAATGCATGAATAAATTATTTATTATATCATGACGCAATGCTTTACAGCAAGATACTCGGTTCAATCCCTCAAGAGTTGTTTCTTGCATTTAATAATTTCCATTACTCCCTGTTCGTTTACTTATGTGTCCACTGTAATGATTCCTGAAGATTAAATCACGGCAGACAAATGATTCACTATATGTTTTACATTTTAGCTTTTTTACTGCCAAACTAAGAAGCTGAAAGGAAGTATTGCATCCCATTCAAAAAGACGATGTCAAGATTTCACTGATTAAAAAAAAAAATATATAACGTTTAGATTAAGGTCCGCAGAGCGTGTATGTGCGTACGCGCGCAGTCAGCATAACCTCCAAAATAAAATGATCGATTAATACCATCAACAACTTCTAATTATGCGACACGAACATTTTCAAGAAAATCCACCGATTCAAGTATCCTTTTGACATGAATGGAAAATTAATTGAAGTAAATTCTTTTTCGTGCTTTATCTTTCGGTTATGGTTTAGTAGCACACCATATTATACAAAATGTAGTCTAAATGAATCAGATTTCAGGGCACTTCCAAAATTCGGTACGTATAATTTAATTGTATTTGAATCAAAATTTTATTTTAGGACTATGTTTAAGAAAATAAAAAGTAAGGTAGAGCAGGTTCATGTAGAGCAGGGCCTCTCAAAAGCGAAAATCTGACGCGTGCAAACAAAAGAACACATGTGCCAGGCTTCGAACATTTCACTGGTGCTGAAAACTGTGGAGAAGGTGAGGATGTGGTAGATAGGCGGAGCGAGAGACTGCCTTAGAACATATAGACAGCACTGTTCTCAAAATTCAGGAGTGGGACTCTGCACTTCAGTTAAAACAGCGTACTTGTCTTTTGCACCTGGTACAGGCAATGATGCACCGGCGCATGTATTCTGAGAGGCCTTGATGAAGCCGGTGGTTCAAAATAGCGACCTCCTAAATTTTCGCGTCGCATTGTGTGGAAAATACTGAAATTAAAGCTCGAAATCTACATTTATCCGTGATTCCCTTTTTTGTGTTATTCTGTTCACACACACACTACTTTTTTGATTGTTACTTTCTCTAGCACGCATGTACACTCGACATAGTAGGTAGTGAAGGTATTGTATTTCACCCAAAAATTCTATACCGATATCCACCGGAAATGCATGTTTTGGGATACCTGAATCCAAGAAAAGTAGTTTAGAGAAAGGTTAGTGCGTATGACTATCTGTGTGTGTGTGTGTGTGTGTGTGTGTGTGTGACTGAAGACAGCACAACTCAAAAACGCAATTGTTATTTAAGCTTTCAGTATCTCTCAAGCAAGCCACACGAACATTTTCAAGAAAACTCCTGAAACCAAACAACGTTTTACATTAAACATTTTCGAAAATTTTGATTTTCTAAAAAATTGCTCTAATAATTTTGATTAAAATTTCAAATGCTAAAGATATTTTCACGACAAATTAAATGTATATCTTGAATTACCTGGGAATATCTTCTGAAGTCCTCTCCCTTCTGAATGACTTTTGGTAACTGGTAAACCGTAAGATCTTATTACACAAAACTGTAAATTTCGTAACAACACACAATTTATGTCCTTTACATATTTTTGTTGTGGAACTAACTGTTTTGGGGTTATGTCTTACTATTGTTTTTAATTTTAATATTGAAAACAGGAAGTCGTTCGTATTTCCTTTGATTTGCTCTTGGTCATGCAAAAAAGCGACTTTCAATGATGGTCATAAAGGGACAGCTTTTAAAACATTTGACTATCCTTTTAACATAGTCTATTTCTATATCTCGATTAACATGGAATAAAAAAAGAAGAAGAAACCTTTTTAAGAGCTTTGTAGAACAGCTAGAGAAAGATGTGAATGGAACACGATCTTTTCTTCTTAAAATCAGTGGATCACAAAATGTGTATTTGCGATATCAAATACTTGGGTTGAATACAATATTTCAGCTACCTGCTAGGTACATGGTATAGGAAGTAAAACCTGTGTGCACATCAAGATTTTTCTTCTATACCCTTTTACTTATGGTAATTTCGGCATCCTAAAAGAAAAGTTCCAACAGGGATTAAAATTTAAAATGGTCTTGCTACAATTTATGTTACAACAATTATTTTTAGACCTGCATCAACATGAACCTTTGGCTTCATTTTTACTTTCTCTAGCCCGCATGTACAATAAACATAGTGGATAGAGAATGTATTGTATTGCAACCAAAAATTCAATGTCGAGATTTCACCAGGGCTCCCTGAATCTGAAAAAAACAGTTTTAGAAAAACGTCCGTGTGTGTCTGTCTGTCTGTCTGTCTGTCTGTGTGTATGCCTGTGGACAGCATAGATCGAAAAAACGAAAACATCGTTAAATACCAAACTTGGTATATAGGTTTAGTATCTTCTAAGGATACGACACGAAGCTTTTCAAGAAAATCTCCCCACCACAAACTACCTTTTACACAGAAAAACATTCGAAAATTTTGATTTTCAGAAAAATGGCTATAACGATTTTGAATAAACTCCCGTATGTTAAAGATATTTAGATCCCAAATAAAACGCATATCTTGAATTTTTTGAGAATAGCCTCTGGAGACCTCTTTATTCTGGATGAATTTTGCCTAATGTTGTTTAACTGCTAAACCGTAAGAGATAGACAATAACTTACTACACAAAAATGTAGATCTCGCCAAAACATAACATATCATATATCCTTTTACGTTTTTGCTGTGGAGGTAACCGTTTCCAAGACATTCCTTGTTATTGGTTTCAATTGTAAAATACTTATACTTTTCTCAGGCAAGACGTGTCCATTTTCCTTTGTTTTGCTCCTGGCCGAGCAAAAAAGCGATTTGCAATGACAATCGCATAACGACAGCTTTTGAAATATTTGACTACCACTTTAGCATAGCGCATTCCTTTAGTTTCCTTCTACTTATAAACTAAGTAATAAGGACATTTTCTCGATTCCTAACGATAGCTTTTAAAACATTTGACTGTCACTTTAGCATTGCATATTTCTTTAGTTCGCTTCCTCTTATAAGGAACTAAGTAATAAGAACATTCTGCTAATGTTTATGTCGATTAGCAGGGTGTAGATAAAATAATAATCTTTTGTAAGAAGTTTGTTTTTAGAGTAACTAGAAAAGTCATGGTAGTTTTATTTTCAGCCATTTGTGTTGAGTTTTGATATGCAGGTTAAATGCACCAGTAACGTTGCTTAATTTGTTGAAGAATGTCTTGGAGAGTTGTTCCATATACTGTTCTATTGGAAGGATGTTAAATTCATGTTGAAGCAATGTATTTCATACAAACCATGGTGCATGTGTAGCTCTGCGGAGAAACTTATTTTGTACAACTTGCAGTTTATGAATATTAGTTTATTTTGTTGTGGACCATATAGAAGCTGCATAAGTGAGAAGAGGTCGAATTAAAGATTTGTAATAATGGAAATGGGCGACTACATAATAAGTATCATGAAGGATAATATAAATGGCTGAATTAGCTAGGATTCATAAATTAGAAGTAAAACATAAGAGCATCAAAATCTTAAAGATATATAACTAAAAGTATATAAAATGGAACCAATGTTTTCCTTCATTCTTAAAAGTTTGAATTTTCCGATTGGAGCAGTCCAGGTCAATCTTGGAGCGTTTATTAATTAATGGATAAAGTATGATGAGGCTTGATTTAGCAAGTGGTCTGTGTTATTTGGACTCTTATAGTTTTGAAACATTATTAAACGAACCAAAATAATTAGCTATTAATTTATGCCAGAAGGACATGAAAATACTACATACTCAGGAAACCTATGAGAATTTTCCTGTTCTATTAGAACGTTGGACTCCATTTATGTGGGATACTGAAACGGGAAAACTATTTGACCTTAATTTGGTAACTCCGTTTCAGTAGAATTGCAAGCTAATTTCATTTAGCTTTCGTTCATATAAACATATGTGACGATGTGAAAGTTTAAAGCGAGATGTAACCACAAATAGTACTTAGGGGTTACTGACTGTAGACACTGGAACCTAGCGACTAACACTGGACCTTAACAAGGAGTATTAAAACCACCAGGGAGCACGTAACGATGTAACTGTGGCGAGAAGTTAACAATTAGCTACAATTATCTCAATTCTTTATGTTGGAGGTTGACCACGTTAATTGTTTCTGCAAGCTGAAGCGTATATCTCGCAAGTTTCTAATAATGGATGCGAATCTCTCTGTAGTGTCCAATTAAATGCAGGAAATGCAAGGGCGGTACAGTAAGTACCCGTGTTTCAAAATAGATGGGCTGCTAAGGCAAGTTGGTGTTGCCATCGTGTGCTGTCATTGTTTTTCATAGCTGAAACAAATTTGAAACTGGTAATTTCATCTTTTTTCCACACAGGCCTTGTGTGAGTCAGGAGTTGGATAGGTAGAGTCAAACTGAAAAATTCAATGACATAGCCTATGAAGACATTTAATTTTCGGTCTGATTCTACCTATCCAAATTTGATACTGATTTATAGATTAGTTTGAGACAGCTGATGAGTATGTTTTCGTTAAAATGGGAAAAATGCAGTATCGTTTCAGTATCGCTTTTAACTTTTGAATATCAAGAAGAAATTATAGGGAGCCGGGCGAATAAGGGGAGTGCGGAAGCAATTCATGCGATCTGGTGGCGACAATTCCGGATGAATCTGCTGGTGCTTTTTCGTGGGGAAACATCTTTCTGAACATGTTGCCCTAAAATGATGTCTTCTTATTCCCAGACATGAAGATACGGCTCGCAGGAACACATGCAGATCAAACGAGACTGAGAAGTATTTTGCAGAGCTTGACAATTCCTATTTTTGAAAGGGTTAAAACAACAGCAGGAAATGTGAAGTATATAACCCTCAACTTGACTACATTGTAAATTAATTATTTGTGTTGGAAAAAAAATTAAACGCCCCAAAACGTGGCATGAACAAGATATGTAGATTTCTAGAGACAATAATATCTAGTGTGTGAGTTGACCAGTTTTGAGATATTCCTTATAATTGGTTTGTTTTCAAATACTTCTGACCATGCAAAGAAATGAATTTTAATCACATAGCACCCATCATTTAAAAGATTAGAATATCGCTTTAGCTTAGTGTATTCCCTTATTTTCCTTCTACTTCGCTGAAATAATTAGCACGAAAAGTTTGCTATTTTCTATTTACCTACATTAGATGAAGTAAAAAGAAGGATCAGCTTTTGCAAGAATAATCTGTTGCAGAATAGCTAGAGAAAATCATGTGAATGGTAAACATCAGAACTTTCCCTTTAGTATAATGATTTACTAAGTATTAGACAATATGACTTTAGTTGCGTAGTTGTATTCATGTACTACTAATTAATTTTATTCGGGTATATCAGGTCGCTCCACTGTCCCGTATTTGACGTGAGCAGATATCCCTTGTGCATTAAAAGAGTTGCAGAATTTAACGGAGCTATTTCAAGTCAAAATATACCAGTGGAGTACCGGCGAAGGTGACCTTCGATTTATACGTCTTGCTTCTAGCGAAGACTGTGAACGGGTTGGTCTCATTGCGAGGGATAAAACGAAGGTTGCTCTCGCCCAGTCCTCCACTGCCGGAGTTTAACTTGAGATAGCCCCGTTGATTCTGTAACCCTTTTAATGCCCCAAGGGATATCTGCACATGCCAAATATAAGTTATTTAATATTTTGTTATTAAATACCTTATGTTTCTAATTTTAAAAGGGGTTAGCTTTTTTACAATATAATTATAATACATTTCTCTATTTAGTTGTCTTGCTAATGGAATTTCTCTAACGTCACCAGAATATGGACTTCTCAGATAGTCTAATTGCTTCAGATTTCTCTACTGTCTATTTGTCGATAGATGGGTTTGATTGCTATTCACCTTCCTGTGTAATGTTAAGGTAGTCCCACACATACATTTTTCTTCATATACTTAGTTTTATTGTAAAAACTTATTTCGTCTAGTTATTTTGTTAATTTGTTTAAAATATTTTGTGCTCATAATAACTTTATGTATCTTTCTAATTCAATACAAGCTATGCAATAAAGAGGATAAAACATTACATTTTTCTTTCTTTTTCAGATTGGTGTTCATATTCTCTTTTATTTACTACACGGGGCTTTTAATAAAAAGTAAACAGATTAGCGGGGTTTAATTATTTTCTTGGTTTCCTTGCACGTTTAATTAGTTAAGTATAGTTTCTCGAAAACCAACTGCCCGAAAATTGTGATTCGGTTAAACATTTTGGGAAACAACAGTGTAATATATTGCCAACTCCTCTTAGCTAGATATTAAGTTATAATCATTTAATTACTGTCTTAAACCGCATTATATAGACAGATGGTAATTTAAACAGGGAGCATTGTTTTAACTTTGAAATATATTGGTACTCGTAACTCTCTACTAACGTAACTCCATGGCACTACAGTTCACAAGGGAACCATGGCCTACCGCTCGACCGCTGCATCCCCCATCTCGGCCCGAAAGCGTCATGAATGGGGTGCAGTATTGGAAGGTGAGACGTGAATTAGATTGGTAAGTGAGGGGTGAATTGAGTAAAATTAAACAAAGGCCCTTCCTCCCAAAAAAAATAATTTTGCCCAAAATTCAAACTTTTAAGAACAATGATCAGCACCTCGAGTCCCTCCCGGCCGGTTGATGCGGCCTTCTCGATCTGGAGCCGCTATTTCTCAATCAAGTAGTTTTCAATTGACCCCCCCCCCCCCAGGTACCTCATGCGGCTGAGTACAACAACCGTAACACTTTACGAATGATGTGAATATACGATAATCTAATGAGGCCAGATACTAATGACCTGAAACGTATTAAGCAAAACTATAAATATGCATAATCATCTCAGCGCTATCACATAAACATTTAGAGAAGCACTATCTTATTTTGTGCGATTAAGCTTGGTGGTTCTTCTCTTCAAAGTGTTTTCGTGTTCTTGGGGATGTGTTGTCCTCAAAAAAGTTTCTCGTATTTTGGTCTCAAAATGGGTCATTGTCAGAATGGTGTTACAGATAAAGCTGGGATATTTCCATCTGTGTCTCGACTTTTTCTCCCTTAGGACCAAGTTTGTGAATTAATAAATCATTTAGGAATTACAATGATTCACTAACAATGTATAATTCCTTGCACATATCAGGCTTTCGTGGTCGCATCGTCAAATGCGCCAACGACCTCGGCTATCGGACTGATTGAACTGAAAAATAAATTTAAATCAATTTAAACTGATCAGGCATGTACACACATTAAATACTGACAAATTACATGTTCCATTCACTAGACTAAAGAAAGTTAAAGATAGTTATTTGATAACAGCATTATAGCCTAAAACAAGCTTCCTGAACCACATGACAGATGTGAATGTAATACAGTTTAAGGCTAAAATGGTTGATGGACAATGTATTTTACAATTTGAATGAATTTTTTAATATTAAAATTATTATATGACTGACTTTATATCTTACTAGTATATCTTATTTTGACCATGTCTATTGTACTAATGTGCCTAATGACTGAACAATTAAATACTAAATACTAGTCTTGCGTGCAGATACTTGTAGCCTCAGTGTGGCTAAAGTTTATATTCAGCGCCTGGCACAGAACCAGGTAGCTGATCCTTGAGCGAACGATAGGCCCAAAGTCATCCGTTACAGATATGATGTTTTAATTCTTTCTCGACGAATAGACACCGTATGGGGGAGGAACCCAAGACACCAATGTATTTGTTGTTATATTTTCACTACAAACATCGCAGCTATGTCTGCGACCTCAATCTGACCTCTCCTGGACAGTAGTTTTTTTCTTTTACTTTGGATATAGATGCCATTTGCTTTTAACAGTAAAATGAGTTTAAATACACTTGACAGGCAGACAGATCAATGGATAAGGAAATTGTGTGTTATTTATGGACGCTCTTTAACTGCTGTGGTTCTCAGCGTCCCATTCTATACTGGGCGTGAAAGACCGCTTAATTTTGCTCAGAGGCCTCTCTTATCAGGCTTGAGGTTCGCTTACGTGCCGCAAATCTACGACACGGGACCCACGGCTTTACTTCCCTTCCGAAGAAAGCCATGCTAAGGACTTTTACACCCGAAAATATCCATCCATCGTCCGGGTTTGAACCCGCGACCTTGGGTATATGAAGTTAGCATGGTAACCATTACACCACGGAGGGCGATAGATCAATGGATGGACGGATGGATGGATGAATAGGCAGATAGACAGATAGACATTGACAGATAGATGTTTACTTCACTTCATTAATTACATGGTTTAATTGACAAGTACAATTCTATAATACTAAAATTCTATCCCTACATTTTACCTACTACATCTCATCTTCTTACTTCTCTGAGTTGCTGCATTTCTGAGGACCCATAGCATAGTGGTTAGACCACTCGCCTCTCACCAAGATGGCCGGGGTTCGATTCCAAGCGACCGCATGTGAGATTTGTGGTGGACAAAGCGCGCTGGAGCGGGTTTTCTCCGGGTACTCCGGTTTCCCCGTCATCGCATTCCACCGGGGCTCCATAATCATTCACGTATCATCAGTGTCACCGCCTGCGGTGCCATAAGTAGTTAAAGCGGGCATTAAAACTATGGTTACCTAGTTATTGGGTCCTATTTGAATCTTCCTTTCACCAATCCACATTTCTTCCTATTCCTTATTTCTTGTTTTCTTCATCCATCTTAAATATAAGACTATTCTATTAAACTTTCGTTTGATTTAACTTTTAACAGCCTTTTTACCTATACTTTTATTTGGTAAATTATATCAATTGTTTTTTCTTAATTTTTCTCTCATATTTATTGTTCCTAGAATTAAATGCCAACAATTATTATTAAATTTCCTATTGCACAATGGACATTTACCTTGGTTTGCTGCTTTCCCTAAGACTTTTAACCTCACCACCTCTGTTCTAGCCCATGTAAAGCCCTCTCTTGCTGTTTCTTTTTGCAAACATCAACATCATTTTCTCTCCCCCATATCGTTTTAAGTTCCGGACACACACACAATGAAAAAATTTACTTTATATATGCTTTGTTTGTCTCTCAAGCTTCGCAAAAGATTGCCAGTGCTATTGAGCTTCAACGAGACAAGTAATGTAAGCATGGATTATGAAATCACACAGAAAACGTTGGCGCACTCGGGTCAGTAGCACCCGGCTGCTGGGATCAGAACTATGTAACTATTGTCTTTACTTATAGTGCAGGATTGGCACAAAGTTTATAAAGCGGTACATGTCTCAAATTGTGTAAATTAAACGGTGGCTCGTACGTTCAGTTAAACAATTGAAGAACCTGTTCTTGCACGTTGTTGGTGCATTACAAAAACCATTGCTGTGCGCAGTTACGGTATGCTTTCTACAATAGATTGTCAAACTTTAAGGGAAAAATGGGCTTTTTCATATTTTGCGGCATACAACGATGTTGCAATGGACTGAGTATAGGTATGTATTTTTCCCCTAATAATTATGTCCAAATTCAGTTTCCGAGTTTCCTCCAATTAGACAATAGTTGAGGGAAAAAGAAGCAATAACATAATGTAAATGCATAATTGTAATTGTAACTCATACAACAATTTGTTAACAAAGTGACTTGGGCTTTTTTCTGTCTGAATCTCATATTTGTGTGATTTACTGTCTGATTTTCATATGTTTTACTGCCTAAATCCATATAAAACATGAGCGTTTTACTTTCTGAATCTCATGTTAAATAGTGTATTATACTGCCCAAATCCTATACACGTGTGTTTTACTGCCTAAATATTACATTAAATACGTGTATTTTATTGTCTAATTCTCATATTAAATACATGCATTCCGATATTAAGTACCGGAGTTTAACTGTCCGAGCCTCATATTAAATAGCCTTGTTTTACTGTCTGTGTCCCATTTTAAATATGCAAGCATTACTGGCTATTCTCATATCAAATACGCATACTTTATTGGGTATATCTCATACTTAAAAGCGTGTGTTTTACTGTGTGATACTCCTATAAAACACGTGCCTTTTACTGGATTTTCTCATAGTTAAATGCGTATATTTTACTGCGACGTTTCATTATATATGTGTGTGTTTTACTGTCCGGGTCTCACATGAAACACGTCTGTTTTACTATGTATATCTCATTAAACACGTGTGTTTTAGTGTCTTATTGTCGTATTAAACACCTCTGCTTTACTGTCTTGGATAAACATGGTTCTGCATATAAATATATATATATATATATATGATTTATTAATTATTAAATAGTGTGCTTTACTGCTTATTTCTCATGTTAAATGTTCATGTTTTTCTGTGTGCAGATCAAACACATTAAAGCATTACTAAGTTTTCGAGTGCATTAAGTCCAACTGGGTTCTTTTGGTTTTTACCAAACAAAGCAAGCCTATTTACTCACAAAGAATGGAAAAGAAGCGTTATAAGAGATCTCTTAACCCTCTCCTCCTCTCTTCTCATACATCTGCTCTTTGTAGCAACGGAAATCTCTTTTGTGATGGGGCAGGCGTGGTTCTTGACGTACAATAGTAGCTACGTGCAAACAAAATATCAGTGTAATGCTCTCCAAAACACACTACATAGCTAAAAACGGAGTTAAACGAAAATCTGCGTTGGATTCCACTGGTACTGTTATCCCCGCTAGACCTTCTTTATCTACTTACTTCTTTTAAGGACGGATAAAGCGAACGTTTCCTGCGGTTGCTGTTTTACGAGGAAAATATATGCAAGATATATGAAAGATGGAAAGTTCCTTATCTGTGAAATAAATGTACACAACGCACATGGAAAATAGATCAGAGTTTTCCTTAAACAAAGTATACACAAAGGATCTAATATTATGGAGCATGTGGAGATTTAAAAGTTTATAGATTCAGTATTAACAAACTACAGAAACTTCGCTTTACAAAGCGTTATAACTGAACTACAGGTTCACCTTAAATAATATAAGGGGACTCTAGGCAGAGAAAAATAAGTTTATTAACCTACAGTTTTGTTTTGTAAATAATCAAAAATAACAATTTCAAAAAAATTAAAATCTGAAGCGTTCCATTCACATGACCTCTACATCTCTGTAATAAATTATTGTTAAAAGCTTATTCTTCTATCCACTTCCTGTTAATCGATATAAATATTAACAAAATAGTGCTTTTTCACTTGTTTGCTTGTAAGTAGAAGGGAAATAAGGGAATACAGAAGACTAAAGCTTTACTCAAATCTTTTAAAAGCTGGTTGTCATGTGATTGAATTCTGGTTTTTTTTTTTTTTTTGCATTGCCAGGAGTATGAGAAAAGTTTAAGTATTTTAAAATTGAGACCAATAACATGGAATATCTCGCAAATGGTCAACCTCACGTAAAAAAACAAATTATAGGACAAAGATTGTACTTTAAAAAATCTAAAATTTTTGTATAGTTATTTTTAGCTATCCCTTACGGTTTCTCAGCTATGCAAAATGCAGCAAAATTCATACACAATAAAGAAGTCTTCAGAGACTGTTCCCAGAAAATTCAAGATATACATTTAATTTGTCAAATAAATATCTTAGTATACGGTAATTTAAGAAAAATCGTTAGCCATTTTTGAGAAAATCAATTTCTTTTTACTTTTTTTCAAGTAACGGGTAATTTTTCTCCAAATCTTCGTTTGCATATTTGTAAGATACCTAATACTTAAAACTTAATTATCAAGTTTGGTATTTTACCGTCTTTTCGCTTTAGAGATAACGTGTTCACAAGCACCCGGCATACCGGAAATAGACGTTTTGGGGTCTTCTGTATAAAAAAAAAAAAAAAAAAAAAGAATTTTCAGAAAAAGGACCTTTTGAGTGAGTGTGTGTATGTGTGTGTGTCTGTGAACAAGATAGTTCAAAAACGAAAAATCGGTAAAATATCAAACATGGTATTTTAGTTTAGTTTCTTCCAGAGATGCGACGCAAAGATTTTGAGAAAAGTCCTCCCACCCCAAGCTGCCCTTTACATGGAAAAATTTCCAAAATTTTAATTTTCTCCAAAATGGCTTAAAATTTTGATTAAAATACCGAATATTAAAGATATTTATGTTGTAAATAAAATGTATATCTTGAATTTTCTGGGAATAGCCTCTAAAGACCTATTTATTCTGAACGAATTTTTCTAAATGTTGCCTAACTGGTAAACCGTAAGAGATAGACAAAAACTTACTACACAAAAAATATAGAGCATGTTAAAACACACAATTTATGTCAAATATGTTTTTTTCGTGGAACTGGCATTTTCTAAAATTTTCATTGTTGTTTGTTTCAGATTTATAATATTTAAACTTTTCTCACACGGCAAGTTGTATTATGCTCCTGACCCTACATAGAAACGGATTACAACCACATGGCAACCGGCTTTTAAAAGATTTGACTATCGTTTTAGACTAGTGTATTCCTTCATTTCTCTTCTACTTACAAGGAGTCAAGTAATAAGACAATTTCTGCTGTTTATCCAGATTGTCATAAAGTGGATAAAAGAATATGCTTTTTAACAATAATGTGTTACGGAATGTAGAGAATGTCATGTGAATGAAACACGATCAGATTTTTTAAAAATGCTTTTTCTTTGGCTTCAGGGTACTCTAAAACGTGTATTTCCGGTGAAATCTCGGTATCAAAGTTTTTAATGGAGTGCAATACCCTCTTTATGTCCTATGTAGAGGAACTAAAAAATGGTTAGGGTTAAAATGTTATGCCGGAGTCGTTTTCGTCGTTTTATATTACTTTCCCTAGCGCATATGTACAATGTACATAGTGGATAGAGAGGGTATTGTTTTCAACCCAAAATTCCATTTCGTGATTTCACCGGAAATATATGTTTTGTCCGAAAAAGCATTTTTACTTTCTCTACACATACTATGTATATAGTGTATAGAGAAAGTATTGTAATACACCCAAAAAATTGATACAGGGATTACATCGAGAATACATGATTTTGGACTCCCTGAATCCAAAAAAAATCTGATGTGTTCCATTGACATGACTTTCTCGACATCTCTGCAACAAAGTATTGTTAATATCGTTATTCCTCTGTTTCCTGAAAACCAAGATAAACATTAGCAGAAACGGTCGTATTAGTTCATTATAAGTAGAAGGGAAATGAAGGAAGACAATAGAGCTTCAAGAAAATCTCCCCACCACAAACTATGCTTAACATAGAAACAATTTTGTAATTTTTATTTTATCAAAAATGGTTGTAACGATTTTGATTAAAATACCGTATATTAAAGATATTTACATCCCAAATAAAATATATATTTTGAATTTTCTGATAATAGGTTCTGAAGACCTCTTCATTCTGGATGAATTTCACTGAATGTTGTATAACTTCTAAACCGTAAGAGAGACTTACTGCAGAAAAAAACCCGTAGATTTCGTCAAAACACGCAATTTATGTTCTTTACATTTTTGTTGTGGAGGTAACCGTTTTCAAAATATTTAATGTTATTGCTTTCAGTTTTAAAATAGTTCAAATTTTTTCATACGGGAGCTTCTCAACTCCTGGCCAAGCAAAGAAACGGATTTCAATCCCATAGCAACCGGCTTTAAAAAAATTGAGTGTCGGTTTAGCCTAGTGGGTTCCCTTCTATTTATAAGGAAGCAAGTTATAAGCCCATTTCTGTTAATGTTTATATTGATTATCATGAAGTAGATAGAAGAAAAAGATTATTAACAATAATTTGTTACAGAGATGTAGAGAAAGACATGTGAATGGAACGATTTTTGTTTTGTTTTACTTAATTACAGAAAAAGAACATGTTTTAAAAATGGTTGTAGAATTTATTTGAACTAAAGTATAGTTTATAGACAAATAACATAATTCTTTTCAAAAATTAGACTTGCATTAGTTCATACTTCCGGTTAAAAACAAGCATTTACTTGAATAATAGAAATATGGCACAAATTAAACTGCCTAATATATCTTACAAGTAATGTATGAGAATTTGTAAGATTTATCTATAGCACTATGAAGAAATAAAACATTACAAAAAATCTGATGTGTTCCATTCACATGACTTTATCTATATCTCTGTAAATTATTATTGTTAATAAGCTTATCTTTTATTTATTTCATGCTAATCGAGAAAAATTAGCAGAAATAATGTTATTTCTTGCTTTAGTGTAAGTAGAAGCGAAACAAGCCAGTACCATAGGTTAAAGTGAGAGCCAAAAACTGGTTGCTATCTAACTGATGTTCCTTTGTTTGTATGGACAGGAGTTGACAAATTCCTGTATGAGCAAAGCATAAGTATTTCAAAGCTGAAACCAAGAAAAAGGAATATCTCAAAAACGATCAACTCCACGAAAAAAATATATATAACATAAATTGTGTGTTTTAACGTGCTCTACATTTTTTGTGTGTCCATCTCTCGGTTTAGTAGTTATGAAAAATTCATCCAGAATAAATAATCTTCAGAGGCTATTCCCAGAAAATTCAAAATATACATTTTATTTGTCAGGTAAATAACTTTAATATACGATATTTTAATCAAAATCGTTAGAACCATTTTTTAGAAAATCAAAATTTTCGAAAAAAGTTCCATGTAAAGGGTAGTTTGGGGTGGGGGATTTTTCTCAAAATCTTCGTGTCGCATCCCTGGAAGATACTAAACTTAAATACCAAGTTTGGTATTTTACCGACTTTTCGTTTTTGAGTTATCGTGTTCACGGTCACACGGACACTCACACACACGGACCTTTTTCTGAAAATACCTTTTTTGGATACAGGGGACCCTAAAACATATATTTCCGGTGAAATCTCGGTTTCGAATTTTTTGGTGGAGTGCAATACATTCTATATACACTATGTACGTAGTGAGTATAGAGAAAGTAAAAAAGCTAAGTAACGTTGCTAACAAAATGCGTGAAGAGCCTTTAATTCATTGAGCCTTGTACAGACCTAAACATGTAGGAGATGGAGTTAGATAGACAATAATTGTCTCCGTGTGTGTACGATCCTCTGTGCCCTCCCCTGGCATCCATCTCATTGATTCCAAATGGCTGCTCATGAACGAAACCATATTTCGACGGCATCTTCCCACTGCAGTTTGGATTTTATACGTATGCTGACTGATTAAGTTTGCTTATTACACCATAGCTGCCATGTATAGCTTGTAATATTTTACGTCTCATTATGTAAAACATGATTGAAGCTCATTCATCTGGAGCAAATTACCACTAATCGGCAATCTTAATTCAATGCTCACAGGACTTTGTAAATATGGAGTCTATTTTCACCGATTTCAGATTGTGGAATATCGAATATGCGTGCAAGCAAAGTGAGTAAACTGTGCAACATATCCGTTGGTGGCCGCGCCGCGGTCGAATGGTTAGAACACTCGCCTCTCACGTAGACTGCCTGGGTTCGATCCCAAACGACCGCATGTGAGAGATTTATGGAGGACAAAGCGGTGCAGGGGCGGGTTATCTCCGGGCTCTCCGGTTTCCCCTGCCATCGCATTTCACCGGTGCTCCATCTTCATTTCATGCATTATCAGTCTCGCCTGCAGTGCCATATGTAACACAACCGGGCGTAAAACGCTAGGAACCTGTAGGCATTTGTCGATACAAACCCTAATCTTGTGAAAACCCTTCAAAATTTAGTTTAATAAGTTTGTTAAAAATATTAGTAATAAATAAATACGACACTTCATGCACAATAACCTATCTATAAATATAGACCGGGAAATATACGATAACATATTTAAATATGACTTTGACCCGATTGCATGTACTACTGCATATTAAGGTATTCGATAGACCTCTTTATTCTGAGTCAATTTTCTGAATTTTATATAACTGGCAAACCGTAAGGGATAGACAAAAACTTATTACACAAAAATGTAAAACTCTTTAAAACACACAATTTCTGTCTATACATTGTTTCATAGAGTTGGCCGTTTTCGAGATATTCCTTTTTATTAGTTTCAGTTTTAAAATACTTTTTTTCTCATATTGGAACTTAGCAACCTGGCCACGTAAAGAAACGGATTTCAATTCCATAGCAACCACATTTTAAAACATTTGAGTGTTGGTTTAGCCTGGTGTTTCCCTTATTTCCCTTCTATTTATAAGGAACTAAGTAATAAGGGCATTTCTGTTAAGGCTTATCTCGAGTAGGATGAAGTAGATAGAAGAATAAACTTATTAACACTAATTTGCTACAGAGAATTAGAGAAAGTCATATGAATGCAACACGTATCAATACCGGGTTTAGCAATTAACCTCTAAATTTAGATTAAAATTATCTTTAAACGCCTCTTATGGTAACATGTGGCACAACAGTCCATTAAGTGCAAACGCCAACAAATGTGGCTAATAGTCTCAGGCTCACATACCAGGTGGCCTGCTGTCCCGTATTTTACGTGTGCAGATATCTCTCCGTGCGTTAAAAAGTTGCAGAACTCAACGGAGCTATTTCAAGTTAAAACCCGCCAGAGGAGGACTACAATGAAGACTGCTTTACGCGTCTCGTTTATCAGCGTAAACGGTAGGTGGGTCTATCAAGATCGTATCTCTAATTCTTAACTTGAAATTGCCCCATTGAGTACTACAACTCTTTTAATACACGAAAGAATACCTGCTCACGTCAAATGTCAATTAGTATACGATACAGAGGTTTAATGAGGTTATGTGATCAGTAGGAATGTTGGTTCTCGTGATTTACAGATTCCTAGCAATTTTTCCTCATGCTCGTTACAATGTCGTGAGGTTAACGCAATAACATTCCAGGGCAGATTCTGTTTATTAAAATGAAGATTAAACGTTTTCTGATTATAAACATCGTATATGATACATTCAGATGATTTTCTCCACTTATTTTAAAATAAACAATTATTATTAAAACTCATTCTTTTATCTACATTATGCTACTTGAGTTAAACCTTATTAGAAATGGTTTTATTACATACTTTTCAATGTAGGTAGTAGGGAATGCAATAGACTAAATGATAGTTCAATTCCTTTAAGATCCGGTTGTTTTGCATTGAAATTTAGTTCTTTTCTCATGATCAGGATAAAAACGGAGTCATGACTTTCCATTTTTTCATCCAATGTTTCGGAAAAGCAAGGAATATCTCGGAAATACTTAACTTCACAACAAAGATGTATTTGATATAAACTAATAGATCTTCATTTTTTGTCTAGCAGGATTTTGTCTGTCTCTTCGGGTTCATAGTTAGACAAAACCATCCAGAATGAAGATTTACCATAATAGTTGGCGAAACTATGAAGCCCGGAATTAAAGTACTTATAACATTGCAAGCCACCATTGGTGTATGCCATTTCAAAGTAATTTGAGATCACCTTGTAGTTTACCGACAAATATGCCAGTCAGTTGAGGAATTTAATGTCCTGCCGGTACATTGCGATGGTAGCTCAGTGATTAGAGAGACACGCTAGGAGTTCCGTGGTTCAAATCTCGGCTATGACATTGAATTTGTCAGTCTGACTCTATATAGCTCGTGTTCTACACATGGCTTGTATGAAAAAACAATTAAATTAACATTGGCAGGTTCGACTTGAATTCTGCAACTCTTTTAGCGCACGAAGGGGCATCTGCATGTATGAAATATGGGGCAGTTTGGCCAACTGGTATAACAATTACAGTAATAAGCTTGAATGTATATATTTTCGGAGTATAGTTGTTGTACTTAAAGGAAACTAATATGATATTAAATTACACCTCATTTTGCAGTAGTAGATCTTCCTAATACTTGATATGAAAGTTGCTGGTTATTTTTACGCAGCTCAAAAACAGAAATACTATTAAAATTTATGACCTGAAATAAAAATTAACTGTTGTGTGCTCAAGTTAAGTGTATGTAACATCTCATCGCATTGTTTCATTCCTATTGAGTGAAACAGTACGCTGAAGGATGTCAACTGCAAGAACGCCTAAATGAAACACTCGCCACATCATGACAGCCTACAACTACATGTGCAATGGAGGTAACTGGAATTCTTCAACCGTCTTCTTTTCAAGTTTCTTTTACCTTTTTCACTGCAATTCCAGGGATATCTACCTTTGTTTTGCCGAGTCTGAATTTGTTCTTCACTTCTTTCCATGCATTCCTTTTCCTTTCCTCAATTTATTTAGGTACCTATCGTTATCTGAAATTCGGAAGGTAGTAGAAATTCAGTGCAGAAACTTCTGTTGATTTAATTGAATTTCATTCTGTGAATTACACACTAAACCACTTATTCTTCAAACTATATTGGGCCAGCACAGGCTTAAGAAGGCGTTTCTTTGTCGTTAGAGACAGAATCGTGCTTCTGGGGCTTAAAGCACACTTTTGTTAGGATCTTGCACGTGACTTCTGTGAAAAAAAAAAACAGTTATTACATCTTTAAACTGTTATGAATAATTTATATTATAGGGCATTTAAAGTTAAGCATTCTTTTAAATTAAGGTGCACCTCTCCCAGGTTACAAATATTTATGAAATTATTAAAATAATGTCGATTTAGTTAATTCGAATAACGATTTTTATAAGTTTCGCTAAATTCTTCATTTAATCCATTTCATTTAATAACTGATATGCCCAATTAAAAGGTGTAAAGTTTAAAACAGAGAAGAAAATAAATAATGAAAGAAAAAGAAAAGAAAAGTCAACTTAAGACGTGCAGGCATAAATGATCTAACCCCCATTTTATTTAAACTGAGAAAAATAATTTTGTACACATCAAGAAGTAATATTATATTGCGTACTAAAAACTATAAGTGATATTTATCAGGTCCAGAATGCACATTGGAAATACGAGGCCCGTAGGGCCGAATTTTCACAAGCATTCGAGATCTAATAAGTAACTTTCACTTTTTAAAATACTTGAAAAAACTGTAAAAACAATAATAAATCAAAATTAATTTTCAATGTTTTATTTATTAATTTTTTTTTGCTTAACTTCCTTTAACCTGGTTAGTCATATCGGACGATGAATGAAACTGTGAAATGATGCTCAAATGATCTCGGGGTCCATGGAGCTTAAAGTTACTCGACATTCGTCTTCTTAGGATAAGGGAAAACCCCGAAAAAAACCTTATATCATCTTAAGCGAGATTCGAACTCACGATCTGTTGAATGCGAAGCAGACACGCTACCACCACACTACACAGGCTGACTGCAATATTTTATTAAATATTAAAAATGAATTCTCGATGTGAATAAATGAAAGGCTATATTTAAATTATATGGACGAAACCTTCTTTTGTTAATGAATTCTGCAATAGATTCTTTACTTGAAATACCAAATGTCTTGTTTTTTAGATTATTTATTTATGTAGCCAAATTGAATCTTTGGATTTTTCATAGTTATTATTAAGCAGTAAAATGTTATAAAAATGAGCAACATTGCAACTCAAGAAGCTGCGGAACTACCACGTGCTTCACTTTTACCAGCGAAGTCGAAGCAAAGATATGTTGATGGTTACGACATATCCTAATTATACTGCAAGTATTAAAGGCCTCGCAAACTCTTATTGTAAGTACTTACAGTGCTTGTTGGCAATAAATAAATGAATTGTAAATTTAGCTTAAATTATCCTCAAGTAGGCCGGTGGTGGAACATTACAATGCCAATGGTGGGTTATTTCAGGCAAAGCGCAAGAGGTGTGAAATTACCCTCCCTCTCGTCCCCAATTCTCTCTTTCAACAGTCCCGTAGAGCCAAAGAAACCGGTTCATTCCGGTATTAGCCCCGTGGCAGCCTTATCAGTGTAGTGATGGCTTATATGTGCAGTATGTGAGGAAGCGAATGTTTAGTCGGAACTGGGAGAAGAAGCATTTTGTTTTTCCTAAAAAATAACCGCCACTGTTGCACACGTAATCTATCCGCTTCTTTGCCAGTTGGAAAGAAAAAGGAAGGTGCGATTTTATGCAGTAGAGCACTTCACACTGCGGATGGTTATCTTACCGGCCCTGGGATAAGTACTCAACACGCCTAACAATATGTGAAATTCAGAGATTTTAAACTCTTTTTGAACTTTTACCTGTTAAGATGAGCCTAATTGTTGTTACATAATTTTACTCAACGTTGGTTCTTCAATATGTTTCAATATCGCTGATGCCTTATTTACAATCTGAGATAAATGAGGTATATATCTAAGCAAAAGTTTACTGAATGTTTGTGTAATAAGACATCATCATTTTTCTGACTAAAGTTGATTTTGATCCTATAGATATTGTACGTCATTTTAAACAAAAATTAGTGCTCATTGTTTTGCTAACCACAGGAAATAGTTTACAAATTCCAAAATTGCTTGACAAAATACTAATCAGAGGGTTATTTTAGCATTAACCACAGCAAAGTCACAGTCACTATTTCTCTGGGTCTTACCTTCCCACAGGGGAAAGTCTCAGATCTCCTCTAATTGCGTTTGAGGCCTCAAGAGCGCTTGAGATTTACATCACTCTCCGTCCTTTGGGACATCTGCTGCCAGTGACAGGACTGCCCAAATTAAGCACCGTGAGTCCATTGTACCACATTACTCTCCACAGCACATTCAAGTACAGAGTAAATTATTAACCTCAATCGTGAAAATGAATCCTTTTTACTTTCTCTACACGTGCTATGTGCATAGTATATAGAGAAAGTATTACATTCCACCCAAAAATTCGAAACGTTTTAGGTTACCCTGTACATAAAATATATATTTTTAGAAAGAGGTCCTTTGTGTCCCTGTCACGATAACTCAAAAAGTAAAATTCGGTAAAATACCAAACTTGGTATTTAAGTTTAGTATCTTCCAGGGATGCGACACAAAGATTTGGAGAAGAATCCCCCTACCTCAAACTACTCTTTACTTGAAAAAAATCGAACATTTTGATTTTCTCAAAAATGAATCTAACAGTTCTGATTAAAATAACTTATATTAAAGACAAACAAACTGTATATCTAGAATTTTCTGTAAATAGCCGCTGAAGACCTCTTTATGTGGATGAATTTTGCACAACTGGTACACCGTAAGAGATAGACCAAAACTTACTTCATAAATACTGTAGATCTCGTTAAAACTCACAATCTATGTCATACATTTTTTTGTGTAATTGACCATTTCTGAGACATTTGAAGTTATTTGTTTCAGATTTAAAATACTTAAACTTTTTTCACACTTTTCTCCTGGCCATGCATAAAAATGAATTTCAACCACATGGTAACCAGCTTTTAAAAGATTTGACTATCATTTTAACCTATTATATTCCATTATTTTCCTTCTACTTACAGAGAGAAGGTATTTACCTCCACCCAAAGCATTTTTAGAAAACCATTCTCGTGTGTCTCGGAACAAGATAACTCAAAAACGAAAAGTCAGTAGAATATACACTTTTGTATTTGAGTTTAGTATCTTCCAAGGATTGGACACGATGCTTTTCAAGAATATCCCACCGAAATTACCTTTTAAATGGAAACAATTCCGACATTTTTATTTTCCCAAAAATGGCTCTATAGATTTTGATTAAATTACCGTATATTAAAATATTTACCTGACAAATAATATGTATATCTTGAATTTTATAGGACTAACCTCTGCAGACCTCTTTATTCTAGATGTTTGCATAACTGTTAAACTGTAAGAGATAGACAAAAATTTACTACACAAAAACGTAGATCTGTTAAAAAACACAAATTGTGTCATATACATTTTTTCGTGGAGTTGATCATTTTCCGGATGTTCCTTGTTTTTGGTTTCAGTTTTACAGCATTTAAGTTTTTTTCATACAGCTATGTAAAGGAGGGATTTCAAACACATTGCAACCAGCTTTTAAAAGATTTGACTATCGCTTTCGCCTACTGTATTCCCTTATTTCCCTCCTACTTACAAGGAAGTAAGTAATAAGACAATTTCTGATAATGTTTATCTCAATCAACATGTAGAGGATAGAAGAAAATGAATCTTTTTAATGATAATTTGCAGAGATGTAGAGAAAGTTAAATGAATGAAACACATCAGATGTTTTTTTAAACTGGTTCATGTTAATAGAGACAAACTTTTGGAGAAATATTTCAATTAAACATTTCACTATAGGTCGTAAGATAGGGATAGTGAAAACTGAATCAATAGATGCTTATAAACGATTAGCCTTGCACTAGTCTTCAAATTCCATATGCGAGGAAGAATAGCGATACTGCTTCTGAAACATGCAAAGTATTGAAAGACTCAAAGTAATAATGAAGAATATTCTGGAAATGCCTGATGCCACAAAACATTATTTGAAATGTGCGTTTTAAAGAGAACCAGATGTTTTGTGTAATACGCTTTTGTCTAACTTGTAATTTTACCATTTATACAAAATTCCTGTTGAATGAAGAGGACTTCATAGACTATTCTCAAAAAATTAATATTTCCGGCGAAAACTCCATATCATATTTTTCGTTGACCTTGTTGGTCTACCAAATACTCGTAGAGAAAGTAAAAAAGAGAATATTGTGAGATACTTTATATATATATAAGGTAAATAGTTCAATCTGAGTAATCCAACCATTAATATTTTTATGGGCTTATTCACATGATTTTGTTTACCCACTATCGTTTATTAGCTGGTGCACAAATCATTCTTATAACTATTTTTTTATCTACTTCATTTAATTTGGATAAAACTTCGCAGAAATAGCTGCATTAAACATTTAATTACATACATACACACACACACACCAGGTAATAGTGATGGTCAAATTTTGCAATCGCAAAAAACAAATGAAAATCGGTAGTATTTGAAAATTATGACATAGTGGCAATATGTTTCGAATGAGCAATTGTTTGACAACGATGCTGTCAATTGCCACGACCACATCAGCGCCGCCGGTGTGCCGGAATTTCGTACTCCAGGAGTTATTTTACATGGCAGTAAATTTACTGACAGACTATTAATAGTGCATATCACAGAAATGGGTTTTCTTACAAAACTTTAATTTGGAATAAATTATATTATATGAATGGTATGGTATACCGGAATGGAAAATACTCAATGCACCAAATTAAAATTATAAATAAATATGTATATAGGTGAGGCGATTAAAGTGGTTTATTTCCTTGTATTCGAATCTTTCGGTAAAAAGGTTTAAATTGCTATGAATTTGACAATACCGTTCTTCAGTAGCGTCACCGGCATATGCTCCTTGTGTGGCCGGTAAGTTTTCGGCACTTTTTATGAAAAGGGAACAAAAACATCGATCAGCCACATCTAATCTATTCAAACTCTGCAAGTGTCGAAGCATACTTCTTACTCGAAGTCTTAGACAAAACACACTTGAAACTTTGTTGCTTGCCTGCATTCACTGGTTTGCGGTGACGTCACAGTCATGTCCTACCCTTCTTAACACCTTCATGAGCTGGCACGCATGCTGGCTTCCGGCGTAGCCAAGTTGATCTAAAGAGCAAAAGCAAGATTTATCGTAAACCTTTAATCTTAATTTATGGCCAAACTCTTGTTCTTGAGAAAAATACAAAGGTGAAATTTGCCTTAAATTTTCTTTCGTTTCCAAAACTATCAGCGCTTCATTCTGAGTATTTGTCAGGCAGATCATTCTAAAGCTGCAGAAGGAAGAGTTTGTTCATATGCAAATCATATTTTAGCGAGTAAACTTGCAGTAAAATAATTTGTTATATGTATCACGTAGAATGTTCTCTTAAAGTAAGATATATTAAGTAACCTCCACCCCGCATAAAGATTTTGTGAAGTTGTACAAGATTTATACATCAATAAAATCTTAAAAACTGTCTAATATAAAAAAAATCTGATGTTCCACTCACATGAATCTCTCTACATCTCTGCAACAAATTATTGTTAATAAGCTTCTATCCACTTCATGCTTAATCGAGATAAACGTTAGCAGAAACGATCTTATTACTTAGTACCTAATAAGTAGAAGGGAAATAAGGTAATGCACTAGGCTAAACCGACAGTCAAATGTTTTAAAATGTGGTTGCTATGGGATAGAAATCCGTTTCTTTGCGAGGCCAGGAGTTGACAAGTTCCCCGATGACAAAAGTATAAGTGTTTTAAAACTGAACCAATAACAAGCAATATCTCAAAAACGGTGAACTCCATGAAGAAAATGTATAAAGCATAGATTGTGTGTTTTAACGAGCTCTACATTTTTTGTTGAGTAAGTTTTTGTCTATCCCCTATGGTTTAACAGTTATGCAAAATGCTGCAAAATTCATCCAGAATAAAGGTCTTCACTGACTATTCCTAGAAAATTCAAGATATACGTTATATTTCTCATGTAAATACATTTAATATACGATATTTTAATCAAAATCGTTGAGAAAATAAAAAATGTTGAAAACTTTTCCATGTAAAGGGTAGTTGGTGGTGAGGGGGATTAACTTGAAAATATTCGTGCCACATCCTAGGAAGATATTAAGCCTATATACCAAGTTTGGTATCTTACCGACTTTTCGTTTTTGAGTTATCGTGTTCATAGACATACGGATACACACAGACCTTTTTCTAAAAATGTTTTATTTTTGTTTTATACAGGGACCATAAAACGTCTATTTCCGATGATATCTTTGTATCGAATTTTTGGGTGGAATACAATACCTCCTCTATTCACTATGTGCATAGTACGTGTAGAGAATTAATTAATATTCATAGTGCTGTTATTTCTTGAGAAAGCAAAGCATATTATACACAAACACTGTTTGAATACAGATACTTACGCAATGAAGGTTACATGATATTAGATCGTTGAAAATTATGTTGCATACATTATGTTTCTATTTATTACTTTCTCTCACATGCTATGTACATAGTGTTTAGAGAAGGTATTGCATTTCACCCAAAAATTTGATACCGAGATTTCACCGGAAATAGACGTTTTATGGTTACTGTATCCAAAAAAAGCATTTCTAGAAAAAGGTCCGTGTGTGTCCGATTGTCTGTGAACACGATAACTCAAAAACGAAAAGTCGGTAAGATACCAAACTTAGTATATAAGTTCAATGCGTTCCAAGCATGCGACACGAAGATTTTCATGAAAATTCCCCCACCCCAAACTAGCCTTTGCAAGGTAAATTTTCGAACATTTTAGTTTTCTGAAAATTGGCTCTAACAATTTTGATTAAAATACGGTATGTTAAAGATATTTACACGACAAATAAAATGTGTATGTTGAATATCCTCTGAAGACCTCTTTATGCTGGATGAATTTTGCTGGTTTTTGTATAGCTAGTATACCGTATGATGTAGACAAAAACGTACTATACAGAATAAGTAGATATCGCTAAAACAACAATTTATGTCACATTCATTTTTTTCGTTGAGTTGACCATTTCGAGATATTCCCTGTTATTTGCTTAAAATTTAAAATACTTAGACTTTTCTCACACGAATATCTGTAAGCTTCTGGCCATGCATAGAAACGATTTCAACCTCATGGCAACCAGTTAATTAAGACACTTTCTGCTAATATTTATCTCGATTGTCATAAAGTGACAGAATTTTAACAATAATTTGTTACAGGGGTGTAGAAACATTTATGTGAAAGGAACACTTCAGATTTTTCTTCTTATAACGTCGGTTATTTGTAGTTTTTAATCTTACCATTTATATTGTAGAGTGAGCAATTTGACTGTCGTACCCCATAATTACGACGCTAGGAATTACATTACATTACCATTGCAGGGGGTACAAGAATATATTTTCTTAGACGTCAAATTAGGTTGTGCCTTCTGAGTGATAAAGTATGTTAAGTAGGAATGGATTTCAAACATTCACAGATTATAGCTACTACGGTAATCCTGCCGACCTCGTGTTCGCTGCCTGCTAGAGGATTTGTGGAAGCTTCATGTGCTCCCCTGAACGTCACCGCTCAACAAGTCAGGGCTTTGCAAGCAGGCAGCATGTCACTGACAGCTCAATTCGCTTGTTTCTCTTCTCTGACATCTTGACATCTTGCTTCATTAGCAAGAATTTCATCTGGGTAGACACAAAGTTTCCTCCCCATTGCTTTCTGGAGCGTTTGCAAATCAACATTTGATTCCATATACGACAAATGATGAAGTCTGATTATGCGGAAACCTAGAACCGAGTGATTTCGGAAGAAGCCTCTAGAGAATTGCAAACGAGTGGAAAACGACAGTTACCTGCTTAGTGGAGATACGAATCTGATACAATTCTAATTACAGAAGCACTAGTCTCCTGGGTCCAATCTTAACACATAAAAGTCAGTGTAAGTAAGTTTGTGTGTGTACATGCAGTATGTTCCTTTATAGACTTCTACCCCATTGCACCAATTTCGACCAAATTTGGCACTATATAGCTTAGAATTCGAAATTCCGTAAAATTTCTCAAGATTATTCATGTAATTCACATAATATCTACAAAATCTCACAAGACCAAGAAACATTTTTCTCAACGATTATCATAATAACTCGAATATTGCTAATGTTAGAAAAATAACATGCATATTTTGAGAGACTTTTGTATAACTGGTAAACTTTTAAAGAGAGTTCCGTTCACGAATATTTCTCTACCTTTTCTGCAACAAATTACTTTTAAAAAGGTTATTCTTCTATCTGCTTCGTGCTAATCTTGGTAAACATTAGCAAAATGTTCTTTTTACTTATTTCATTTTAGATAGATAACAACGGAAATAAGGGAATGCACTTGGCTAAAGCGGCAGTTACATATTTTAAAATATGGATGTTATGTGATGACTTGAAATATGGTTTTTTCTGTATGGCCAGAAGTAAAAACAAAAGAAAAATGAACGTCAAATTCCCATTTAAGAAAAGTATAAGTATTTGGAAAATTGGGAATCAATAACAAGGGATGTCTCGAAAATGGTTAACTCCATAAAAAAGTGTTTGATACAGATTATGTATTTTGACGATGCAATTCGGTTTACCAGTTACGCAAACATCATCTAGAATGAATAGGACTTCATATGCTATTTCCCAAAAATTCAAGATATATATTTGCTTTTTCATAAAAATATATTAAACATGTGGCATTTTAATCAAAATTGTTATAAGCGTTTTTGAGGAAATCTAAATGTTGCTTGGAAGGATAGCTTTGGTTGGGGAATTTTGTTGAAAGTCTATGTGCCACATCCTTGAAGAATGTTGAAATTAAATACTAAGTTTGGTATTTAACGATTTTTCCTTTTTAAGTCACACTATTCACAGACACATTCACGAACCTTTTTTCAAAAGTATCTTCTTGTTTTTCTTATTAGAAAATATAGAAAATAACATGCATGTATAAAATCCAAATGGTTTTCTCTTGAGCTTGTTTAAAGTAATGAGCATCCTAGTCTAGGTTCTGCTTCTTGCATGGAACCAAGTCTGCGTTGCCTAATTTGAAACGATTTTATGCCAACGCTCATCAAGTGAAATGGAAGTAGTAAATAGCTTTATATGAATTATAATAGTGACTGGTGATAGTGTAGCAAGCCCGAATTTTATTAATGGGATAAGCAAAAGGGCAAACCGCCCGTACCCCATAGATTACAATTTTAACAAAATGCAACGTGTATTATGTTCTTTACCCAGTCGGTTTTTAATCTGCTGCTTTCCCCTGAGTTTCCGCTCCAAAAATCTAATAGATAGGGATGAAATTGTGATTTGCAATAATTTTTCCGCTTGGAGAGAGTTCTCGACTAACAGAATTTAGTCTAGTTTATGTCCGCTTCAACTATATGTGTACAATCATCATCAACATCGTCGCTTTGAATGCGATTGGTGGAACGTGGTGTACCAGATTAATTTCCTGCGGCAGAATTTGCAAACAAATGACCAGTAGCGTGCATGAGAGAAACGAATCTGGATCCATATTGTGCACGTGGCTGGCGCAGTTTGATTGCCACCCGGTCCCATTCCACAAGCTGTTACTGCTTCTAAATAGCGTAGCTTTCGTTCTCGTAGTAGATATTGAGGTGATCATTCTGTAAAATTTGACCCAAATTTTGAAAAACTACAAAATTATTTGTTTTATAATAAAATAATTTGAACTCCAAACTTTAAGAAAATACAGTTTTTCTGACTTAGCGCATTTTAACTACCAATTAAATTAAAAATGCAAAGTAAACAATGAGCAGTCGCAAGCTTATTAACAGGCCCACCCAACTTCAAACCTTGTGTTCTTGTAAACTTTATCCAGACTTTTCCATACTCAAAGTGCCCCACTTTGCAACTTCCACACGAAGCAACGTTTTACTAATTAGTTTCAAACTTTTTATACTGCCTCCCAAAAATACTTTAAAGACATGGTCATATACTTTTTCGAAATAAACTCCAATATTGAGAAATAAATTATTAAACTTTCAAAAAACAATAACATTGTTCTAAAAGCATTTTGAACTTGCAGAGTCCAAAAAGTAATATTTTTCTACATTAAGGTTAATGTATGACATATATATTTGTAACTTTATTTGCCGTAAAAATTTAATTTTAATGTGAACATTAATGCATTCATCCAGAATGATATTTTTTTATTTACTTATGCGATTTTATGTTCTATTCCTTATAAACTTGGCATGGCTCATTTTTTATTAAAATAATATATTTACCCAACAAAATTATTATTTAAGTAACTATGTACCATTAATATTGTGAATAATAACTGGTATAAACTACAATAACATATTTTGAATACCGTCCATTTCACAGGACCAAATCCAGAAAAAAGAACAAGTACTTATATTATACGCCACTCATTTTTTTACAAAGCTTATTTATTTGCTTATCATATTTTCTTCATCTTTGTTCCGGTATCTTAATAACTGGATTACAATTTTGCACCAGGTTTTATCCAGGACCGAGGAATTTGAGGTGATCCAACATTTTGTTTTAGTACGAAAATAAAGCTGATGTAGTCAATATCTTCTAAAGTTTATTTTTATTTACACACATATTGATTGACCTTCAGTTGTGATCTACATGACCATCAGGGGAGAGAGAATGACTTAGAGGGAACAAAAGCACAGAAACACACCTCAAACACCCATGCCCAAGGTGGGACGAACCCGCGACCTCCTGCGCCCTTCTAAACTTTAAGCTAGTGGGTTGTAACAAGGAACAAATCCATAGTCCTTATTTGAGGGACACCCACATTCAGCTCATTCGTCACTGACTCAAATATAAGTCGATTCTTCCACATTTTGTTAACCCAAGACATTTGCTTGAGTGAACAAGTAAGTTGATGTGAGTGACCACTCACTCAAGACCATTAAATAATCTTAAGAAACCATGGACATACTTGGATAGACCGTAATTTTGGTATTTTCCCATTAGTGAATACTCAGATATTTAATGTACAATTTTACCAACTGCAGTTTTAATTCTTATTGATCGGAGTTTTATATTTATCCACCAGATGTATAGTCTACCAAGGATTATTTTGTATTATTCCATTACATATTTATTTTATTACCCTAAAATTATTTGCATATATAAACACCAATATTAAGAGTTTAAATTTGTGTTTTAATAGTTTTAAGAAGTTATTTTGTTATTCGTTATATATATTTTACGTAGATTATGATTCTTCATGTCTTTAAATGTGGATTAAAATTTTGGACAATGTTTTTTTCCCCCCTGAAACTACGTGTACTTAACACAATGATAGAGAAGTACAGCGATGTTTTAGAAAATAAGGCTGTATTGCTTTGGTAATTCTTGCAAAAAAAATCTATGAGTTAAACATCAATCAAGTATTATCCACTTCTTATACAGAGAAACCATTAGTAGATGCTTTAATGCGTTCTATAGTGTCTTATTACTATTTTTAACATGCCTACATACTTAGCATTTCCAGGCAACAATTAGAACTATTCAACCTGAACATTGACACTGAAAGTATTATAATTTATTGTTTTTACCACTACTTCGAATGTCATGCAGCTTCGTTTGACAGCTTACTCAGACAAGTAGTGCGTAGAATTCGTTTGAAGCAAACTCACATTGTAAAAACACACATTATACATTCGTTAACGAAGATTATTTTTGTTAGAAACTTCCTGATAGTAGGCAGCAGCACTATTATACTTGAGTGCGACTGGATATTAATTCATATAACCAGTAAAACGGTAATAAAACTGGGATTTAAGAGGCAACGAAAAATCGTTAAAACAACTAAATAATAATTTTAAGCATCATCGAGAAAATTATTAACTAAATCTAGAGATATGAAACGAATTGTAATTTATATAAAGGTGTGAAAGCAATTGTAAACCGTGAAAACAGACAGGAAATATCAATATGAGGAAAGGTGTAAGGCCAACATGTGCATTGATCACCAATAGGTACTATGCAATACAAAGCGCACAAAATAAAGTTTATGAAAAAATGGATATGGGCATATAAATAAACAGATTTAAAAGTAAAATGCTCCGATTTGTAGAAGATATTTGAATTTAAATGGAAAGTAAGATATACTTGAATGCTTATTAATAAATTGGAAAACATATTAAACATAATTATCACTCAAATATTAATACATTGAAAGCAATTTTCTTTTCTTGTAGAAAAAAAAGTAAATAATAAATCACAAGTTAGATTAAGCATAAAAAACAGATAAATAATATCTAGGTATGTGGTAAAATAACCCATTATAAACTATTAATAGAGTGCGTCCAGAAACACCTCGCCTTCTGTAAAAAAAACTAAATAGTATAAGTATACCCAATAATATCAATTTAGTAATTACAGGAGACGGTTGAAAGTGTACGTACGGAGCAAGATGGTATATCAATGAGATAATTAGTCAATACTGAAATCAGAAAGAAGAACAGAAGCATTTCAAACACGGTGCTACAAGAAAATGCTGAAAATCAGTCGTAATGGTAAAATTATCAACGAGGAAGTTTATGAGAGAAGAAAATTAGAAAAACAAATTTGGAACAAATCAAGTAAAAGAAGAGTACAATTCATATGGCGTTTATTGCGACACCAAAGTATTTTAAAATTTATAGTCTAAGGACTAATGAAGACTATTGAGGACTAATGAAGAAGAAGAAGAATATCACCTGTGTATTTGAGGCTAGAAACCCAGTAATTACCGGCAAATCGACGCCTAATCGCAAAGTCTGGGGACTTTATCTTCGCCGGTTATCCATAATCTTAAATTCTAAATTAGCAAATTACTGAGAATGGCACGCATATTCTCAATTATATTAACAACTTGCATATATGTTTGAATAGTGCTTATAAAATGTTTACTAAGGTTTCGGAAACCCTTTTACTTTCTCTACATAGTACACGACACATAGGCAGAAGAGGTGTTGCACTCCACCCAAAAAATTGATACCGAAATTTCACCGGAAATACACCTCTAAGGGTCTCTTGTAACAACAACAAAAAAAAAAAAAAAGGATTTCTAGAAAGCAGGTATGTGTAGTTGTCCATGTGTCTGTGAACATGATAACTCAAAAACGAAAAGTCGCTAAAACATCAAACTTGGTATTAAAGTTCACTATCTTCCATAGATGAGACACGAAACATTTTAAGAATATCCCCACCTCAAACCACCCTTTTCATGGAAAAATGTTCAAATGTTTTGATTTTCTCAAAAATATTTGCCATTTATTAAAGCCATATGACAAATAAAATGTATATTTTTAATTTTCTGAAATAGCTTTTGATCCCTTCATGAATTCTGCATAACTGGCACACTGTAAAAGGTAGGCAAAATCTTAAAGAGCAAAAATGTACAGCTCGATAAAACACACAGTTCATGTCGTACACATATTTTTTTCACTGTGTTGACCATTTTCGAGCTATTCCTTGTTATTGGTTTTCAGTTTTAACATTTTAAAACTGTTCTCGAGAATTTGTCAACTGCTAATAATGTAACTATTTCAATCATATAGTAACCAGATTTTAAAAGATTTGATTATATCTTTAACCTAAAGTAGTCTCTTGTTTTGCTGATACGAGTAGAGAAAAGCAAGCAAAAACTCCGGTTCTGATAATTTTTATTTCAATTAGCATGAAACAGAAGAAGAACATTTTAACAATAACATGCTACACATATGTGGAGAAAGTCATGTGATTGGAACACATCAGATATTTAGTTACTAATCCTCAAAGGTGTTTTGGGTGCATCTGAAGTCTGCACTGTACTTCTCCAGAAAAATACTAACATTTCGCTCATTCTCCACTCACTTTTCATTAGGGGTTTGTTTATGAATTTAATATTGGTATTCTAGTGGGATTTGAGTGCGAGAGGACTATCTATGGGTCTAAAGTATATTTTGAAATATATGTCACAGAGTTGGATTCTATTGTTAACTCCATGGCACGACAGCTCACGGGGAACCTTGGCCTACCGCCCGGCCGCTGCGTCCCCCATCTCGGTCCACTACAGACGTCATGGATGGGGTGCAGTATTGGAGGGTGAGACATGGTCAGCGCCTCGAGTCCCCCCGGCCGGTTAATGCAGTCCTCACGACCTGGAGCCGCTACTTCTCCATCAAGTAGCTCCTCAATTGGCCCCCCAGGGACCTTACGAGGCTGAGTGCACCCCGGGCCAGGTCTCCCAGCGGGGGAAAAATCCCCACGCCGGTACTGGGGATCGAACCCAGGTCTCCCGCTTGGTAAGGGATTCTATTGTTATATGTAATTAATATATTGTCATATGTATATCACATAAATAGGTACATATATTATATATGTGTATATAGGGTAAAATACTTAAGGATAATTTTGCATCAGTTTTAAGAATAGGTAATTTTTTAAACAGAAAATTAAATAATTAATTTCTATTCACATTCACATTAATTTCTGTGCCCATATATACGTAGTTTCTACAAACGCTTCTTAGAATGCTTTATACTTCCCTCTTGTTAATCGAAATGAACCTTCCCAGAAATGACTTCATTGCACATTTTGTTATGTGCACAATAGAGAACTGAATTGCTAGAATGAGTTTATAGTGAGGCACTTTAAAATACTAATCTTTCCATGGCATCGCGAAAACAGCTGAACAGCGATTGCAATTTAAAATGGACAAAGTTTTGAAACATTCAAGCCAATAACGAAATTCTAGGAAATGGCTTATCTTGCAAAAACAGCTATTTTATATAAATTGCGGATTTTAAGTGGATTTACATTTTTAAGCTTAGCATTTTAAAACTGTTAGGTCACATCTGACGAATAATGAAATGATGATCAAATAAGCCCGGGGTATATGTAGCTTAAATTTCCTCTAAATTCTCCTCTGATTAAGGTCGAACTCGAGATTACTGGGTAGAGCATTAAATATCTTGATTGTTTCATAGTATACATTTTTCTGAAAGCAACGAAGATTGGCATTGGGACAATGAATATATCCCTTTTGTATGGTATTAATGTTATGAATTTCCATGTTTGTTATAAAACTATGGCGATTAACTGCAAGAATTTTAAAATGGATAATATATAAACACAAGGGAAGGTGAGTATGCCCAATTTTTAAAACAGTTCTTTGCATGACTTTCTGCTATAAGTATTATAGATTATTCGTATAGCTTTCTTCTGTATCAGGAATATGCATTTACTATCTACTGAATTACCACAGAATATTATTCTATACTCGATGATGGAGTAAAAGTAGGAAAAATACACCCAATTTCTTTGACCAGAGTCATTTCTTATCCCCCACAGAGTCTGGACATATGAATGTGAGAGAAAATGGTGTGTGTTTGATAGTATAAAACCAAAAACCAACGTTAAGATATTTACAGTTCAGCGAGAAAACACCAACAGTTGTGTCTGAAGTCAAAGCCCCATAAAACATAGAAACAATTAATTCAACAAGTAAAAATAACTATAGTTAAGGTTTGTGCCTATCACTCCTAAGCCAGCTAATTCAAATAATCGAGTCCTTAAGGGCTTGACTAGTACTTTGTTTGAAAGAAAGTGCTTTTAAAAACTATCAGTAGCACGTTTAGTACGCTAGAAAAGTATTCGGTTATTATCACCAATCTCGCTTTGAAACCTTTTATATAATTACTGCAACTGCAAAATGTAATTTGTGTGCCCTTTCTTCTAATTAGCTTGACATTCAACTGACATCACTCCCTGCTTATAAAAATGTGTTTATTGTTAGAGAGACGGGGCTACTAAACAACATTTATTTTCACGAATGTACAGACCTAGTTTATGAACATCTCTACGCAAAACTAATCTTTATGTAACACCGAGGTCACAGTCTTCTTTTTACTTTCTCTATACGCACTATGCACATAGTGTATAGAGAAGGTGTTGCACTCCACCCAAAATTCGATACCGAGATTTCACCGGAAATAGTTTTAGGGTCCCCAATATCCAAAAAAAAAAAAAGCATTTTCACAAAAAGGTTCGTGTGTGTGTGTGTGTCCATGTACCAGAGTGTCAGTGTGTCCGTGTGTCTGTGAACACGATAACTCAAAAACGAAAAGTCGGTAAAATACCAAACTTGGTATTTAAGTTTAGTATCTTCCAGGGGGGATACGACACGAATTTTTTGAGAAAAATACCCCTACCCCCAACTACTCTTTACGTGGAATGTTTTTCGAAAATTTTGACTATCTCAAAAATGACTCTAACGATTTTGATTAAAATTTCGTATATTAAACATATTTACCTGACAAATAAAATGTATATCTTGAATTTTCTAGGAATAGCCTCTGAAGAGTAGTTTATTCTGGATGAATTTTACGCAATTTTGAATAACTGCTAAACCGTAGGTGATGGACAAAAACTTATACACAAAAAATGTAGAGCATGCTAAAACACACAATTTATGTTACATACATTTTTTTCGTGGAGTTCGTCGTTTTTGAGACATTCGTTATTTTTGGTTTCTGCTATGAAAACTTATATTTTTCTCATACAGGAGCTTGTCAACTCCGATCCATATAAACAAAGGATCTTCATTGACATAGTAACCAGCTTTTGACTATCACTTTAACCTATGGTAGTCCCTTATTTCGCTTCTACTTACAAGGAAGCAAGTAATAAGACTATTTCTGCTAATTTTTTCTGATTAGCATAAAGTAAATAGAAGTATAAACTTTATAAGAATAATTTGTTGCAGGGATATAGATAAAGTCATGTGAATGATACACATAAGATTTTTCGATATGAACTCTCAATAGAAGTATATGCTGTTATCCCTCAGCTATCCATTTAGTATCCTCAGGCGAATGATCTGAAATATTAAAATATCTAATAGCTAACCATAGCATTAAACATAAAATAAAATAGCCCAAATATTATTATGATCAGCTAAGTTGTAGACGATTAGAGAATATATTCCACACATTTGATTTGAATAAACATTATGCTATCTGGCAAATCGATCACTGATTTCCAATGTGACAATCGATTACTCACTGAGGACCACCTCATTAGCAGATTGTAATCTGGTGCAAAGCCTGATCTTTATCATGCTTGTATTTTTACTTTCTCTCTACGTACAATGCATATAGTGTATAGAGAAGGTATTGCACTCCACCCAAAAGTTCGACACCGAGATTTCACCGGAAATATATGTTTTAGGATCTCCTGTACCCAAAAAAGCATTTTCAGAAAAAGGTCCGTGTGTGTGTGTCTGTGAACATGATAACTCAAAATCGAAAAGTAGGTAAAATACCAAACTTTGTATTTAGGTTAAGTATCTTCCAGGAATGCGACACGAAGATTTTGAAAAAAATCCCCCACCGAAAACTACCCTTTACATGGAACATTTTTCGAAAATTTTGAATTTTTTAAAAAATGGCTAACGATCGTACATTAAGATATTTACGTGACAAATAAAATGTATATCTTGAATTTTCTGGGAAAAACCTCTGAAGATTACTTTATTCTGGATGAATTTTACGGAATTTGGAATAACTGCTAAACCGTAAGAGATGGACAAAAACTTACCACACAAAAAATGTAGAGCACTTTAAAAGACACAATTTATGTTATATACATTTTTCTCGTGGATTTTATCGTTTTTGAGTTCTTCCTTGTTTTGGATTTCACCTTTAAATACTTATACTTTTCTCATGCAGGAATTTGTCAACTCCTGTCCATACAAACAAAGGAACTTCAGTCTTATAGCAATCAGCTTTTGAATATCACTTTAACCTATGGTACTGGTTTATTTTGCTTTTACTTACAAGTAAGCAGTAATAAGACCCGTTATGCTATTTTTGTTTCGATTAGCATGAAGTAAATAGAAGCATAAGCTTTTTAACAATACTTTCCTGCAGAGATGTAGACCACATATTTTTTGCTAACTGTAATTGATATTACGTTTTAGTCCCTCCGGCTCAGACGCAGTCAGTTCCTTTATAATATGTTACAATTTCTTTCGTAAAGCGAGATATCGATAACGAAGTGATACTAACATCTTTAGCAGACTTACTATGTTTTAGCATGTGCAATGATCTACAACTTGGATTTAACAATTTAAACAAGTTGTTTTTCTCATCAAATTATATAAGTCCTTCAATGCCTGTACAATGATAGCGCATTATATAAAATACAACACCTATAGAAAAAACATTCTTTACGACTTCTGTGTTTTAGTTTAATTATTATTTTGAGTTATGACAGGCATAGGAATCTTAAGTGCGTAGTTTAGATTTAACTACACTAAAACCATTATAGTTATACAAAGTATAAAACAAAAGAACCAGAGGTCACTGAAGGCAGGTAAAAACCATTTCGAGAACAGTCCGCAAGCACTGCACGAGTGATAGAGGTAGTTGGTTACCTATGACATCCCTGCTTGAAGTCTTCTGCTAGTTCAACCTACTTCATTCCGTATTGCTTTAAGGTCTAGATGTTTTCATGCTCGGCTAAGAAACTTAAAATTGAGACACTTTGTGTTTTTTTCTCTTTCTCTTTTTTTTTTTTTTACTAAAAAGTTGTACAAGTAAATTACGTAAATTAATATGCTGAGCAACAGCAATTTCCCTTTTAGGTATACTCATAAACAATATCATAAAAGAAGTATCAACTAGCCATTACATGACAGATTTCTCTAAATAAACTATGACTTGATTTTGACTTTCTCCACATAGTGCATAGTACGGCAAGTATTGCACTCCACCCAAAAATTCTATGTACATTTTAGGGTCCCCTGTATCCAAATAAAGAATTTTTAGAAAACGATCCGTGAGTCCATGTGTCTGTGAACACGATGGCTCAAAAACGAAAAGTCGGTAAAATACCAAACTTTATATTTAAGTTTAGCATCTTCCAGGGATGTGATATGAAGATTTTGAGAAAATCTCCCCACCCAAACTACATTTCTATGGAAAAAATGTCGAACATTTTGATTTTCTCAAAAATGGCACTAAAGAATTTGATTAAAATACTGTATATTAAAGATATAAAATTCATATCTTAAATTTTCTAGTTATAGCCTCTGAAAGACCTATTTATTCTAGATGCATTTTTCTGAGGTTTGTATAACTAATAAACCGTAAGAGGTGGACAAAATAGTACTACATAAAAATGTAGATATCGTTAAAACACACACGATTTGCCATATACATTCTTTTCGTGGAGTTAACCACTTTTGAGATATTCCTTGTTATTTGTTTCAGTTTTAAAATACTTCAACATTTCTTATACGGGAATTTGCCAACTCCTGGCAGTATAACGACCCTTTAAAAGATTTGACTATCATTTTAGCCTAGTGTATACCTTATGTTCCTTTTACTTACAAGAAAGCAAGTAATAAGATCATTTTCGCTAATGTTTATCTGTATTAGAATGAAGTAGAGAGAAGAATAAGCTTTTCTAACAATAATTTGTTGCAGAGACGCAGAGAAAATTATGTGAATGGAACACATCAGATTCTTGGGAAGAATCACAATTTAGATTGTTAAATCCTTTTCTTTACTTACATTCTCCTCCTCAAAAAACGGTCCAATAGGTTAACACCCATATGAGATCTGAATGTAATTGTGGAAAATTGATTCGCACCATTTATAATAAAACGTAAGAGCTTGTCCCAAATCAAGCAAGCGCTCGGCCATGGCATTAAAAATGAAAGGTCTTCAGATAAAAGTAGGAGAATTACCTTCTTATAACATCACTGATCCCAGAAAAAAGTGCTTGCTAGTCAATTCCACTAACAGGAAGGGAGATATGTTGAATAAGAACTGTTAGTCTAGCAGCTTACCTAGCGGAATCTGAATTGCTTATTCGACTTTACTGCGCACCAAAAACCATGTATTATGCAGATGTGATAAATAAGCTAGTGTACTTCGGGTGAAAACGTCAAACCTTGGTAATAATCACACTATTTCCATAAGTGCAGAATGCCAGCAAAATGGTGTCGCGAGTTAGCATCTTCACCTCTCTCATCTTTAGCTTAAAAAAGCTCTGCATTATGCAAATGCATGACAAGCTTTAAAAGATTAGCTTATATAATATTACGAACCAATTCATGCTTTTGAATTGTTAATCTCCCGTTAAAGGAACACGCATAATCTGCACTCCATTCTAAATATGAAAACGCCGAAGGTTTTAAGTTCTTGATAAATTACCTTCCAATATTCCTTCTAACATTTTCTATTGAATACGATATTAAATGAAAAACTATGAGAGAAGAAATACTAGTAGTTTTAAAACAGTAGCAAATCGTTTGGTAATAATGTTCCTGTTTATTTATATTTGTAGTTTAACGCCCATTAACCTGGCAGGATAAATGAAATGGTTGAAATTATGCTCAATTGGCCTAAGGTCCAAGGAGTTTAAAGTTCCCGATATTCGTCTTGACAGGATAAGGTTTATTTATGGACGTTCTTTGACTGGCTTGGTTTTTAGCGTCTCATTTTATGTATAATAGGATTTTTTTCTTTTTTAAGTGTTTAACGTCCGCTTTTATACTATGGCACCACAGGTAATGACACTGGTGAACGAAGATGGAGCACCGGTGGAATGCAATGGCGGGAGAAAGCGGATAACCCAGAGAAAACCCGCCCCTGCGCCTCTTTATCCACCACAAATCCCACATGCAGCAGCCTTAGTGAGAAGCAAGTGGTTTAGCCTCTCGGCCACGACGCAACCAATATATATTGCTCATAGGCTTCTTTATTAGGCTTGAGGCTCCTTCACGTGCCGTAAATCTACGACATGAGACCAATGAATGAATAAGTGTATTTATTAACATAGCAATATCATACATAGAATTTCAACAGTCGCACGGGTCCACAGACCGTACGTCCTTTTGTATGAGACCAATGGCTATACTGCCCTTCCGAGGAAGTATACAGTCTGTATAAACAGGCTATGAATTCCTTTTCGTTGTAATGTATATTGTAAAAACAAAATATTTTAGTTAAATATTTTATAAAGATGTGACATATTCAAGAACTTTCATCCCCACTAAAAAAAAAAAAGGAAAAAAAATAGATTGCGGCTGGCAAAAGGATATTTATCCTCAAGGTAACACATAACCTATAAGGGGTATTGCTATAACGAAGCTATTGATTTGGTTCAATGAGTTTGAGGTAGATTTGCTTTTGATAGAGGAACCTTAAAATGATTTTCAACACTTGGTGTTACAATTGGTGCGTGTTGAAATTTTGCAGTTCCCATCCTTGCTAGCGCTCATCGTCGTTAGAATGCAGTCGTCTTCGAGTCTCCCCTTACCCCCAGGAACTAAGTTGGAAGCTCAAGGTGCCACTATAACCCGCGGTGCTGTGTTCCATTACTGACGCCCCACCACCTGACTACTCCAAACTCCTAATATAAAACCTAATAATTTTAACAAACAAAAAAGACTGAACATCAACTCCGATGAGCAGTTGCTCCAAAGTTGAAAATCCGCCGATATGAGCTTAGATGTTACAGCCGACATATTAAAACTTTATGCATTCTTTTCCCACATGATTAGAAGAAAGTTGCAAATATTTGTTAAAATGAAGTCGATTTTGAATAAAATGTCTTTAGTAAATTTAATTTCGGCATAAACAAATGGCACATTAGGCTGTCAAAAATGTCAATATCGGCCTGGGTGTTCTTCCTGGAGAAAATATTTCGAGAATAAAAAAGCAGATGTTTTCCATTCATGCAACTTTTTCCATCTATTTTGCAAACAAACTACTCTTACAAAAGGATATTTTTACTTTCTCTACACGTACAATGTACTTAGTGTATAGAGAAGGTATTGCAATGCACCCAAAAATTCGATACAATTTTTCACCGGAAATACATATTTTGAGATCCTCTGAATAAAAAAAATAAAAAAATGTCCGTGTATGTCTGTGTGTGTGTCTGTGGCAGCATAGCTCAAAAACACGAAGATGCGACACGAAGATTTTCAAGAAACCACCCCCAACTACCCTTTACATGAAACTTTTTTCGAAAATTTTGATTTTCTAAAAAAATTGTTCTAACAATTATGATTAAAATATCATATATTAACAAAGTATGTGAGAAATAAAATACATATCTTGAATTTTCTGGGAATAGCATCTGAAGACTACTTTATTCTGGATGAATTTTCTGGAATTTTGCATAACTGCAAATAGAGATGGACAAAAACTTACTATATAAAAATGTAGAGCATTTTAAAACACACAATTTATGTAATATAAATGCTTTCTTGGAGTTGATCGAACTTCAGTTACATAGCAACCATCTTTTGACTATCACTTTAATCTATGGTACTCCTTTATTTCGCTTCTACTTAAAAGAAAGCAAGTAATAAGGCTATTTTTGCTATTTTTTTTTCTCGATCAGCATGAAGTAAATAGCAGCATAAGCTTTCTAAAAATAATTTGTTGCAGAAATGTAGAGAAAGTCATTTGAATGGAGCACATCAGGTTTTTTATCTACATCTCTATTCGAGATAAACATTAGCAGAATTAATGGTCCTATTACTGTTTCCTTGTAAGTAGAAGGTAAATAAGAGAATACACTGGCCTGAAGCTATAATCAAATCAGATGTCGCTATGTGAAACGTTTTAAATTTGATATTCTCCTCCATGTCCATGAGAAGACAAAACATATATGAAACGAAAGATGACTTCACGTTTAAGTAGTTGAAAATTAAAACCAGTAATAAGGAATATCTTGGAGTCGGTTAACTCTACAAAAAGGTACCAAACTGTCTGTTTTAACGAGATCTTTAATTTTTATACCAAGCTTTTGTCTATCTCTTACGATTTAGCAGTTATACAAAAATCATATCCATAAAATCATATTCAGAAACTATTCTCAAAAAATTAAAGATACATATTTCTTTTGTCATGAAAATACTTACAACATATGATGTTTTAATAAAAATTATTACTGCAATATTTGAGGAAATTAAATTTTTCGAAAAAATGTTCCATGTAAAGGCAGCTATTGGTGGGGGAATTTTCCTGAAAATCTTCGTATCCCATCTTTGAAAAATACGGAACTTAATTGCCAAGCTTGGTATTTAACGGACTTGTCGTTTTAGAGGTATGCTGTCCACAAACTGTCACGCACATACACGCAGATGGACCTTTTTCTGAAAACGCTTTTTGATTCAGGGGTTCTCAAAACATGTAAAATATCGGTATCGAATTTATGGGTGACATACAATGCCCTCTTTACTTAATTTTGCATTTTACACACGTGCTAGAGAAATTAAAAATAGGATTGGCTGAGTATACTAGTTTACGATTGTTTCTTCTACTCAAGACAATGTTTACACGTTTATAGTAGGTAAGCAACCTACATATGTAATAAGACCCTCAGGAGTATAAAACAGAGTATAAACTGTTATTCAATACTCAAAATTAGGGTGGATTTCGATGAGAAGAGCAAGCAATTGTTAAAACAGAAGATATCCTAGAGAGAAGTTTTTCTTGTTTTCTCTGTGTGGGTGAATTTACGCGAAATAAAAATCACAACTGACAAACGAAATTTCACAGATTCTTTTTAAGACTTTCTAGAAACTCAGATTTGTATGAAATAAGCTGAAGGAACTTTACATAATATATGAGGTAATGGACTACCAAAGGAACTAGAGCAAACATACTTCTAAAGGAGTGTTGCAAAGTAGATTTTATTGGATTGCAGATTCTCAACAATATGTTTCCCTTCTACTTCGCTATTCATATGCTTACGTAGCTGGTGCTTCTTGTATATGGAAGAACAGCAAAATCAAATAAGACATTTTCAATCAACCCTTTCCGAACAGCGAAGAAAAAGTAAGAAATAGAAAGTAAGGAAACTACTCGTATCTTATTTTAAGCCAATATAGACTAGAAGATAGCATCTATATCCGCTTTACCCTTTCTTCTTCAAATGTTCTGTTTAATCAACAATTTAAAGGCTTGACTCAAAAGTTTATATAAAGCAGTGCTTCTCAGCTTTGCAAAACCACAGTTTGGTACATTTTATACCTTTCTCAACGAATGTACTTCCAGGCATTACTCAAATTAATTGTAGTTTTTTTCACACAAGCTATGTGAGGACAGCGGTTGAATGGTTAGAGTCAGACTGAAAAATGCATTGTCATAGCCGGAATTTGACCACTCTTGGCAAATTACTGACACGACATTAAATTCGCATGTTTCTCGGTAAACACAAGTTATTGTGAGATAACATTCCACAATGACGACTTATAATAACGTATTTATTTTAACTTGAGATCTCCTTTTGGTAAACGTGAAAGTCAGTTGACAAATTCAATGGCGTGTCGACAAATTGCCATTGTTGTCGAGTATTCAGAGCAACCGGTTAGAGACCTCGAGATTCTGGTTTAAATCCCGGCTATGGAAATGCATTTTCCAGCCTGACACTAGTTATCCAACTGCTATTAAAATTGTTCTTTATACAAGCCACATATTCAACTATGGAGGAGCCAATAATTAGTATTTGGTCAAACTTAAAGCAGCCATTCTCAAGCACTCTTATCTATTTAACCAAAATATAACACTGCCGCTTTTGCTAAAGAATATCTGTTGTTACATATTCATTCATTCCTGAGTGCAACTATATAAGTATTTTGGATACAATCAATAGGTACCGTTGTACAGCTGAAAGAAAAATAAATATCTGATGTGTTCCATTCAGATGACTTTCTCTACTTTTGTGTAACAAATTATTGTTAATAAGTTTATTCTTCTATTTATTTCAAGCTAAACGAGAAAAATTAGCAGAAATAGTCTTATTACTTGCTTCCTTGTAAGTAGAAGCCAAATAAGGGAGTATCATAGGTTAAAGTGAAGTCAAAAACTGGTTACTAGGTGACGGAAGTTCCTTTGTTTGTATGGACACGAATTGACAAATTCCTGTATGAGAAAAGTACAAGTTTTTCAAAGCTGAAGCCAAAAAAAGGAATATCTCAAAAACGATCAACTCCTCGAAAAAAAAGCATATAACATAAATTGTGTGTTTTAATGGGTTCTACATTTTTTGTGTGGTAAGTTTTTGTCCATTTCTTACGGTTTAGCAGTTATGCAAAATTCCTCCAGAAAAAAGTAGTCTTCAGAGGCTATTCCCAGAAAATTCAAGATATACATATTATTTGTCAAGTAAATATTTTTAATATATAATATTTTAATCAAAATCGTTAGGGCCTTTTTGAGAAAATAAAAATTTTCGAAAAAGTTCCATGTAAAGGGTAGTCGGGGGGGATTTTATTGCAAATCTTCGTGTCGCATCCTTGGAAGATACAAAACTTAAATACCAAGTTTGGTATTTAACGGTCGTTTCGTTTTTCAGCTATGCTGTCAACAGACACACACACAGACTCACACACATGCACACATGCGGACCTTTTTCCAAAAATGTCTTTTTTTTTTGGATTCAGAGGGACCAAAAACGTGTATTTTCGGTGAAATCTCGGTATCGAATTTTTGGGTGGAATACAATACCTTCTCTATACACTATGCACATAGTACGTGTAGAGAGAGTAATAAATTGATCTCAATAATGGTTCCTTTTGGCCGATCGGATTAGAGTTCCCAAAATACTGATACCGAATCGAATATATCAAACCTTTTGATGTAACATAACTTTAATTTGTTTTAAAAATGAAATAACTAATAATCTGTGTAGTCCTGTAAAGGAAAATTAGTATTTTTGTTCAAATATCTGATGTGCTTCATTTATATGAATTTCTCTACAGCTCTACGGTAAATTATTGTTAAGAAGCTTGTTCTTCTATTTACTTAATGCTAATCGAGAAAAAATTAGTAGAAAGGGTCTTATTGCTTGCTTTATTGTAAATAGAAAGGAAATAAGGGAGCACCATAGGCTAAATCGATATTCAAAACTTTTACAAGCTGGTTGCTATGTGATTGAGGTAGCTTTGTATGTATGGACAGGAGTTGACAAATTTCCGTATGAGGAGAAAACTGAAAACAAGGAATATCTCAAAAACCCCACTAAAATGATGAATATAACGTAAATTTTGTGTTTTAACAAGCTCTGCATTTTTTGTATGGTAAGTTTTTGTCTATCTCTTACGGTTTTCCAATCGTGCAAAATTCCGCAGAATTCATCCAGAATAAACAGGTCTTCAGGGGCTATTCCCAGAAAATTGAAGATATACATTTTACTTCTCATGTAAATATCTTAAATATAAGAGATTTTAATGAACATCATTACAGCCATTTTTGAGAAAGTCAACATTTTCGGATATTTTTCTATTTAGAGGGTAGTTGGAAGTAGGGGGATTTTCTTGAAAATCTGCGTGTCGCATCCTTGTCCAAGTTTGGTATTTCGCGCTTCATTCGTTTTTGAGCTATGCTGTCTACACACACACACACACACACACACACACACACACACACACACACTCACGGACAGTTTTTCTAAAAACGCGTTTTTAGATTTAGGGGTTCTCAAAACATATCTTTCTGGTGAAATCTCAGTATCAAGTTTTTGGGTGCAATAGAATACCTTCCTATACACTATGTACATAGTACGTGTAGAGAAAGTAAAAATACAGATCATTGATTTGGAATCTGTTTATTTGAAGTGAATAAAGACTACATGATTATTAACATATACTTTGCGCATTGAAATACTTCTTTTATTATTTGAGCTGCTTGGAAAATGTTGCACATAGATTTGTAAGTGTGGTATTTTTAAAAATTGTTAGATTAAAATTACAATACGATGAGCATCACAGTCAGGGTGCTCTGAGACTGTGGAAGGGGGAGATAAGGACGTTACATTGTGGTGGCGCCGCCGGCTACCAAAAAGAGCCAACACGGGTAACCGACTTGAGCCTACCTTTGCTCTTAGAATTGTCTCAAAGGACTCTGACCAAAGAATATTACCGATTACGTTACAAATATAAAGAAGAGATACGTTTGTGTACTATTATATATTTTTAGTACACGCTCTCTAAAACAACTGCTTGTCGGAGTAATATAAACAACACTTTGGTGGACTAAGCATACAACTTTTAGCAGCGTAATAAACACAATCCAGATAACAATAACCGTTACACCAACTTTAAAGGCGTTTAAATAAAATTCTTCATCTATCAAATAACTAAAAATATAACTGTTTTAATGTTAATGATAACTTTATCAGCAGTATTGCCAAACATTCATCTAAAAACAAATTCATATTGTTTTACTGTTTATTAGAAACCTCTCTCAAAATGTATGGCATCAATATTTTCTGTTAAATACAAAATCATTTTAAACGTGAATATTTGGACTATAGTGCAGAAGCTTTCAGTGTTTGATTTTCGAGTAAATATGTGAGTATCACACCTCCGATCACAAGAGAAAACACAGCTTATCTTGTAAGTCATTAAGTGCGATAAATGTCTTCTCATCTGCTGGCCGAAGCTTTGATTCAATGTTTCAAGCTTAGATTTCTCATTCGCTAGCTTGTTGTTTAGAATCATCATCATTTAAATCAGCATCTCGCATTATACGGCCAGCCCTTCCTAGGAGGCATTAGTAAGTTTATGACGTTCAGGGCGTGAGAATAGGTCAAGAAATGACTATGCCTTTTATATTTATATAGTTTTCTATTACATTTACTTATTTAATTTAACAAATTTAAGATTTTTACTTAAATCTTCTATTACACTGAATATGCAAAAGATTTTGCGAATACAGATTTGGGATTCTGCTTAAGCCTTGTCCGAAATACTGAATTCGTCCACTAAAGCTTTGTTTTGCGTACTTGCTACATAAATAGCTATTATGTTAGGTTTAATTTTATTAACAACTTAGAAAAGACAATTTATTACGAAGTTGGATCACACTTAAACACCTGTGACATCCATTTGACCGAAGGTTGACATTTTACGGAGTATTTATTTGATGAGAAGACTTCATACGTAAGGGATCAAGCTATGTTAGCTTAAGTAGCAAGCCGAAGATTCTTGTTTCTTGTCCCGTTTGAGGCACTAACTTTTTCAAACCTGGATTTTAGTGTCTATTGCGAAAGTTCAATTTTAAAACGCAATATCATTATTTTTGGAAACATCACATTTCATATAAGCTGCAGGGAAAGATTGCAAGGAGTAACGGTGATGGAAAAAGAGTGAAAACGTGTAAGAAAAGCACAAAGAGGAAGACATAGATAAAGAAAGTAAGGACACTAAGATGAAAAGGGAGAGAGAAAAAGAAAGGAAAAGCAAGGATCTAGGCATTTGATGCAATAACGTCATAAGAGCTGCAGTTCTGCCAGCAATAGAATGAAAGAGATAAAGGCCGAGCTGAATGAAATCCATGACTTATCTGTTTCTGCGTTTGCAACAATTTACAGCTGGATAAATGAATTTAACGTGGCCGTACATCCACAAACGATAAACATCGTTCCGGACGTCCAGTAGAAGATACTTCCTCCGAAATGTTTGACAAAATCCAAGTCATAGTTTTGAATCAAAGTTGGCGAAATAATACAGGCACAGGCTTATCGCAAGATACAGTGTTCTCAATTTTCACCAAAAATTAGGTCTAACAAAGGTCTCGGCAAGACGAGTGCCGCGTTTGCTCTCAATGGTGAAATAACTCAATCGTGTGATCGATTGGGTAGCTGATCTGACACTTTTCCGTCGCAATCCTGACGAGTTTCTGCATCGATACATGAAACATGGATACACAACTAAACTCCAGAGACAAAAGAACAGTCAAAACAGTGGGCTTTTAAAGGCGAACCGACTCCGAGGAAGGTAAAGGTAATTAAATCTGCAGACAAGGTGGTGGCTACTGTTTCTTGGGATGCACGCGGAATCGTCTACATAGATTACTTGCAGAACGGAAAAACGATAAATGGAGAGTATTATGCATCGTTATTGCACCGGTTGAACGGAGAAATCAAGAAAAAACGCTCTCATCGACATAGAAAACAGAATCTCTCTTCGATCAAGACAATGGAAGGATGCAGACCTGAACAGTTTTGAAGGTGAAAATTGTAGAATTAAGTTTAGAATTACTACAAAATCCACCATATTTATTCCCCACCGTTTTGGCTTTTTTGAAAATGTAACTGTCGATAACAATTCACGTCCAACGAGGAGACCATCTCCCAAACAGATGCCTATTTTGAGGACTTTCCGAAATCCTACTCTTTGGAAGTCTTGGGAAAAGTGTACCGAGTTTTGTCTGAGAACTCATTGCACGTCCCTCGTAATGATGTGGCGTGCGGCCAATACTGAAATGTCCAGGAATTTGCATACCAACTCCACAGATAATTGGAGAAGTAATTTGTATGGGACGTGTGCTCTAAGTGTAAGTAATAGTTCCCGAGTTGTAATAAACATGGTCAATCAAAACCCACGATATTACATCATAGTTTAGGAAAAGTAACTTACCAGCAGCTATTAACACCCTTGGGATCACCGATGTACCTGCATATGTATTCATCACCGTTCAGTGCAATTTATTTAGTAACGCTAAATAAAACCGGCGTCACCTACACTCTTGATTTTGTTCCGAAGAAAATATGCTTGCTCACCATGTATGCTGTGGGTAAACACGTGACGGCAGGGACTGTGGAATGTCGGGAACAGAAAACAATCCAAAATGCAAGCATGTTGGCCCCCACGTTTTGCCCGTCTAAGAGAAGCCTTTTTTTTTAATAGAAAGTGATGGAATAAGTGTTTAGTTTAGCGGCAACGTTCAGCACTCAGAAAATTCAATTTTCAGCGTCATTAGGTAAAGCATGAATGAGTAGGTAGCACAGTTACACAGTTAGCCGAGTGGTTAGGGCGTAAGGGCGGATTTTCTCCGTGTTCCCCGGTATGCCCCGCCATCACATTCCACCGATGCTTTATTTTCATTCCATGTAGCAACAGTGTTGTCTGTGGTGATATATGTAGTAAAATCGGGTGTTAAACACTACAAAAGCAGTTACAAAGGAGAAGCACATTTCTTTCATGCTGTATTCGATACCAATTACTAAGATATCTGTTCATTTTCATTGCTATAAATGTGAAAGTTTTTCGTTGCACTAATTCTCATCGGTTGGCGATGTGATTACAAGGATATTAAACAAATTAAGAAACCTGCTGTTTGATTATGTTAATACTATAATAATTGTCATTATTTTTGAGTTACAAATACTATGCAAACTATGAATACCTTCATATCCGAAATATAAATACTAATACAAAAGGCTTAATATAGAAATTTTTCTACCAATAATTAACCTACAACAGGTGTTTTAACCTATAAATGGTGGATTATTTCAAACAAACATTTTTGCATACTGTCACAGCACTGAAAGAATTATGTGTTCTTGCTTTTGCATAGTCGGTCGCAAATTGCACTGGGCAGTTGTAACTTTTGAATACACTATCTGAAAGTAGTTATTGTTTAAATTACAATAAATATGGAAATGGCGCTTATCTAAAATAACTAATTCGTATATAACAAGAAATCAGTGTACATACAGCTAATTATTTTTACTTTCTCTACATGTACATACTATATACATAAGTGTTTAGAGATAGTATTTTATTACACACAAAAATTCGATGCCGAGATTTCACCGAAAATACGCGTTCTCTGTATCCAACAAAAGTATTTTTAGAAAAATGTCAATGTGTTTGTATGAATGTGTGAATACGATAACTGAAACACTATATAAGTCGGTAAAATACCAAAATTGGTACTTAAGAATATAATTTTCCAAGGATGCTACACGAAGATGATTAGGAAAATCGTCCCCCCCCCCAATTACTCTTTACATGGAAAAAAGTTCGAAAATGTTGATTTTCTCAAAAATGGTTGCATCAATTTTGATTAAAATACCGCATTCAGAAATATTTACATGCCAAATAAAATGTATAGTTTGAATTTTCTGGGAATAGCCTTAGCACCACTTCATTATATATACATTTAGCTGAATTTTGCATAACTGATAAACCATAATAGATACAAAGAAAAAAATCTTACTCCAGAAAAATGTTGATCTCGTTAAAATACATAATTTATGTCATGTACAGTTTTCGTGTAATTGACCATTTTCGACTCTTGTTATTGTTTTTAATCTTAAAATACTTAAGACTTTTCTCATACGGAAATTTGGCCACTCCTGGTCATGGAAAGAAACAGAATAGCAACCAGATTTAAAACATTTGCCTGTTGCTTTAGCCTAGTGTATTTCCTTATGCGCCTTATACTTAGAAGGAAGCAAGTAAAAATAACCATTCTGCTAATGTTAATCTCGATTTGCATGAAGTTGATAAAAGTATAAGCTTTTTAACAATTATTTCTACAGGGATTTAGAGAAACTCATGTGAATGTAATGGATCAGATTTTTAAATATAGCTACTAAATGCAATTCCATGGCCTGACAGTTCACAAGGGACCAAGGCTTACTGCCCGGCCCTTTTCTCCCCCATCTCGGATCGAAGCCGTCATGAATAGGGTGCAGTGCTGGAGGGTGAGACGTGATGCGGTCGGTTAATGAGGTCTTCTCTATCTGGAGCCGTTACCTCTCAATCAAGTAGCTCCTTAATTGGCCCCCCAGGGACCTCTCGAGGCTGAGTGAACCCCGAGTGGGGGAAAATTCCCCACGCCGGTACCGGGAAGCACACCCAGATCTCCCGTTTGGCAAGCAGCCGCGGTACCACCACACTAAGGAGACAACCAAACATAGCTACTAATTCTGCAATAACAACTTTAATAAATTAATTATTTTGAAAAATTAATGATGAAAAAATTATGCGATAGTACCATGAAATATTTTGCATCATCCACTGATTTCCCTAAGTGCTGGGAAGCAAATTCGGCGAGTTATCGAAATCCTGACCAAACTTAGACACGGTCGATAATGATAATACTATTTGAACTCTTGTCAATAAGCTATGTTAAATATATTTCTTGCATTTGACGAGATTATTCCTCGTGATACACACTCTGTTGCGTGTTGTGTTTCAGCCAACAGCACATTCCGCATAAATCGACAAATCACTGACCTTGTTCAGTTTTGATGTATGGGAAAATAATTTGGTGAGGGGTTTTGTTTTGAAATGACAAGCTCAACATGCCACTTCATATCTCCTTTCCCAAAATAATGAAATCGACTGTCAATATTTATGACCGGCAATTTAACTCTAAGATTGATGATATATTAATTGGAGTTGTTCACAAGTTTATCAACGAAATTATTGCTTTCAAATTAAAACTATCACGCGTTGTGATGATGTTTTAGGACATAAATCGCAAAATGATTCAACCATCAAGATTAATAATTTTATTACTCTTTCCATAAACATAGATACTCTCAATATCTCTTTTACTTTCTCTACACGCACTATGTACATACTGTATAGAGAAGATATTGTATTCCACCCAACATTTTGACATCAAGATTTCACCATAAATATGCTTTGAGACCCCGTGAATCCGAAAAATCATATTTAGAAAAATGTGCGTGTGTGTCTGTGTGGGTGGATGTGTGTTTGTGACTGTGGATGGATGTCTTCAAACAAAAATATCGTTAAATTCCTAGTTTGAAATTTATGTTTATCATCTTCCACGGAAGTGGCATGAAGATCTTCAAGAAAATACCCCACCCCATAGAATTTACATAGAACTTGTTTTTAAATGTTGTTTTCATAAAAAATGGCTCCAACAATTTTGATTAGCATGCCGTATATTAAAGACATGGCGGCGCCATGGTCGAGTGCTTAGAACGCTTGCCTCACATCTAGGCTGCCCAGGTTCGACCCCAAGCGCCCGCATGTGGGATTTCTGCGGGACGAAACGGCGTCTCTGCGGGTTTTCTCTGGGTCCTTCGGTATCCCCCGCCACTCATTCCACTAACTGCTCCATCATTACCTTTACTATGACCCATTTCACTTGTATTTCATATCATCCACTTCCACACGCTCATGCCTGGCTTCAGGCCGACCACTTGTTTCAAGTTCTCCATTCTGTGGTTCTATCCCGTTGGCCTCCCGACAGGGTTCTGACCCCTAAGCACCCAGTTATAATTCCTAGGGAAGTGTAATTCCTAAATATGGGGAGAGTAAGCCGACTAAGAAAAAAATATACAGATATATTAAAGATATTTATGTTACAAATAAAATGTATATATTGCATTTACTCTTAATTTTGGATGACTTTTGTATAACTGATAAATCGTAAGAGATACACAGTCACGAAACAAAAAAATATAGATCTCGTTAAAATACAAAATGTATACATTATTCGTCTTTTTTTTAGAGTTAACCTCTTCTAAGCCACCTTTTTATTGGTTTGACCTTTAAGCTACTTATCTCAAACGCAACAAAATTTTTGTTTGACCCCTTTTGTTTAATCCTGACTATTGTTTGACATAGCAACCAGCTTGTAAAATATTGACTATTGTTTTAGCCATGTGTGTTACTTCTATTCAGAAGAAACTAATATAACTATTTCTGTTAATGTTTATCTCAATTACGACGATGTAAATAAAGGAATAATCTTTCGTATCAAGAGTTTGTAGAGAGTTTTTGTTTAGAGGTAGTGATTAGGGAAACTGTTTTGATTTCGGTTTATATTATCTACGGAGACAACAAATTGTTCTGTTATTATTTAAGTAGATACATGAAAGTATTTAATATAGATGCATTCATGTTTTCGTATTTTAATAATATAATAATACATAATATTATTGTTAACCGGAACAACGATGTTTATTAGCTGGGAGCTTTCACGAACCCGTTATGGAGGGTGAATAAACGGCTTAATATATGCTGTGGTTGTTTGCCATGTTTATCTTGCTCGGCTAGCTTGATGTTTCTCATGCTGGTATTAGCAGAAGAAACATAATAATCAGCATTTCAAAATGAAATCACCATTATAATGTTTACCATTAGCCTAGAGATCTCACCCGTTGCGAATCTATTACAGAAACATCACATTTCCGTTAAGTCTGCTAAGATTCTGCTTGCAACAAAATAAGTAGTTACGTACGGATTCTATTCTTAAAAATCTGATGTGTTGCACCCACAAGACTTTCTCTTCCTGTCCTGCAAACAAAATATTCTTACAAATGATTATTCTTCTATCTACAACATGCTAAACGAGACAAACATTAAACAAATTACAACTTAGTGCCTTATAAGCAGAAGGGAAATAAGGGAATATACCAGGGTAAAGTGATAGTAAAATCTTTCACAAGCCGATCGATATTTGAACAATTGAAGTTCCGTTCGCTTTGTATTTCCAGAAAAGCAAAAGAGAGATGAAACGAAAAATAGCCCGGTTTGAAAAGATGCGTAGTTTAAATTTGAAACCAATAACAAGGAATATCTCGAAAACAACAAAAATGTATATGACATAAATTGCGATTTCACGAGATATAACATTTGTTTTGCACTAAGCTTCGGCTATCTTTTATGCAAAATTCATTAAAATACATCCAGAATGTTCAGGTCTTCAGAAACTATTCCCAGGAAATTAAATATTCACATTTTATTGCGATGTAACTAGCTTCAACATGTGGAATTTTAATCAAAATTGTTAAGAGCCACTTTTGAGAAAAACAACATTTTCAAATAATTTTCCATGTAAAGGTTTATTTTGGGCTGAGAGGATTATTTTTGAGAATTTTCGTGTCGCATCCTTGAAAAAATGTGAACTTAAATACTAAGTTTGATATTTAACAGACTTTTCAGTTTTATACTATGCTCCCCACACACAAACGCACACATACTCGCACTCACACACACACACACACACACTGACGGACGGACGGACACACAGATACATACGCATAGGGGTATATGTCTAAAAAGTTTTTTTTTTTGATTCAGGAGGTCTCAAAACATATATTTCCGGCGAAATCTTGGTATCGAATTGTTGGTTCAATACAATACCTTTTTGGACACTACATATGTACATAGTACGTGTAGAGAGAGTAAAAATGATTATCTTAAAGTAATCTAGCTAAATGTGCAATAAAACTATAACTGAATTATTCTGAATGAATAATTAATGCTAACTTTTATTACGGTCTAATTTGAAGCACAATCTCAATTTTAACACTTTTTGTTGGCACACGTGCGCATACATTATCTTTTTTATACAAAAATGACCAAACAGATTACTGTAAAATTGGGAATTCAACATATTTAAAAGTTACTGGCATATTTTATTTATAAATATTTAGATCTGTTACTGTTACCTATTCATGCAAACACTAAAGTTCCAATCACATAAGTCGTAAGTACACTATTGCCAAGTATTCAAATGCACCATTAAAACCTTTACTGTTTTATCACTTATTAACTAATACTAAAGAGAAGCAGTTTAATTACCGGCATTGAAAGCGTCACATTGCATCTAATGGTGAGATTGAGGCATTGTGGGAATAAATAATTTAGTTAGAGGTTAGAGATTAGAGTATGTTAACAGTGGGGGACACTTCGACAGCTGCGACCAAGTACTGATCTATTGCGGCCTAACACGCCCACCTCCGGAGAAAGGGATGGCAGGAGAGGAAACCATAGGCAGGAACACAGGAAACGACGGAGGTAAGCTCAGAGACGCACGGAAGTCCATAACAGTCACTAGATGGGAGCTCTAGCGCACCACGGACGCTATACAGGCGCCGGGAGGCCGAAAGGAGGTTACTTCAATGGCACCTAGCCTCAACCAGCGAAACCAGGAGAAAGAGAGTTTTACTCGGCCATCTGCCTGCAAAGTCTTAAGCGACTCCTGCACCGACCTGAAAGAGAATAAGGAAAATGAAATGAAGAAATGAAGGGACATGAACCATGGTAGATATGCAATACCCCAGCATTTGTCTAAGCGGCCCCAGGATAACCACGGAGAAACCCAGAGCCAGGTGTGCGGTCATCGGGGATCAAACCCGGACCCTCCGAATGCCAGTCCCAGACGGAACATCTGAGCCACTGCCTCGGTGAATAAGTGAATAAAAGGGACAAGAGAATATAGAGAGGAAGAGAAGGACTAAGATGAAGGGAGTAAGTGAAAGATGTAGAAGGGGGAAAAGAGAGAGAGAGAGAGAGAGAGAGAGAGAGAGGGAGAACGCAAGAGTTTCCGCATACAATGCTTCAACACCAGCAAGTCATCAAGGAGCAAACTATGCTACCTCATTTACACCCGTCACTATGCAACCACAACCCATCTCAGCGGTTAAACCCATCAAGAGTAAACACGCTTGAATATATGCTCGGACTAGCCATGCTTCATGCTGTGGAGGTAATGTGTGTTTATCACATTTAACACATTAGGTTGTCAGGATAAGATGTCTAAGCATTATTCGAGAATCATTTAAACCAGACGGGAAGAGACGCGGCTTGCTACTCAGATAGCTACTCGATGACGTCTGAACCAGTGCTGTCTCTCCAAGGCTATATCTTAATGGTGAAAATTTGACCAACACATTCACAGGTTGCTGTAGTTAATGTCAGTCTGCAGAAAGAGCACAAAACTCAAGTTTCACAACTTAACTAGATTTACAAACAACTGAAGCATAATAGCTATGTTCCAACTATTATATATATATATATATATATATTATGTTATAACAAATATCATAGAGTTGCCCTTATACACTGCAAGTACCTCTTTATGACACAGGAAATATCTAATCCTATACCTTTCTTGACAGCAAAAACATTCATCCTCCCATTTCGTGTGGAAGTTATATAGCGTTATCCTTTTATTTTCTCTAGCACATATGTACAACGTCTATAGTAAGTAGAGAGTTATTGTATGCCACCCAAAAAATTCGATATCGGAAATATATGTTTCGAGTCACCCTGAATGCACAAAAAGAAGTTTAAACAACAAGTTCATGTGTGTGTGTGTGTGTGTGTGTCCGTGGGCAGCATAATTCAAAAACGAAAATTCCATTAAAATACCAAACTTAGTATTTCAGTTTAACATCTTCCAAGAAGCCGCTTCCCATAGCCGCCCTCAAAAAGGCGTCTCATCTTAGTGCTTCATAGCGCAGGGAATCGTGGGTTCCAGTCCCACCTTGGGCATGGATGTTATATGTTTGTGTATATAGAGCCAATAGAGAAGGGGGGCGGGAATAAGATCAACTAAACAAAAGTGACCACAATGTTCTACATACATATATATTATGTCATACCTAGGTAACTGTTGTGCTAGGGTTGTATATATTATGTGTATATATGTCTTTTAAGTGTAATTATCTATTATAAGAGGGTGCATTTATGAAGGTGTACTCTGTGCTGTAAATTTAAATTGCTATATTTGAATATCTTTGTATCTTTATTTTCGGATTCACTCTTAATTTTTATTGTTGTTTAATATTGCTTTTGACTGTGTATTTCCTTTGTCTTTTTATTTTCGTGTTTACTCTTCTAATTCTTTGTTGTGGTTGTTGTTTTAATATTGCTTGTAATGTGTATTACAAAAGCACGTACGGTCTGTGGACCCGTGCGACTGTTGAAATTCTATGTATGATATTGCTATGTTAATAAATACACTTATTCATTCATTCATATATATATATATATATATATATATATATATATATATATACATATGTGTGTGTAACAGAAGAAGACAGTAATTCAGTAATCATACAGCAAAAAAAGTAAAAAATTAGGTAAACAGAAGTAGGGTATACAGCGCCGGAGTCCTGCAACATGAAGATTTTCAAGAAAACCTCCCCACAAAATAACCCTTTGTATAGAAAATGTTTCGAAAATGTTAAAGACAAATAAAACGTATATCTTAATTTTCCTGGGATTAACCTCTGAAGTTATCGTTATTTTGAACAACTTTTGCGTAGCTGGTAAACCGCAAGAGATACACATTGACATCTATGTCACAAATGTTTTCATGTGTAGTGAACCATTTTCGAGATATTCCTTGTTATTTGTTTCAGTGTTAAAATACTCACACAGGACGTCATCATTCCTTTCCATTTGTTTTACTCTTGGCCATGTAGAGAGACACAGCGACAGTATTTGACTGTTCAACCTAGTAAAACCCCCTATTTCCCTTATACTTATAATAAAATAAGTGATAATATAATTTCTGCTAATGTTTATCTCATTTAGCATGAAATAGGTATAAGAATAATATCGCTTTGACAGATATGAAAAATATGAAAGTCTATGGACCATAATGAATAAACATTGAATTACTTAAATATTCAGGTTTAATGTGCCAACTAAGACCATTACATTTGTATAACGAGTGTTGGAGAAACTACAAAATACCCGAATCTTGTATCTGATATACAGTGTGTTTTCATCTACATTTTTTGTGTAGTGAGATTTTATCTACCTCTTACAGTTTACCAATTATCAAAAGTCATCAGAGTGAAGAAAACTTCAGGGAATATTCCAAAAAATTCAAGATATACATTACATGTGTAAACATACGCTAATGTACGATAAAAGTAATCAAAAAAATAAAAAATATTCAAAACTATTGGAGCATATTTTGTGAAAATCAAAATGTTCGAAAATTGTTCCATGTAAAGGCACTTTTAGAGATGGGGATGTCGCATATTGATTATACTGATTTTAAATATTAAGTTTAGCATATAATGACGTTTTTGCTTTTCACAAACACAAACATGTACGTCACTTGTGCTTAAGAAGCTTTTATTTAAACATGGGACCTCAAAACATGTATTTTGCGGTGATATTTTGGAACCAACATTTTTAGCGGAATACAATACTTTGTTATGTACATTGCACGTTGGTAAAGAAAGTAAAATGCGCACATTCACAAGCGGAGTAATGCGAGTGTAATTGGTTTTATATTTATGGTGTAACTCTCTGCCAGTTTTGAATATTAAATTCTAATTTTCTAAAACAAAAACCAGAATTTTTTACACAAGAAAATTAAATAAATTTACAAATTTTACTACCTCCGTTTTCAAGTCGTCGGCAAGCTGATGTCTCACCTTTTCGGGTTCGATTCCCGGCTGGGGTGGGGAATTTTTCTTTAATCAGCATCATTCCATATCCCCTACAGAGACTGGAAGTATGTGTGTGTTAGTGAATAGGCGTGTGTTTGAAGAAATATAAAATCCAAAGTACAAGAACTTACGGTCAACGAGTTGGTTCTGATATAAAATCCCCGATATGACCTAATTTTTAAAGGGGGTAAATAAATAAACAACATCAAAAAATCGCAAATGTGGTTTTATTCATGAAATAACATGTATCTATTGGCAATAACCTTCAATTGCTTTCAAAAATAAAATGCTGGAAAATGATTTATTTTGAACATAAACCCATTGGAAATAATAAAAATCAAATCAGTGACAAGTGGAATGACTATAAGAAAAAATGAATAAAAAGAAAATAGCCTTATAAATAATGGTTTTAAATATCCTGTAGTGAATGTTTAGTCTCTGATTTACGTTGTGTATTCCTGTTACCCTTTAGCATTTGGGAAACCTTACTGAATTATGTGAGCAATTTGCAGCAAAATGTAACTATGTTGCGAACAAAACCACATATTTATCACTTAAGATTACATTTTAGTTTCTTTTCTGTATATCGCTTTTGTTCGCAACAAAATTGACGGATCACCCAACAGGCTAGCCAGAACAAGGGCGGGAGGGGTCCTTTTCCAGCCGGAAATGAACGCCATTTCCTCTCTCCTAAAAATTGTTGCAATTAAGTTTCGCCGACCATGTAACGGCTTCTCATATTTTCCCGCAGCTGCGATTTGTGTGTTGGATGTTTTTAAGCTTTTGCCGACATTATTTTGTTATCTCGTCATGTGCAAATTGCAGCTCGTCACGCGGTTTGTAGAGCCAGGTTTCTCTTAAATAATGAGTCACCACGCATCAAAATGTGACGTATGTTAGGTCTTAGCGCCGTGCTTTGCTTTAATGCTGCATCTGGATGTAGCTACTAGAGGTAGAGAAAGTAAGACGCGTTAGTTGGAAAGGTTCCGAGAATAAAACTGTTGCAGAAAATAACCATAGCTCTCAAAGACGTGATCATTCGTTATGGTTATGAACTATTGCATATGGAGAGTACAGTTGAGAGAGAGAGAGAGAGAGAGAGAGAGAGAAATGTGTCAATGCTTTTGCTTTGGTTTTTTCTGTATATAATGTTGGTAGGATTCCTTATCAGTTGCGTTACACACGCATCTTATTGGACTGAACAAAGCGTGTGAACAAAGAGTTAGAAAACAAAAGCATTGTATCATAGTGCTACAAGTGTGCATCTTCCATTGGTTGTATGTCAAATGTCTGGATGGGAACGTAAGAGAAGTAATATGCTGACTAGTAATATGAAATTGCGTTGTCCTCTTCATTATATGGAACAAAGGACATGAAAAGGAAGCGACAATTAACTAGAGGAAGAAAATCATTTGATACTTTGCGTATGGTACCAAATGTATTTACCTATAATACGTTTGATACTATAAACAAAAGCAAGATGTAAGGGGCCGAGTTGTACAGAAATGAACAATATAAAATGAAAGCCATTAAAATGGTCGCAATTTCGCATTACTTGAAAGTGGTTGGCAACTGCGTTGTATTCATTTCCTTGCAAAACTCTGATAATACACTTTATGTAAGATGATCTTAGTTCCGAAGAAATTAGTAAACTTAAAATCCGAATTAAAAACTTAACAGAGTTGCGACCCGAAACGTCCATGTTTGCCCTCCCATTGCACTGCTCTGCCATATGAGCTATGCGATTGATATAATTAAATCATTAAAATGTTCAGATGACTCAAGTACAATAGGTTAAAGTGATAGTCAAAAGTGGTTGCTATATGACTGAAGTTCCTTTGTTTGTATGGAGAGGAGTTGAAAAATGCCCGTATGAAAAAAGTAAACGTTCTTTAAAGGTGAAACCAAAAGGAAGGAATATCTCAAGACTATAAACTCTACGAAAAAAATGATTTAAGATAAATTGTGTGTTTTAGCGTGCTCTACATTTTTATATGGTAAGTTTTTGTCGATCTCTTACGGTTTAGCAGTTCTGCAAAATTTCGTAAAATTCATCCAGAATAAAGTAGTCTTCAGGTGCTATTTCCAGAAAATTCAATATATACATATTTGGCAAGTAAATATCTTTAATATACGATATTTTAATCAAAAACGTAGGACATTTTTGAAAAAAAAAATTCGAAATTTTTCCCATAAATGTAAATGTCATGGACGCTCTTTAACTACTTTGGTTCTCAGCGTCCCATTCTAAACTGGGCGTGAAAGACCGCTTAATTATGCTCAGATTCCTCTCTAACAGACTTGAGGTTCTTTTACGAGCCGTAAATCTACGACACGGGACCAACGGTTTTACTTCCCTCCCAAAGGAAGCAATGCTAAGGATTTTTACGCCCGAAAAAATCCATTGTCCTCCGCCGGGTTTGAACCCGCGACCTTGGGTATAGGAAGTTAGCATGATAGCCTTTATATCACGGAGGGCCAATAATTTTTATTTTCCCATGTAAAGGTAGTTGGGGATGGGGGGATTTTCCTGAAAATCTTCGTGTCGCATCCTTGAAAGATACCAAATTTAAATACCAACAGATAGACACACACATACACAAACACACACACGGATCTTTTTCCAAAAATGCCTTTTTTGTATTCAGGGAGGCCCAACACATGTGTTTCCGATGAAATCTCGGTATCAAATTTGTGGGTGCATTACAATACACATAGTACGTGTAGAGAAAGTAAAAACGAATACGTTTAGGAATCAAAAGCAGTCCTGTGTTGTGCTATCGTGGCTAGAGCTAGGTGGAGTCATGAATGTAGGAGGAGCTGCTTGACTAATCCTTACCAACATATATGTGCTAGTATGTAATGTGCCTTACATAGCCAGTGCACTATATAAAGACTGATTTTAGGGTGAGAACTTGCTTGAAAATCTTCGTATGACATATTTGATATTAAACGATTTTTGTTTGTTTTTGGAGTTTTGCTATTATCACACACGAAGCCATAGACGAATACAGAGATATTCGTTGTGCTTGTTTTTATGAGGTTTAAATGACCTCAAAACATACTGTTAAATCTCGATGTCACATTTTTGCGTTGAATACTATCTACTAATCTTTCACATTACGATAGACGAAACATTAACCACTGTTTTTGCTTCAATCCAGCCAATTGTGCACGATAATATCAATTACTCATCCAAATTACTTCAACACTTTTGGTCTTAATTTTATTAATTAGTACGAAATGTCTATATTTATATATTAGACATGCTTGTTCTAGATTAAAATACTGGACGTTTCAATTGATCCTTATGTGAATAAAGCTTCTCTTGAACTAAATTTTCATAAAAGAAATCTAAGTTTCCGTATTACACACTCTTTTGTTTAATTATTATATCAACTATCTTTAAGGGAGAATAACATTTTCAAACTACTCAAATTCCTGTCATGGATATTATATTTTGCAAGTATTATCCCACAATAAGTGGTATTAGTGTTTATATTTCGCCAAAAATTACATCATGGGAACAGAAAAACTGGTGCAACTCAAGTAAACGTTCCATTTGTTTGCGTACACCGGCTATGCTCAAGCGCGAGTCATGAGCCGATCTTTGCTCAGTGTCTTGGACTTCGAACCTACCGACACACGCCTTCATTTGGAATGAATCTCAGAATTCTTGTAAAAAAAAAAAAAAAAAGTGAAAAGTGATGTAACGGCGTGGTATTGCTTAAACTCTCGACCTCTTTTTTAGTATAATGGAAAATGATTTACCTTTTACCAAAACCTTGGCAATAGCACCAAAAGGATTCAAAGGAAGTTTTTTTCCTCGAATGAATCAAATAATATTTAAAATAGAATTTAATATTGAATTCACATCTCTCAGTGTAGTTAGAAATTGATATTGTAATAACCTTAGAAGCTATTGTTGCTTCCATCTCTCAGTATAGCTAGAAATTGATATTGTAATATATTTGGAAGTTATTGTGACTTCCAGCTCTCGGTATAGCTAGAAATTGATATTGCAATAAATTTGGAAGCTATTGTGACTTCCAACTCTCGGTATAGCAGAAATTGATATTGTAATATATTTGGAAGTTATTGTGACTTCCAGCTCTCGGTATAGCTAGAAATTGATATTGTAATATATTTGGAAGTCATTGTGACTTCCAGCTCTCGGTATAGCTAGAAATTGATATTGTAATATATTTGGAAGTTATTGTGACTTCCAGCTCTCGGTATAGCTAGAAATTGATATTGTAATATATTTGGAAGTTATTGTGACTTCCAGCTCTCGGTATACCTAGAAATTGATATCGTAATATATTTGGAAGTTATTGTGACTTCCAGCTCTCGGTATAGCTAGAAATTTGGAAGTTATTGTGACTTCCAGATCTTGGTATAGCTAGAAATTGATATTGTAATATATTTGGAAGTTATTGTGACTTCCATCTCTCGGTATAGCTAGAACTTTGGAAGTTATTGTGACTTCTAGCTCTCGGTATACCTAGAAATTGATATTGTAATATATTTGGAAGTTATTGTGACTTCCATCTCTCGGTATAGCTAGAAATTTGGAAGTTATTGTGACTTCCAGCTCTCGGTATACCTAGAAATTGATATTGTAATATATTTGGAAGCTATTGTGACTTCCAGCTCTCTGTATAGCTAGAAATTTGGAAGTTATTGTGACTTCCAGCTCTTGGTATAGCTAGAAATTTGGAAGTTATTGTGACTTCCAGCTCTTGGTATAGCTAGAAATTTGGAAGTTATTGTGACTTCCAGCTCTCGGTATAGCTAGAAATTTGGAAGTTATTGTGACTTCCAAGGATGTAGCACACACACACAGGAAGTTAGAAGATAAGAATAGAAATGTAATTAAAGTGCAATTGCTACGTAGGTGACAGTTTTGTAGTGTACTATCTATGAGTGCTAGAATCTATCTGATGCTTAATTTACTGAAAATAACTGATTGAAGATAAACATATTTAATGAAGATAAAATCGTTTATGGTACAAAATATCTTAAATTTCTTTGATGCTGTGAATGCATAGCATACGTTTTTTATGGGCAATGTTTGATCGCTACTTAACGCCTCTTGTCAGTGCAAAGGTCAATTTACTCCTCTCTCTCTCTCTCTCTCTCTCTCTCTCTCTCTCTCTTTCCAAAATATAATATGTCATGCGGGAGTATCAAACATTGGCTCGGCTTTGGACATTCTCTGCTGTGATGTGCCTGGCACGTGAGACGACATTGTAATCATTTGCATCAAGTACTTTCACTGAAATGTAATATATAATCATGTTAATGTTATTCATTTCCTTGGAGACAGTAAATAAAGGCAATGCCCACCTGAATCTTCCTTAATACACCCATAACGCACTGTCTCTTCCGCTTCCATCTGCAAAGGAATACGCTGCAGGATTTTGGTACCAATCTTCTTTAAACGGTCGAAAGATCACAGGCTTGGCCCGGAAGGGGACTTTGAGGCATTAATTATATCTTAGCTTTCCACGCCGGAGCAGAGATATTGTTTGCGCTTTAACAATTGTAGGGAATATCAATTAATTGTGAGACCACAGAGTTAGCCTAAGGTGGCATTCACTGTAATTACTTCAACTAATTAACTGTTAGTCCTCGGGAGGGCCCGTAATGACGTCAGAGCCGCACAATTGTTCAGTTTGCCCGATTTCTCAATGGTGAGGCAGTGTAGCGAAAATTGAATTAGTGAATAATGAGTGTACTTTGGTCTTCTTTTAAACTAGCTGAAACACACAGGATGTCTATATACAGAGTTTTAATGCTACTTCAGGTGATCCATCTGTAAAATTAGACTATAAATTGTGAAATATTAAAACATTTGACTTTTAGTTAAGTAATTATATAGTTTTACCACGCAGTGTTGCACTATCTCGGGATTATTATAACAATTATCGTAGCAAAGCAATTGGCGTATTTAAGCTATCATGCAGCGATCTTCACATAGAGAGAATTCCCTTCTGTTAAAACAGGTTCCTAAAATAATATTAAACGTGCTTGTGGCGTTAACCAATTTGTGTCATACCCTAAATTATTTTGCGTAACTAACGGTGCATTAATCTAATAACGATGATGCCTCTTGTTTTACCTCCAAGTCGTAAAAACTGAAGATGGCATGCTTTTCATAAATAACATCACAAATTCAACATACATCTTGTTTATAATAATACAAGTTACAATAGAAATCTATTTTACTCCTTTGTATTCCTTATGTTAGCGCTTAAAGCTTAACAAATTATACAGAAGCTTGCAGAGTCTAAGAAATGTTAAGCGAGTTTTATGACACGGCTGTCTGCTTCAACCAATGAGCACCAAAGCAATGGCGATCAAGATGTTAGTTTTCCCAGTGACTCAATTCATTTATTTATTTACTTAATTTGCTGTCACTGAGCATGGCTTCAATTGAGGTAGTGTATATAGTTAAGTGCTGCAGTATATACAGTTAAATTAATAATTTAAAAACAAAAAGATTACAAATGTATAACATACATATAGAACATACAAAAAGTCCATAATAGCAAAATATAGGGAAACTGTTAAAATATATCATAATGTTTATATATTTACAATATTTAAACTAACAACATTTATGTTTGGATAACAAAGAAAAGTAAATGTCATAAAAACATTGAAATCAAAATATATATAAATTTATTAAACATAAATTAATTGGGACAATAGTGAGATTATAATTATAAAACAATTATAATGCAATTAAGATAATTACCAAGTACTTCATCTTTTGTTTCTCTTTTCCTGGCAATCGATTCATTGATCCAGCTTCTTTCTCGAAGGCTCTATAAAAGACATTAAATAATTTCCAAAGGCATAATAAGATAGATTACAAATGTAATATTCATAGTAGAATCAAATCAGAATTTCAACAACAGAAACCAATAAGAGATTAGATGTTAGCAATATTTCAAGGACTTTCCTTTCTTTCTATTATGGTTTTATTCCGCTTGTAATGTAAATAATATTTACGGAAAATAAAGAAAAATAGCTGATTTATTTTCTACTAAAGTTTGCAGTCAAACCGTATTTATTTCAGTTGGAAAAGTTTAAAGGATTAAACTTTATTTAGAAATACTCAATTGTCACATTTTTATTTTAACTACCCTTAGTTTTTTATCAAATTCAACAACTAAAACGTGTAGAAAAATTTTGTTCAAACATATGTGCAAAATTGTAACACAATAGGGAAATGGTTTACATAAATATTACATGCTTTTGAACGTTTTCCATTTATATACCAATATCAAAATATGATCTTCTATGTCAAAAGTGTTTCTTTCATCTTCTTTACATAAAATCTGTGCTCCGTGAATTCATGCTCATGGACGGATAGAGAAAGCAAAGGTAATGACACAAATGCTCCATAGTACATACGCACCTAAGAATAATGAATTTGTGGATGCTATCTCGGTTAATTAGCAAGATTTAATATGTTGTAATCGTGCTGCTCTTTTGAAATTCCTATCTGTATCGGTGATGGTTTTTAGCGTCAGCAGTTTTTGCATATTTTAGTTTCTTTCGCTTTGGATTGAAGTGTTTTCGTTGTTTCGTGTATTGCTGAGTGTTGCGATGTTTAACTTGAATGCCGATGTTACAGAGTTAGCAGCGATGTACAACTTTAATGCGTCAGCCTCGATGTAACTAAAGGACAGCCCCAACGTGTTGTAATCTTCCTCTTATATAGCAAAATTACTGACATGGCGGCTTCTTTCCGATTGGTCGGAAAGACCGCGAACCTGGAGTTGATATTACCCAAAATGCAACATTTCCCTCCCAGGATGCATCATAACGCCCACGTGACAAGTGTTACATGATCGAAAAGTACTTTTCTCTAAACTAAAAGGATCTTTACCATCACTTGGTTTTCTATTGCACTCAATCCTCCTCGTACGTGCTCTGACAATAGAGTATCTCCTAACAAAGAAAGTTTCTCTTTCCACTTTCCAAGTTTCGAGTAAACACCTCTTGCTAAAAGCTAATTTTTAAACTTTGAAATACATGAAATAATTGAGTATTAGCACTCTTTAAATATAAACTGATAACCAATTAATAAAATGGCAATGGTTATTATAGAGAAGCCGACTAACGGTCTCAGGATTTTATATAAGATTACGGCTAACTTGGTAACTAATTGCTCTAATGTATAAGCATTTGATCGCAAATATATCAATCAATTTATAATCTGTGATCTCAGGGGTTTTGAATTAATATTTATCAACAAATATTATTTTTATACACAAGTAGAAAAAAGAAAGCAAATTTTTAAATTAGTATGAAAAAATTATGCATAAAATCTTTTAAAACTGATTTAAGTAGTCGTTTATAAAAGCAATCACTGCCCCACACAGCAAGCTTTGCGGACTCCGAAATGTTAGACACTGGCATGACAATTCCCGCACGCCTCCTGTATTAACACATGTCGAACATTTTTTTCAATTAACAAAGGGTTACACAACTTGTAAATGGGCCATTTCTGTACATTTTACAATTTGTTTTAGGTATGTCTCTAACCGAATAATGGGGTCTGCGACAACCCTTATGCCTGCATATCTGTTTATGTTTGCTCTCTCGGATGAATTCTCGATTGTACATAATGCACCTCCCCCGTCTAGAAATTTCAACAAGGATGTTATTTGTGATTGATTAGGGTAACAGGATGCATAATATTAGTATCAAATATTTCGGACGCCTCCCAACATCCGAAAATTAAAACAAATTCATCTGAATATGGGCATAAAAATCGTTTGTTAGAAAGCTATTAAAGGATTTGTCTCTTCGTTGAAACCAATACTAAGTACTTGAGTTAGAATATTTTACACACTCTGTACTTTGATATTACTTTCTCTATTTAGATAGTACATAGTGCATAGGTAGAGAAGGTATTGCATTTCACCCAAAATTCGACACCGAGAATTGACTAAAATACAACTTTTAGAATCCTCTGTACCCAAAATAGATTTTTTAGAAAAAGGGTAGTATGTGTGTATGGGTGTGTCAACACGATAATTAGAAAACGAAAAGTTGGTTAATACCAAACTTAATTATTAAATTCAGCATTTTCCAAAGATGTGACACGAAGATTTTCAAGAAATTCCCACCCGAATGTACACTTTACATAGAAAAAAAATTCGAACATTTTGATTTTCTTAAAGATGGCTCTAATGTTTTTGATTAAAATATCATGTATTGAAGATATTTATATGAAAAATAAAACATATATCTTCAATCTTTTGGAAAGAACCTCTGAAGTACTATTTGAACCGAATAAATATTACATAGGTAACCGGTAAATCATAAGAAACAGGCAAAAAGTTAATACTAGAAACTACAGGTCTCGTAAAAGTACACAACTTATATCATATACAACGTTTTTGTGGAGTTAGCCATTTCGGAGACGTTACTTTATGTTGATTTCAATTATAAACTACTTACATTTTACTCATATAGGAATTTGTGAACCCCTGGCCATGCAAAAAAACTAAACAACAACAACAAACAAACAAAAAACAAAACAAAAAACAACCGAAATTTAATCACATGGCAAACAACTTTTGAAGGTTAAAGCTATAGTAAAACCTTCTCTTTAGCTTAGTGTATTCCCTTAGATCCCTTCTACTTATAAGGAACTAAATATTAAGACCATTTCTGTCAATCTTTATCTTGATTAGCATGAAGCAGAAGAATAAGCTTTTTTAGTATACTTTCTTACAGAGAGGTAGAGGAAGTTGTCGTCATCATCATCTCACCACGGTTTAGGAATTTCTTCTCTTCAGGCTTGAGGTTTATCTCAATTTTCTCAAAGGTTTTTTGACACCTCTTATTCTAATTGGCTTACACCGTTCATTCTTTGTATATGTTGTTTCTATCGGCTTCTATATTCACTTATTCTTTCATGAATAGGAAGAATATTGATTCCATTTCTTATTTCTTCATTTCTTTGGGGGAAAACTAATAATTAATTCAATTGAATTGCTCTCTGCCGATTGTTTTGTTTGTTGTAGAGCACGAAAGGTAAACAGACCGACCAGTATGGGCTGTGTATCCCGAGCACTTGAGCTTTATGCAGAACCGAGAGACAGTTATCTTGTTCACGAACATACTAATGCATTCACTAACGCCAGAGTGGGATAATGGCTCATTTGAAAGCAGTGTCTCGGCTTTTGGTAGACCAAAGGAGCTGCAAAGAACGTGTGTGCCACACAAACCCATCTGATAGCACAAGACGCATTGAACTAAGGGTAGGCGTTAGCCATATGACTATTTGGAGAATTTTGTAAGGAAATCTTCTGTCCTATCACCTTCAGGATTACCTACAAGGATTAAATGTTGCGAACTTTGAGTCAAGAAGAATTTTCTGATAGCGCATGTACAGAGTTATCCTATGTTTAATACTTTCTTAAAGTGCACTCTGCTCGCTGTTGAGGCTGTGTTTTCTAGCGACGTTAAATGTTTATAATATGAACTTATGATTGGGTCTGTGTGTACTCTCTCGTGCTACAACAGCACAGACAGAAAACTGAGTTTGGCGTGACCCCTACTTATTTCCACCAATTGATGCTGTGCCGGTAACTGAGCAGGAATGGCTCAGGCGGTTTCGTCAATTTCGTCATTCACGAATCTTCGTGGCCGACCTATTTGACTCATGGGTTCTTTTTGGGGATTTCTCTGGGACCTCCATGTCCCTGCAGTTTCAGTTGATTCATATTTTATTCAGGGCTGGAAGTTTCGGCGATTGGGCTCGGTGCGGCGTGACAGGGAAAAAGGATCATCCTCATTGTGACTCACTCCATTCCCCGAATTCGTCTGATTGCCGGGATGAGAACTGCCTCTGATGGAGGCGTTGGACCCTGTTCGGAACGGGGTCGTTGATTTACCATTCTGACTGTTGCGGTGGTTCCATTTGGAAACAGTAGGGACCTTGCTGTCGCTCCTGTTCCAGCCTCCCGATATATCCTCTCGCCTCCGGGTGGCTTCTCCTCGTCGGATATAGGGACAGTAACCTGCAGATTCAGTGCCAAGTCCCTCGGTCCGTATCCTAATCTTAATTTCGCTACGGGCTACCCTATCCCCTGAATGGATCTAAAACAGTTTTGTATCCTGCTAGAGTTGCTGAAATATTGCATCATAAAATCCATAAACGCGGGCGGCGTGATGAAGAGCAGGGACGCACTTGTTGCTGAGAGGCATTCTAATAAATACTTCTTTGGAGTATGCTTACGGTTATGAACCAATTAGCCGAGGTTATAATCTCGCTTAAGGAAACTTATCTTGATTAAATCCCTCCATCATGTAAAAGAAACTTCAGACACTAATGAACTTCTTCACTTCTTTCTGCTATCTTAACTCATTTTAACCTTAACCAGTGTGCAAGTGAGATAACAATGTTGATAAAGGCGGTCCTAACTACAATGTGGTTTAATCTTGCCTTTATTACAATAGTATACACACAGAAACCATGATGCACTCCTTTCACATGCATTTTTCTGTCAGTTCTGGAAATACATTATTCTTACAAAAGATTATTATTTTATTTTGATCATGCTAAAAGATATAAACATTGGTTGGGTTAGTCCTCTTACTTAATTCCGTATAAGTAGAAGGGAACTAAGGAATGTAATAGGCTAGACTAGTCAAATCTTTTAAGAATTACCGCTATGCGACTCATTAGAATTTGGTTCTCTTTACATGGCCAGGAGTAAAACATAACAGAGATAAAACGGACGAGAGTTTCCCGTTTGAGAAAAGTTTTAAAATTGAAACCAATAACAGGGAATATCTCGTAAATAGCTTTACTAAAAACTGTATACGACATAAATTGTATTTTTAACGAGATCTACATTGTGCATTAAGTTTTTGTCTGTCGCTTATGGTTTACCTGTTATATAAAAATCATTCACATTGAAGACGACTTCAGAGGCTGTTATCAAGAAACTCAGGATATTCATTTAATTTGACATCTTTAATATACAGCATTTTAAACAAAGTCAGAGAAATGTTCGAAAAATGCTCTATGCAAAGGATAGTTTGGGGTAAAAGATTTTCCTGCATATCTAAGTGTCGCAACCTTGGAAAATACTGGACTCAAATACCAAGATTTGTTTTCGTTTTTGAGTTATGAGTCCACAGATATACATATGACCGTTTTCTAAAATGCTTTTTTCTTGGATTTCGGGGTCCTCAAAAATGTATATCCGGTATATAAATTTGGGTGCATTTAATACGTTCTCCAGCTGCTGTATACATTATAAATACGTAAAATACGTCATATAAATGAACATTTCCATATGAAACCCACCATACTTTTACATGTTCAAATTTCAAATATGTAAATACAGTTTCCTCATTCAGTGGCAAGTTCAAGGTCTCTGCAATGTGCAATGTCTCATTCAAAATAATCACACACTTAATTTCCTCTGTTTCTTTAAATATCTACAGAATTAATACCTTTCTCTGCTAACAACTTCATCTGTTATATTTCTCAATAGTAACCATCTGCTTACTTATTCGCAGTTAAGGCTACCCACTTACTCCACTATTACTTAAAGCTACCCACTTACTCCACGATTACTTAAAGCTACCCACATACTCCACGATTACCTAAAGCTACCCACTTACTCCACGATTACCTAAAGCTATCCACTTACTCCACGATTACCTAAAGCAAACCACTTACTCCACGATTACCTAAAGCTACCCACTTACACCACGATTACTTAAAGCTACCCACTTACTCCAACATTACTTAAAGCTAGCCACCTACTCCACAATTACTTAAAGCTACCCTCTCACTCCACAATTACTTAAAGCTACCCACTTACTCCATTATAACATAAAGCTACCCACTTACTCCATTATAACATAAAGCTACCCATTTACTCCATTATAACATAAAGCTACCCACTTACTCCATTACAACTTAAAGCTACCCACTTACTCCATTACAACTTAAAACTACCCACTTACTTCATTATAACATAAAGCTACCCACTTACTTCACAATTACTTAAAGTTATCCACTTACTCCATTATAACTTAAAGCTACCCACTTACTCCATTATAACATAAAGCTACTCACATACTCCATTATAACATAAAGCTACCCACTAACTCCATTATAACTTAAAGCTACCCACGTACTCCATTATAACTTAAAGCTACCCACTTACTCTATTATAACTTAAAGCTACCCACTTACTTCACAATTACTTAAAGCTCCCCACTTACTGCATTATAACTTAAAGCTACCCACTTACTCCATTATAACTTAAAGCTACCCGCTTACTTCACAATTACTTAAAGCTCCCTACTTACTGCATTATAACTTAAAGCTACCCACTTACTCCATTATAACTTAAAGCTACCCACTTACTCCATTATAACATAAAGCTACCCACTTACTTCACAATTACTTAAAGCTCCCCACTTACTGCCTTATAACTTAAAGCTACCCACTTACTCCATTATAACATAAAGCTACCCACTTACTTCACAATTACTTAAAACTACCCACTTACTCCACAATTACTTAAAGCTACCCACTTACTCCATTATAACTTAAAGCTACACACTTACTTCACAATCACTTAAAGCTACCCACTTACTTCACAATTACTTAAAGCTACCCACTTACACCATTTTTACTTAACTAATAATTAGAGGTACCCCTACCCAAGTACTCTACTATTACTTTGAACTACCTAGTTATCTCACAACCACAGATTGTATAAAACAGGTACATTTAAATTAGAAGAAAGATCTGATGTGTTCCATTCACATAATTTTCATTTAAATACAAGGGAATACACTACGCTTAAGCGTGTTTTAAAGGTGGTTGCTATGGGATTCAAATTCCTTTCTTTGCATCGTCAGGAGTTGACTGTTCCTATATGAGTTAAAGTATTTTAAACTGAAATTGTGTGTTTTAACGAGATCTAAATATTTTGAGTAATAAATTATTTTCTATCTCTTATGGTTTACCAGTTATGTAAAAGTCATCCAGAATGAAGACGTCATCAGAGGCTATTCCTGGAATATTAAAGATATACATTTTATTTTAATGTAAATATTTTTAATATACAGTATTTAATCAAAATCGTTAGAACCATTTGTGAGAAAAACAAAATCTTGGAAATATTTTCCATGCAGGTAATTTAGAATGTGAGGGCTTTTTCACATTTTCCTGTCGCATCCTTGGAAGATACTAAACTTAAATACCAAGCTTGGTATTTTACGAAACCTTCGTTTTTCAGTTATCGTTCCACAGACACACGGAACTTTTTCTAACAGCCGGATGTGTTCCATTTACACGACTTTCTCTGCAACTCTGTACAAACTTTTGTTAAAACGCCTATTCTTCTATCTTATTCAGGCTAATCAGATGAAAATAAATAGAAATAGCCTTATTGCCTGATTCCTTCTAAGTAGAAGGGAAATAAGGGAATACACTAGGTAAATCGATAGCCCAATTTTTTAAAAGATGGTTGCCATGTCCCTGAAGTCCATTTCTTTGCATTGCTAGGAAATAACAAATTTCCGTATGTGAAACGTTTAAGTATTTTAAAACTGTAACCAATAACAAGGAATATCTCAAAAATGGTCAACACCACGAAAAAATGTATATTTTATAAACTGTGAGTTTTAACGAGATCTATATTTTTGTGTAGTAAGTTTTTGTCTATCTCTTATGAAAGAGTTTACTTATTATATAAAATTTAGCAAAATGCATCCATAATGAAGGTATCTTCACAGGCTACTCTAAGAATATTCAAAATATACATCTCATTTGATATGTAAATGTATTCAATACACCTATTTCAATAAAAATAGTTAAATCCATTTTTGAGAAATGACTTTAAAAACTTTTACCACATAAAGGGTAGTTTGAGGTAGGGGGGATTTTTCTAAAATCTTCCGTGTCGCATCTTTGGAGGATACTAAACTTACATACCAAGTTTGGCATCCTACTGACGTTTCGGTTTTCAGTTATCGTGTTCACAAACACAGAGACACACTGACACACGGACACATTCCCACGCAGACACACGGAACTTTTACAAAAATGCTTTTTTTGGATACAGGGGAGTCTAAAACATGTATTTTCAGGGAAACCTTCGCATCGAATTAACGGGTGGAATGCAATACCTTTTCTATACACTATGTATATAGTACGTGTAGAGAAAGTAAAAGTATGATGTGTTGCATTCAAAGGATGAAAACATCTAAGCTTATTCTTTTATCTACTTTCTACTAGCCGAGATAAACATTAGCAAAAGCGGCCATATTACTTGCATTCTTTTAAGTAGAAGTACACTAAGCTAAAGCCATATTCAAATATTTTAAAAGGTGGTTTCCATATTATTGAAATCCATTTCTGTTGGATTGCCAGGGGTTGACAAGTTTCCTTATGAGAAAAGTTTTAAGTATTTTAATACTGAAACAAATAACAATAAATATCTTAAAATGGTCAAATCAATGAAATATCATAAATTGTGGGCCTTAACAAGATCTACGTTTTTTGTAATAAGTTTTTGTCTATCACGGTTTCGTAGTTATGCAAAATTTAGCAAAATTCATTCAGAATGAAAAGCTCTCCAGAGGCTATTTCCAGAAAATTAAAACCATACATTTTATTTTTCATGTGAATATATTAATGAACGGTATTTTAATCAAAATCTTAGATCCATTTTGTAGAAAATAAAATTTTTTGAAAAGTTGTCCATGTAATAGATAGAACGTTTGGGATTGGGGTATTTTTATCAAAGCCTTCGTGTTGTATCTTTGGAGGATACTAAACATAAATACCAAATTTGCTATTTTACCGACTTCTCGTTTTTGAGTTAACTTGTTCACAGACACACGAACACACCATGGAACCTTTTTTTATAAATACCTGATGTGTTCCATTCTTACATAGGTTTATTTTCAATCTACTTCATTAAAATATGTAATCTTTTGCAGAAGTAGCTGAATTACATATTATGGCTACAAAAGGAATACTATCACGCAAACGTTTAAGAACTGAACACAATATGCTAGCCTTATTTTTTTCATACAATCGCAAGAAACAAATAAAAACTGACAAGGTTTTAATTTAAGATAAAGTACTGAAAAATATTTGAAGTATTAATAATAGATATCTCGGAAATAGTTTACAGCTTATAAAAATTATTTCAAATGTATTTTAAAAGCTTCCATTTTTGTGGCATATGTTTGCGTTTATCCCTTAACGTACACCAGTATAAGATTAAACAGAATTCCTTACGAGTGAAGAGGTCTTAACAGGCGCGTATAGAAACATTCAAAATATGCATTTTATTTGTTTTGCTAATAGTTTAGCGTCCTTTAACCTATGAACAAATCATACCAAGTAACACGCCCTAACCGAGATTCGAACTTGGTACCTCTGGAATGTGAGGCAGACTCGCTACGCTCACACTAGAGTGGAGCGAAGTTTATTTTTTATGTGCATATAAGATATTTTGATTGAAAACGTAGAATCATTTTGATTTCCTTAAAGCTGTAAATGTCGCATCTTTGGAAGACGCTAAACTTATACACCAAGTTTGGTATTTAACCAAACTGTTGTTTCAGTTAGGCTGTTCACAGAAAGCATACACACACACATTCACACACGCGCACGGCCGTTTGTTTAAAGATTTTTATTCAATAACCTGAAAACATGTATTTCCGGTTAAATCGCGGTAAGAATTTCTGGTTGGAATGCAATATGTTCTTTAACTTCTGCGTACGCAGAATAGGTTTAGCTGCCCGAGCAGACTCACTTCATCCTTTATAGCTTTCTGCGCTAATACCAGTCTTCAATTTACACTCCCCTACTTTGCTACTTCTTTTTCGACTTTGTGTGTGTGTGTGTGTGTGTGTGTGTGTGTACCAATTTTGTTTCATTTGGTAGCTGTTTCTATTCTAATCTTTTTTCTCACCTGAGTTTCCCTGCACTATTTAAAAATCTCCTTATCTATTCCCCCAATAAGCTTTTCCCTCTTGTTAAATTTCAAAATTTAATCGCTGGTGTATTCTTTCTTACAAATGTTATTATTTATTTTTATCTGTTTTTTTTTTCTGTAGACGTGTCTGACATTTAAAAATTAACGTTTAATATTCTATCAGTAGGTCTCCTTACTGCGTCGTAAAATTCTAGTTATTTGTTGTATTTAGTACTACCAAAAACTGGAAATACTTTAATCTCATTCATTGTTATTTATTCTTCAGAATTTCATAAAATCAATATTTATTTAAAGTTTTCTATGATATATAATAACATGTTACTTCACTCCCCTTACTCTTTGTGTTCTCCTCCAAATATATTTACCTTCCGAATTTTTACGTCGAAAGGTTCATTAGGATCGTTTCTTCTCTCGCAACCAGTTTCTTATCGTCAGCCATTTATTAATTTTCCTTCTACAATATTTCCGCTTTTGTCTGCTACTTGCAGAAAAGCCCATAGACAGAAGCCTCTTGCTCGGACACCCTCCTAGTGTAATACTCAGTGGTCCCGATTTTCATTCCTGACTGTTCGGAAACTTTTCTCTATTCCCTATAGTCCTGGAATAAACATATGTGTCCGATTTATATATTAAGACCAAGAGAAAAGAAAGTTAACAACTAGAATGTATAAGAGATACTTCGGTGAAGAACAATTGTTTCAAAGCTTTCGATATGATCTTTGAGTTGTATGATGAAAATGCATTAGGCGTTTGTTATACGCATTTGATAAATATGGTTGTGTTATTGTAATTTTTTATTTAGAAGAATGCTCCATTGAAATTTCGTGAAAATCTGTAGTTTTATTTGTGTTTTCTCATTCAAGCCATCAAAGGTTTTAATTTTAAACGGATTTTTACTTTCTATATTACATATGTTTATCCTTCGATTAAAATTATATCTTAAATTATATTTTAGATGCATTTTTAAACGTTTTTCATCATTATGATTGATCCACATTTTGGAGTTATCATTTTATTCCTCTCATGTTTTTAATTCTCTTTAAGATCTGTTATTAATGATTTTTAAAAACCTAAAAGAGGATTTAAGAGATATATTATATAAAACATATCTTAATATTGCAATAAACTAATTGAATTAAATTATAATTTGCAATATAATTTTTTTAAGGAAGTGTAATTCCTACTTTCTTTTAAATTTTGAATGGTGATATCACCGGAGCGTTTCATTTTTAATTATTAGCCCTAATTTAATTAAGCTGAGATGGTATAAACATTTATATTCACATGTTTTAAACAACTTTCTTTAGAAATAAAATATGGATAAAACACTACCCTTTTGTAAACTATGAAAAAAAAAGAATTAAAACTAAAGATTCTAATTTTAATATTGTAACTATCTTACCATTTGATATCCAGGATTATAGATGATATTCACAGATGCTAAATTTGTTACCCTTACCTCTACCAGCATGAATGTTTATAAAAGAGAGTAGCTTTAATGTTATCACATGGGAATTTGTCACAGAAAAAGATATCTGAAACTCAATAACATGAAAAGGAAAAACGATATTGGCGTGAAATTTGGAGCTGTTTCGGTAAAATTAAGTAAACTTAAATTTTCAATAAACAGGACGGAAAACCTTAGAAATTAGCTTCATAGTTATGCATATCATCAGTAATTAGCATATCCTGTAGAGCACAAAGTAAATAGTGTAAAATAGAAACAGATTCTGAATAATAAGAAAGCTGAATAAGTTGGCATCCATTAGGTTAAGCACTGCAATCAGCATGATTAAAGCGATTTTGTGAATATATATAACTGTTATTTTATTATTTTCTGTTCAAGCGCTACGCTTCTCATAAAAATTGCATCTACAAAGGAAATCGTTCCATTTAAAAACCCTTTATTATTGTCTTGCTTCTCGTATTCACCGACGTTTTCATTTAGCAATCTTGCTCTACGAAACCCAAAAGAATTTTCATCAAGAGAGAATGCTTTCATTCTGATATCATTGTATTTAAATACATGTTAAAATATAGGTTACATTCAGAGAAGTAATGATTCTTAAGTAATTAAAAGTTACGGATGGATTCCTTGTGAGCTCTCCACAAAACTTTCTTTCTCTTTCTGGCATAAAATCGATGTTACCTTAAACAAAACAAAGAACAAACCATATATGGCGTCATGACCGCTCGCACAAGGTTGTGCGTCAGAGCGACTGACGCCTGACTTCCCGAATCCCCATACCCTCATTAACAAAAGGCTTTCTGTCCTTAGATTACCACGTACTCAATAAAGTCAGTAGCACATTTTCATTTGCGAAGGTAGAAAGGCAATACTTTTTAGAACAACGTGTATTTGTATTTACATTTCATTTTAAATACAATTCGGATTGTCGGGTTCGTGAAGAGTTCGACCTGAAGTTACCCACAAACCACTTCCATCAAGACTTCAGTCCATTATCTTGTGAATAAACTTGAGACCACTGGTTCTGTACAAAATAAGAAACACATCTCAAAAGAAGAGATCACTCGACTCAGAATTGGGCGCTCCAAACTGTTATCTTTTCACTAAGGACCAACCTCCAAACTGTGCGAGCTGTAACAGTCCTCTAATAATTCAGCACATCTTTAGGGCTGTCCATTGCACAAAAGAAGCAGAACACAATTCGGCATTTCCAATGTTTCTAATACTGTTAACATGCTGAAGAAGATGCAGTTTTAATGGAAACTATACTTTCTGTAAATGTTAACCTAACTCTATGACTGCAAGTTGATAATGTATTTTAATGATAGGTTGTGATAAGACCATGTTGTTAAAACGACCCTAAATAAATATTAAACAAACACACACCTGCGAAAGCGTATAATAGTAGCATAAGGAAACTTAGACAAAATTGGCAAACATCTTAAAAATTGCCACAAAAATCTCTCTCACCTTGGAGGAACAATGAAATAAAACACGAAACAATTCGGTAGTTGAACTACATTGTGTCAGTCTAAATGTATTTACTCGGTAATAGCTTGTTTAACAACATAACATCTCTAGGATTTGTTACTTTTAATGTGCTGACCCGCCATGTTGTACTACCCGGAAGCAAAATTCGTTCGAGCCGTCATATTTTATTCCGAAGATCCTATGTATACATATATATGGCGATGTTTCTGCCACATAAAATTAATTTTGTAGTAAACATGGTTCAATATTGTAACGCCTCGGGGAATACCGCAAGATACGCAGGTAGCGTAGCTTGGGAGTGGAGTACTCACCTAGGTCTCGGGAAGATACTGTGGGTCGTGGTGTTACAGAGAACTCCCGATGTCGCTCCTGCCAACCTTGGGTCTTTTATTGCAGCTCCTCAGCTTGTGATTGGTGGAGAAGGGAATAAGACTCGTCATGGAATTGACCAGTGCAAGACGTGCAGTCTCCCAGACCTCAATTCGGACACTTATTTTTTTTTTCCTCTGAGGCGTCCGAGTTCTGCTAGTTAGGTGCATTAGGTACCCTGATTTTAACACTTCCGCCACAGCTACCTCACTATACACCTAAGGTTTATTTCCAACTCTGGATACTGTATTATTTGTAAAATATATAAAAACTATAAAATATATAAATATTGTTCGGTGGATATTACAATATTTATACATATTATAATACTCACATTATACAATATTTATAATAAATTAATTATTTATTGTGTAAATATAGTAGTATGCATGGCATTTCATATAGTGTAAGCACAATGAAAACGATGTGACACTGGAGGAAGTCACAATGCATTTTACATTAATATTTTAATTGTGTAAAAACCTATATGAGCAAACGTATTCCGAATTAGTAAACTCGTACCTGCTAATTTCTTTTTCACCCAGGCTTTTATAGGCAATAAGTTGAAAAACTGAATCACTCTTGAAACATGTGATGACACGACAGGGCTCGAACCACGAATATTTGGTTCTCCGTGATATGTTCTCACCACTTGAGCTGCAATGATGGAATGCTAGTATATATACACCAGAAAACCTTTAAGCAATCTCAGATACTCGAGAGATCATACCTCAAAGACAACTTCTCTGAGAGTTTACTGGGATACTAGAGTAAGAGAGCGTTTAATGCGCTTATCGACATTTCGGTATAGTTCAGTATGATAGCTGAAGCTGTAAGAAATTGGCGAGAGCCAAATATCCGTGGATTGAGCTTCAGCCGCAGGATTGAATGTTTAAAATCTGATACAGCTTGAAAACAGGTGTTAATTGTGCTAATTGAAGCCAAAAACTCTTTTTCAGTATGTATATATGTGGTAACTTAGTCAGTACCCTCTATCTGTGCCAGAATTTTCAAAAACTTCACTAATAATGTTGATTCGTTCCATATCAAAATCACAACTCCTGATCAAGACAACTCTAATCCCCTTTTCCTGTTCATCCTTTGCTCATCTAATACTATGTTATTATTATTGCTGTAGAACAAACATTTAAATTGCCGTCAACTTTGTATGGAAGTCTGAACTGTTTCTGCCCATCAGCTATCTGCTAATCTTCCTGTGTGCGGCCACATCGATATAAATAGGGAATTTGAATCTTACTCCAAAATGAAGTATGTGGATACTATTTAGGGTGTGTCTAGTTAACACCTGGGCAGTATGGTCATCTAACTTTGAGCAACCTTCATAATGTTTTACAAACCAGGCCAGACGCGCCCCGTGGTTTCAAAATTATGAGAGGATCTCAGGTACAAAATTAAGAGAGAAATTAAAGAGAGAGGGAGAAAAAAAAGTAACAGAAAGTTGAAATATCGGTAATATTAACGTGTTCGTATGATGAAGAGTTACCTTAATTTATATCCATATAGAGGGTCGTTTTTGCAAATTTATCAACAAAATTAATTTATTTGAACATTTTTAACACATCGCACAATAGGTAATATTAAAATAAACTCAGATTGCAGGAAAAATGGAAAATCACAATGCTAATATCAACAGAATTCTTAAGATTAAGTTGAATGAATGTGACAATAAAGTTTAAAGATGTGCTCTCTACCTCTCTCTCTATGTCCCTCTCCCCCTCACACACACATACACACTCTGCCTCTCTCTCTCTATATCCCTCTCCCACTCACACACATACACACTCTGCCTCTCTCTCTATATCTCTCTCCCCCTCACACGCACATACACACTCTGCCTCTCTCTCTATATCCCTCTCCCCCTCACACACATACACACTCTGCCTCTCTCTCTATATCTCTCTCCCCCTCACATACACACATACACACATACACATTCTGCCTCTCTCTATATCCCTCTCCCCCTCACACATACACACTCTGCCTCTCTCTCTCTATATCTCTCTCCCCCTCACACACATACACACTCTGCCTCTCTCTCTATATCTCTCTCCCCCTCAAACACACACACTCTGCCTCTCTCTCTATATCTCTCTCCCCCTCACACACATACACATTCTGCCTCTCTATCTCTATATCTCTCTCCCCCTCACACACATACACACTCTGCCTCTCTCTCTATATCTCTCTCCCCCTCACACACATACACACTCTGCCTCTCTCTCTATATCTCTCTCCCCCTCACACACATACACATTCTGCCTCTCTCTCTATATCTCTCTCCCCCTCACACACATACACACTCTGCCTCTCTCTCTATATCTCTCTCCCCCTCACACACACATACACACTCTGCCTCTCTCTCTATATCTCTCTCCCCCTCACACACATACACACTCTGCCTCTCTCTCTATATCTCTCTCCCCCTCACAAACACACATACACACATACACATTCTGCCTCTCTCTCTATATCCCTCTCCCCCTCACACACACACATACACACATTGCCTCTCTCTCTCTATATCTCTCTCCCCCTCACATACACATTCTTCCTCTCTCTCTATATCCCTCTCCCCCTCACACACACATACACACCCTGCCTCTCTCTCTCTATATCTCTCCCCCTCACACACACATACACACTCTGCCTCTCTCTCTATATATCTCTCTCCCCCTCACACACACATACACACTCTGCCTCTCTCTCTCTATATCACTCTCCCCCTCACACACACACATACACACTCTGCCTCTCTCTCTATATCTCTCTCCCCCTCACATACACACATACACATTCTGCCTCTCTCTCTATATCCCTCTCCCCCTCACACACACACATACACACTCTGCCTCTCTCTCTATATATCTCTCCCCCTCACACACACATACACACTCTGCCTCTCTCTCTCTATATCTCTCTCCCCTTCACACACACACATACACACTCTGCCTCTCTCTCTATATCTCTCTCCCCCTCACACACACACATACACACTCTGCCTCTCTCTCTATATATCTCTCCCCCTCACACACACACACACACATACACACTCTGCCTCTCTCTCTATATATCTCTCCCCCTCACACACACATACACACTCTGCCTCTCTCTCTATATCTCTCCGCCTCACACACACACATACACACTCTGCCTCTCTCTCTATATCTCTCCCCCTCACACACACATACACACTCTGCCTCTCTCTCTATATCTCTCCCCCTCACACACACATACACACTCTGCCTCTCTCTCTATATCTCTCCCCCCCCCTCACACACACCACATATACACACTCTGCCTCTCTTTCTCTATTCCTCTCCCTCTCACACACACATACACACTCTGCCTCTCTCTCTCCCCCTCACACACATTCTGCCTCTCTCTCTATATCCCTCTCCCCCTCACACACACACATACACACTCTGCCTCTCTCTCTATATATCTCTCTCCCCTCACACACACACATACACACTGAATCGGTGAACCAAAAGGATTAGAGACTTAAAGAGAAGCTGTGCTAGAGACAGAAGGCAATTCTTTTATCGTGGAATTCTTTATGGGTTGAATTCCATACCTTCTCTTTACACTACGTACATAGTAAAAGTAAAAATATATCATAAACAAGAATAATGGTAGATTTTCCCTCGACATTTTAGGGGGATTCTCCCTTAAAGCCTATGCCCACGAGCCGTGTTTGAGTCAGGTCCTTTCTCCTCAGATCTTTCTGCGAAGTTGTGACCTCTTAAATTACGATGTGTTTCTAGAGCGACTTTCTCTCTATATACGACGCGTGAATTCGGAACTTTGGCGACTGAGATTCCACGTGAAGTCAAAACGTGACGGTTACTTACTTAAAATTAGGGTTTTGTTATTTAGTCTTTAAGGACAAGGATAGAAGGTTCCCTTTTTTAGGACGTGGAGATGACACTCATTAAATGTGAGTAGAGCGAAACAACTGACTCACGTTCATTAAACAGACTTTACTCTGATATAGTCTTAGGATTAGCAGCATAAATGGCAGCATATTCCAAATCCTGGAGAATTAACATGTAAGTTTAGAGATAGCTACAAATCAAATGCTGGCGTTTTAAAACATATTCACTATAGATAAATAGTAGTCCTGAGAATACTTCCTTTCTAACTTAACTTATTTTTATAATGTTATGAAGCACGCTTGAAATCTGTCAAAGTAGAGCTGTTGTAATTATATCGCTTTCTCCTTCTATATTTAATGTTAAATATTCGTTAAGAAGTGCGTTGCTTGTACAGCTCGAAGAGCTTAAATAAATATAATGTGCATGGAAGTACTTACAAAATGAACAGAGTAGCTAGCTTGGAGGATAAATGAGCCATAGCTTCGCGCTCAATAATCATTGCTGCGCATACACGTGTAAAATGGGCCCCAAATAGTGGAGGGATACGGTGTGATTGCTCTTACCATGAGACATATTAGCAGCGCACATGGACAGCACCGACAGAGTATGAGCTGAAGATTTACTTGCACTTTGATCAAACTCCGCAACTAGACGAATATGAGATTTTTTGTCATTTCGGCTAATAGCTAAAACTTTTATGTCTGGATTCTATTCTGTATGAACAAATCATATGGATATCAGCTATTAAAACTTACGATGTGTCATGATATTGTATTAAGTTATTCTAACTAGATTGTAATCTTTGTTTACATTTGAGCACCTGATAAGGTTAGGTTTAGGTTGTGACTAACAACAGCATTGTTGCCTATAGATTTAGGTCGAATCTAACATCAGCCTCGTTGCCTACAGATTTAGGTCGTGACTAACATCAGCATTGTTGCCTGTAGTATTAGGTTGTGACTAAAAACAGCATCGTTGCCTGTAGATTTAGGTTGTGACTAACATCAGCATTGTTGCTTGTAGTATTAGGTTGTGACTAACAACAGCATCGTTGCCTGTAGATTTAGGTTGTGACTAACATCAGCATTGTTGCCTGTAGTATTAAGTTGTGACTAAAAACAGCATCGTTGCCTGTAGATTTAGGTCGTGACTAACAATAGCATTGTTGCCTATAGATTTAGGTCGAGTCTAATATCAGTATTGTTGCCCATATTTTTAGGTCGTGACTAACAACAGCATCGTCTGTAGATTTAGGTTGTGACTAACATCAGCATTGCTGCCTGTAAATTTAGGTTGTGACTAACAACAGCATTGTTGCCTGTAGATTTAGGTCGTGACTAACATCAGCATTGTTGCCTGTAGTATTAGGTTGTGACTAAAAACAGCATCGTTGCCTGTAGATTTAGGTTGTGACTAACAATAGCATTGTTGCCTATAGATTTAGGTCGAGTCTAATATCAGTATTGTTGCCTATATATTTAGTTCTTGACTAACAACAGCATCGTCTGTAGATTTAGGTCGTGACTAACACCAGCATCGTTGCCTGTAGATTTAGGTCGAGTCTAACATCAGCATTGTTGCCTGTAGATTTAGGTCTAGTCTAACATCAGCATTGTTGCCTACAGATTTAGGTCGAGTCTAACATCAGCCTCGTTGCCTACAGATTTAGGTCGAGTCTAACATCAGCCTCGTTGCCTACATATTTAGGTCGAGTCTAACATCAGCATCGTTGCCTTTAGATTTAGGTCGTGACTAACATCAGCATCGTTGCCTATAGATTTAGGTTATGACTAACATCAGCCTCGTTGCCTTTAGATTTAGGTTGTGACTAACATCAGCCTCGTTGCCTTTAGATTTAGGTTATGACTAACATCAGCCTCGTTGCCTTTAGATTTAGGTTATGACTAACATCAGCCTCGTTGCCTTTAGATTTAGGTTATGACTAACATCAGCCTCGTTGCCTTTAGATTTAGGTTATGACTAACATCAGCCTCGTTGCCTACAGATTTAGGTTGTGACTAACATCAGCCTCGTTGCCTTTAGATTTAGGTTGTGACTAACATCAGCCTCGTTGCCTACAGATTTAGGTTGTGACTAACATCAGCCTCGTTGTCTTTAGATTTAGGTTGTGACTAACATCAGCCTCGTTGCCTTTAGATTTAGGTTGTGACTAACATCAGCCTCGTTGCCTTTAGTTTTAGGTTGTGACTAACATCAGCCTCGTTGCCTACAGATTTAGGTTGTGACTAACATCAGCATCGTTGCCTTTAGATTTAGGTCGTGACTAACATCAGCCTCGTTGCCTTTAGATTTAGGTTGTGACTAACATCAGCCTCGTTGCCTTTAGTTTTAGGTTGTGACTAACATCAGCCTCGTTGCCTACAGATTTAGGTTGTGACTAACATCAGCCTCGTTGCCTACAGATTTAGGTTGTGACTAACATCAGCCTCGTTGCCTACAGATTTAGGTTGTGACTAACATCAGCCTCGTTGCCTTTAGTTTTAGGTTGTGACTAACATCAGCCTCGTTGCCTACAGATTTAGGTTGTGACTAACATCAGCACCGTTGCCTTTAGATTTAGGTTGTGACTAACATCAGCCTCGTTGCCTTTAGTTTTAGGTTGTGACTAACATCAGCATCGTTGCCTTTAGATTTAGGTTGTGACTAACATCAGCCTCGTTGCCTATAGATTTAGGTTGTGACTAACATCAGCCTCGTTGCCTTTAGTTTTAGGTTGTGACTAACATCAGCATCGTTGCCTTTAGATTTAGGTTGTGACTAACATCAGCCTCGTTGCCTTTAGTTTTAGGTTGTGACTAACATCAGCCTCGTTGCCTTTAGATTTAGGTTGTGACTAACATCAGCCTCGTTGCCTTTAGTTTTAGGTTGTGACTAACATCAGCATCGTTGCCTTTAGATTTAGGTTGTGACTAACATCAGCACCGTTGCCTTTAGATTTAGGTTGTGACTAACATCAGCCTCGTTGCCTTTAGATTTAGGTTGTGACTAACATCAGCACCGTTGCCTTTAGATTTAGGTTGTGACTAACATCAGCATCGTTGCCTACAGATTTAGGTCGTGACTAACATCAGCCTCGTTGCCTATAGATTTAGGTCGTGAGTAATATCAGCATCGTTGCCTATAGATTTAGTTCGTGACGAATATCAGCATTGTTGACTGTAGCTTTAGGTCGCGACCTACATCAGCATTGTTGACTGTAGATTTAGGTCGTGACTCTCATCAGCATTGTTGCCTATAGATTTAGGTCGCGACTAACATCAGCATTGTTGCCTATAGACAGCCGGTTTGCTTTGATTTGTTTTCACATGTAAATTGGAGGAACCATTACTTGCCACTGAAGAGCGTTGATTATGCAACTCCATCAGATATTTATATCCAAAGTGTGATATGTGTTATATCCAGAGAAAAGCTAATGGTCCCGCCGAAAATTTTCCGTATTGTTGAAGCTATAAAATATCAGAAAAATTGGTAAAGAGACACAGTAGGGAGAAAAATAAAACAGCGAAGGCAGAATCACGAGAAAACTCCGTTGATGCGTTTGAAACAGAGTTTTAGCGGTTTTTAAATACTGGAGGTTTCGCTGCCACTTCTGGTATTGTTTTTGTTGGTGTCGCTTCAGTGTAATTATATGTATAGAATCATTCAGACATAACGTGGCTCTTTTTGTTATCATTGCTTAACGTTGACAGTTTCACTGCCTCTGCAATAAATGGCTTTAATTGTGTTTGTTATGCTAGCATAGCGCTATGAACCATAAACACGGAGCTCTGATAAAAGAAGTAATAAACTATATCAATGTGCAATTTACAATACAGGAAGAAGGAAAACAATTTATCTTCTAAATGTAGCTATTTAATCAATAGCTCTTTGTTTACACTGTGCATTGGAATCTGATCCAGCACAACATTATTCCTGTGTTATAACGAGAGCGACTTCATTTGTGAGACTAGTCCCTAAACCGATGCTTTCACTGTAAGCGCGAGATATTGACTTTGATGTATTCATGTTCGAGCCGTCGATCAATCTCAACTCTTATTTGGTTTCAAAGGATCACTCTTCTGTGGGTTGAAATTTATGGGCAACGAAAACAAACTGCCTTGAAGGTCTGCAACTGTAAAACCGTGACTACTAGAAAATCTGGCTCAATACTTTTAGTTTGGGGATAGTTAAAAGAAAATAGGGCACTTGCAAAGCCGGAAATACCTCCGACATTATAGCTTTTTATATTTAGAAATTTTCTTCATTTCAGTAATAATTTCCAAATCTATATGCAGGGTGAAATGTTCCGACGTCACATTGATTGCATTTTAATTCATTATTCGTTTGAAGTTTTATCAAATAAAAGCAAAATTTCCGGGTTTTCCGAATTTAAGTGCCAATTATTTCACAAAACATGTACATATGCATCCCAATGAGGCATTTTAAGCAATAATTACTTTTAGACATCTTAAATGTTAGCTTTATTACAATAAACATTTTGACGCAATACACAGCAATTTCAGGTATTAATACTGTTCTGATAATAGCATTTGTTCTTTAATATGTAGAGAAGGTACTACATTCCATCCAAAAATTCGATACCGGGATTTCTTGGCACGTATTACAGGTATTTTAGATAAAGGTCTATGTGTGTGTGTGTCCGTGTGTGTATGTGAACAATATAACGAAAAGTAAATTAAATACTAAACTTATTCCAAGAATGTGAGACTAAGATTCATAGGGAAATTCCTCCACCCCAAACTGCTTTTTATGTGGGAAAATTTTCGAAAGTTTTGATTTTCTCAAAAATGACTAACGATTTTTGTTAGCATAGTATATTAAAGGTATTTAAACGAGAAATAATATATATATATATATATATATATATATATAAATTTATGGGAAATAGCTTCGGAAGTTGTCTTCACTCTGGATGGCTTTTGTATAACTGGTAAACCGTAAAATATAGATAATACTTATCACAAAAACATGTAGAGCTGTTAAAACACAACATTTATGTCACATGCCTACATGTTTTTTTTTTTTTTTTTTTTTTTTTTTTTTTTAGGATTTAACCATTTCCGAAATATACCTTGTAACTGATATCAATTATAAGATACTTAAACATTCTCATACGGAAATTTCTCATTCCTGTTTCTTTTGTTTACACTGACCATTCAAAGAGAACTGAATATCAATCACGTAGCAGCCACCTTACAAACACTTTTTCTTTAACCAAATATAATCCCTTATTTCTCTTTTACTTACAAGGAACTAAGTAACAACACAATTTCTACTAATATTTATGTTGATTAGCATGACGTAGATATAAAAATAAGGTTTTGTAAGAATAGCCTTTGACAGAGTAGGTAGAGAAAGATGTGAGTGGAACACATCATATTTTTTATGATCAATATTTCGCGAGCTTTTGAAAATGTTGCTGATAGTTACAGTAATAATTACATCCACAATTTTCAATAGTTATGGATGCCGATATGGATAAAATCTAAGATAAGAGTGCCTTAGATGTGAAAATGCTTTTATGAGGAATGTCTGAACTACCAGGTCACTAAGGAGCTGTTACTTTTCAACAACATTTGTTTTAAATCACTCTTTCACTATATATTCTTCATTAACAAGAGTCAGAATTCTGTAAGAAGCACACGAGGATAGAAGATTGTATAATGAGTATCGAAATATTTCACATGTTAGACGGAAACGGTAGTCTGTATCTTCAGAGTGAGCAAAGAAGAATGATAGGATAGGAAATTCAGAATAATCGATAGTAGCAATAACAGTAATGAAGTTTAGATATACATGTATCAAAAGAAAATGTCTACTTCTAACATAGAGAGCACATAGCATGCAGTTATTAAGCAACGAGTTAAAATACTGCCATTAATATTACCTTTTACGTTGTTTAACCCTTAGTTGCCTGCATTAGTGTATTACATATGTCGTTTTTCCATTAATTCAAGTTTAAAACTGGGGTTCTAATAAAAATATATGGGAATAAACCTATAAAATTATTATATCAAATAATAGAACAAACAGAAATGAAAATATATTTAGATCCTTTATTAACCTTTTTCTTCCCAATTAAAAGTTTAAATTCTTCTACACTAGTTTTTATAACCCTGCCAAAGGCACTACTAAACATATGGTTCAAATATCCATAAGTATTAGGTGATAGGTAATGGACTGGCCACCCATTCAAAGCCAAATGTTGCAAGTTCAAATCCTAGTGATAGTGGTAAAGGACGGGGAGAGCTCAAGTAAAATAATCGGTCTGATATTTAGAAGCTAATGGGATTACATTTGACTTTAGCTATGTGGGCTTTACTCTTTTATTTATTTAAAAATCACTGCAATTTTAGGGAAAAAATTTTACATATATTTACAATATAAAACAGTCCTGATTACTTGTCATATATGGTTAAAGGTTATTATAATATGATATTAATCCTAGAGTACAACCCTATTTGTATAATTATGCTTAAAACAAGCGGAGCTTATAGGTACGGTCAGGCAACAAAGGGTTAAAGAAAAAGCTATTTTAGCTGTTATTATTTGTATGCATGTAGGCTCAATAATCACGAGTAAAGTTTTTACACATCCTAAATTCTATTGGATGTAATAGTGTTATGTGACAACGGCTTTCAAACTGAAATGATAACCAGGGTAGTAAGGCATACATCAATAGAAGGAACTCTTTCGTTACCTTATCTTTGCTCTGATAAAATGTCATACGTATACTTTCTATTTGCGCACCATATTACAATTCAAGACAATGCTTCTCCCGTCAGTTTTCTCGTCAGAAAAAATATTAAGTCTAGATACTGAGCTATAACTCTTTGTGAGTCCTTCAGATCCTGTTCTAAGTAATTCTGGTAAAATTAATCAAACCGCTAGGATTAAACTAGTTCAGCAATCCAGGCGGTAACTTGCAAGCCGACTGAATGAAACTTTCCAAACTCTATGCAGTTTATTCACTTTCCACCCAGGGATGAAAACGACATTGTGCTTTCTTTAAAACAATGTACTAGCAAAAAATAAGTTAATAAATGACATAACAAGTTTTGTGCCGAGATTAAATTATTGCCTCTGGGAATGTTGCGCTAGACAAGCAAGCATTACTTTATGCAGCATCATAAGTCTGCATAGTTTTTCTGCTACTTAATTCCCGTTTGTAATGTGTACTTTTAATTACTCCTTCTACCGTTGAATGTTCGTTAAACATTTTTATTACAAAGAAAATAGCTCCAGGAAGAAGCTGGGCCTGCCAGGAAGTTCCCCAAGCATGTGCAACTATAATTACAAGGGATGATGCAGAAAGGAAAAAGGTAAAGGTACTGCAACTCTGCCAATGTCGGTCCCAAGGCCGATGAAACAGAAGAGAGGGAAGAACAACACCTTAAAATACAAGGTTCGTCTAGTACCGGGTGATAGTACCCTTTACGGAACTTCACTATGGTTACAATAAAATTATTATGGCATAACACCAGGGTATAAAGGATTCTTTCCCTTGGTTAAATATGCTACTGTATTTGAAAACAGAAGAAGATACGTCGGTAAACAGATCCTTATATACTCAGGTAGCCAGCCTGCATTTAATGCTCTCAATAGTCATAAGGTTGCATCAAGACTAGTTCAACATTGCCTCAATATGCTCAATGACCAAAATGAGCTTCAACTCATCTGGGTACCAGGTCATAAAGGTATGGAGGGCAATGAATAAGCTGACGTACTTTTAAGACAAGAAGCAGCTTCACAATTTATTGGACCAGAGTCATTCTAGGAACATCTTGGTGTTTAATTAGAGAAGCTATCAATAACTGGTCCAATAGAGAAGATTACAAGACCTGGTGTAAACCCCCGGGAAATAGATATGGGAAACTATGTATCAAAGGACCAAGTAAGGAAAGAGCTGAGAGCCTGCTAAAATTTAGTAGACTTAGTTGAGAACCATTACTGTTTTTCTAACAGCGTATGCCCCTGTGAAAAAGCATCTTAATACAATTGCAGTGCTTTAGGGCAACTTAGACTGCAGATTATGCAGGAAGGAGACTGAAACAGCCCAGAACATTTTATGTTCCCGAGAAGCCTTGGCTCTCAGGAAATACAAAGCTTTTGGGAAAATGTTTATAGAACCGGAAGAAGTAGCATCCATAGCCATTGCAAGGCTGCGCTCCTTTTTAAGGGATGCAGGTGTAATGGGTTGGCTCTAAACAATACAGATAGCGCAACAAGCCTCAGGCTGCAGTAAGCACGTAGAAATGACGGGAATGTGTATCGCAAATGAAGCAGAAATAGAATAATAAGAAGAATGGTTATAATTAAGAGGATAATGGTTCCAAGACGGACGAGGACATACGTTCTAACGGCTTCTTCCTGATAGTGGGCAAAAGCACTAGTGCAGTGTAATGTTCGAATACGAGAAGGGAAACCAAGACGGGGCCACGTGATGCCTTGCTACATAGCAAACTTTAAAACGTATGATTGGAACCTGTAACGCCCCAGCGTGGTCAAATTCTTTCGGACGGACATGTGCGAAGTGATATTTGCTAATTGGAATGGATGACCTTCCCTGGTTTATCGACAAGTAACCACATTTTTATTAATTCGTAACGTTATGAATCAATAATGAAGTTTTAATCCGTTTGAATTTGGAGGTAGCGCCTCTGTTCTAGATAGTTATTTCCCTTTGGATATGATACTAAGCAAAGATCACAATTTTACTAACTTTGGGATTTTTTTATATTTTTGTGTTACAACCGCCATTATTTTAGGGTTCATAATTAGCGGTTATTTTTAATATATAAATTTTCATTAATTTATGCATGTGTGTATATAAAATACAAGTTTCTTAAGACCAGTACTGAAATGCATAGCTTATACATATATGAGAACAACCTAATATCTTGTATTTATTTCCCGCACATAAGAACAGTCAAGTATATGAGGCTCCAAACGCATGTGAGGCCTCAAACATATGCCAGACAACCGTGAGGCCGATTACCCATTTCTTTGCAGGCTGTAGAGAACGTTTACCCGTGGATTGGGTTATTGAGCAAAGGAGAGAGAACGTCCATCCTGTAAAAAAGGGGGCAAAGTCGAACTTAGCCTTCCCTCCACTCTAAGAAGCGAATTTCGGTAGTATTCACATTCGACAAGCATCAACCAAACTCAGACCATGTTTTACATTATTCTAGTACCTACACAAGGCAGAAATCTCTAGCTGTTACACTCGAACTTTGACTAGATATTTACTGTTTGGTCAAGATGACTTTAACGGCAGTAAAATTAGGATTTAAAGGAAATAAGAAATGAATACATAATCATTTTCAAGAATTAGCATATAACAAAACATTATGACTTCTCTTAAACTGTCCGGAAATTAAATATAATATATATCTGCAACATAATAATATATAGATGTAAATTTGGTCAATCCTAAAATCAGAAAGAAAAAAAAAATTATAAGCATTTGGAACATGGTACTACAGAAAAATACTGAAAATCATTAGGAAGAACTTTATAAGAGAGGCAAAGCGAAAAGAGAGATTTAAAACCGAATAAAGATAATAACATTTCTAGGGTATTTATCAAGAAACCAAAGTATTTTGAAAATTATGAAATAATAAGAAATACGAATTAAAATAAGAATTACATTCATAGGGCAATTTTAACACACGCAAGTATTTTAAAAATTATGAAATAATAAGAAAATAAGAACTAAAGTTTGAATACGTTACAAGGGCATTTACTAAGGCACCAACATATTTTAAAAATTATGAAATAATAAGAAAATAAGAACTAAAGTTTGAATACGTTACAAGGGCATTTACTAAGGCACCAACATATTTTAAAAATTATGAAATAATAAGAAAATAAGAATTAAAGTTTGAATACGTTACAAGGGCATTTACTAAGACATCAACATATTTTGAAAACTATGAAATAATAAGAAATAAAACATTAGAATGAAATCCATAGAGGCATTTTCAAAAATATGTAATAATAAACAAAGAACAATAAAATTCATGGGCTATTTATTAAGATACAAAAATATTTTTAAAATTACGATATAGTAAGAAAATAATAAAATCATAGACCATTATTAAGCACCAAAGAATTTTCAAAATTATACAATATTAAGAAAATAAGAATAAAATTCAGAGGACATTTACAAGACGCCAAAATCTTTTAAAATATTGAAGCATTAAGAAAATGACAATAAGAATATACGTTATATTGTGACACTAAAATAAATTTAAAATGATGAAATAATAAGACAATAAGAAAAGTTTATAATTCCTGGCGCATTTTTTAAAATATAAAAATATTTTGAACATTATGACATAACAAAATAAAAATAAAATTCATAGGACATTTATTAAGACACTAAAGTATTTCGAAAATTATGAAATAATAAGAAAAAATCCTAAAGGTGAGCAAATCAGAGTTCAAGTATGAACGGGTTCACTAACGTTTCCAGACAGAACACATACTACCCGGCACACTTCCACAAGCTTCTGTATAACCCGGAGGCAGGTCCTGTTCGGAAGGGCCTCGCAGAAAAAAAACTTTACTAAGCGCAAGCTACCGCCCAGGAGCAATCCGCCGAACACCATCGTGTGGTCCTAACACTGAAACAGGTGAAAAAGGAAGTAATGAGTACAGGAAATGGTGGACGAGAAAGTCGTGCTAAAACATGACTCAAGCGTAACCGGGGATCGAACCCAGGATTTCCCGAATGGGGATCACAGATGGTACCGACTGAGACATTCCCCTCAGCCTGGAAGAAGGAAAACTAAAGAAATAATAGTCATTATTGCGAAATATGAGCCTTGTCTCCCTTCCACAGTTCAAACTAAATCGGCTGACATCACACATTTATGACAGAAACAAGATCGTCTACCATTGTCAGAGTGCCGTAACTTGAAATTTCGCTGCGACCTGGTGGAAAATGTTAGAACCATCCTTCCTCCGCTTCTCAAGGAAGCCCTCGAAGGAGAGAGAGAGAAGCAAATCAGTTAGCTGGACAACTCGTCGAGGGACAGACCACCTTCAAAAAGCACAGCGAAGCTTAATTGGGTAGCCACCAAGGGTTGGCAAAATGGGGTTTCTTTCTTGGAAAAAATTTGGAGTTACACATGTTTGGTGAGTCTAAATTGTTATTTTTGTAAAAACTCGCTTCTTACAGTGGACAATCAGGCGTTTAGTTTATGATGAGATAGTGTTCAAACTGTGTTTCAATGCATATAACTTATGGGCCAGATTTACAAACTGTAACTTATGAGTCGGATTTAGAAAATGTATCTTAAATGTATATATAACGAATGTAATTTTCCAACTAAAAGTGCTGATGGTAAAATCGGACATCTTTAATCGCTGTTTGTTAAAATAAATTATTCTAATAAACATGGTAAATCTGCCAGCGTTTTTTGCAATTTCCTGGAAACCTTTCCCTAGGCCTTTTAGGAAGCTTGTTTATTTAAACTTTCCCTTTCGGGTTTTCTGTACATTAGTTTTGCCTAAGATTACTACAGTGCAAATGTATATCTAATATTCTTAACATTGAGATGCTGTATCGTTCTAATTTAATTCACAATACGATGTAATCTATATAAACACATTTATTTCGTAAAAAATACATTCTTATAGAAAGTAAGTAGCATACATGAAACACCAGAACTATGAATGTAGCTACAAATAATCGAACGTCGAAAATCATTGATCATTTGTTACTTTGCCTACAGCGTGTTGGGGCAAGCATTCGTCACACTATTTTAAATTTAAACAAATTAAACAAAAATTCAACATATTTGTGTACCGGTGAATGTATTCACCTTTAAACTAGAACAGCCCATAAACAGCTGCCTACATATCAAAAACACATCCATACACATAACTTTCTCTACATGTTTTACAAACTATTCTTGCAAAAGATTTTTATTGTTTTATCTACCTAATACTTATCGAGATAAACATTAACAAATGGTATTATTACTTGCTTCCTTGTAAATAAAAGGGAATACACAAACTGAAGCGATAGTGAAATCTTGTAAAAGCTGAGTTCTACGTGATTGAAATTCGTTTCCTTTTGCGTGGTCAGGAATAAAACAATAGAAACAGGAATGAAAAATTACGTTTGAGAAAAGTTTAAGTATTGTGACTACTGTAAACGGCTTACTTCGTATGTCACAGCTGATTCTTTCCATATACACCTGCGTTAGTGGATACGAACGCTGCCAGCTAGTTCTTTTGAAATCGAAGCCGCGCATTATTACACCTGAGTGAGATTGAGACATCTGCGGTGGTTTGCACGTGCGACTGCTTCTGAAAGTTTCCTAACACGTGATAGACAGATATGAAATGAAGAAGGAAGGTCCAACGAGTTAATTTTCAACTGGGAATATTTAGCGAGCAGCAATTGAGTCAGTTGGAAGCTGAAATAGCCGCGGAAATTCGAGAGAGAACTATTGCGGAAGAATCGAAGTAGTAAGTGATTTGTGAACATATTTTCATTTCTCTTTTGATTTGGTTCATTCCGAGTTGCACTTTTGTGTTAAACCTCTTAATTTCAACGCGATGTTAAATCCCACTTCTGATACCACTGTAACAAAAACTCTCTCTTATTTCTCAAACTACAAAATACTCTTTGTTTCTTCCTCTGATTACAAATGAAAATCTTTTATGAGCTTCTCAACTTTTCTCAAACAGCAAGTGATTTTTCGTTTCATCTCTCTTTTGTTTCACTTACTCCTGGATATGCAAATAAACATGCAAACTTACAAGAAAGTAAATAATAAGTCAATTTCTGCTAATGCTATCTCGATTGGCATGAAGTAACTGTAGTTTATAGAGAAAGTCATATGAATGGAACAAATCATAGAATGTGTAGGTAATTAAATGCATATATGCCTTTCTCATATCGTATCAATTTCTGTCTTCTTAGGCATTCGCAAGGCTTTTTTGGCATGATAGTACAACGTTTCTAAACGCTGTGAGAACCAAATACAAAGTTTTAGATAAAATTGTGTGTGTGTGTGTGTGTGTGTGTGTGTGTGTGTGTGTGTGAGTGCGCGCGTATAATGACGCATCACTTAGCATATATGTATGGCTAATTATTGTCAACTCCCTTTAATGAGATTCTAAATCACCTTCTCCTTTCTGTAAATGCCAGAATCTTGCAGAATGTTTCAACTCGACTCGTCTGAGTGTGAGTACATGCGCCTATTCAACCACAAACCTCGAAGCAACGCTGGAGGAGGAGCGTGGTAGCCAATACTCACTTTGCAAAGGTCATACCACAATACTTTGGTCCTGCCACTTAATTTGCAAAACTGATTCAGCCCTAATGCTGAGCCGTATTGCATGTTGCAGGTATTTCCCCTGTGATTCACGAGATAGAGCGCATCTAAGACGTAACAGCCCGCTCTAAGGGGCTAATATATTTAAGTAGGTACACAAATAGAGGTAATTTATTCTGGCTGGTTCAAGTTCATTTAAAGAGCATTTACTTATATGGGAGCGTCTCTTACTCCCTTGTTGGTGGCTAGTCATGAGATTTAACCGCACATTGACAATATTTGAATAATTGAACTGTTACCGTGTTAATCAAATTTGCATTCACACCTATGAAACTAGAAAACGTAAAGGACGAAATGTTTGTGCGGAGTACACATTACCTAACACTGTGCTTCATGCGACATTGTAAAGGCATATTGAGTTAACAGTGTGTTATTTAGTTTACTAAATTTGTGAGGAAAGCAGTAGATCGTTTAGTTTAAAGTAAAGCTTCTAAAACTTGTAGTGTAGATTAAACTATTCGAAATGTTCATTACTTTAAGATTTGGAAAATGGATTATGGGTACATATTATGTTACAGTCAAATGGCTTTCTCCAGTGGATGAAATTAGCTTTAATATCAGTTCTGCAAATTCATAATTTAAGAAAAATGTTTTTACCCTTCTTAGAATGCGCGCGCACGCACACACACACGTACACACACACACTCACACAATATGATTTTGGAACAGCGTTGTTTTGTCAGAAGGTATTCCCAGAAATTTCAACACAAACATTTTAGTTGCAATGTAAGTATCTTTAATACACAGTACTTTAAACAGAATCGTTACAGCCATTTTTGAGAAAAAACACATTTTCAAAACTGTTTTCCATGTAATGGTAGCAGATTGATTGCTGGGGAGCTATTTTGGGAAATCTTCGTGTAGCATTTTTGGAATATACCTAACATAAATACCAAGCTTGGCATCTAAAGGATATTCGTTTGTGAGCTATGGATGTCCACACACACGGCCGCGCCGTAGCCGAGTGGTCAGACCATTCGCCTCTCACCTAGACGGCCCGGGTTCGATCCCAAGCAACCACATGTGATATTTGTGGTGGACAAAGCGGCGCAGGGGCGGGTTTTCTCCAGATTTTCCCCCGCCATCACATTCCACCGGGGCTCCATCTTCATGTATCATCAGTGTCATCGCCTGCGGTGCCATTACAGTAAAATTGGGCGTTAAACACTACAAAAATACACATGATCTTTTTTCTAATTTTTTTTTTTTTTTTTTTTTGACTCAGGGGACCTCAACACATAGTTACGATGGAATCTCGACATTAAATTTTTGGTTGGAGTATTCTTTTTTGTATTGTTTAACGCCCGCTTTAACTACTTATGGCACCGCAGGCGCTTTGGTTGCAGTGCAATACCTTCTCTGGCTATATGAACATTGTATGTTTATCGTGCGGGAGAAAGTAAAACTGTGTAAAATTTTTTCTTCAATTTTTTACGGTTGTCAAAATTAATTAAATTTTTGATTGTGTAAAAACTTTAGGATTTTCCATGCCAAGCAACACCAAAATGATTTAAGATTTATGGACTAAAAATATAGATTTTTGATCGCAACATGTGTATGGATCTTCATTTCTAAACGATTGCTTTAATTTTATTGATTAAAGTAACAAAATGGTTAAGGTATCTCAGACAAATAAAACGTTTATCTTGAATTTTCTGGGAAGAAAATCTAAAGTCATCTTCGTTCAAAATTAATTTTGTATTATTCTGTAAAAATTGTAAATCAGAAGAAATAGCAAAATCTTAACTATACGAAGCAATATTTGTCGTTTTAGTTTGAGCATTCGTTTTTGTGCCCACAATAGTTCTACATTTACTTTATCGCTCATTTGCAAACATTGAGTGCTTTTAAATATTGATTTCAAAATAATTTGATAATGCTTTTCCAACATTTTACAAAACACCACTGTATTTAGAAACATGCAAATAAAGGAAAGCATTTCCATACCCTTACTTACTGAGCACCCTTAAGTAGCTAATTTTGTAAACATTACTACAAGCACATTAATATAATCACTTATAGAAAACAAAACCGGGCTTGTAGGCCGTGGTCCACTGGGCTTCTCCCCTCGTTCCCCAGACGTTTCGCCTACGTCTGCGGCAGGCATCATCAGTGGCGTGTACATCTCAGTAGCGACTGGTGGACCACGGCCTACAAGCCCGGTTTTGTTTTCTATAAGTGATTCTTCACATTAATATGGTTATTGCAGATGAGTCACCCATCTCTCAGTTTGTAGCATAATCTGCGGGTACCTGCCTCGGTGCTGTGAATGTAGCGTGTGTGCCTCACATTCAAGAGGTCGCGAGATCGAAATTCCGCTTCGAGTGACTTACTCGGTTAAGGTTGTTTTCTGGGCTTTCCCTTGTTTTGAGAAGAAGAATGTCGAATATTGTTAAGCTCCATGAACCACGTTGTTATTCTAGGATCATTTCACCGAATCCGCTCCTCCTCGATATGATCAAGCAGGTTAAACGATATTAAGCTTAAAACAAACAAAAAAAAAAAAACAGAACAAAAAAACAGATGCATTCAATTTACATGACTTTCTCTACACCATAGCAACAAATTATTCCTAAAAATCTCTATCTACTTTATGCCAATAAAGATAAACACTAACAGAAATTATATTATTACTTACTTCTCATAAGCAGAAGGGGAATAAGAGAATAAACAGGTTATGTGATTAAAATTCATTCACTTTGCATCCGTTTACTATCACCTATGAGATAAGTGCAAGTATTTTAAATTTGAAACCAATAACAAGTAATATCTCGGAAACTATTAACTTACAAAAATATTGTAACATTTTATATATCTCTTATGGTTTACCAAATATGCAAAAATCGTTACGAATGAAAAGCTCTTCAAACGGTATGTCTAGGAAATTCAAGATACATGCTTTATTTTTCACATGATTATCTTTAACATACGCTATTTTAATTAAACTCGTTATAGTCATTTTCTAGAAAATCAAAATTTTTAAAATATTTCCATGAAAAGAGTAGTTTGGAATGGGGAGATTTTCTTGAAAATCTTCCTGCCGCTTCCTTAAGTTTCAAGTTTGAAGTTTAAATTACTTTTTGCTTTTGAGTTATGTTCACAGACACACACGGATATTTTCCCAAAGTTATTATTTTGGATACATGGGATGCTGAAACGTTTTTTTATTTATTGGAATCGAATTTTTGGGTGGAATGCAATACCTTCTCTAAGCATATTAATATGTACTAAACAGAGAAAGTAAAAAATCAACAGGTTATGAACGGAATGACACCAGTCAAATCACAGTCAATTGTCTTTATATTAATGTATTATAGGAAGCAGTAATACTCATATTGTCTTATCACCATACACCAGTCAACCACCTAATGTCAAAACCACAAATTAAATTAGAGGCGACCTTTCAATTCTCAGTTTTATGACGTTTTTAATCTTACAAAGATATGGAAACCAGCAGACAATGATGGCAGCAGCATTTTCTTAAGATCCCGAATATAATATACCCAGCTAAAGTTAGTGCAGCTTATATCATTTTAAGATCATATTGAAAGAGAGCAGCTCAACATAGAAACAATTATAAAAATATGATGTGTTCCATTCACATAACTTTCTGTACCTTCTGTAACAAATCAGTCTAACAAAATCTTATTCTTTTATCCACTTCATGCTAATCAAGATAAACATTAGCAGAAACGGCTACTACTTAGTTCCTTGTAAGCAGATGGGAACAGGGTAGTTAGATCCTTCAAAAGCTGATTGCTATGCAATTAAAATTCGCTTCTCTTTGCATGGCCAGGAGTAAAAAAAAAAAACTCGCTCTTAAAACTACAAGTAATGCAAAAGTCATCCAGAATAAAGAGGTCTTCAGAAGCTATTCCCAGAAAATTCAGGATGTACCTTTTATTTTCAATTTAAATAGCTTTAATATACGGTATTTTGATCATAATAGCTTTTCTGAAAAATTCGAAAAGTTTGAAAAATCTTCCTTAAGGGGCGGAATAAAGGAAACATCTTCCATCTTCCTGAAAATCTTCGTCGCATTCTTGAAAGATGTTAAACTTAAATACCAAGTTTGGTAATAAGAAACTTCACGTTTTTCAGCTATGCTCCGACAGACACACACATTAACATGGACCTTTTCGAAAAAAAAATTGGATTCATTGGTTCTCAAAGCATGCATTTCCGGCAAATGTTGCTATTACATTTTTGGATAACATACAGTACCTTCTCTAACAAATATGTGTGTACACAGAGAAATTAAATGTGAAAAGTTAAGTAGCACTATTTATTTTGTGTACTATAAATCTAGTCACTAAACGGCAGACTATCACTTTCTCCAGCGTAATTAGAGAAAGTATAGCAATCCATTAAAATGCATATATTTTACGTGAAATGCATACTCTAAAATCCAATAAAAATACCTTTTTAGAAAAAGACAGGTATTTGTAGGTACGTGTGTATATGTGTGTGTATGTGTGCACGACACAATGATACATTATAGCTAGACGAACATCAAACTTGGTATTAAACCCAGAATGTTTTGAGGGTGGAATATAATGATTTTCAGGAAATCCCCCGCCTCTTCAGACTATCTTTTACTGGGAATGCAATTCAATTCAAGTTCTGTCACCCTATGTTGGTTTACTGAGAACATCTTAACGATGTTTTCTTGATCAGGGAATTTGTGCTTCGCGAGTTCACCATTATGTATATATGATAACGAAGATTCAACTCATCGTCCATAGATAACATCATAGGATAAAATCACTGCTTCATACGTGAAAATGGTAGAAATTAGACCACGTGCTATTCTTTTTTATGAAGTTCTTTTACATGGAAGACCTTACGTTATTTTTACTACTTGTATCCTGAAATTACCTCAAATAACTAATGAAGTCCCCTTCATTCTGAAGGAATTTGGATAGCTGAAAGATCTTAAGTGATATACAAAAGGTTATTTCTTGTAAATTTACAGTTAAACAGCATTGCTGTTCTGTTTACCAGACGACCCATTCCGGTAGCTCAATTTCTTACCAGGACTAAAGGACAGAATGGGGAAATTCAATCGGTCATACTTGATAAGGACTTAACTTTCGTGAATACGGCCGGGAGACGATGATCAAGCTTACGGGTATGATTCTGACTTCTCCTATTACAGTCAACCTAAAGCTACGTCTTTATAAGGTGCTCATACTCCGACTGATGCTCTATCCCTGCGAGATTTGCGGCATGGCAACAGACTCCTGGTTTCTCTGGTTACGACGGATGCGGAACAGGGAACTCAATTCCATCTACTTTTCTACTGTAGTTTCTCAGTGAGGCTGAGAAGCTTTTGTACTCCCGTATATCGGGGGTGTGATTAGGCGCCGGGCTCAAAATTTTTATACCAGATGACCCAATATGAAAACGTCTGTGTTTTAATTTGGGGACTACTTGCATACAGAACCTTGCTTCACGCATTCCTCACTATGATTTATGGGTATCCCCGGCAATGAAGACATCAAACTAACAGTTAAAACGCTGAACTTTGCTCCCCCTCCCCATGGGAGTAACCATCAGAATTAACATAATCTATAGTACACCAGCGGAGAAATATGCTGTTCCTGAGAAGCCAACCGTTGAATAGCTCATATACAATAGCGTTACCTTTTTACCCTCAATCTTAAATTTACACATACTAAACCTACAAATATCCTACATTTCTTTCCTGTGGTAAAGCCCTACGAGGGCAGGTGCACAGTAGCTATATCTATGCTCACGAGCCCACCAGATTTCATTGTAATCGTCGCCGTATTGACATAAGGTACGTTATGTCAATACGATACCTTAAAACACATTTAAACATCTATTTAGATTTTCTATCGGTCATTCAAATAATTCCATAATGCTGAATTTGATATTATTTTAGAATAAATTTATTTTTAGCTTATCGTTTATAGAGATACCACATGCGATTACTGTTGTTCAGAATGAATTTGTGAGAGTGTAATGTTTAAAAGTGTTACAAGTGTTATACCAGATTTTGTTTCATTAATTTCCATCCCGAAGGCTTATATATTTTAAGTTACCGCATCTTAGCTGCAAAGTAATAATAAAATACCTAGGTCCATCTGTTTTTCTTATTTATTAATCGCTTTACTTACTTTTTCCTGGAGTGCACGGCCAATCGTAGCATCAACAAGAGAACACCGGCTGTGTAAATGTTATTCGCCTTTATTTTGAACCTTGCGCATCTAAGCAGCTTTCCCGAATACAATATACGTTTGAGTCAGCGTTTCTAACCTCAGCATACAAATGATATAATCAAAAATAATAGGAAATCGTAGCAGCAGTTGTGATTCTGAACTGGGCAGCTTGGTTCACTTATTTTGTTTGATCACGAAGAACAGTGCCACGGGATATCCACGTGATAAAAAAAAACATAAAGAAGACTTCTTTCTTCAAAAGGAGAAAACGAAATAAACAGAAATATTGAGAGCGTTTTGGAATTTTACAGTAGCTATGTGTAGGGAAATAATACACAATTTACATGCAGCTCTACATGATCTACTGTTTATATACTGTGAGCCGGGAAAATTTGATTTCGTTCAACCGAAATATCGATATTTTACGGAAATATAGGGGTTGTGGCCTCGGAAAAAACATTCATTTCAGAAAATGTTCCCTGCGTGTGTGTTTGAACAGCATAAGTCTAAAAACGACAAATTCAAGAAATAAACTTGGTATTAAGTTGTGTATCTTCCTAAGATGCTTCAAGAAAATTGTTTAAAAAATCCTTACAAATCAAACTACCGTTATATGTATATTGTTTGTATTAATTTTTTCAGAAATGGCTGAAACGCTTTTGTTTAAAATTCATATGTTTAAGAGATGCTCATGATTAATAAAATTTATCTTGATTTTTCTGGGAGTAGCCTCAATACATTGAATGACTCAAAAGAGTAACAGATAAACAATATCTTACTACTCAGTAAATGTAGGTTTTGGTATGACACACAATTAATGCAAAATCAAAACTTTTGGCATTAACCATTCTTGATATTGTTATTGATTTAGTTTTTAAATAGTTTGCTTTTCTGGTAGAAAATCGCTAATACCTTTTTTATCCTGGTCATAAAATATGTGAAAATATGCATTTATCAGTGTAATAGTAGTTCGAAAAGTTTCTTCTTTTTCTGTGGCATTTTCTCTGTTTAGAGTTCACCGTTTTCTCTCTCTCTCCACATTTCTGCGTTGTTCCAATCACCTTCCTGTAGATTTCGCTCTTCCGAGCTCTCTCCATATATTTTTTCCATTATAGAGTTGGTGCTCCTCTCTTTCTTTTTCATATTGACTGCCATCTTGAAGTTCTCTCTACAGGCAAATAAAAATGGAACGTGAGGGGGGGGGGAAGAGTACATTGACCAGTGTAGTAGTCAAGAAAGGGAAGGAGTAGCATGGACTAGGACGGAGTGTTATATACGAAAGCATTGAAAGCAAAAGAGGAGGAGGTATGTGAATTATGTAGGCGCTAAGAGAGCATATCCTACTATCTAACCAAGTTTACAGAAATAGCAAAGTTGAGGAAAGAAATATGGGAAAAGAAATGGACAAACCGAGCAAAAAAATACTAACAATAAAAATGCTAACGGGAAAGAAAAACTAGAAATGGCAGGGCAGGAAAATTTCTGAGCAGAGTTAAAAGAAAAATGCATTTGAAAGATGAAAAGAACCAGAAGTAGTGAAGATGGAAAGAAAGACAATAAGAAAGGAAATAGAGTTTAATGTAGATACCTAGTTAAGCTAAAAGACCCCGCAAATATTGCTAGGGCCAAAAGAGATGGTTGTAATTACAATGTAAGAAATGTGTAATAAAAGATGTACAGTAAAGTAAAGTTCACTCGCAGACCAATCAAGCTAATGCATCCAGTATGGGGGGCCGAGTCCATTGGTTGCTCCCCATCATTCGCAAACATTTAAAATGCAAACTATAACTCAACGTAAACTACGTTGAATGGTCACAGTGGATTACGAAGATAGAGACATGAAACATATAAGGTATACGCACAAAATATAAAGAAGTACTCTCGGAGATTGAAAAAACAATGACATAATACTTTTAACTGAAACAAAGAGAAACGGAAAAGAACAGGACATTCTAAGAAACTATACACGCATATGGAGTGGAACAATTATTAAATCAAACGTTACATAAAATCCTCAAATATTTAATTTTATTAATTTCCGGGTTCAAAACATCAAATAGGCGTGTCTGTATTGATAAAGAACTGGGGAAATATGTATGTGGATAAAAACTAAAAATGAAATAATAATAATACTTAAGAATAATGTTCTAATAACAACGCTTGATTATTTCTAAAATTTTAAATGGTGTGGTTATTGTATTGTTGTATATATATTGCCATTGTCGTTATCATCTTATATTTATATCGAGAATTGAATTAAAGCTGTGAAACTTTCTCGATGCTGACTATTAATGATGACTTCGTGGAGTGCATGACGTTTCTGATCTTACTGGGCATATGTATTGTATAGTTATTGTGACCTTGTAGAATTCTGGCAATTGTATTGGAAAGGTTGCCGCAGTAAGGAACGTACGCCTTTGTTTTCTATTCTTTCTCCACAACAGATGAACGTTCCCTCTTGTGTTTTACTTTTATCTTGATCAGTCTTCTGTAAATGTTCGCTATATGGCAATCATTCTCCCATTATGTTGCAAAAAGATGGTTGATTTCTGACTGGAGACAAAATTGCCAGAATTCTATATGGCTACATCTGTACTATACATATGCCGCCCAATAAAATCAGAACACGATGCGCAGCTTTAATGAGGACTCAGGACACCAACGGTGTATGAGGTTCCTTGCCAATGTGGTCTCTCATACATAGGTTTGACGGCACTATCGGAGAGAGATGCCAAAAACATCAACAACAAATTACGCTGCTTTATTCTGAGAAATCCACAGTGGCAGAACATTCCATCGAAAATTGCTATAGGATCTTCTTCGATAAGACATCGGTAGTCGTGAAGTCAACAGTCACTGTGACCATATCATAAGGGGGGGGGGTTACTGAAGTTAGGATCCGTGATAATACGTTTAACAGGAGCCAGGTCATTGAGGCCTGGAAATCTGTCCTCAAAAAGATTAAAATACATTCAAATAACCCTCCTCTCTGTCCGTGGATGTTCATCGAATCTCTGCAGTTAAGCAGCATTTGATGTGTTCAGCATTTAAATGGGTGGCCGCATCACAAGACCAAAAGCGGAACACCGAAAAAAATAGGTCATAAACTGCACAGAGACCTATTACTAATCTCGTGCTAGGAGAAGTTAAGCAGTATTGATTGTGGATAACTGTAACACGACACCATAAGTGAAATGCGGAGAAAATTACGTAGGGAGCTGCGTGTAGGCTGTCAGCATATTTTGTGATCTTGGTTGTCTGTTTTGTGTGTGTGTGTGTGTGTGTGTGTGTGTGTGTTTGTTTTTCTTAAAGGGGAGACAGAAGATTTTGTGTGAAAAAAATTGCTTATCTCGCCATTACCATTAGAACGGCAATGTGGTGAGGAATGAGGAGAGAATAAGGAGATGAATTGGTATGATGAGATTCCGCTGAGTACCCTATTTATTGTAGCGGCAGTCGAGCGAGAGAGTAGTGTTTACCGGGAGAAAGCCATGCGTAGGCTCTAACTGCCGCCGCAGAGGTGTGAGTGGATGACGGTATCTTTAATCATTTGATTTTTGTTTGTCTGAAGAGAGACCATGGAATGTAGTGGTTCCTGCTTCGATCCTGCCCAAGGGTTGGGAAGCTCAGGTCGTGTTCTGAGAAGGTTAGTGCTGTTTGCGTCGGCTGAAGTTCCTCGGCGAGAGAGTCGGGTCTGTTAAGTTGTGGTCGTCTGCTGAGTGGTGTTGGGAAGTGCTGGCTGCTGATGCTTGGCAAGTCCACTTTGAGTGTGCAGTGTACCTTGTGGATTTGGTCTCGTATTTCTGTTGTGAAGTTCCTCGGCGAGAGAGTCGGGTCTGTGAAGTTGTGGTCGTCTGCTGAGTGGTGTTGGGAAGTGCTGGCTGCTGATGCTTGGCAAGTCCACTTTGAGTGTGCAGTGTACCTTGTGGATTTGGGCTCGTATTTCTGTTGTGTAGTTCCTCGGCGAGAGAGTCGGGTCTGTGAAGTTGTGGACGTCTGCTGAGTGGTGTTGGGAAGTGCTGGCTGCTGATGCTTGGCAAGTCCACTTTGAGTGTGCAGTGTACCTTGTGGATTTGGGCTCGTATTTCTGTTGTGTAGTTCCTCGGCGAGAGAGTCGGGTCTGTGAAGTTGTGGACGTCTGCTGAGTGGTGTTGGGAAGTGCTGGCTGCTGATGCTTGGCAAGTCCACTTTGAGTGTGCAGTGTACCTTGTGGATTTGGGCTCGTATTTCTGTTGTGTAGTTCCTCGGCGAGAGAGTCGGGTCTGTGAAGTTGTGGTCGTCTGCTGAGTGGTGTTGGGAAGTGCTGGCTGCTGATGCTTGGCAAGTCCACTTTGAGTGTGCAGTGTACCTTGTGGATTTGGGCTCGTATTTCTGTTGTGTAGTTCCTCGGCGAGAGAGTCGGGTCTGTGAAGTTGTGGTCGTCTGCTGAGTGGTGTTGGGAAGTGCTGGCTGCTGATGGAGCTTGGCAAGTCCACTTTGAGTGTGCAGTGTACCTTGTGGATTTGGTCTCGTATTTCTGTTGTGAAGTTCCTCGGCGAGAGAGTCGGGTCTGTGAAGTTGTGGTCGTCTGCTGAGTGGTGTTGGGAAGTGCTGGCTGCTGATGCTTGGCAAGTCCACTTTGAGTGTGCAGTGTACCTTGTGGATTTGGTCTCGTATTTCTGTTGTGTAGTTCCAAAAGGTTGTGAAGACTGCGTCAAACTTCTCGAGCGGTGGCCTTGATGTTTTGAAGAGATGAGGTGAAGGCTGCGGTTTCAGCTTGAAGTTTATGGAGAAGTTCATGCAGCGTTCAGACGACGGTGGTCCTCCTCGGGCAGGCCCGGTAAGACGGCTGGTGATTCTTCGAGATGTGCGAACCAAGTGCTGATGATCAGGACCTGACGAAGGCTACAAGATTAAGATGGTCAAAAGCTTGGATTTTTACTTCTGCAATTGAACTCAGTTGCTACCCGATGAATTCATCAGGAATTGAATGTTTCTCAATTCAACTGTGCATGCAAACATTTCTATTTAGAGTATTTATATGCACGATGATCAGCATGAAGTGTATAAAAAGTACATATTTAATATCAAGAGTGCTTACCTATTCTAGACGTTTTAATGGTTCTAATGTGTTACTGTTGCGCATAATACTCTTTAAAACTGAATTTGAGCTTTGGTGAGAAACTCCGTGTTTATTTTTAAGAAATTCATGAAGACGTCGATCTATAAAGATTTAAGGGGCAGACGTTCTTAAACTTTTCAGTTCATTTACTTAAATAACAAGATTGTAAAGGAAATGCCATGCAGAACCAAAAGTTGTCATCGGAAATTTGAATGTAAGAAGTTTATAAGCAGAATCTGCCTTTTCTTCCCTCTCTTGCTTCTTGAGAGTCCGATATTAAGATTGCTTGGAATTGGGCGGCATTGGAGTGGGGACAAACACTGAAAACTTTCTTTTTAAGCTGCGATGCGATGGAAGCTTAAAGCAGAAAAGAAAACAAAGTTTATTTACGTATCAAGGGCTGTTCATCAAAGAGGGATTATTGCCCTTCCATAGAGCATCAGCTTGTCCTCATCGACTAGAAAGCTTGTACTGCCATCGATATTCAACATTATTACAACTAAAGTCGTACTGATTCTTTTAGATTACAACTTCTGACTTAACTGTTAAGATATATTTTATGTGTACTTGTCTGAACTTAACTGCAGCTTCTACACTGTAATAATTTGCTACAAGGTTATACATTAGTACTAAATATATTTAGTCGAATTTGTATTAACGCATTGTAAATTTTCTACTATTGCGCATCATTAAGCATCGGTTGGGCAACACCGTCTTTATATCCGTCGTTTATTTGTATGCTAAAAATGGCGTCTTCACATTGAAAACGCCACATTATTTGTAGTAAACACAGCGGAAGCATTCGAAGATGAATTTATGCATTTAAAATATCTCGAATATAGTAAGTCCAAATTGGCTAATTATAAACCTCTAAATCATGATTTTGAAGGCATAGAAGAAAAACGTTCTATGAGAGCAAGTTGAGGAGAGATATATATGACAGAAATCATCCTCTCACACTATTCACCAGTTGTTGCTGGCGTTAGTTTTTAGGCAACATGAACTTACCAACTAATTACCGGTGATATTTATTAATTTATATATCAAGGTTACACTCTTCAGGCATGTTAAACAAGTTTCAGATATAATTGCATCTTTAAAACCACAATTTTTGTAGTTTGCGAAGAGCGATGAAGTTCAATTGAAAAAGTTTTTATAGTATTTCACAACTTCCTGGAGTCATCGAAGGATTCGTAGATTGCACCCATGTAACAATTATATCCCATTGTTGATATCCCAGTTAGGACATGAACACTAAACAATCACTTTACATAGGAGGTTTTTGTTTATTCATTTACTACCAATCAAACTTACTCCGATAACCTGTATATGAAACCTTCTGCTAATGTTGTGTAAGTTGACATAAATCACTAACAAAATAACATATAATAATCAAAAATAAATGTTAGGTTTAAAACTTTATTTTTCGGCAACAGCTGAGCAGCAGTTATATAATTGCATGATCGTACACAATCGTAATTACGGCAAACAACGCAATGTTGATGATAATCCAGACCTCCATGAACGAATGTGTCCAATCATATTCACGATTTCAAAATCTAGAAGTTATGGAAATTTCAGCAGCCAAGATGGAAAGTAAAAAGACACGTTACTAAACGCATGTAAATTTTAACAAAATGAAGGTTGACGGAATATCAAACTGATAACAACAGCGTAAAAATTAAAATACGCGTTTATTACATTGTTTAGCACAAGTATAAGGTGGCCTAACTGTCCCATGTTTGTCGTGATCAGATCTCCCTTCGTGCGCTAAAAGAATTGCAGATCAACAGAGCTGTTTCAAATTAATACTCGCCAGTGGAAAACTGGATAGGGTAACCCGTATTGCTTATCAGCAGATATAGTTTATTTGTGTTAAAAAGTGCCCTTTCGACAAACACAGTTCTTTAGTCCAAGGAACCTATAATGCTTCTTGTTAGGGGAATTTTTTTCCTTTTTCGGGAGGGGGAGGGCAACCAAGGACAGACACGGCAATAGCCCTACTAGACGTGGAAAGTCTGATGTATGTCACAAATTTTAACATGTGATGTGTATAAGCAGCCGATAAAATTGCAGCATTTAGAAGCCCGTTTTCAAGTCCATGAAACAGAAAACATAAAATGCCGTTTTAGAATAGACGTAAATCAGGGATGGAATATAAACAGGGAGTGTAATTTTAGACTCAATATTCCAAACTCGTAATGTTGCAAATGCGAAAAGCACACTTTTCGTCGTGAGAATTTGATGCGCAAAAGCCTTTGTATAAAGTGTTTGTAATTTCGCCGAAGATAACGTGTACAACGGAGTAAAACAAGTTATTTTGCGCAGGTGCGCCCGTGAGTAGGGCGAACGTTTCCCAACTACGTACTTTCTTCCTTCACTAAGCGCACAATCAAACGTTTCCTCTTACGGTGATGACGACCAATAATCACTGGCTGGCGGACATCCCAATATTATTTTATAAGTTGTAAACGTATAATAATAGGAATGAACAATAACAGAAGTTAATTATACACCTGTGAGGTATGCGACGTATATTCACGCAGAGAATTTAGAATTTTCACGGAAAGGACGATATCCCAGGAACATACCAGTGAAGTATACGAAAAAATAGTCGCGAAGTTAATTAACAGATTGCGTACACGAGCGTTGTGTGTGGGCGAGGAAAAGTGACAGGATAATACTAGAGATCACCAATAAAATAGTTTAAATAAACAGACGCAAATAGTTCCAGGAATGTCAGGATAGTGTGTGTGGTGACTATAATTTAATAAATCCGATTATTACTCATTCATTTACTGGTATCTAAGCACCTGAGGTCCAATTTCTGCTTATAATACTGCCGAAGCAGAGTCCATTCTCTCCGCTAAGTACTTATAGCACAAAAGCACATCTCTGAAGACTCAGGAAACATCAGCATCAAATCTTCAGCCATTCTATGAGGTTCTCAAAACAGGTAAGGGGACCATGTGCAGTAGATTTCATTCGCACTCGATAACCTAAGAGAAGTGGGATTGTCATATTTTGGCGTCAAGACGCGGACGCTCAAATAATAGTACCCTGATCAATCTCGCTTGTTGTATTAAACATTTTAAATCAGGCATTTTACTTATTTATTTACCTTCAGCATTTTATTTCTTTTTAGGAAAAACTCTATTCATTGGAATAGATTGTAATTTTTATAAATTGATTGTTTGGTGAGAGGTAGACTTAAGTAAACAATGTACTCATAATATAGATAATAATAACTTAATAGTGTATATTTATTTTACCTATATTAAGATCTTAGGGTAGTTATTAGAAGATTTGATTAACACTCTAGCTGTTCCCGATGAAGAGTCAACATCACCTGCAAATGCCAAGTGAAGTCAAAACGTCGAGTGAATTTTCATCCGTTGCATCACGGTCTACAAGCCCGGAATCTACATTCTACTGTAACAACGTTAGGTTACTTAAAATAATTAACTTTAGGGTTAGCTGTTAGAATATTTTATCAACAAAGTTAGGTTTATTACCTAAAATAACCGTAGGTATGGCTTATTGTTTTCATCGTCGAAAATACTAATCCATCTCATAACCATTTTACAGTTTTGCCTGTTCATGTACTTATTTGTTATGCACGTTTGTCTGTGAGAATATACTCTTTTGCAGCTAATGAAAACTTCCCACAATTATTTTCAAGTAATAAAAGCAATAGAACACAATTTACTAAGCATTAACACACATATTTGTAATGTGAGAGGCGTTCGGAAATGATTTACAATTGCGTTGTTTTAAAAACACCGCTCAATCTATGAGCACGTCCTGGGGTAGGACGATAACCTGATACTAGTACATCATGGAGACGCGAGATGGCAGATGTAAACACAGTGTACAGTGAAAACACAACGTTTCTGTTGTCAAGTAAAGAAAGCCATGGACAAGATGGAAGATGCGTATCATGGACAAAGGCGGATTGCATTGTTTTGTGGAAGGAAGGAGTCAAAACAACAGATAGTCATAAACGTTTAAATGCTGTTTGTGGCCAAGAAGCTCCTGCACAGAGAACCGTCTACAACTGGATCGCTGGGTTCGCCAATGGAAGAGAATCTGCAAGCAAGAACGTGAGCACTAGTCGACCGACAACATCGTAATATCTGAGGAACATTGAGGTTGTGTCTAGATTGATTATGGCTAAGACTTGAAGTCTATCGTCGACTATTGGAAATGAACAGTTATGATTTTTTGGAGAAACTGGTAATTGGTGACTAATCATGGTGCCATTATCATATACATACCTGAGAAGAAAATCCAATCCATGCAATGGCAATTCCAGGAGTCCCCGGATCAAGAAATTTCGTCCTTCTCCATCTCTGCAAGTAAGTAGATCATCTTCGTTTTTTGAGACATTTGTTGTATACTGCTAAAGGCTTCCACGACTGTCAACAACTGTCAAATGCAGGTTGTACTGTTACACCCTTACACGACTTAGATGCAGATGGCGAAAGGGAAAGTGCTCCTCCAGCATTGGCCATACATCAGCATGGTGACGATTGCAAAGATGACATCGCCATGGATATTCATCGGATGTCGTTCCTTCTGATTAATACTCTATTCGACACCATGAAGAGTGAGTTGCGAGGAAAAAGGTTTGGCAACGACGAGGAATTGTAGGCAATGTCCACAAGTGTGTGCTAGTACCCTTAAACAATGGTTCCATGAGGCACCAATGAAGTTGCCACGAAGGTGACAGCGGTATCGGTGTAGAGTGTATTGAGAGATCCCATGTACATTGATTTATGTTGATTAATAAATAAGGTACAAAAACTACTTTTGTAAATTATTTCCCAACACCTCTTGTGCACACGACGACAAATGGTGTAATTCTTGATTTAAGATATTCGTTTAACTTTTAGAATGAAGTTTTTCCAAATCACTCTTAAACTTGGAGAAGGACGGGAAAGTTTCTTGAAAATCTTCTTGTCGCAGCATTGTAAGTTATAAAGTTTAAATAAGAAGGTTGGTGCTTAACGGTCTTTTCGTTTTGAGCTATACTGTTCACACACACGCGCGCGCGGACCTTTTCCTAAAATAGCTCTTTGGATTTAGGGATCCTGAAAACAATTTTCCGGTGAAATCTCGGTATCGAATTTCTGCTTTAAATTCAATATCTAGTTTCTCTGCCTACTATGTACATTACGCGGTAGAAGAAGTAAAAACCACTGAACACATGTGGTGGACTGTAAGAGTAATAAGCGAGCTATCCCTAATATGTAACAGATCCTAGTCCTTAAAAAGGATTTAGTGGGCTTAACTATTAGTTGTTAAGTTAGGAGTTGTTAGAAATAGTTAAAAGTTAGTTACTTAGTAGTATCAATAAGCATAAACTTAGATATTGTTTTGTCATTAATTTAAAATTCATTCACAGAAAAGTATATCTATATATTATGAAATATTAGGTAAGTTGTTGACTTTTTAAAATCACAATACCAAATTAAAGATTAAATCATCAGATGCAAGTTTGAGTTTCGGTTACAATGTGATTATTTGGTTAACCAGGAAATACAAAAAGAACCTAAAATACAGGAGCTGAGTACTTCATAGAAGCTTCAGCACTTCAATTAAAGTTATGCATTCCTTTAATAAGGCTTAAATTGTACAAAAATTTTCTTGTAACAAGGAACTCAAATATTTAATTTAATAAATATTTAGATATTAATAGTATGTTAGTTAATTATATACGAATAGTCATATCTTCAAAGTATAACACTCAGCTAATTTGTGCTAAACTTTTGATGTAACACCTACCTCTTAAAAACAGCATTGGTGAATATGTAACTTGCCATCTAAATTCAGTGTCATCCAAGAATGCAACACAAAATTTTCAAGAAAATCTCCTCACCCCCAACTACCATTTACATGGAACTTGTTTCAAACATTTTTATTTTCTCAAAAATGGTTCTAACGATTTTGATTAAAATATTATATCAAAGATATCTATTTGACAAATAACATATATCTTGAATTTTCTGGGAACAACCTCTGAAGACATCTTTAATCTGGACGAATTTTGCATAACAGGTAAACCGTAAGAGATAGACAAATATTTACTTGATAAAAAATGTAGATCTGTTAAAACACACAATTTATGTTATATAGTTTTTTTCGTGGATTTTATCGTTTTTGAGCTATTCCTTATTATTGGCTTCAGTTTTGAACTGATTCTTATACTTTTCTCCTGCGGGAAATTCTCAACTCCATGGCCATGCAAAGAAATGACTTTCAATCCTGTAACAACTACGTTTTTAAGCATTTGACTTTATTCCCTTATTTTCCTCCTACTTATAAGGAACTACGTAAAAAAGCTGTTTCTTCTAATGTTTATCTCGATTAGCATGAAATAGAAGAATACGCTCATTAACAATAATTTGTTACAGAGATGTAAAGAAAGTCATGTGGATGAAGCACATCAGAATTTTTTCCTTCCTAATTGTTTAATTGGAAGTACATTTTCCCCGGTTTATTTGGTTTTCATTAACTTTAACTCCTATTAAATATGTAACCCCGGTATGCTGAACTATTCAGATGGCTGAAAGCCAAGGATGTTAACGTTTTTAATAAAAGAGAATATGTTAGTCCTTCATGTCCTCAAGAACACACATTTTAGATATTCGTCGCTTCTTTGATTCAGCTTTTTAGATATTCAGAGCTGCTGTTATGATAAAATAGATGCAGCTTCCTCAAATCAAATGGAATATTCTATAACCGTAACAAGAATGCTTGAATTATAAAGGGGCCTACTTCTGCAGTTATTACCTTAGGTCGTGCACACACTGGGAGACAAGTGGGGACAGCGCAAGGACAGTTCTGGGAAAGGTGACACGGGAATCCGTGTTTCAATAGAGTACAACGTTAGCAGCGTATTCTGAATGCCAGGCACATCTGTGGGGCACAGAAACGTTCCTGTCGCGCTGTCACAGTTTGTGACTGAGGCACAGTTTCCTGTTTTACCTAACCCAACTACTCTCCGAAATGGACGCAATGATAGAACTGTAATCCATCCAGCCTTGGAACTGGATTTGATGTAAATAAAACATTTGTATCCTTACGCGTTAGTCTGGCATGTTTAGCCTCTTAGCTACTACTCATCGTTATCGCATAAATACAGAAGAGGAGGTGAATCATATTACACAGCATTAAATGGAACTTGCACTTCCTTTAATTCACATTATTTACTGTTCCATACGTTTGATTACATCACTTTAAGGTACTATATGTTGTGCTTCGGTTTTTGGTGGATGGCGGAATACTTGATGACGTCATGTGCTTACATAATGGGACAATTAGAGTAAGATTTTAGAATGTGTTACATGATACTTTTCATGTACATTATGCAAAAAAAGGCCTGCATAATGAGCCCTAGTGCAGAATTACCAAGGATTTGGCTATCAATAATGTTAAACACCAAAGTGTGATTCATTTATACATGATATATAAACAGTAATAAATTATACCATCTAAAAGTGCACATATAAATGTCTTTTAGATGATATTTAAATTACAATGAGATTTCTTTTATTTTAAAGATCATTTGATACTCAAACTCAGCATAAATAAGTTTTAAAGCCAAAATATTGCACAAGAAATTAAACTTTTGTGAAAGTGGGGAAATTATGTTAATCTGCTGATTATATACTTTACATTTTATGCGTTGTTCTTGATTAGGATTTCCATTTGTTCTCTTTCGGCGATATCCTTCTGGCGGTAATAGCACAATTGCCGGCCATGCGTGAAGCCCGAGTTCGATTCTCGGTATCGGGGTAGGGATTTTCGCCCGCTGGGATACGTATTCCTGGGTGCTCTCAGCATCGGGAGGTCCCTGGGGGCTAATAAGTAGTTACTTGGGAAAAAAGTAGTGGGTGCAGGTTGCATGGGCCGTATTAACCGGCCGAGAGGGATTCACGGCGCTAACCATGTCCCATCCTCCGGTACAATTTGTTATAAGTTTTATAATAAATTATTTTTATTTATAATTTTAATATTGTTATTATATTATATTTTAATTTTTGTAGCTTAAAAAAAAGTTTTTAAATTCCACCCATATATTTATTACAACTTATATTTTGATACCGAGATTTCAGCCTAAAATATAAGTTTACACATATTCCGAGGTTTTCCTAAAATAAGAGATTTCACAATAAACAGATGTTTTGAACTTCCCCGAATACAATTTTTTTTTAAAGAAAAATGTCGTGTGTGTCTGTATATAGACAGTATTGCTCAAAAATAAAAATTCCGTTAAACACAAATTTGGTATGTAAGTTTAGTATGTTTCAAGGATGCTACAAAAAGATTTTCAATCTCCCACCCACCCCAAGCTATCTTTACATGAAAATGTTCAGAAATTTTGGTTTTCTCAAAAATGGCTCTAACCTTATATTTAAGATATTTTATGACAAACAAGATATACATTTTATTTGTCAGGTAAACATCTTTAATATACTATATTTTAATTAAAATAGTTAGAGCCAATTTTGAGAAGATAAAATTTCTCGAAAAAAGTTCCATGTAAAGGGTAGTTGGGGGTGGGGGGATTTTTCTCAAAATCTTCGTTTCGTATCCCGGGAAGATACTAAACTTAAATACCAAGTTTGTTATTTTACCGACTTTTCGCTTTTGAGTTGTCGTGTTCACAGACACACGGATACACAGTCACACAGTCACACACACACACACACACACACATACACACCCACGGACCTTTTTCCGAAAATGCTTTTTTTTAGATAAAGGGGACCCGTGAAATCTCGGTATCGAATTTTTGGGTGGAGTGCAAATGTAAATGACGTGTTATTTATCAACGCTCTGTAGCTACTTTCTATACTGGTCGTGAAAGACCGCTTAATTTTGCTCAGAGGCCTCTCTATCAGGCTTGAGGTTCTTTTACGTGCCGTAAATCTACGACAGGGGTCCAACGGCTTTACTTCCCTTCCGAAGGAAGCCATGCTAAGGATTTTTACACCCGAAAAAATCCATCGTCCTCCACCGGGTTTGAACCCGCGACCTTGGGTATATGAAGTCAGCATGGTAACCATTACACTACGGAGGGCGATTTGGGTGGAGTGCAATACCTTCTCTATACACATAGTGTACATAGTGCGCATAGAGAAAGTAAAAAGCATTTTCAGAAAAAGGTCCGTGTGTGTCCGTGTATCTGTGAACACGATAACTCAAAAACGAAAAGTCGCTAAAATGCCAAACTTGGTACTTCCAGGGATGCGACACGAAGATTTTGAGAACATCCCACCAACCCATACTACACTTTACATGAAACTTTTTTCGAGAAATTTTATTTTCTCAAAATTGGCTCTAAAGATTTTAATTAAAATATGGTATATTAAAGATATTTACCTGACGTATAAAATGTATATTTTGAATTTTCTGAAGACTATTTTATTCTGGATGAATTTTAAGGAATGTTGCATAACTGCTAAACCGTAAGAGATGGATAAAAGCTTACCACACAAAAAATGTAGAGCACATTAAAACACAGAATTTACTTTATATACATGTATTCGTGGAGTTAATCGTTTTTGAGGTATTCCTTGTTTTTGGTTTCACCGTTATACCTTTTCTCAAACTGGAATTTGCCTACTCCAGTCCATACAAACACAGGAACTTCAGTCAATAGCAATCAGCTTTTGACTATCATTTTAACCTATGGTACTCCCTTATTTCGGTTCTACTTACAAGGAAGCAAGTAATAAAGACTATTTCTGCTAATTTTTTCTAGAGTATCATATAGTAAAGAGAAGCATAAGCTTTCTAATAATAATTTGTTGCAAAGATGTAGAGAAAGTCATGTGAACGGGACACATCAGATATGTTATAGTAGTGAAGACACTACAGTTATCTGTTTTCGGTTATGCTTTTGTTTTGCTTTAAGAATTTCTTTTACATTCTTGAAACGCAATGAATTAAATTTCATATTCACCATTTTTCTTCCGATTCGGTCTCAGACAAGAAGCACACACTCCTCACATTTCCTTTGCCGCATCGTAACTTCTGTTATCAGCCACCATGCTGTTTCTAAATATACCCTCGGGCTTACAGTCGTGTTCGCGCGCAGTTCTCTCTCTTTGTAGCATTAGTTGCTTTATAGCACCTCAAGACTAATGACGATAAATACGCTCAGGGTAACGAGACAGTTTACCATTTGGGGTAGGGCAAACTCGGAATGAACTTCAGGCAGGCGACTCAGTCAAACTGAGATTCAAGCTCCTTCTCACCGAATTATTAGACAACCATGCTGATGAACACTAAAATATTTAGACCTTTAAAACAATAAAATACAAACATTTTTTGTATAAATAAGCGTAAAATGGCAAGTTGTAACTTTATATACTATCGTGAAAAAAATTCTGATGTGTTCCATTAACATGACTTTCTGTACATCTCTGCAACAAGTTATTGTTAAAAAGCTTATTATTCTATTCACTTCATTCTAATCGAGAAAAAAAAAAATAGCAGAAATAGCTTTATTACTTGCTTCCTTGTCAGTAGAAGCGAAATAAGGGAGTAGCGTGGTTGCTATGTGACTGAAGTTCTTTTGTTTGATGGACAAGAGCTGACAAATTCCTGTATGAGAAAAGCATACATTTTTAAAAGCTGAAACTAAGAGCAAGGAATATCTATTTAAAAAAAAAAAAAAATTAACTCCACGAAAAAAATGTATACAACATAAATTGTGTGTTTTAACGTGATCTACATTTTTTGTGTGTAATTTTTACTTTCTCTAGCCCCGTATGTACAATGTACATAGGGATAGAGAAGGTATTGCACTCCATCCAAAATTTCGATACCGAGATTTCACCGGAAATATATGTTTTAGGGTACCCTGTATCCAGAATAAGCATCTTCAGAAAAAGGTCCGTGTGTGTCCGTGTGTCAGTGTGTCCGTGTGTCAGTGTCCGTGTGTCTGTGAACACGATAACTCAAAAACGAAAAGTCGGTAAAATACCAAACTGGGTGTTTAAGTTTAGTATCTTCCAGGGATGCGACACGAAGATTTTGAGAAAAATCCCCCCATCCCAAACTACCCTTTACATAGAACTTTTTGAAAATTTTGATTTTCTTAAAAATGGCTCTAACGATTTTCATTAAAATATCGTATATTAAAGATATTTACCTGACAAATAAAATTTATATCTTCAATTTTCTGGGAATATGCTCGGAAACTTACTTTATTCTGGATGAAATTTACGGAATTTTGCTTAGCTCCTAAACCGCAGTAGATAGATAAAAACTTATTGTACAAAAAATGTAGAGCACCTTAAAACACACAATTCATGTTATATAAATTTTTTTGGAGTTGTTCGTTTTTTAGATATTCATTGTTTTTTGTTTTTGCTATGAAAAACATACTTTTCTCATACAGGAATTTGCCAACTCTGTCCATGGAAACAAAGAAACTTCAGTCACATAGCAACCAGCTTTTGGCTATCACTTTTAACCTATGGTACTCCCTTATTTCTCTTCTACCCACAAGGAAGCAAGTAATAAGACTATTTCTGCTATTTTTTTCTAGATTAGCATGAAGTAAATAGAGCATAAGCTTTTTAACAATACTTTGTTGCAGAGATATAGAGAAAGTCATGTGAATAGAACACATCAAATTTTTTTCCATGTCTTACGGTTTAGCAGTTATGCAAAATTCCGTAAAATTCATCCGGAATAAAGTAGTCTTCAGATGCTATTCCCAGAAAACTCAAGATATACATTTTATTTGTTACGTAAATATTTAATTACGATATTTTAATCAAAGTCGTTAGAGCCATTTTTGAGAAAGTCAAAATTTTGGAAAAAGGTTCCATGTAAAGGATAGTTGAGGGTGCGGGATTTTCTTGAAAATCTTCGTGTCGCATCCTTGGAAGATACCAAACTTAAGTACCAAGTGTGGTATTTAACGGTCTTTTCGTTTTTGAGCCATGCTGTCCACAGACACACACACACACGCACACACACACAGACACGCACACACAAGCACACACGGACCTTCTTCCAAAAATGCTTTATTTGGATTTAGTGGGAATATTCGGGAATATTCATTTTCATTCATCTATTGATTTATTTGGTGTAGTTTCAACAACCGAAATTGAAACTACTTTTTCCGGCGCGTTACGCAGCAATGAACAAACAAAGCAATTCAAAGCCCGCCTGGGTAGTGTGTTGGTAGTGTGTCTGCCTCACATTTAAAGGGTCGGGTGTTCGAATCTCGCTTAGGGCGATTTACCCGGATAAGGTTCTTCTCTGGGTTTTCCCTTATCCTGAGAAGACAACTGTCAAGTAACTTAAAGCTCCATGGACCCCCGGGATCATTTGAGCATCATTTCACTAATTTCATTCAGCGTCCGATATGACCAATTAGGTTAAAGGACGTTAAGCCAGGAAAAAAAAAAAACCAATTCAATTCAATTCCTCGTAAAGATGACTCTAGTAATATTAATACATAGAATATTTCAGTTAATATTAGGATATGATAAAATGTTAATATTATACTGGCTTAGTAAACTATTATTTGCTAATAAGAAATTAGAACACTCACAAATAATAGTCTATTTAAGCCACTTCTAATATAAATACTTAACATTTTTAACAATTTGAAGTGCTCTTTAAATACTCCTAGATATCATATGTTAGCGAAAATTATGTGAGCAGCCTTTAAATGCATGTTCAAAACCATTAGCGCCTTGACTTTATATTTTCAGTTCGTTTATACCTATCTGTGATTTTCAGCATTTTGAAACAAATGTAAAATAATGACTTTCAGATGTTATTAGTTGAAATCTGCCACGTGAAGGAAGGAGCTGATTTTTAGTGTTGTTTAAGACAAAAGCGCATTGGTATTCATAGTTTATATACGTTTTAATTGCAGTGAAAGGTTTCATACATTTAAGATCAAACCGTGCCACCAATAAACCGTCTTTTTCAAATAACATTCTGTAGATATAGTATGTTAAGCGATATGTGTACATGTGTATTTGCGTAAACAGGCTCGAAACGGCGAAAACGGGGCCTTCTCTACAAGCAACACACAAAAAAGGTAAATACAGATAACTAGAACTGTATGTTAAATCCTAATTTGCATTGCCGAAAAACTTCAATATGTAAAACATAACGTATTATACATTCTTAAATGTTAGCTTTGTATTTTCTACCTTCTACCTTAGTACATAGAACTGTGTTAATTTAAATGTTTACTCAATTTACAACTCAGATATTCCACTAATCTAAAATTAAATTATAGTTTTTAGGGGAGAAAAATCACTTCTACAGAGTAATAACCTAATCAAAGCTAATCTAAGGCAACATAAACGTAACCTGTTGTAACATAACCTTCTTCATAATTGAAAGAGCTATGCATTATCAATCAAGATACATTCTCAGAAAAATTCCATATTCTTGCATTGGCGAGCTGTATTTGGTGATTTGTTGTTCAGCCGTTAAGAGCGTTTTTGTAATTGTTTACAAAGTTTTCAGTTTTATAATTACTATGCTTCATTAAGACAGTGACTGCCAACATTGCTACAAATAATACCGCGAGATAGCAAGCTACTGACCATCCTGATATTAAGGGGCTTTGACTATTATATATTTTTAAACATACGTAGAGAAAGATATACGAACCTATAGCAGTTCTGTGGATTATGAGTGTGTGCTTTAAGTCGTAATGCTATATTTCATGAATTGTTTAGAAAATGTTCTCTTGGGATTTTCCTACTTTGAGTATTTTGAAATAAACTAATTTTCGAATTTTTTTAGTAATTTCCATTGGTTTATGCTAGGTATAGGTTAATGTGTGTGTGTGTGTGTGTGTGTGTGTGTGTGTGTGTGCGCGGTGTGCGAGTGCGCTCGTGGAAGTAAATAAATTCGTATAATTTGTGATGTTATTTTCAGCATTTTACTAAAGCATGGGAGCCAAGCAAGCATGCGATCTGTTAGGTCAGGTTAGTGTGTGTGTGTGTGTGTGTGTGAATAAACTGATTTTCATGCAATTTGTTTTTAGTAATTCTATTGGTTCTAGCAAAGCATACGAGCGAAGCGAGTATATAAACAAACCATATTAGTGTGTAAATTAATTAAATAGTTTGTTTTTTTGTGTGTGTGGGTGTGTAAAAATAAACTGATTTTTTGTGTAATTTTCTTTTATTAACTCCCACTGGTTTTACCAAGGTGTGCATTCTTCACTAGCCTGCGCTCTGTTAGCTCTAGGCTTGTGTGTGTGTGTGTGTGTGTGTGTGTGTGTGTGCGCGTGCATGCGTGTGTGTGTGTGTGATTTTCTGTAATTTGTTCTTAGTAAATTTCAAATTTCCACCAAAATAGTGGAACGAGCGACCATGTGCTCTGTTAGTGCTGGCCTAGTGTTTGTAAATAAACTAATTTTTGTGTGTAAGGTCTTGTTTTGTGCGAGTAAATCGATGCTCATATAATTGTTCCCCACGTTTCCACCAAAGCATGAGATCGAATCCTTTTTTAATACGCTTGTTTTTTGTTGTTTTTTTTTTTGAGTTTGATCCTTTGGTTCAGCGCGTATAGAAATTCTCTCTGGGTTGTAGTGGAACATTATTCTCGCGGATTACGTAGAACATGTAGGTTGACATTATAGCTCTGTGTGTGTAGAACTTACAAAATGGCGTACAGTGACATTTTGCGGCAAATTTTCTATAAAGAAAGTGTTTTAATTAGGTCAGATGGGTAGGTCACAACAACTAAGAGCGATCATAACTATTTCAAGACATACTTTCAAAATGTACATTCATAGCTGACATTAGTATTCTCGACAGTTTCAAATCGAACGATCTGTGGTATTTTTACCGGAAAATTACCCTCAACAATAATATTGATAATGAAATGATAACGTGTAAGAGAATTATATTTAGTAATACTATGATCACCTTAGAGACCCAAAGGAACAATTACCTCCTTTGATGAGTAATAGGTTTAGAGATAATTTTGTGTGTATATAATAAAACACTTTCTGTAAATACATATTTAGAAAAACACAGCGTAGACAACAACAATCTAATGTGTTTCATTGACATGGGTTTCTCTATCTGTTCTCCAACAAATTATTTACATAATCATATTTTTATACTTAATTCATGCTAATCGAGATAAACGTTAACAGAAATAGTTTTGTTACGTGTTTCCCTCTATCTGCAAGGGAAATAAGGAAGTATAATAAATAGTCTAAAGCGATCGTCCAATATTTTAATATCTCCTAATTGATGACATGGCAATTCAATTATCTTTAAATAGCCAAGGATAAAAAAGAAAGAAAAATCTAAGTATTCCATTCATATGATTTTCTCTACTTCTCTGTTACAAATTATTGTTTAAAAGCTTATCTTTCTTCCTGCTAATCTAGATAAACGTTGCAGAAATGGTCTTATTAATTGCTTTCTTGTAAGTAAAAGGAAAATAAGGAAAGAACTAGGTTAGAGTAATAGTCAAAATATTTGAAATATCCAAGCAATATGTAAGAAAAACTACAGAAAAAAATGTATATTACATAAATTGTGTGTTTCAGCGAGATATATATTTTTAGTGGAGTAAGTTTTTGTTTATCTCTTACAGTTTACTAGTTATGAAAAATTCAGCAAATTCGTCACGAATAGAGGTCTTCAGAGACTATTGCAAGAAAATTAAAATTATGCATTTTATTTGTCATAATAATATATTTAATATACGTATTTAAGAAATTTAATCCAAATCATTAGAGCCATTTTTGTGAAACTCTAAATTTTCGAAATGTTTTGTATGTAAAGGCTAGTTTGGGGGAATTTTCCTAAAAATCTTCGTGTCTTATCTTTGGAAGATACTAAACTTAAATATCAAGTTTGGTATTTTACCGACATTTTGTTTTTTCGTTATCGTGTTCACAGAAAAATTGACACATACAGATACAAACGGACGGACCTTTTTCTAAAAATGCTTTTTTTAATACAGGGGACCCAAAACGTGTATTCCGGAGAAATTTTGGGTGGAGTGCACTACCTTCTCTACCTACTATGTACTATGTAGAGAAAGTAAAAAGCAAAGATCACCTTCCATTTGAAAAAAAAAAGTATAAGTATTTGAAAGCCGGTCCCTATAGCCGCGATCACCAGTGTGCAGCTTTTGGTGGTTTGTGGCTCAGGGGATCGCAGGTTCGAGCCCCGTCTTAGGCATGGATGTTTGTGGTGTGTTTCTGCGTTTGTGTTACATCTAAGTCCTTCTCTCTCCCCTGAGTCCAAATAGGTTTCACAAATGAAGGCCAATATGTGTCAAAAAAAATATTAGAAAATAATTATAAACCGACAACGAGAAATATCTTCAAAATGGTTAACTCTTCAAAAATGTACATTTCAGATAAATTGTGCATTTTAACGATATCTATTTTTGTGCAGCGAGATTTTTTTCTATCTCTTACGATTTACCGTTATGTAAGAATAATTCACAATAAATTAGACTTCCAAGATTATTCCCAAAAAAATCGAAGATAGATATTTTATGCATTATAAAAATATTATAAACATCTGGTATTTTAATCAAAATCGTTACAACCATTTTAGAAAAAATCGAACATTTCGAAAAAAATCTTCCATATGAACGGTTGATTTTCCTCAAAATGTTCTTGTCGCAAATACCAAGATTGGTATCTAACCGAGTATTCGTTTTTTTAGTTAGTAAGTGGCAAGGTGTAATGGGGTTGAGAAGTTTTTTTTGTTTTTTTTAAATCCCCAGTCTAATCGCTGGAGAAAACAAGTTTGGTATTTATCAGAATTTTCGTTTTTGAGTTGCTGTTCACTGGTGCGGTTTCGGGTGCATGAGTAAGCTGCACATCTCAAGCTGTTACACGGCAATGTGTGATTTTAAGGGTTAGTACGGGTTTGTGACTAGTTCAAGATAGCATGGATCTCATGTAATATTGATGTTAGCTCTAGTATCGAACGCGGCTGATTGATTTCATTTTCTGTTTTAATCTTTTATTTTTCTGTCAGTTTTTTCTGTTAACCACACTTCATCACCACGCACGCTGGTTTTACACACTGTAATTTGTTGCGCCATTTAACAATAATACTCCCCCATATGATTTTATTGCCTCGATTTAATATTTCAATCATTTAGTTACTGACATTAGTGCTACGTGCCCGACTCTCCAACGAGGAGTGCAATTGCGGATCTACCGACTGAAGTGAACCTGCAAGCTTTTTGACTGTGAGTGTTTTTTCCAAAATTTCAACCCTTATTGACTTGGTTGTACCTCGTGATAGTTATATATTTTCCCATTTTCCGATTCGTATCTTTTTCGTTAAGAAAATCCACTGCCTACACGCGTAGGAGCATTGGACTCCTGTCCCTTACAATAAGTAAGAGTATATTACCTGTCTTCCTCGCAGAGTAGCTGACCATTGCTACTGTCTGAGCTTTTTGCCAGCCTCAGAGGCCGGACATGGGGGGGGGGGAAGAAACCTCTTAACCTTCCCTTCGTTCTAAACTTGTCTCTCGGAATACACATAGGACTTTTATCTGAAACGTTTGTTTTTAATTGAACTGTCCTGAAAACATGTGTGTGGTCGAAAGCTCGGTGTTGAACTTTTGGGTGGAATGTAATCTCTTTTATGCCTACTATGTATGTGGGAGAGAAAGTAAAACGTTTTATTATAATTTGTTCAAGAATTGAAGAATGGTTTCAGAAGCACATGTGATTGTAGTACATCAAATCCTAGCTATATTTTCTCTCTTGAAAGTTGTCGACTTTCAAGGAATTAAGATACGATTTAGGTTGTCCGTTAATTACCCTATTAGTTTGCAACATAGTTTGCTTTTCCTCTGATTCCTAAGCAGCTTTCATAACCCTGCCGAAGGTACCATCAACGCAGCGGTTCGAATCGCGTGAGCGTTAAGGCGATAGGTAATACGTGGACATCCATTCATAGCCAAACGTGGCGAGTTTGAAACCCAATAACTGCGTCAAATGTACCAGTAGAAAGGACAGGGAGGGACCAAATAAATATCCGGTATAACAGCACGTGGAAACTGGCGGGTTACATTTGACAGCAGTTTTACAACATAAAACATTCTTAATTGCTTGTATTTTATGGTGAAGGTTAGTATAACATAAAGTCAACGCTAGAGTACAACCCCCATTTATACAGGTGTTTAAAAATAGAGGGCATAAATTCAGGTTTGCAATTTCCCATATGTATATAATAAAAAAAAATCCATTACATGCGTCCGGAATTGCTTGATTTCTAGTTTGGCCTCAAAACAGTGATATTCACCTGAAGGTTGTTCTTCCCGCAGGTAATTTTCTTTATAGTAGAATTCCAAGCGTCCACCTTCTGCTTGAATACAGGCCTCACATCAATGTTTCATGGCCATGTGAACACGACCCCAAATTCAAAGGGTATTGTGTATTTCCTCACAAGAGCCATAAATCGCTTCTGAACAGATTCCATGTCAGGCAGTGAAGGCGAATCCCAGTACAAATCTACAGGGTTTTAATCAGGTGAATGTGGAGGCCAAGCAATTGGGGCACCTCTATTTATCCATTGATCAGAATCCAAGTACCGGCGAGTGGTCCGATTGAAGTGTGCAGGAGTGCCATCATTCAAGAAATGAGCTTGTTGACGAATGTTCAGTGGAGTGTCTGCATACCATTAGGTATGGTGTTTTCCAGTCAGTTTGGGTGCGCCTGCCCTGTAAGTCTTATTACAGATACATGGGGACCAACTAACCGATCACCAAAGATACTGCCCCACATGTTGACAGTGAGGCTCATTTGGGGATAAAATGGGACATTTGTATATGGGTTTTCATATGCTCATACATGCTTATTATGGAAAATTGTAATACCATCTCGTGTAAATTGTGCTTCATCTGTAAATAATCTAAGAACAGTTCAAATTTGTAGCACACTGCTACACGAACATCAATCAAGCAGGGTAACCCGCTAATAACAGTGTCTGTACACGTTTCAATTTTTATAGTGTTTAACGCCCGCTTTAACTACCATGGCATCGTAGACAATCACACTGATGATACATGGAATGAAGATGGAGCATCGGTGGGAAAACCGGAGAACTCGGAGAGAACCCACCCCTGCGCCGTTTTTTGCTCCCCAAATCTCACATGAGTCGCTTGGGATCGAACTCAGGCAATCTAGATGATGTTTCAAATGATCAGTATACAACTGTCGCTCTCGTAAAAGTCTGCAGACGGCAATTGCAACCCTAACCTTCGTGTACTGATAGATGGAGCTGTGTGCACAGAATTCAGAATCTCATCCTCTACTTCTGGAGTTGTTAATTTTGGTCATCCTCTTCCCGAACCAGGAGATTGCAAACTTCCCACAACCGCACAAACGGCGAAGGAGACGTTTAAATCTCTTCCAATCTGGACATCGAAGCTGCGGGTACCTCTCTTGGTTCAAACAATGAGCCAGCATTGCCCTCCACCTTAACGTAAATGAAGGCATTTCTGATCTGAGTACATGTCACTAAGTCGAACGCCAAACACAACACTCAGTGTACCCTTCACTCCGGAATGAACGGTTAGAGTGTACTATTAATATCTACTGTTACGGCAACTATCTGCGGAAAGAAAAAGGTGAATATCTCTATTTTGAATGGCATAACTCAGAAACCAAGCATTTCCGGACACATGTTGTAATCAATGTTTTCAATTGTCTACACATGAATAAGGTGTACCTGAATTTATGCCTCTATTTTTGAAACATCCTGTACAGTAGCGCTAGTCGGATTTATAAGTACTGAGTAACAACAAAGGCTTGAGTTTGAAAACTGTCATGGATTAACGACGATATTTTTCACAGTTGAAGGTGTTATTTCTGAAGATATAAACTTGATAAGACTTTGCCACATCGATTTTAAGTCATGATATATAAGTCTGGCCTCAAGTTTACGTGCTCTTATGGCTCTTTATAGTCAGATGTAAAAAAATCCGCAAAGTCTGCCGTTATCAAGGACATGGTGGGAACTGTTGCAGATGTCAAAAACCACGAAAGGGAAGAAAGCGACAGCAGAAAAGGTTTCCGCCCTGACGTCTCTGACTCCCCCCTGGCCTGTGTGGACAGACGCCGCTCTCAACTCGGAGAAATGGGACGCCGTGATCCATGGGGTCGACCACCTAGAGAAAAAAACGCCAAGTCCTGAGTAAGTATTGGGAGTGTCAGATTAATAAATGCTTGTGGAGTCGGAGTCAGCTGAACATCGTACAACTTATGTTAATGAATTATTTTTCTCTACTATATACTTATAGCTAGCAGATGAGGTAGTGTACTCCAATCAAAATTTTAATTAGAGATTTTATAGACAATACACGTTTTAAGGTCCCAGAATAAAATATGATACGTTCCAATTACGTAACTTCCCATACCTTTTCTGCAGCAAATTCTTCTTCTTTCTTCTTTACGCTAACTAGATGAACGACTATTTTAATAATAAATATTTTACTAGGATTACAATATAATTTCTGTCAAACCTAAATCCAAAACTATAATTGATATCAGGAAATGACTATTTGCTCTAGTCAAACTGAAGGGAAACACATAGGAAAAATATGAAAGATTTTGAACAAAATTTGTGTAATAGGCACGAAAACGCCAAAAATCTAAGAACAAATATGTTTCTAAAATTCACGGACCTTTGCACAATTATTCACGTCATTTAATCAGTGCATTTGGGTATTTAAATGGATAGAAAGATCAAACTGCAATATTTGAAGATGTTTCTATATAAATAATATAAAACAGTCGTTATGTTAATATTTTTGGAAATTCGAGAAGATAAGTGTCTCCATCTCGATACCGATTGATTCATGGGATTATTAAAGGTTTCCCCGTTCACCAGGTGAATGCTGGGTAGGTTTGTTTCATCCCCCGAATTTCCTTTCTTCCAGGTCTTTCCGTTGGCATTTCATTCATCCTTCATCCCGTTGGTTTCTTTCAGGGTTAAAAGTGTCAGCGATGGTGCTCGGTGCGACGTGGGAGGAAAGAAGTGACCATCTTCGTCCCCGTTACCGGGATGAAGACCGCTCCTGGCGGAGGCGTTTGACCCTGTGTGGGATAGGGGCCCCGGTCTGATTGTTTGGGCACTTCAATCTGGAAACTGCAGATCGCTCCTGATTCCGGCCATCCGTGTACCCTCTCATCGCATCTCTCTCTCTCCCGGAGCTCCCCCTTGTGGGGCGTAGGTATAATAACCTTGGGTTCGGTGCAGAATTCTCACCGACCATGTTTAATTCTATTCTATATATTTTCTCTTTAGGTTAGTAATGGCATAGTAGGTATGGTAATTTTGTGGCAGCTATTGTTTCAGTAGGTATGATTAATCCAAATGAATGTTGAATGTGGATGTGGACTCTGTTCATATATTCGTTTTGTTTCTCATCTAACAACCTATAACTTGGAAAGGTAGATTGACTAAACAGTTTAATTCCATAGTCTCCATCTGGTAGCTCTGACCCCGAGTTACCATGGCAACATTCCGACACGACATTAAATTCCCTATCTCGTGCTTTTTGTGGTACAGCCTAGGGAGCTGGCATTTTGAAATGCCATAGTCCAATAACGTGTTACATATCGTAAGTACTTTAAATACCAAACCAGGAGATGCGTGGTACAAATCTGAATTTTTCAGCATGAGCTCCGTAATTCCAACTCTTGTCTCACACGCAGCTAGTGTGCAAGAACTACTTATTTTACAGGTTGTAACTTGTTAATGAACGCGGGATCTTCGTTTCAAGTGTTTTTCTTTTATCTGAATCCTCTGAATGTCCAGTTTCCAAAAGTATACTTTAATATTACTACTGAATCGACTTAGCGTTTTGTTTTTCAGTGTTATTCTCAAACATGAATTAGAGAATCTTCTAAGTTTTATATTAATGCTGTTCTTCTGGCTCCCTTCAAATTATTCATGTGATCTATTTGTTTACTATTAATAAATTTTGTAGTTTTACTCCCTCTACTATGTTTAACGTGTATCGTAGTCACTAAAAGCATTGCATTCCACCCAAACATTTAATATCGAGATTCCACTGAAAAAGTGCACGTTTTGAGTTTATAAAATGTGAAAAAGAAACACTGAAGTAATACAAATACTAATATGACAGTCATTTTGTAACAATTCTTCACTTAACTGTATTAAATCCACAGACTAGTTTCGCAATTAAAAGTTTTATTTCAGGTTCAGTTTAAAATTCTCCTTTCCCTTGTTGTTTATTTACATGGCTAATTACATTTTACTTACATTGTTATATATACATTTATTTACATAACATGTTATTTATATTGTTATACAGGTAATTTACACGTCCGTTTCTATTCAGGGCCAGGAGTTTACAGCTTTGCGTGTGAGAATAGTCTAAGTATTTTAAATCTGAAACAAATAAAAAGGAACATCTGATAAATTGTGAATTTTACGAAAATAACTTAGGTATGCGACAAAAATTGTGTGTTTTAACGTGATCTACATTTTTTGTGTAGTAAATGTTTGTCTATATTTCACGATTTACCACTCACGCAAAATTCAGCAAAATTTATTCAGAATAAAGAGTCTTTAGACGCTATTACCAGAAAATTCAAGGTATATATTTTTAATATCTTTAATGTATGGTATTTTAATAAAAACCGTTAGAGTTATTTTTGAGAAAATCAAAAGTTTCGAAACTTTTTCCATGTAAAGGGGAAGTTTGGTATTTGACCGACCTCTCGTTTTTGGGTTATCGTGTTCAGACACACACACACACACACACAAACACACACACCTACACCGTACACACATGGGCCTTTTTCTGAAAATGCTTTTTTTTTATACAGCGGACCCTAAAACGTGTATTTATGGTGAAATCTCGGTATAGAATTTTAGAATGAAATACAATCAATACCTTCTATATGCACTATGTGCATTGTAGAGAAAATAAAAGAAGGTCAGTGTGTGAGTCCGTGTGTGTGTGTGTGTGTGTGTGTGTGTGTGTAGCGCGCAGAATTCCCTTTAATACCAAACTTGACGTTAAGTTCAAGGATTCTTTCAAGGATGTGACACGAATATTTTCAAGCAAAGCAACTTTTAGATGGAACAGTTTTCGAAAATGTTGATTAAAGTACCTCATGCTTAAGATACTTTTAGAACAACTGAAATGTAAAGTTGAATTTTCTGGTCAACGGTCGTGGTTCAAGGCGTAACATTCTAGCTTCAAGTTCCCAAGGTCGCAGGTTCTAACCCAGCGGAGGCGATGGATTTTTTCGGGAGTAGTAGATTTACGGCATATAAAAGAAGCTCAAGCCAGATAAAGAAGCCTCTGAATGAAATTAGGGGTCTTTAACACCCTATATAAAGTGGGACACTAAGAACCATCGTATACATATACAGCGTCCATAAACTCAGTTTTGATTCCTAATGTTCTGGAATAGCCTATTCTTTTTATTCTGGATTACTTTTGCATAACTGATAAACCGTAAGAAATAGATAACTTTAATACTATCTCAAAGCGGCTATCTTTTTAAAAGTTTTGACTATTGCTTTAGTTTAATGTATACCCTTATAGCTACAAGGAAATAAATAGTAAGACCATTTGTGCTAATTATTTATCTCGATAATTATGAATTATAAGAAAGAATTAGCTTTTGTAAGAACAGTTTGTTGCAAAAAAAATACAGAAAGCTTTTTTGTTTGTATTAACGTACACAAATAGCATGTGTTTTTATTTCTTTATGTTTTTATAGTACCGCTTTTACTATTATAGCACCGCAGACAATGACACTGGTGATAACGGAATGAAGCTGGAGCACCAGTTGAATGTGATGACGGGGGAAACCGGAGAAACCCTTGAAAAACCCACCCCTGCGCCGCTTTGTCCACTACAAATCCCACATGCGATGGTGTCATTTTATTTGAAGGCTTATCATCCACATTATTATTATTAGAATAAATTTCAAGGTAAATGAAAATAATGAATAATATATATGTGTTACAGGTACGAGGACCCAGCAGGTCATGGAGAACTTCCAGCCACTTTGGTTGCAACTGCCTGGACCCGCGCACCGGAACTGTTTCCCAAACTAAATGTGGTAGCGAATGATAAAGCAAGTCCATATGATGTAATTTCTATGAACTCGCATTTACTGAAGAGCAGACTGATGCAGTCCCTTCTTAGTGACATGTCCAGTCTTATTTACCTTGCTGAACTGAAACCGTTCTCAATAGAAATGAAAGGTCCCAACTATGCCCCTAATGGAGGTGCCATTTGGAAGCCTTGGCACCATATTTATGCAAACTGTAAGGCAGGAAAAGGAGTACATCACAAACCGGGTGTCAATAAAGTGGGAAAGTATGTTATTAGGCTATTCTTCCTTGGCAATTGGCGGAAGATTATAATTGATGATTTTATACCGGTAGATGAAAATGGAAAATATCTGTTGCCTGTAACTCCCGAAGAGGGAGAACTCTGGCTTCCGCTTCTAGCCAAGGCATTAGTTAGAATAGCATCATTTTCATGGTCAGATGAAAATGAGATTGTTGATTTCAATGTTGTTACCTGCCTTACTGGTTGGCTGCCTCAGAGTTTTAGTTGCGTTGATATTCCAATGAAGTACATATGGTGTATTTGTCAGAAACTTCTTTTATCAGACACCCATGATGAGAAACTCAAGTACTCAGGAATTCCTCAGGACCCCATAGCTCACAGTTTTTACGCTCCTCCTCCTGTGGAGGGTCAAAGAGTACCAGATCCTTTGTATGAAATGAAAACTTCAGATAAACTGGAAATTCTGGGATCTGTGGTTATGTTTGCAGTCACTTCTGAGGCGCCAAGACTTATTCAGAATGACCAGCCTAAGTCTCCCTATGGAGGTCAGTCGATTTTAATAACGGATGCTGACATATACACGGCAAGTGATCGACCTCCAACGCCTCTATGGAAGAAATTTAGATGGAAGGAGTGGGCTCTGAGAACGGGAATACTAAAGGATGCAGATCGGGAAGTCAAGAGAGTTAAATTATTTGTTCCCTTTAGAGAATCAGGATCTCCTACTGACAAGGATTCGGAAGCATTGTCGTCCGCTTCCGCTTCAAGTACAGATGACGAGGATAAGTCGAAAAGTAGTAAGAAAAATAAGGCTAAAAAGAACAAGAAAAAGAAGAAAAAGGGAGGTTCCAAAAAGCCGGGGAAAAAATCTGACAAGATTTCAAAGGATTTAGATGACTGGTTGTATCTTACTGATCTGATCCCATATCTGTGTAGCCTGGTGGTGTACTATCGACCCTCTTCATTTGACAATGCTCTTTCACTATCGGATATGACGTTCCTAGAAGATGCTGATTGCAAACCTTTGGAGGCCACTCCCGGAAGTGAAAAAGTCAAGCACAAAGAGACGCCAATTAATTGCGTATCATTATCACCTGCCAGAGACTGCTTATATCACAGCTTCTGTTTCTATACGGATGATATGAGTAGTAAGAAAGTACTCCTTTCTTTGTCTATTCTTAGCGACATGGTAGAAAGGACATACCACATGCGCATTAGCAAGGACAAGGATTCTGAACAGAGAGTTCCAATGTTGCATAACTACCATGTTGTTGGAGAAGAATATGCCTGGAGCAATACAGGTTTTGGAAAGATACTGTTTTGTTTGGGAACCAAAGGTACAAAGGCAACACTATTGCAACTCCAAGAAGGAGCATGTTCGATACGACTATGGCTAAAAGTACCTAGAAACTTTTGCCTAAATATCTTATCTCAAGTTCCCTTTACATTAGGAACTTTGGAAAAAATCCAACAACTTGTAAGCAAGATAAGCACTTCTATTGCTTATTATGGACAAGCAATAGCTCTAAGCTTTGCAAAGTTGCAGAAAGCAGCAGGAAAAGCGGATACAGAAAAAATGAAGCAACTTCAGGAGTTCTACGCTAGCTATCAACCAAGATATTTTTCTTCGGAATATATTACCAGATCAGCTACGCTGATAGAAGAGATAAACTGTGCTTTTGAAAAGGCTATGATGGCTGTTTTGTTGCAAAAAACTGCAGATGATGTTGATGCACTTGCCAAAAATCTAAAGTATTTGCAGCAATTATTTTCGAAATCCAATTTTGGTACTGATGCCCTTAGAGAACTGAATACCGAGAAAGCGAAAGCTCTTAATGCAAAGTATGAAGAGGAGTTAAAAGCCTTGGAGCAACAGACGGATGACGAAAAACAAAAAGATAGTAAAAAATCGCCTAAAGGTAAACACAAAAAACGAAAGGAAAAGAAATCCCCAAAGTCACCAAAGAGTTCTAGAAAAGGCAAAGATAAGGATAGACCATGCAAATATTTTGAAACCCCAGAAGTATGTTCTGAGCTATTAGTGCAGATGGTGAAATTTGATCCGTCTCTACTTGGTTTGTACCCATTCAGAGATGAACTGGGCAACAACATGGCTTCTGAAGAATATAGAGGTGCTATAAAACTGTCGAAAATAGTTTCAGCTGATGGATGGCAACTCATTGTAAGGTTCATTTTAAATACGCATTCTGAAGAGAATTGCTTAGGGGCGCTATTTTTCGTAGCATCAATAAAAAACTTTGTATTTCGTGTAATTGATAATGATACGGGACAAGAAACGCCTGGATATCCTTTTGGATCTTTACCATTTTCCTATAGCAAAAATAACAATGGATATACCTTTCTAGCTTATGGAATTCCTGAACCAACAATTGACAAAGAGATAAAATGGTGCCTGCGAATTATTTCCTATGATATGAAATGCCTACTACATAGATGTCCAAAGTTTCAAAATGTCTCATCTGAATGCAAGCATCTCCCGCCAACACAAATAGTAACCAAAGAGCTTAAAGGTTACTATATTCCAAACTCAGACAGAAGAATCTGTCGTTGCATTCTAACCACTAGCAGCGAACAGTTGCTCTCTTTGCGTTTTTATTTTTCTAACGACGGAGTACGTTTTCATGTTACTCTGACAGACTTTAATAGCGATGAAACTATAATAGACACAGAAGGAATGGGATCAATTTTAATTCCAGCTCTTCTCTTGGAAGCTTCAGACGATGACATAGAATTATCAGGGGAAGAGTCTGGTGATGAAGAGGATCCCGATCGTAAATTAATTAGATCACCTCTTGTTTTTATCGCCGAGGCGTTTGTGATTCGAGACAGTTGGTATCTGACACAGGAAGATAAAGAGAAGGTGAGAGAAGTCAAGGACATGCTAGCAAGTATCGGATTGATAGATCTTCCAGCACCAGGAAGTGTTATAAGCTCGGCTACGAGCAACATTCAAAAACGTCCGAGCCGTCGCAGTAGAGCAGCCTCGGTCACCAGTCGCAGCAGAACAGGCTCAGTTAGCAGCAAACCATCCCGCTTCACTCTGGTACCTGGCGCCCCGTTTTGGAGCCTTCAGGTAGGAAATAAAATAAATGGCGTGTTATTTATGGACGCTCTTTAACTGCTGTGGTTCTCAGCGTCCCATTCTAAATTGGGCGTGAAAGACCGCTTAATTTTGCTCAGAGGCCTCTCTATCAGGCTTGAGGTTCTTTTACGTGCCGCAAATCTACGACCCGGGACCAACGGCTTTACTTCCCTTCCGAAGGAAGCCATGCTAAGGATTTTTACACCCGAAAAAATACATCGTCCTCCGCCGGGTTTGAACCCGCGACCTTGGGTATATGAAGTCAGCATGGTAACCATTACGCCACGGAGGGCGATATATGCTAAAGGATGCATAACTTAGGTTTTAGTAAAGTAGTAAAAATAAGCAAAGGTAAGACCCTTATAGAACAAAGTTTTTCTTTTTTTTTTTATAAATTACTCGTGGCTTTTTATTTGTCAGGAAACAATGCTATTTTAGCAGAACTTCTACTTATAATGTGTAAAAAGGAAGCTAGTAACAATGAAGTAACAAATATAACAATTCCCCACTTATCTTTTTGAAATCCACAGGAATAGTTTCGTAATAAAAGGATACATTGCATTGTCAGCTCAATTTCCTTTTTGTTCTTGTTTATTTATTCTGTTATGGTTACTGCTACTAGGTGAATTGTGTACAAAGAAGTCAAAACAAATTTGGTGAGAAAATCGATTGGTGGTATATCAACATTCTCTCACCAAATTTGTTTTGATTCCAGTAGTTGGCAATGTCTTAGTACACAATCCACTTAGTACCAGTAACCATAACAATGCAAATAAACAATAAGAGCAAAAAGAAATTGAGCTGGTGATGCAATATATCCTTTTATTGCAAAACTATTCCTGTGGATTTCATAAAGATAAGTGGAGAGTTGTTACAAGTATTAATTGTGATGTCAATAAGAACTTCTGTTGTTTTTCGGACTTAACGTTTGCCCTGTAAACGTGTGCAAGTTAAACCTTATATTAATAGAAATATTCTGATAGTTGTGGTGTATGAGTGAGATTGGGAGAGAGTGCAGTGTCACACATTGAGTGCCTAGCGTTACATCCCTGCTATAGCCTTAGCTATTCATGAAGGCAGAGCAAATACATTATTGTGTGTGTTTCTTTAATAGTGTTTAACGCTCGCTTATACTACTTGTGGCACCACAGACGTGACACTGATGATGCATGGAACGAAGATGAAGTACCGGTGGAATGCTATGACGGGGGAAACCGGAGAACCCGGAGAAAACCAGTCTCTGCACCGCTTTGTCCACCACAAATCTCACATGCGGTTGCTTGGGATCGAACCCGGGCCATTTAGGGGAGAGGCGCGTCTGTGTGTGTTGTGCTCATAAATGGAGGTACATTTCTGTAGAGCATTTTCCCTCACGGCAGTTTTTCATTCCCTCACCCAAAAGACCTATTCAAATTGTATGTGCTGAAAATAAAGAAATCTTTATGAGCGCCATGTCGTCCTCCGTGGTATAGGTTAACATGCTAGCCTTTGGTTCCCAAGATCATGGGTTCAAACTCGGCGGAGGGCGATACATTGTTATCAGGCGTAAAAGCCCTTACCACGGCTTCCTTCGGAAGGGAAGTAAAGCTGATGATCCCGTGATGTAAATTTACGGTACGTAACAGAACCTCAAGCCTAATAAGCAGGTGTTTGAGCAAAATTAATAGGTCTTTCATGCCCAGTATAGAATGGGACGCTGAGAACCACAGTAATTGTTGATGTAAATGAAAGGAAATTCAATTTAATTTTTAAATGATAAACAAATAAGGCCAGCCATAAACATTAAGAGGTACTTAATAATAAATATATTAATAATAATAATAATCTACAATGTAACTATTTCTTTAAGTGGACAAATCACACGTTCAATATTTATTTTATAACATTAGGAGATATTCTCTGAGTTCTCTTTCTGTTCTACACAGGTTGTGTACCTATTTTTAAGAAAAAGTCGAGTGCGATATCATGCAATGGAGAACGAGTGCAATGGTTCAGAAAGTTTCGTCTATAGTGTGCATTTGAGAGGTAGTGGTTTCGATTCTCGTGGCCGGCTTACCTAATCCATCGATTTTTTTTTTTTTTTTTTTTTCCGGTAGCCAGGAAAATGATGTTTAGGTTTCCTTCATCCCCCGAATTTTCTGCCTCTCCATGTCATTTCTATTATTATTTCATTCATCCTGCATCTCCTTTCTTTCCGGGTTGAAGTGTGGTGCTCGGTGCGGCGTGGAAGGGAAAAAGGATGCTCAAGGTCATCATCTCCGTCTCTTGAATTCAGCGGCTTGCCGGGATGAGGGCCGCTGCTGGCGGAGATGGAAGTTATGAGAGATGGGTGCTCCGGTCTGCTTGTAGACTTGGAGGCTTCTGAAAGCGAAGGTACAATAACCTCACGATCAATGCTGATTCCTCCGTCCGTATCGTACGATATGGAGGATAATACATGTTACGTTCGAAAATCTAAGTAATTTATTTTGTATTTTAAGTTTTGGCTAAAATATGAGAAACAAGATTAGATTTATTCTTTTTTACTTTTACTTTCTCTATGTACATGGTACATAGTGTATAGAGAAGGTATGGCACTCCACCCAAAAATTTGACCGAGATTTCACCGGAAATATATGTTTTAGGGTCCCCTATATAAAAAAAAACATTTTCAGAAAAAGGTCCGAGTGTGTGTCCGTGTGTCTGTGAACACAAATCAAAAACTAAAAGTCGGTAAACTAACAAACTTGATATTTAAGTTTAATATCTTCCAGGGATGCGACACGAAGATTTTGAGGAAAACTTTCCCACTCCAAACTACCCTTTACATGGAACTTTTTTCGAAAATTTTGATTTCTCTAAAATAGCTCTAACGATTTTGATTAAAATATCGTACATTAAAATATTTACCTAACAAATAAAATGTATATCTTGAAATTTCTGGGAATAGTCTCTGAAGACTACTTTATTTTGGGGGACTTTTAAGGAATTTTTACATAACTGTTAAACCATAAGAGAAGGATAAAATGTACCACACAAAAAATGTAGAGCACGTTGAAACATACACTTTATGCTATATACATTTTTTTTCGTGAAGTTTATTGTTTTTGAGATATTCGTTTTTTATTTTAGCCTTAAAAACATATTTTTCTCATACAGGAATTTGTTAACTCCTGTCCATACAAACAAAGGAACTTCAATCACATAGCAACCAGCTTTTAATTATCACTTTAACTTATGGTACTTCCTTATTTCGCTTCTACTTACATCGTCTAGAACCATCAAAGCTTAAATATAGACACGTGCATATAATTATACAGTATTGTATTTTGTTGTTACAAAGTAACTTGTACGAAAGTCACTTGAAATATACTTCACACATCAAAACAGGGTTATTGATTGGCGCCCTTTCTCATTGCCAATTTAAACCATAATAGTGTAATATTTTAATGAACCTTCTGAAGCACGTGTTTAACGCCTCCTAAAAGTTCAAGCACTTTATTCATCAAGTTTTAGGAACCATAAAGTTTTAATGATTATTATACGGTTAGTGAGAACAATTTTTATACATTCCAAAAGAACGATTATGAAGAAAGTTATATAACACAATTTTTAGCGTTTTACTTAGTTATAAACAATAAAATAAAGCGCAATACAATTACATGAAGTAAAATAAATTCTCCCTGAATGGGAACAGCTGACAAAATATAGGGTCAGTTTTATCATCACAACTGGACAAATCCCTACATACATATTATAGAGAGTTTACTTCTAATGGGCAGGAATATGTTGGGGATGTTGATAATAAAACGATATTTCTTTGATTTATATTGTTAGTTTGCTTTGTAAGCTTATTCTTCCTACAGCCGGTTTCATAGTTTAGTCTTAAACGAAGCTTTATTAAGCTACGTACGCCGCTTATGCTGGGCTTACGTCTGGGTTTAAGCTTTATGAGATTTACAGTAGGGCAACCACGTTCGGCTTTACTAAGCTGAACAACTCTATAGAATGGCAACGCTTGTGAATCCCCATAGTATGTTTATTTATATTTTTGTTTTGTTTATTTTTTTGTTTTTAACGCCCGCTTTCACTACAAATGGCATCTCGGGCGAATAGTTTGTTTACGGCGACGGTATTATCTTAAAATAAGCTTTAGTAGATTATCCAGCAACATATAGTTAACATGAACGAAAATTCAGAGTCAAAACGTACTACAAAATTTACTGCCCAAGAAGGGGGCTTCTTCTGGAAATTCTGAATCAGTATGACCAAGTAATAGGGTGCAAATAATCAGACAAATTATTATGAAGTACGAAAAATCCAAGGGGGGGGGTTGCGATGTAAAGAGTGGATTGAATGCTGCAAAATAGTTTTGACAATTCTACATTTTATTTATTTTGAATTGCACAATAACAATTAGCACATTTCCACATGTATATTAACATAAATGTATAAGAAGTCTTGTTATTGAATTAAAAAGTAAAAGTTATAGATCCAACGACGATGAGCGTGGCAAAGTATACGTAAAGGAATGAAGTAGGTATTTTACAACTTAAAATTACAATTTTTAAAATCTACATTATTTTACTTTAACTTCTAAGTCATATCGCGACGGAACTGTACCGTAATGGGCAGTAGTCTTTCAGGACTCTCCTCGTGTCACACCATTTTTGCTTCCTGCTAAATAAGGGTGCCACAGTCTATCTGCTTTCACTTCCTTATTCAGATGGCACATACAGCCAGACATCATGGCCTCTAGTATAGCTGCCTCCATTATCCGTTGTCAGATGACAGTGTAGCCAACACTTCGAGGGCACATCCCTGCACACAAACACTATGCTCCACGAAAAGCAAATGGCCATTAGGACTCCATTCAGTTTAGCTACTTTAACTATCTGTAGATAATGGCAACGCAGCCGTTATTACCATCTATTTTGGGTTTTACTATCGTAAAATTAAGTTTTGTTTAACAGTCGGTTTTAAGTTTACTTGTACTATTAACGAATCATTGCCGACTGTTCACTTAATCTAAATCTCTCGTAGAATTCTAGGTCATTACATTCTAGACAGATTTCTAGGGTGCACATGGGTCAGTTTATCGCTTGAGCTAAGTATTATAAAATTCCAGTGTAGCTTAAGCATGGCCGAATGCTTTTTCACCTAGACAGCCCGGGTTCGATCCCAAGCGTCCGCATATGAGGTTTGTGGTGGACAAAGAGGCTCAGGAGCGGGTTTTCTCCGGTTTACCACGCCATCGTATTCCACCGGTGCTCCATTCATTTCATGTATCACTACAGTCATCGCCAGCGGTGCCACAAGTAGTAAAACGGGCGTTAAACGCTGCAAGTAAAAAAAAGTAAAAAAAAAAAAAAAAATTAAGCGGTGCCGATTTTAACAAAGTTTTCTTCTTAATAGGTTACAGTGGACGCTGACAGAGCTGTTGAGACGACCCTGGAGATAGACACTGAAAGAGAGGAAGAAATTCGCCGAATGAAGATCCAATGGGAAAAGGACGATCCGGGTAGACGCAGGAGGGCACACGCTCTTCGCGCTCAGTTTTTAGAGGAACGCAGCCAATTACAGGATATTCCATCGGAGACCCAACAACCTAGACGGGCTTCTGATGCCATGATAAAGGATATAATCGAAGAAATAGTAGACCCTGTTGGCAGAGTGGTCATTGATGAAGAATTCAGAGATGAACTTGTAACGTCCATTCATCAGTCCCTGGAGAAATTGGAACACTTTAGGAGGAGGATGAACAATAAATATGAGAGACTTCTCTGGAAGCAGGGTCACTGCAACCAGCTTGTAGACAAGAACCTATTAGAGAGCTTCTCACTTTCGGAGCAAATACTAACAACGGCGTACTCTCAGCGCAGCGCATATATTGCAGCGCAACAACAGGCTACACCAGAGAAGGTACATAAGAAAGGAAGAAGATGAACTGCAATACTTATTGCAAATAAATAAGTGTATATTACGATAACATTTACATTTAACACATTTGTGATGTTTATTTACGTCAAATTAACTGGTAATATATTTAACCAGGTTTCATGCCCGCATCATTGGTGTAGAAATATCGTCCTAAGCCAAGGTCCCAATTTTAATATTTTTCGGGATCCTCGAAAGTATCCTCAGAGATAAAATGTGACCCAACATTATTTGAGGATCATTTTGTCCATTCAATGTTCATCTGTGTTACATTTTCAAAATATGGATACTGAAAATATTAATTTTTGTTCAGAAACCATTCTGTATTTTTCATGATTTTTCCTGTCTTAAGCAAGATATAACTATATTGTTTTATTATTTAATTTGTAAATATAAAAGCACTTTTGCTTCTAACAAATGATGTTCTGCTTCAAAGGAAGAACTATGACACAGAAGTAACTATATACAATGCATTCTTTTCAGACTTTGAAAGAAAGAAAAAACGGAAAAAAAAAGCATTATAGGATAAGCAGTTACAAATGTTGTAGTATACCGACGAAGATAATAAATTATTTAAACTTTTAAATAAAACATTTGTTATAAGTTTGTTATGTGAGCAGTTTGAGTGAGAATTTGGAATAAAAATTAGCATTCTCAACTGTAATCTACCCCTACAACAGCATAGGAACCAGCTTTATCTGCAAGTAGGAATTTCGGTACAACTGATGAAATTACAGTGAGAATTTTGAATAAAAATACAAATAAATATTCTCAACTGTAATCTACCCCTATAAGAGCAAGTCGGAACCAGCTTCGGCTGCGTTGGAATTTCGGTGCAGCTGATGAAATTACAGTTTATTAGCAGTTGCATAGAAATTAATTTCTCTAAAATCTATCTACAGTAGGTCAGAAATTATTGCATTTCGCCCATAAATTAGTAATTGAGATTTTACAGGAAAACATATTTTGACCCTCGATTATTGAAAAAAAAAATGTCAAAACATCCAAGTATTCGGCAGATAGACAGACAGAGATATAAAAATCTGATGTGATCCATTCACATGACTTTCTCTACATCTCTGCAACAAATTATTATTGAAGCTAATGCTTCTATTTGCTTCATGCCAATCGAGAAAAAATTAGCAGAATTAATAGTCTTATTACATGCTTCCCTGTAAGTAGAAGTGAAATAAGGGAGTACCATAGGTTAAGTGATACTCAAAAGCTGGTTGCTATATGACTGAAGTTCATTTGTTTGTACAGACAGAAGTTGACAAATTCCTGTATGAGAAAAGCATAAGTTTTTTAAAAGCGGAAACTAATAACAAGGAATATCTTAAAAGCGATCAACTTCATGAAAAAAAATGTATATCACATAAATTGTATGCTTTAATGTGCTCTATATTTTCTGTGTAGTAAGCTTCTGTGCATCTCTTACGGTTTAGCAGTTATGCAAAATTCGGCAAAATTCATCCAGAATAAAGAGTTCTTCAGAAGCTATTCCCAGTAAACCCAAGATATACATTTTATTCGGGGTGCAAATAGCTTTAATATACGTACTTTTAATCAAAATCGTTAGAGTCATTTTTAAAAACATGAAAATGTTCGAAGATTTTTCTATGTAAAGGGTAGTTTGTGGTGGGGGGAATTTTCTTGAAAATCTTCGGGTCGCATCCTTGGAAGATACTTTACCTAAATACCAAATTTGGTAATTAACGGTCTTTTCGTTATTGAGCTATGTTGTCCACAGACAAACAGACAGATACACACACACACACAGACACAGACGGGCCTTTCTGGATTCAGGAAGCCTAAAACATATATTTCCGGTGAAATCTCGGTATGGAATTTTGGGTGGAATACAGTACTTCCTCTATACACTATGTACATAGTGCGTGTAGAGAAAGTAAAAGGACAGACAAATAGGTAAATAGAGGGAGAGAGAGAGAAAAAGGTATAATAGCACCAAAATGTTGGGAAGATACAAGTTCGTAACTTCCAAAATTGTGCCATGAATATTTAAAACAAACACAGCCTCCCCTAAAAATATTTCATGCAACGTATTTCATTATTTGTGATTTTCTTAAAAATACTCGAACATTTTGGCTATAAGCATTTTTTTTTTTTGGTAGTGTTTAACGTCTGCTTTAACTATTTATGGCACCGCAGGCGGTATTATAAGCATTTAAATATTTGCACGAATACTACTAATGTGCGTGCTGTATTTGCTCATTTTAGTGTTTAAAAAAGTGTGATATGTTACACTCACAGGACTTTCTCTACACCTCTGTATCAACTTATTGTTAAAATGCTTCCACTTCATGCAACTCCAGAAAAACATAAACAAGAATGTTCTTATTGTTTGCTTTCTCTTAAGTAGACGGGAACTTAAGGAATACACTAGGCTAAAATCTTTTAAAAACTGGTTCCTGAGACTGGAATTCTTTTCTTTACATGGCCAGAATTTGAGAAGTTCCCGTAAGAAAAAAGTTTGGTATTTTAAAACTGAAACGAATAACAAGGAATATCTCTAAATTGGTCAACTCTAGGAAAAAATGCATATGGCATAAATTGTGTGTTTTAACGATATCTACATTTTTAATTTCTCTAGCCCTATGTACAATGTACTAGTGGATAGAGAAGAAATTGTATTCCACTCAAAATCTCGATCTTTTTTAAGAAAAGTTTGCTTACGGCACAGCTAGAGAAAGTCGTGTGAATGGAGCACATGAGATTATTTTGTTTTCTTTACACCTACTATGTTAAGTGCATAGTAGGTAAGGAAGTTATTTTATTCCATCCAAAACTTCGATGTCGAGATTTCAACGTAAATACACGTTTTTCGGTCTCTTGAATCCCAAAAATAATTTTTAGAAAAAGGCAGATGTGTGTATGTGTGTGTTTCTGTGTATGTCTGTGTCCGTGTGTCTGTGAACACGTTAACGCAAAAACAAACATTAGGTAAATTACCTGAAATGATATTTAACTTAAGTATCCTTCAAGGATGTGACACGAAGACTTTGAGAAGTATTGCTCCTCTCCAAACTACTCTTTATATGGGAAAAGATACATTACTGTAAAAAATGTAGGTCTTAAACTCACAATTTATGTATATACATTTGTTTGAGGGTTTATAATGCATATAATTAACTACTTTCTATAATAGTTTTATATTATAAAGATATTTATAAATATGTATATTATATATTTATATAATAATTGTATTATATAATAATATTCCTTGTTATTGGTTTAAAAATTGCTAATACTTAGACTTTTCCCAACTGGGAAGTGGTAATTTACTTTTTTTCATCTTAGTGATGCAAAGAGAAGGGAATTTTAATTACATCACTTAGGGACCAGCCTTTAAAAGATTTGTATCGCATTATCTAGTGTATTCCCTTGTTTTCTTTCTACTTAGAAGGAACTAAATTTAAAACTTTTCTGCTAATATTTATTTCATTAGCACGAAGTGGAGAGAGGCAAAAGCTTTTGTGAGAATAGTTTATTGAGAATAGGTACAGAAAATTATGTGAATATAATGATCACATCAGTTGCAAACGTTTTTTTCAATTAATATATGAAGTATATAGCAGAGTGAGTGGAGAGGGATATGTAAACGCAACTTATTTTATGTTTTATTCTACATTATACAGATATTATTAAATACAGAAAATAAGTGGAATGTGTAAGTATGTAGGTTATATCCTTCATTACCCTTTAATATTAGCAAATGCCTTGATGTTTTACTTTCCGAGAGCTGAATTGAAAGGAATTAGAAAAGTAGATTACACTACAATATTTTCATAATAGATTTATTATTTGTGTATTGTAGAGAACTAATGTACGACATGAGATGAAATAAACTAGAACAGTGTTCTGTGACTCGCATTTAATATTGTTGTGAAGCAAAGGCAGCAACTTTGCTCCATGTTCCTGCAAATCCCTACCTCCTGCCTGATCAACTGGGCTGAAAGCAAAAACAGATAATTCTTTCAGTGGTCTTTGAAATACGTAAATCATCTTTCATAGGTTTATACCTCTATTGTAAGTACACGATTGCTAGAACAATTGCTCTATTATATACCTTGTATTTATATTTGAATTTCAGACATGAACATATAGATGTATATATATATACAAAGGATTTCACGTTTATAACAGTGAAAATGAATAGACAACCTGGAAATTATTATTGGTATGTAACACAATTCAAATGAAATTCCCTTCTGCTTGGTAATTGTATTTGTCACTTGTATGAGTTGCGTAATGGCGCTGTAAATTGAACTTTACAAGCACAGAATTTTGTCGCAAATTTAACACTTATTTCATCAGTTTCTATAAATGAGAACGCTTCCTCTTAGGCAGGTATAAACATAGGAGTCGAAGGCTTGCGTGTTGGATTATCTATTTCCGAAACAATTAACTGATAAACGACACATTCTACAAGGATAATCTTGCTGTCATATGTTCATCACTACTTGCAAAGAGCAAGCCTGTTTTCTGCGGCAGGTAGGTGATGTCTGTCTTAGTATAATCCCAAATGTGCCAATTTAGATATTGGCAAAAATGCCTCAATAAAAGCAGCTACAAAAAATTTAGTTCCGTATTTTGTGTTCTTTTCACTTTAAAATAAATATGATGTATTACACACTCACATGACTTTCTCTAGCTGCTCTAAAACCAAACTTCTTACAAAAGATGTTTCTGTTTTCTATACCATGCTAGTCGAGATAAATATTAGCAGAATGTTCCTATTACTTACTTATAAGTAGAAGGGAACTAAAAGTGTACGCTATACTAAAGTGATAGTCAAATGTTTTAAATTATCGTTTTGCGATTGTCATTGCAAATCGCTTCTTTGCTTGGCCAGGAGTAGAACAAAAGAAAAACGGACACTTCCTGTCTGAGAAAAGTTTAAGTACTTTGCAATTGAAACCAATAACAAGGAATATCTCGGAAACGGTTACCTCCACAACAAAAACGTAAAGCGCATAAATTGTGTTTTGACGAGACCTATATTTTTTGTGTAGTGCGTTTTTATCTATGTCTTTCGGTTTAGCAGTTAAGCAAAATTCGCCCAAATTCATTCAGAATAAAGAGGTCTTCAGAGGCTGTTCCCAAAAAATTTAACATATAAATTTGATTTAGGATGTAAATATCCTTAATATAAGGGAGTTTTATCAAAATCGATAGAGCCATTTTTGAGAAATTCAAACTTTTTGAAAATTTTTCCATGTAAAGGGTAGTTTGTAGTGGGGGGATTTTCTTGAAAATCTTCGTGTCGCTTCTTTAGAAGATACCAAACCTAAATACTAAGAATGGTATTTAACGGTCTTTTTGTTTTTGAGCTATACTGTCCACAACACACACGGGTCTTTTTCTATATTATTTTTTCGGATTCAGGGGACCCGAAAATATAATTTCCGGTGAAATCTCGACGTCGAATTTTTGGGTGGAATACAATCCCTTCTGTATCCCTATGTACATTGTACATACGGGGCTAGAGAAAGTAATAAATGTAGTATGGGACACCATGATTTTGAATATCATTTTAACAATACATACTTTGATTTACAACATTTTTGAAACTATTGAATTAAGCTACGAAATTACGCAAAGGTATTTATGATATATCTACATTTTTGTGAAATTTCAGCCTTTTATGTTAATGAAATATTGAAACATGTTATGATACACACAAACTATTTGATATGATTTCCTTCGTCACGATTACAACTTGCTTCTGTAATAGCAGGTAAACATCAACACCGCCGAGCCAATTAGCGGCAAGATAATGTTGGCAATACGTGAATACGAGGATACGGTCTATTACCATAATACTAGCTAGGGTCTGATGAGCACAAACACAGTGCTACATAATTAGGCAGCTTAATAGCACCGCTACGTAATTCAGTTTGTTAACCTGATTTGTCGTTCGTCTTGCATTGATGTGACATAGATTTACGTTTCTTAATTCACTAACGGAATTATATCTCAATAAGGATGAAGATCAGCTTTGGCCTTATGCTTCGATGGTTTATAGATACTCACCGAATGCATTTTTACGCATGTACAATGCATATTATAGGTACAGAAGGGATTGTATTCCACTCGAAAGCTCGATACCGATATTTCACCAGAAATACGTGTTTTTAGGACCATTGAGTAAAAATTCTGATGTGTACCATTCACATGACTTTCTCTACATCTCTGCAACAAATTATTGTTAGAAAGCTTATGCTCCTATTTACTTCATGCTAATCGAGAAAAAAATCAGCAGAAATAGTCTTATTACTTGCTTCCTTTTAAGTAGAAGCGAAATAAGGAAGTGCCATAGGTTACAGTGATAGTCAATAGCTGGGTGCTATGTGACTGAAGTTCCTTTGTTTTTATGGACAGGAATTGTTAAATTCCGTTATGAGAAAAGTATAAGTTTTTAAAGTTGAAACCAAAAACAAGGAGTATATCAAAAACGACTAACTCCACAATATATAACAAATTGTGTGTTTTAATGTGCTCTACATTTTTTGTGTTGTAAGTTTTTATCCATCTCTTACGGTTTAGCAGTTATGCAAAATTCCATAAAATTTATCCAGAATAAAGTAGCCTTCCGAGGCTATTCCAGAAAATTCAAGATATACATTTCATTTGTCAGGTTAATATCTTTAATATACGAAATTTTAATCAAAATAGTTACAGCCATTTTTGAGAAAATCAACATTTTCAAAAAAAAAGTTCCATGTAAAGGGTAGTTTGGGGCGGGGGGATTTTTCTCAAAATCTTCATGTCGCATCCCAGGAAGATACTAAACTTAAATACCAACTTTGGTATTTTACTAACTTTTCGTTTTTGAGCTATCGTATTCACAGACACAGAGACGGACATTCACACACGGACCTTTTCCTGAAAATGCTCTTTTTGGATACAGGGGATCCTAAACATATATTTCCGGATAAATCTCAGTATCGAATTTTTGGGTGGAGTACACGTTCACTTTCTAGTAGGTACGTACAATGTAATTAGTAGTTAGAAAATATATTGTACCAGAAGGCCCAACATTTATTTCACATTTGCTGATCACCTTTCGTGCAATTAAAGAGTTACATCATTTAACGGAGCATTTGGAAGCAAACCCGGTAAGAGGCGCTGGAGCAAATATTTCGAGCGATCTTCTTTGTACACCTCTTTGCATATCAGTGAGGGAGTCACGTTCATTGAGAGGCAGACTTACACAGTCTGTATGATATACAAGAGACCGAAAAGTTGCTAAATACTTCCACTTCAATTACAAATCCTTTATTTTGTAGAAAATGAATTCACCTACCATCACAAACCACAAGCTAGTTTTGTAATTATGTATAAAATATTCTTATTTAACATTGAAGACTAGATCTACTTTGCTAAATAAAAGCATAAGTTAACAAAAGCCATGCATGAGAGCACGCACTGTTTCAATTATTTTTAGTTAAATTCAATAACAAAAACAATAACAACAGCTAGAATAATAATAGTACTATGATACAATAATAAAGCGAAACAGTACTTGCTGTCTGTTGTTTTTCCAGATTTTTCGTTAAGACGCTTTCATATTTCGAGTTTTCTCTGCTACGTAAGTAATAATACAAAGAAACGCTACGTGCTTTCGAGATTGCTTATTATGGATTTCGTTACGGTGCCTTAATATATGTATTTACCCTATCGATAAATAAGAACAGCGTATACAAATTACAAAACTAGCTATAGGTGGATACTGGTAGGTGAATCTGCTCTCTAAAAATCTGATGTGTTACACTCACATGGCTTTCTTTAGCTACTCTGCAAACGAACTTCTTACAAAAGATAACTCTTCTTCCAACACCATGCTAATCGAGATAAACATTAGCAGAATTTTATTACTTAGCTCCTTATAAGTGGACTGGAAGTAATGGAATGCACGAGGCCAAAGTGATAGTCAAATGTTTTAAAAGCTGTCCATACGCGATTGTCATTGCAAATCGCTTCTTTGCTTGACCAGGAGTAGAACAAAAGAAACACATACACTTCCGTCTGAGAAAAGTAGAAGTACCTCACAATTGAAACTAATAATAAGGAATACCTCGAAAACGGCAAGCTCCAAAAAAAAACAATGTATATGACATAACTTGTGTACATTTTTTGTATAGTAAGTTTTTGTCTATCTCTTACTAGTTATGCCAAATTAAGCAAAATTCATTAAGAATAAACAGGTCTTTAGAATCTATTCCCAGAAAATGCAATATAACAATTTCTAAGATATTCCTCGTTATTGTTTTCAATTTTGCAATACTCAAACTTTTCTCGATGAGAAGTATTATTCGGTTTTTTTTTCTGCTTGTCAAGCAAAGAACGCCATTTCCAAACGATCATATAGCGCTCTGTTTTTAAAAGCTGTGACTATCACTTTAGCTTATTGTATAACCTTATTCTTCTTGTACAAAGAAATGATAAGTAAAAAGAGTATTTCTGCTAAGGTTTATCTTGAAAATTGTGCAGTATATAGTAGCATACATAAGCATTTAAAAATACTCTGTTGAACATCAGTAGAAAGTTAGGTTAATGTAGCACATAGGATTTTAAATAATGTTTAATGCCCATTCTTACTATAAATGACAACAAAGATACTGCTTTTTATTTTTATTTTGTTATTATTTTTATTTATTTATTTTACTTTTCGCTGTTATTTCTATTGACATTTTAACTTGTATCTGAAACATGCATGTACGGGTAAGACCCACACATTAAATGTTTGGGCAATAACGTAAATTATTTGATACTAATAAATATAACTTATCTATCTACTTTTATTCGACATAGTGTATTAGATGGACGTTGATTTTTGTTCGGATTGGATAACAACACATTTTACAGCGGAATATAAATTTTTATTAAGAGGGATAAAACGACTTCGAAAAAGACATAGAAAGAGAAAAAGGATTAGGCTAATGAATGAATGACACTTACTGAAAGTAATTCAGAGCGCTTCACATGAGAAATTATGGCTAACAGGTACAACATTTCAAATACAGTACATGCAGTAATTTCATTACAGCCATATTACGCGAACCCAAATCCAATTATACTGCTATACGAGATATGAAAGGAACGGCATCAGAAGTAATATGAGATTCTTTGAGCACAAATACAATTATTGGAAAATCTGTTTCTGAACATTCTGTGCAAATAGGATTATGGGTTAAAATGTTCTAAAAGAGATTTATGCTAAAAGAGGGAGTGTGCATGTGTATATAGAAGCGGAAAGCACTCTGGGAATGGTAGCTTACTCCGCCAAAGCTGGATTAAGCTATTAGCACTTTGTTTACAAGTGCTTATTCATAAAAATATGAAACTTCTCATTAAATTATATCTGGCTAACTAAATATTCCTGACACTTTCTACTTCCCAAGTGTCTATCAAGGGGAAATGTAAAGAAAAGTTCAACTTTATTTTTGCTCTCAACCTCTGTTGCTTCTGTGTCTGTCAGATCCGGATAACTCAAATTGTTGGCGATTTGTTATGAAGTATGAATACTTTGTGATTCTCAGAGAATATCCCATACATTTTTATGACAATTGTAGAAACAGACTGAAAAATTCAATGCTGTAGCTGGGATTTAAATTACGTCTTCATTCAGTTGCTACCCTGCCAACGTAGACCAAGCAATAAGGACAGCTATTTAGTGCTTTTCATTCAATAAGGTGTTGTTGAAACAGTATTTCGTGTACTAAGAACTCTAACTTATACTTATCAGGTCGAGAATGCATATTGGGAATACGAGGCCTGAAGGGCCGAGTTTTATCAAGCATTCGAAATCTGATAAGTAACTTACAGTTCGTGTAATTACATTTTGAAATGCTTGAAACAATTGTAAAAAACAATAACAAATCAAAATTGCTTTTCAATATTTTATTGGATATTAAGAAAACATGAATTCTCGATGTGAACAAATGAAAGGATTCACCTAAATTATATGGATAAAGCCTTCTTATACACTCTTTTGTTAATGAATTTTGCAATAGATCTTTGCTTGAAGTAACACATGTCTTGAGTGTTACGTCATTTTCTAATTGTACTGTGAGTATTAATGACTTCTCAAACTCTTACTGTTAAGTACTTACAGTGCTTCTTGGCATAACAATTAAGAGTGTGTTCAGAACGATTATCTTACATATCAACTATTTCAAAAAAGAGATGTTTATAAAATGCGTTCAGTAAATAGTGTTATATTTAACCCAGCCCAGACCGATGATAAAAGTGCCCTTAAAGGCAAGAATCTCATAGCTAACATATTTTCTGGCAGTAAAAAGTCTCCTCCGGGATGAAATTCTGGCACACCGGCGGTGCTGATATGGTTCTGGTAATTGAAAGCGTCGCTGCCAAACAAATAATTAATGTTTTTTTACGTTAAGACAGTATAAGAGCAAGTTATTGCAGTCATGTCAGAAGTGAACGTCCTCATATTACAATAACTCATATCCTACGTATTTGTGAAGTTTAAAGAGTTTGTTTCCCCCACAAAAATGTGATATCATGTATACCGCTTGTTTTATTCTATATAAACATCTATTATTCATGGCTTCATACATACTAATGAGATGGAATGTGTGGGATTTTATATCAATGGGGCACATTTTGTGATTGTAGCAGCTGGCCACCGAACACCCGACTCCACCAACACTCAATTTAAACCCAAATTATCCCTTGCATGGGTCTCTTGAACACACATGCTGTTATTTATTTGTTATCATTTTAAAGTTATAAAATGCTGTCATTGATATATTTTTATTATCAAATGGTGAGAATTTGCGATGGAACGTTACTGAAGTCACGTAGTTTGAATGAACAAGAAAACAGAAAGAAACATTCTCACCAAAAGAAAGCAAACATAAACATATATAGTTTATTTTACAGCTGCTAGACTCTCAGAAGAGGACATAAAACACGAGGGATTTGCTCGCACGTTAGCTCGAGGCTGAGAGATCGCAATAAATTAAAGCTTTTTGACAAATAACCTCATGTTGTTGTGTATCCTCCATGGAGGGCTCATAGTCCTGCAAGACCCAGGCGAGACTTAAACCTGGACATTAGATGTCTCGTAACAGATTTGGAATCTGTAAATATGATGAATAATCACAGAGATGATAAGAGCCTTACTTATATTAAAATCAGCAGATTTAATTTTGATTATTTTTATTATAGTAGAGGTTGCATTTTTTACTTTATTAGAGCGGATAGCTTTGGGTTAAATCCTTTTCGTAAGGTTAAAATATGTTTAATACATTTGGGATCATCTAAAGCATATGCAGAAACTCCTGAAGATAATAATTATTGTCCAATAAATGTTTAGAGTGGCCTTAATTCTATTAATATACTAATGCATCAAGACTTTAAGTTAAAGAAACTAATAAACTCAAAGTTGTAAATAAATCATTTTCTTTGGATCTAAGTTCATTGACTACGCCCTATGACCGTAATCGCTGCACTGTAAGGACATCTTGCTTCGTAAGTAGGATTGTTGCCGTGCATTGTTACACCTGCGTTACTGGACACGTCTGCCGTTTGCAAGCTCTGTTGAATTGTTAGTGGACACGTGTGCTGTCGGCAAGTTTTTTGACATCGAAGACGCGCATTATTACATCTGCTTGAGTTTGTGACACCTGCGGTGGTTTGCACGTGCAACTGCTTCTGGAGGTTTCCTGCCATGTCATCGACAGGTATAAAAAGGAGAGAACGAGCTTGGCAGAGAATTCAATTCAGTTTCAATTGTAAATGCCTAGCGTGCAACAGTTGAGTTAGTTTTCGACGGGAAATTTGGAGCGTGCAAGCAGCTGCTGCAGCGAACGCCAAAGGAAGCCATAAAGTAGAATTGTTGCGGAAGCATCCAACAGACATTTACTTGTGAACAGATTTTCATTTATAATGAGTGGAAGAAGTAATAATACGTATTTGTTACATGATTTAATTACTACAGCATTAGAATTGCATTTTATAGTTATTACCTTTTCTTCTTTACTTTTACCTCTAAATTTTAATAACGACCTAGGCCACGGGTTTTAATTGTTTATTTTATTCAATAAGGTGTTAACTTGCTTGAAAAGAGATGTTTACAAAATGTACTCAGGAAATAGTGTTATATTTAAACAATGAAACTCTCTTGTTAACCCGCCCCAAACCAATTTTTAAGTGTACTTAAAAGCACAGCCCCATGTCTGTAATTTACTGGCAGTAAAAAAACTCTTGCGGGATGTAATTCTGGCACACCGGTGGCGCTGATAAGATTATGGCAATTGAAAGCGTTATTATCAAAAACAAATCAACTAATCCTCATGCTAAGACACTAAAAAGTTTGTCACTGATTCCAGAATTGTCGTCGTATTAGATTAAGGGACACAAGGAATGACATTTCAGAATTATATGAGTATTATTGTATAGATCTTTCTGAAAATGCCATCATATTTGCACTTTGCTTTTGCTAGAATGAATAAAAAATATCGTTCCATTTGGATTAACACTTTGCAAAATGTAAATTATTTTAAAATGTTTTTATATAAACATAGTCGAAATGTTTCCTACGATTCAGAATTTAAGAAAATTGTTTGGGATTTTTTTAATTGTAGCTTTAAATCGCACACAAAACTGTACACGTTGATATTTCAAAACACGAATTAAATGTTTTTTATTCTATCCTATAGACTTTATGTATACATTTCACGTATCCTAGGAAACCACAAAAATGAGTCTTTATTTCATTGCAAAGTATTTTAAACTCCTTTGGCAGCTTCCCATTCTTTAAATAATCATAATTCCTTGTCATATAAGTCCTTTGACTTGCCGGGGAACGAACTAACTACAGCTTTTTTTTAGCATTAATCTAAAATGTCTTTAAGAATATCCATTTTCATTCATTTATTGATTTATTTGGTGTAGTTTAAACAACTAGGGTTGAAACTGATTATTCGGGGGGATTACCCAGTAACGAACAAAGCACTACCTACGTCACAACTAAAATTCAATTCCTCGTAATGACGACTATAATATTAATATTAATAAATATAAACATATTTCAGTTAATATTAGGATAAAACGTTGTATATTATACCTGGCTTATTAGACTATTATAAAATAAATAGCTATTATTGCTTCATGTGTATAGCTCCCTTTAACTTCTATAGTCATATCGGGGACTTTGGCGTGTGAAACATCTCATATATCCACTGTAGGCTATTGCCATTAGGTTAACATTTTATATCGTTATACATATATTCGCTCACATGTGCTTACCTCGAGACTGTGTGGAATAAGGGATATTTCTGGTAAAAGAAAAATTCCTCACCCCAGCCGGAAATAGAACTCAGAATCTCCGGGTGAGAAGTCAGCTCGCTGACCACTCAAACACGGAGGCATCGTAAACTAAATTATTTGTTAACGGCACTGTCAACTACCAGGATCATAACTACGCTACCGGTGTACAGGAGTTGTTTTACATGACAGCAAGTCTACTGATATGAGGCTGTCGCTCTTAAGCACACTTAAAAACTGGGCTTGGTTTGAATCCACGACCTTGAGATCAGAAGACCAGCGTCCTAACCGGACGATATTTCAAAAACTTAGACGTATAAACTATAATATTTTAACAAGTTAGAAATGTTCATCTTTGTCCATAAACATATTTTTTGAAAAATTATTTTGGTGTTAGAATAACTTTATTGCCTAATATTACAGTGAGCACTTCTACACCTTCTGGGAAATGAAGGTTGGAGAATGTGTCTTGAGCAAAACGTAATTTTATGCAATAGTGTGCTAGGAAGCAGATGCGCTGTATAATATTTAAATAGCGTAGAACATGAGGCAAGAAGAAACCGCTGAAAGCTGATTTCCTATGGGTTCCAACAACCATTTGCTATTAAAAAAGGCGCTTTCAACTTTATGACCGTTTGTAGTTAAATTCCCAGTGTCTCATAAAAATTTTATAAAGAAATAATGGGGCAGTAGAGAAGTAATTGCGATAAATAATTTCATGTATTAAAATCATGAAAGGCATTACTTGCAAAAAATTGATAACTAGGTAAGCAATTAGTTCGAAGTGATAGTAACGAAAATAATTAAATTCCTACAAATTTGAGACATTGCGGTTCAAATCGAGGCTATAACATATCATTTTTTGCTCTGTCTTTACCTTTCCATCTCTTTTCTTACACACTATTGCAAGGAAGAAACAATTAACTGCTAATTACATTCTTCGGCATTCTAGAGGAAGGGTGAAGAATTATTTACATATACGTTAAACTGTACATATAACAGCTACAACTCTTACATTTGCAAGAGCTTTCATCAGTGGAATGTAGACGAAAGTTAAAGTTATTGCCGTAACCGAACGGAATAACCGAACCGATATTAAGTAAACAGTAGAGAAAATGAAAATACAAGTTTTAATTTTAATGTTAACTTTCGTCAGGTGGCGATAAAGTACCAACATAAACAGTTACGTTCTACTATGGGCTACAATGTTTGCACGTGAGTATACGTGTGACTGATACATAACTAGTTTACTTGCAACGAATTAGCATTAATCAACACTGGAATTATGCAGTATCGTTAGTGATGAAATGTTTTGAACGAGAAACAGAAGTGATAAATTTAAGCAATTATCACGTATGAGCTTCTGGGATTCTGTATTATGTGTTATTTTGAAACAGTGTAAGGCATGTTCTTGTCTATAATATTATTTAAAGTGTCAAAAATGTGCAATAATATATAGTTGTTCAACTGTGTATTGTTTTGATTTGTCCAGAATAACAAATAACAAGACAAAGAAAAAAAAAAAAATTATGTGCTCCTTTCACATAGCTTTCTGTACCAATTATAGTACAGCAAGCAATCTTATAAAACCATATTTTTCTACTTAATGGTAATCGAGATAAACAAGGGCAGAAATGGTCTTACTATATAGTTGATTGTAAGTAGAAAGGATATAAGGGAATACATTAGGCTAAACCCAAAGTCAAATCGTCTAAATCTTGATCGATATATGATTGAAATTCGGTTTTCTTAACATGACCAGCTGTAAAACAAAAGAGAAATGAACTTTAACTTCCATTTTCAGAAAACTTTAAGTATTTTAAAACTGAAACGCATTTCAAGGCTTATCTTGGAAACAGTAAAGCTCACGATAAATGTATTTTATATAAATTATATGTTTTTACAAGATCCATTTATTTTGACAGCTGTTCGCAGACACACACGCGGACCTTTTTCTAAAATGTTTTTCTTTTTCTAGCCCATATGCACAATGTGCATAGAGGATAGAGAAGGTATTGTATTCCTCCCTAAAATTCGATGTAAAGATTTCACCAGAAATGTATGATTTGACGTCCCATGAATGAGATAAAAGCATTTTTAGAAAAAGGTTTTTGTGCGTGTATCTGTGTTCAAAAACGAAAGGTCCGTTAAATACCAAACGAGGTACTTAAGTTAAATATCTTCCAAGGATGTGACCCAAAGAATTTCAAAATAATCCCACTCCCCCAACTACCCTTTACATGGAAACATTTTCGAAAATGTTGGTTTTCTCAAAAATGGCACTAAGATTTTGATTAATATTATGTCACATTCACTTTTCCTGAAATATTACTTACTTGTTATTGGTTTCAGCTCTAAAATACTTATATTTTTATAAAAACGAGACCATACAAAGGGAACCGAACCTCAATTTATTTCACATAGCGACGAGCTTTTAAAGGAGTTGACTATCGCTTTAGGCTAACATATTCATTTTCCTTAAGACCAATTATTCTATCATTTATCTTGATTAGCATATGTAGATAAAATAATATTTTGTAAAACTAGTAGGTATATATGTAATAGCTAGAGAAAGTTATGTAAATGGAACACATTTGATTATTTTGAACTCCGGGTACCTAAAACATGTATTTTCGGTGAAATCTTGGTATAGAATTTTTGGGTGGAATACAAAACTTTCTCTACCTATTATATGCATTGGTATACAGGGGAGAGAGAGAGAGAGAGAGAGAGAGAGAGAGAGAGAAGAGGTGTCAGTCAAATATTCAATGCCATAGCCGGAATTTGGACCATGAATCTCTTGGTCTCCGTACAGTTGCTCTAACGAATGTCGGCGCGACACTAACTTCTCCAGCTGACTCAGTTTTTCCCGGTAAAACACAAGAATATCTCAAATTAATTTTAGATGACTTGCCTTAATGCCGACTTACTAACTCCATAAGTACTCAAGTCACGGACTATATAACTACTAGATCAATCAATGTCCATTAATTGTTTCTTCCGGGCCAGCTGGAGTGGTGAAGTCGGCTGAAAAATTCAACGCTATACCCGCAATTCAAACCAGAGATCTGCTGGTCTCCGTAAAGCGTCTCTAACCATTGAGCTAGCATGACAACATGCCGGTACTGTATGTCCTACATGCGATAAGAGTGAGAAAAAGAATTAATTCACATCAATTGGCCCAATAGTTGGTTAAGCAATAAGCCCGGGACTTAAGTATTTACAAAGTGTGTAAAGGTATACATCTCCATATGATTTACGAGAATTAAATCAGTTGGATAACGTTGCAATGACAGCATGTTGTCATGGTAGCTTAGTGGTTAGATCAACCCGGCGGAGATCAGGAGATCCGTGATTGAAATCCCGGCTATAGCATTGGATTTTTCGGTCTGACCTTAACTCCCCAATATCTATTCCGATATAAATGTATATGACTGCATAATTGGGGTAAATCAAAATTAAACCAAGCTATCATCAGCATTTCAGTTTTGTAGAACAACCGTAGGAGTAACAAGGCTTGTGTTTGACCTATGTGGAGATTCCGTGAGTTTGATTCTGTTAAGGCTTATTTTTCACACCATTAAGTTGCTTATTTGTAGCTTTAAAACCAGCCTTCTCCGAATTCATTTGTTTTTCACTCTGTGGAATGAACACAAACTCACTCAGTTGGGTGAACATTTTTTCTATTTATCCACAGATTTCTCTCCTCCTATTAAGCTTTTCTGATTTGTCTCCGAGCTTGCACACAATGGATAACGATAGCTGAAGGCAAGTTTAAACATTAACAACAATAGAAATAAAAATATCCTGGTCTCAGGTAAAGTATAACATATCTTAATAAAATATGATTTTTCTCAATGTACTGCTTTTATATTTTTGTTGTTTACTTTTTATACCACGTACATAATGGATAGAGAGGATTTTGCTTTGTTCTCATTCTATAACGATGTTTTATTGGAAAGACAGGTTTTGAGACCTCTGAAACAGAAAAGTATTTATAGAAAAGCTTTCTGCGTACTCGTATCGTGTCTACAGAAAGCAGAACTGAAAAACGATAAGTTAGATAAAAGGCAAACTTAGTATTTAAGTTCAGAAGAACTGAAAAACAAAAGTCGGTTAGATACTTCCAAGATGCCGACACGAAACTCCTTGGAACAAAATTTCAAAATTTTCCAAAGCTTTAATTTTCTCAAAAATGATTAACAATTTTGATTAAAATGCTTGGTGTTAAAGATATTTTTATAGAAAATAAAACACATATCTTGAATTTTCTGAAAATAGCTCATAGTTCTCCTCATTCTGAATAACTTATATAATTGATAAAATTTAAGAGATAGACAAACTCCAACTACAAAAAATAAATCTTATTAAGCATTGCGCAAACTTATGTCAAATACGCTCGTTTGTTAGTTAATCATTAGAAAATATCTCTTGTTATTTGTTATTTGTTTCAATATACTTATATATTCTCAAGTAGGAGGTAGTTATTCAGCTTTAATTTTTATAGTAGATAGGAAAAACATTGCATTAGCCAAAAATTATATACGGAAATTTTACCGGAAATACGCGTTTTGAGATCCCTGAGACCAAAAATCTAAAAGTCTAAAAATCTGCGCGAATCCGTATATCTGTAAGCAGCATAACTCAAAAACACAAAAAGTCGGTTGAATAACCAAAGGATATGGTTACGAAGGTTCACCAAAAATATCCTCCCTTCCTACTCCATACACTATAGATTTTCCATAATTTTCATTTTGCTGTTTACAATTATGATTAAAACAAATAAATAAACAAACAAAAGTAATAAATAAAAAACGTATTTACATAACAACATTTGTATCTTGAAGTGTCAGAGAATAACCTGTAAAGATGTGACATTCCAAAATTAATGCCTGAAATTGCTCTATAGCTTTTTTAAATGTTTTGTTTTGATAAGTATTTTTTTTAAATCTATTTTGATTTACTTCCTTTTAAGAGCTGCTCATATCGCGACGGTTCTGTACAGTAGAGCACCTCGTTGATAGTGTGTGAAAGGTCTCATTCCGTAGCTCTCCCCAGGCAGGTGGTTTCAGAATGGCGTCCAAGCTTGCTGTTCGACCATCCGTAGTCAGATGCTGAAGTGCAGCTAGCCTTTTGAGGTTTCATCTTCTTTCACCGTACCTCTTAGCACCAGCAGTCTAGCCACTCACCTATGGCGCCGCCCAAAAAGTTATGTACTGCACAAAACAAAATGAGATATTGTTGAAGCATACAACTTGTTTTATCTAGGTACATTTTTCTTGGATTGACTATTTCTGAGATATTCCTTGTTATTGGTTTCAGTTTTAAAATACGTAAAATGGAAATTTGTAGGCTCCTTGTCATGCAAAGAAACGGATTTCAAGCACATGACAGCCAGCTTTTAAAAGACTATCGTTTTATCTTAGTGTATTCCCTTATTTCCATTTTAGAAACAAGGAAACAAGTAATAAGAGCATTTATGCTAATGTTTATCTGGATTAATATAAAGTAGGTAGAAGAATACGCTTTATAATAGTAATTTGTTACAGAAGCGTAGAGAAAGTCATGTGAATGAAATGCATAAGATTTTTCTCTGTGAATTAGTTTGAAAATCTAAACTGAAATTTCAAAATCAGTAGTATGTGGTCCTACAGCCGGCCAGTTAACTTACCATCTATTATTTAAAACGCATAAATAATACATGTAATGCATAAATTGAGTTGCTTATAGGAGCGGGGAAATCCCAGACCAGCACTATTCCATTAGCTTAATGGTGCGTTATGAAACAGGTTAACATGCTATTCTCCCCGGATTCAAGATTAGTAATGTCCTCAATCATATCCCACGGTAAAACAAACGGCTTTATTCTAATATCTTTACTATCGGAATATTTAACTTTCTTTTTCTTTTAATGCTTCTTTATCAACAAAACCAAATTACTTTCACCAGCAGGTTTCAAATCAATTTCTGTCATGCACTCGTAAAAAGAGAGAGAAAAAAAAACGGTAAGTAAGAGTAAAAACGAGGCACACCAAAGAACTTCACTTGAAACCCGTTTTAGCATAGAATAAAATACAAATTCAATTGAGTTCCGTCATGCCAATGTCGATATATTGGGCCACCTTGACGGTGGTTTCTGAACAATGGCATTTTTAGTTCGCTAGTTCACCGCTATGTGCATGTGGGGACGAGGGATCATTCATCGCCTAAAATAACTAGTCCTACTATTCATGTATTGCCGAACGGGAAACCTGGGCTCGATTCCCGGTACCGGCGTGGTCCGGGGTGCACTCAGCCTCGTGAGGTCCCCGGGGGGCCAATTGAGGAAGTAGCGGCTCCAGATCGAGAAGACCGCATTAACCGGCCGGGAAGGTGCTGATCACATGTAACCCTCCAGCACTGCACTCCAATAATGATGCCCTCGGGCCGTGATGTGGGATGCAGCGGCCGGGCGGAGGCATGTGGTCTGTTATGCCATGAAGTTACGTTACTCTAAATGTACAGTAAAATTTATATGAACTATAATATATAACTAGTCCAGTATTTAAGTAAATGCAGATGAAAAATATTGAAGCACCATTTGTATGAAATCAACTATAATTTATGTCTCGACAAATGTGGGCTACCCTAGAAAAATCTAAATCAATATGAGCTGAATATTGCAACCACAGAACGAAATCAAGACCATTGGACGTGAAAATAGTGGAATTTAGCGCAGAGACCTTTTCTTTTAAGATATAGGATTCCTTTGCGTGAAAATAAACATTACACGGAGCCAACTTACCCTCCAAAGGAAACCATATTAAGAATTTTACGTCCAAAACATTCATCATTTCCCCCGGGATTGAACACACAACAATGGGTATTAAAAGGTAGTATGGTAACCAGTATATCACGAGGGTGACGGAATAAAATACAAATGCAATACAAGGGAACTATCCCATTGATCGAAAACTTAGCCGTTAATTATGTTTAATTAAGGAATGTATTTACAGAAAAAGCGGTAAAACAAATAACATACTTAATGGAACTACATCTCATTTATAGCTGCCAATAAAATCTGCCAGCCAATTAATGAATTCAGCTTAGAATGCGAATGGAACAAAACTTCTGTATCGCTTAGCTTTTTTCTTCCAAAGCTTAGCGTTCTATGTTTTATCTTGCCAAGTAAGAATAGCGAAGTTAGGTGGGTAAGCCGAAGGTCTATAATAAATCGGAAAATAAATTGTCTCAAATGTAAAACCGTTATCGCTTTTTTTTTCATCCTGGTCATGCAAGAAGGACTGAATTTTAATTCCATCGTATAGAAGGCTGTTTTTGGAGGATATGGCTAACGCTTAAGCCTTGCATTCACTCTTTTCATTGTATCTGCAAGGAGATATGTAACAAAATTATTTCTGCTAATGTTTATCTATATTGGCACAACGTAGATAGGAGCATAGTCCTTTATAAGTATAATCGGTTGCAGAATATAGAGAAACTCATATTTTGTTTTAGTTTATTTTTATACTTCTCCTTCAATTTCTATTCGTATCAGGGGGTTTGGCTTGAGAAAGAAGTGATGTTATTGCAATGCTACAATGTTATTTCTATACTGTTTACATATAGCAAAGGAATACCCATTCTACCCAAAATTTTGTTACAGAAATTTAACCGGAAATAGGTACACGCTTCCAGGCTGAAATAAAATAAAAAAGTTTAAAAAGTATATGTGTATATGTCTATCACAGACAGAGAGAGAGAGAGAGAGAGAGAGAGAGAGAGAGAGGGAGAGTGAGTGAGTGCGTGTTTTCTCTTTGAACGTGACTGTGAACACCCTCTCATATTTTGAATACCAAATTAACTGTTTTAACTTAATGTAGTATTTGTTATTATCTGCAAAACATTCTATAAAAATTATAACACTAACATATAAAAACTGTACTCCAATTTTTAGAATGATTTTCTTATTTCTGTACTAGAACAAAAATATAGCGACTGTCCCCATGGCTCAGTCGGCAAAGCTTCTGTCTACTGTGTTGGTGGTTCCGGGTTCGATTCCAGGCTGGGAGGGAGCATTTTTCTCTTGCCCAAATTATTCCCCATTCTGGAAGTATAAAAGAGAAAATGTGAAAGTGTGTGATGTAATTAATAAAATTAAAAATAGTAGAAACTCAACAATAAGAAAAAGTACACGAGGATATGCCCCCGATAGGAGCATGCATTTAAAGACGAGATATAAATGAAACAAAAAAAAAATATATACGGTGTTGGTCAGAGTCTTTAATAACTGTATTATGAATTAATTCTATCATTATTATTCCGGCTGTGCACGGGCCTCAACTCTCCCAGCTGATGTCACAGACCTTTACAGTTTCAATTGTTTTTAAAATGGTCATTGTAATATATGATGGAGTGTCAGTAATGAAGTAATATCATTACGTATCACAGTAATACATATATTTAAAACAACAGTTTTATATTTTGATCAAACAATTTTACGAAATGAAGATTCTATAAACGAGCACAATCAAAATAATGTACATATTCAATGGTATATTTTATTGAGTTTTTCATACACAGTAATAGAAAGTTCAAGGCAAATGCATTCCTTGCAGTTTTTAAAAAAAATATTTTTTGTCCATTTTTTGCAATCTATACAACATATTCGTGATGTAGTTAATTCCATTTCAGAACTTTTTACACCAAAACGTTCTAAAAATCTCTTAGTTATTTATTTTGTTTAACTGATGAAGATGACCTTCTAGTAGTGCAAAGTAAAGCTGTCTGTAGAATCAACAGCTGCACTTTCAGCCATTACTTCCTCAGTCAGCTACCCAATTCTCTTCTATGCTCCCTCGTAAGAATATGCCATGCTATATTTACAATACTTACAATACTAAATAATGTATAAATGTTGTACTAATAAGCAAAGGCAATAATTGAAACATTCATGCACGGTAATAACCAAGCGGAACTAGCATTAAACTGATCCAGTACACGCGGCTGGTCTACGATACGCTAGAACTATTTGACGTAAGTTAACTGGAAGTGTTACGATTGGAATAACTGGTATATCATACTAAACGACTTCTATTAGGCTCACTTAAAAATACTGAGAAGATAGCTTCTTGGAAGTATTACTGTTGAAATAACTGGTATATCATACCAAAGGACTCCTATTTCGTTCACTTAAAAATACTGAGAAGATAGCTTCTTGGAAGTGTTACTGTTGAAATAACTGGTATATCATACCAAACGACTTTTATTACGTTCACTTAAAAATATTGAGAAGATAGCTTCTTGGAAGTATTACTGTTGAAATAACTGGTATATCATACCAAAGGACTCCTATTTCGTTCACTTAAAAATACTGAGAAGATAGCTTCTTGGAAGTGTTACTGTTGAAATAACTGGTATATCATACCAAACGACTTTTATTACGTTCACTTAAAAATATTGAGAAGATAGCTTCTTGGAAGTATTACTGTTGAAATAACTGGTATATCATACCAAACGACTCCTATTACGTTCACTTAATAATATTCAGAAATAGCTTCTTGGGAGCAATTGTCAAATGTTGTAGCTATTAATGTGAAAATATTCTCCCTGATCTCACAGACCTCCTGCGAGTACTTAACACATATATTCTTCACACATAAATAGAATTCTTTAATATTAATCCTATATAATTTTAGTTCCTGATTATGCACTGACAATTCCGACTTCAAATGTTCAGATTATTACTAATATTCACCAGTTTGATTATTTTCTTATTAATTTCAGTATCCAAATATTAATATATCGATTCTAAAAATCTAAGAGTTCGTATTATCCAGCAAGAAGTAACTAACTTTGAATTATGAGGCTAATGGAGATAGAAAGGAATGAGAGTACTCACTTGTCTCTTCTGCCATAATTTTGTTAGCCAATACACACACACACACACACACACACACACACACACACAACACCCACACACACACACACAACGCCCATATAGATATATAATTTAGCTTTACCTGTAAGAAGCTTTTCAGCTGCATCTCTTCATTCAAAAGGAAAACCGCCGAATAGTGAGAGGTTCTTTGTATACCAACATTCCATATGCCACATGAAGCAATCTGGCTTATAATTGTACAGTTTCGTTTATAATTAATTAATCATCTGTTTCAAAGCGATACATCAGTATCTCAATCGCCCTAAAAACAAAGATTGTTCACCAGCTAACACAAGGCAACAAGCAGTTTTATCGGAGCGACGGATACGAGATGCTGCTTTTCCTGACTAGCAACATTATTTATTATATTACCGAGGTTTACCAAGGACAAGTGGTAAGAAACAAGTAATACTAATGGCGCACACAAAAGAAAAGCGTTGGGGACTCCAATCTGTTGCCCTTGCTTCTTCATCAATATGAGTGTATTAACTCCATGTCCATGAGTAGGTATGACTTGAGGTTAGATAAACTTCCGGTACACTGGTACGTTGTTCACAAGCGAGCGGAGAGGGTAGAGGCAGAATACTAATGTGCCACTGTGTTTGTGCTAGGATAGAGGTGGACAACAAAACTCTATAGTAAACATAGTTTTTTTCTTTCCTTTTTAGGTTAACATCCTTTAATCTGATTGATTGGTCATATCGGACAATGAATGAATTTGGTGAAACGATGCTTAAAAGAACACTGAGTACATGGAGTTACTCGAAATTTGTCTTCTCAGGATAAGGGAATAGCCCGTAAAAAAACTTTATCCGAGTAACTCACTCTGAGCGAGATTCGAACTCGCGACCTGTTGAATGTGAGGCAGACACACTACCCAGACGGGCTAAAATAAGTTTTTGTTACAAAGTATAAATAATATGAACAAAATAATACACTGCACTGTGAACTGATGAAATAACCAGTTTCGTGTGTGGACAACTACTGTAATTGATTACAATATATTCAAATGTATCAAAAGCAAAACGTGTTCTACTGGACTTCATACTTTGAGAGCAGGAGATACATGAAGTGATCGCTTGTTTAGAGTGAGTGACCGGCAGTGCTTGGGAAAAACCTATGTGCATATAATTATTTTCAGTGAGAGTGCTACCAAACCGCAACCGTGTTGAAGCCTAGTTATGTGGCACTATAGGCCTACAGGAGGACGTGCTCAAATAGAATACAGGGTACGTTTATCGTATTTCAAGCACATCTTTGGTTTATTGTTTGTTTTGTTGAAAATGAATGTAATGAGTCTGATTATGTCCCTTGAGCCACGACATTTTCAACCAAAAGCCAACAGTACACACTATTTTCCTTTCCGTTTAAACATTAGGTATCTTCATGATGAAAAGTGAACCAGAGTTAAATTCCTTAATCATTTACTAAAGTGAGCAAATTTTAGGCGGCGTCGAGGTAGAATTTTAAAAGCCTGGGTTCAATTCCAGGGAACGGATGTGGATTTGTGGCGGATAAAGCGACCTCTGGACATGTTTTCTTTGCGTGCTTAGGTTTCCCCCACCACTCATTCCACCAATATCTTCATCCTTATCTTTCCTATAGTCAAATTCGCCTATCTTCATGTCAGCTACTTCTTCTTGTTGATACAAGTATTTGGGCTGATTCCCCATCCCTGCATACTCCATCTGAACCAGAGCCCGTTTGCTTCTCAAGAAGCATCTGACACCAGGAATTAACTTGTAATTCCTGGCAACTGTTAGTCCTCATTTGAACACACATACGTGTCTAATTATTAACAATAGCAGTTGATTGTTGGCTTTTTAGGTGTATTTTTTTTCATACACTGATCTAATGCAATTAATGTATCTTTGTATTTTTGTGCAAGATGACTTATAATTTATCTACTACGCAAACTAAGTAGGGGAAGTTTTGTGTTGCACACCAAAATTCGATACCAACAGTTCAACGAAAATGCATGTTTTGAGGCCATTGTATTCCAAATTATTTTTTTAGAAAAAGGATATGTATGTGTGTATGTGTGTATGTATGTATGTATGTATGTATGTATGTATGTATGTATGTATGTATGTATGTATGTATGTATGTATGTATGTATGTATGTATGTATGTATGTATGTATGTATGTATGTATGTATGTATGTATGTATGTATGTATGTATGTATGTATGTATGTATGTATGTATGTATGTATGTATGTATGTATGTATGTATGTATGTATGTATGTATGTATGTATGTATGTATGTATGTATGTATGTATGTATGTATGTATGTATGTATGTATGTATGTATGTATGTATGTATGTATGTATGTATGTATGTATGTATGTATGTATGTATGTATGTATGTATGTATGTATGTATGTATGTATGTATGTATGTATGTATGTATGTATGTATGTATGTATGTATGTATGTATGTATGTATGTATGTATGTATGTATGTATGTATGTATGTATGTATGTATGTATGTATGTATGTATGTATGTATGTATGTATGTATGTATGTATGTATGTATGTATGTATGTATGTATGTATGTATGTATGTATGTATGTATGTATGTATGTATGTATGTATGTATGTATGTATGTATGTATGTATGTATGTATGTATGTATGTATGTATGTATGTATGTGTTTGTTTCTGTGAGCAGCATATCTCCAAAACAAAAGTCGGTTACATGTCACACTTGGTGTTTATATTCAACATTTTAAAAAGATATGACAAGAATATTCTCAGGAAACTTGGTATAAAACTATCACAATATTTGCAAGTGTGCGTTGTACATGATAAGCTATTGATTTCGTTGCCAATAAAAAATGGAAGGATAAAATAATAAATCAGCATCACATATGTGATTCAGGCTGGCTTATCTATCGAGCAAATTGAAAGTAAACAATTTCCTACTCCTCAACGTTTAAATAAGGGTTCAGGCTTCAGACCATTTATCTTTGGATGAATCAGATTTTTATCCTTTATCCTATCACCTTAACTTAGTTGTAAACCTTGTAATTCAATTCATTCTTATAGCATGCTTATTTTCCTAAATTTGCATTTAAAGCAATTCAAACTTAACAATGAAATGTATATCCTCTTTTATTTCAGAGGAATGCAATCCATTGTATAATATAGTACCTGTCTATAAGCATAAAAATTAAACTACTTTTTGAAATATTTTACACAATAATTAAATATTTTATGTAATAAAACGATTTCATTCTTTCGCGTTAACCTCAAAAGTTGGTACCGCGGGTGGATATTATACCAGGAAGAGGCCTTCAGTTCTAGATGTCCTTAATTGCAGTGTTAGTAAAGTTTTGGTGTCTCGGTAATAGGAAAGGGAAATTTGCGCCTTTGGCGGAGCACACTTTGGCGAAGGAGTTTCAAATCTAAATGCTGTAAACCACCTACGCAAAAGGGCATTCATTAGCAACAAGTCGATTATTTTGGATGGTGTTCTGAACACATTTTCATTAGAATTCCCTTTGAATTCAACACTATTATGTGCCGTTCAATATGGGTGTTACTTTGATTGGTAATGTTGCCCATTCAGAATTAGAATTCCATTGGTAGCATTGAATTTATATCGGCTTTACTCTCTTGCTTTATTCTCTGTTCTATTTACTTCTGTACCTCTCCATCAGGCAATTCTATCTTGAAAATACATTCTTTTTAAGTCGGTTCCCTTTGGTGAACTGATACTACGAGAACAACGAATCACTGCATACACGAACAAGTAAGTTACTTATTGCCTGTTCAATCAAAATTGCAATGCTACCCGGCTATAACCTAGCCTTAGGTTTTTTGACTCTGTATAAGAAAACATTAGCAAACCCAAAAAAAAAAAAATCCCCAAATTAAAAGTGTATAATCCTCTTATATAAGGTATTAAACTTCATAAAATTGTAATAAATAAACTCCTGCTGTAACCAAAGTTGAAGAATGAACTAATACAGATACAGGAGTAGGTATAGTGGATTTAAAATTTAACTATCCTGAAATTGGCTCACAATACATTTGGGTAAAATAAAAAAAAAATCCGATGTATTACATTCACATGCCTTTCTCTACCTTTTCTGTATATAAATTATTCTCACAAAAGATTATTTTTCAATCTACATCATGATAATCGAGATAAACATTAACAGAAATGATCTTTGTTACTCGCTTCCAAGTAAGTAGGAGGGAAGTAAGGGATTATATTAAGCTAAAGTGGTAGTCGTATCCTTTAGTTTAAAAGCTGGTTGCTATGTGAAACTATTGACATTCGGTTCTCTTTGAACCAAATACATAGAAGCAATAAAACAAAAGGGAGATGAAACGAATGACGTCATAACGTTAGAGAAAATGCTAAGTATTTTAAAACTGAAAAACAATAACAAACAATATTTCCGAAAACGTTAATTCTACAAATAATATACATGACAAATTTTGCTTTTTAACGAGATCTATATTTTATGTTTAGTTCTTATGGTTTACCAGTTATACAAAAGTTATCCAGAACGAAGAGGTCTTCAGAGGTTATTCAAAGAAACTTCAGGATATACTTACAAATATTGCATTTTAATCAGAATCGTTACAGCCATTTTTATAAAATCAATATTTTCGAAAAATGTCTTGTGTAAAGGGTTGTAGTGCGGAATTTTCCTGAAAATCTTTGTATCACATTTGGTAGACACTTAATGTAAATGCCAAGTTTGATGATTAACCGACTTTTGTTTTTGGGTTGTACTGTTTATTAACGCAAATGCGCGCACGGCGGTAAAAGTCCGTCATCCGTTGGAGGAAACGTGTGTAGGAAGAATGAAGCCACAAATGTGCAAGCGTTGATTCTGTGAAACAGTTATTTAAAACACAGGATTATTTCCGCGGTCTTGATTTTTGTAAAGGCAGGTTTGAAGGGAACCCGCCGCTCTCTCTCGGCACTAACACATGAGCTCTCATGCCTAGGACCAGCCCGCCGTTATCCCCTTAGAGAATGTCAACGACACGAATGAGTACACCTTTGGTCGGGGAGAAATTTAGTTGTGATTGACACTTGTGGGGTGTGTCGTCTGCTGGTCAATCATAGTGTGAGCATGCATAACCCTCAGAGAAATCATATCATCGTCGTTGCAACACCTACGTATTCATTGGCAATTTACGCGCACGTTCTCATGCATGACTGATCTGATTGATTTCATTCTGTGTTAAGTTATACACAGTGATTCCGTAAGGATTCACAATCATAATCATTACTACCTATTATATATCGCGGTCCAGCTCTTGTTCTCATCCTAAAACTACCACCAATGACACTGTGATTTAAAGTGTTTTACAGTTGAGGTTACGTTAGCCGAAGTATAAAACTTGTAGGTTTAGTGAAGTACAGGACCCAATATTGAAAGGACTAGACGAGGTAACTAGTGAGAAATGGGGAAAATTAGTTCAACATAGGAGAAGTGGGATAGAAAAAGCATGGAAAGAAGGTATTTTAGAGGAAACACTGGAACATATGGCGTTGCAGACGGACAGCAACAGCGTACCGAGACAGCCACGTGTCAGCAGGAATATCAAGCACAAGGTAATTTCTCATTAATAATACATATTTTAACAAAAACTCTTTTTCCCCCAACAACTGATTATTTTTCCACAAATTGATTACAAGCTGCTCACAAAAATCTGTATTTTGTAACAATCCCGCAGTATAGATTTTTTTTTTAAACATTCGCTGCGGCGATAATATAGCGCTCAACTGTTGCCTGCGATACATTCTTGGTGAAGACTGAGCACGGAGCAGGGCTTCGTTGCCCCTTTTTCTAATGTTGATCACGTGGCTCAAATTTTCCAGAAGCCGTTGCACTGCAGTTGTTCATTAATCTCACTCAAGCTTAAGATTTCACGGCTTCGACGTGCTCCGAAAGAACACGCTTCCTCTAGCACGGTGAACAATCATAGCTACGATGTCAAAAGCATTTACCATGACACAAGTGTTCACTAATGCTTTGTATAACAATGGATGCCAACAATGAACTATGACTTAAAAAGCAAGTCGTACACACATCGCAAGCAAGCGATTACGGCCGCAGGACATAGTCACACTGTTAAGACAGGATTAGTAACGGACGGGGCTCTCAGAACTGTGGGGAGATCACGGACGTAGACCGTTGTAGTCCTTTGTCATTTACGCAACTCAGGGTTGGGGGATGATGAGGCGAGAGATCCAAAGAGCGACCACATTCGAATGACACTTAAGCATGGATGTAGTCCCTATCAGTTAAAGTTGGAACGCTTCCGACACCGTTCTACGTCTTGATCACTACGTCTTCCGGCGAGACCAGGAGGGAACCTGGAAATCGGAAACTGGGTCCTAACAGCGACATCAGGATACATTTTTACAATGCTGAAATTATCGACCAGTCGCAATCAGCCGTACACCGTCGATTGGTCCTTCAACTCTGAAAGAAATGATTAGAAACTAATGGGAACAGAAAATGGTGGACCTGAAAATTCGGGGAATGAAATGAGTCCATCGACCCGAAGAAACTCCCGAAAAAAAATCTATTGGTCAGGTAGGAATTGAATCCGTGACCTCCCAAATACGGGTCACATGATATTCCTTCAAGCCTAGCACTGTTGAACACATTGAACACATCATTAAGTTTCTGCAAACGAAATATTAGAATACGTACATCGAAAACTTGTAATTCATTCAGCTTATGGAAATGTTTTCAAGAACATTTGGCTTAAGCATTTTCCATAGATAATAATTACATACATTTAAATCTTTGGTGTGGGAAGACTAGTCAAAAAACATGTCATAAAAATGCGAGGCAATGGTTATCTCTAATTTGTCTGCCATAGGCTTATCTTGCTTACATTTACCTCGACAAGTTTTCGTTGCCCTTGTTTCCGTTTTCCTGGCATCCACTTTTTAACCATTCATAAATTGTAGATTTGTGAATAAATGGCGCTAGAGATTACCTGTATAAATTCAAGCTGAAAGTCCATATGCAATTCTATTCCAATAAAACTTGGGACACAAAATGCCTATTCTTTGTAGTGTATATCATAATGAATACCTTCAGTAAATAGAACGGACAGTTTCACATAACATTACTCCCACTAAAAACCATGCCAAACAACATAAGATTGAACTGAATATATTCTTACTTCATAGGGTCTTTTTCCGTCGTCTACAGGTAAAGTGCTCTCCTCTGAGGTCGCGGGTTCAAATTGACGGTGGGCGATGGGAAGTAAAGCCAGTGGTGCTGTGTCGTATATTTACACCACACAAAAGAATCTCAATTTTGATAAAAAGGCCTCTGAGCAAGATTTCACGCTCAATATAGAATGAGACACTGAAAACAACAGTTAAAGAGCGTCCCTGAATAAAACTCAATATCAACTTTTTAATACTTCATAATCAGTTGAGCTAGGTTATCGCAGACATAGGTAGTTCAACTCGATATTTGCTGGAGACAAGCTTGGTAGATGCCAGCCGCGTCATTCAATAAAAACCCTTATTGCTAATGTGAGGAAGAGGAGTGTTAGTAACTTGGTAACTGTTTTCAGCAGAGTTAGATATCAAAGAGATTCCATTGTAAATATTCCAAATGTACCACTTTTGATCCCAAATAATTGGCAAAAATCCAAATGCTACTCACAGTAAATCTGCAAGCCTTCAGTTGATAGTTGGTTTTTTCAAATTAACATCAAACATTGGTGCTAATGTACATAGTAGATAGAGAAGATATTATATTCCACCGAAAATTTTGATACAGGGATTCAACGAAAATATACGTTTGGAGGACCCCTGAATAAAAAATTAGAAAAAGATCCGTGTATGTGTCTGCTGTCTGTGTGTCTGTGTATGTGTTTGAGTGAACAGGAAAAGTCGGTTAAATAGCAAACTTGGTATTTAAGTTCAGTACCTTCCAAGGATGCGAAAGAAAAGTTTTTGCAAAATCCCCCCACATTTACATGGAACGTTTTTTGAACATTTTTATTTTATCAAAAATAGTTCCAACAATTTTGATTAAAATGCCACATGTTTAAGATGCTTTTATTACAAACGAAATGTATTTTTTTAATTTTCTCATAATAGCCTCTTAAGAGCCCTTCAGAGGCTATTTCAAGCAATTTTTGTTGTAGATTTAACGCTTTCCGAAATATTCCTCGATACTGGTTTCAATCTTAAAATTCGTAAAACTTTCGCAAAAGAGAAGTTATCTTTCGTTTTATATCTCTTTTGTTTACTCCTGACCTTGTAAAGAGAACCGAATTTCAATGACAAATGCAGAGCAACATCTTTTATAAGTTTTGACTGTCGCTTTAGCCCAGTGTATTCCTTTACTCCTCTTCTACTTATAAGGAATTAAGTAATATGATAATTTGTGTTAATGTTTATTTTGATTACGTTATTAGATAAAGAAATAATTTTCAGAACGGATAGAGAAGGTTATGTGTATGGTTTCCTTTTTAATCCCATTGACCGTATAAAACTAATATGTTTATATACTGTTAGTCTCTATAGACCATTTTCAATGGCAATAGTATAACCTTTAACAAGTCTTAAGCTTGACCTACGTTATAGTATAACACTCATCCAAGGATAAAGGTTACAGTCTCAAAACGAAATGATTTCCGAACCGTGAAATGTTTCCAGAATTGCGCTTTTGCAAGCTATTCAGAGATCTACTGTGCACAGATGTGCAGTCAATTTATCAGTTTTTCTTCTTTGCTATTGTCTGTTGAAAATTCCAATCTCCTCACTGAGATTCAGAGCCGAATGTGTAATTGACAACGATGTCTACAAGTGGCTGCTTTTTTTCGCTGTGCTTTTCATGAGTGATTGGCTGCGGCAAAAGAAGCAGGATAATAAATCACTGTGAGGAGAACTAGCTTTCCGCTACATTTGTATCTATACAGTATATCGTGGAAGAGTTATTCAAACCCCCTAAATATTGCACTTCGTCCGTTCCTATACGCCAGAAATTAATATAGGGATAAAGTGAGGTACTTACATTTTACGAACTAGCCGGACGTAATAAAATATGCATTACATACAGTTTAAAACAGCAGACGATAATAGCGGTTATTCTATTAATGTAATAGGGCGTTCGTATGTGTGTGTGTGTGTGTGTGCGGGGGGGGGGGCACTCTCAGGTTGGCCTTGCTAGGTGAATCGCTACAGCTGGAGACTGTTACATAGTATCATTACAGGAAGTGCGGCGCGACGGTAACCAGAGGCTCTGGAATGCGACACATCTGATACACTCGAGATTCCACTAGAAGCTTAAAAAAATGCCCATAAAGTTTAATTTTCTAGCTATAAAAGAAGGAATAATTGCAATCCTGTGTGTAGTGAGTTCTGTACTGAATTGTTCGGAGTCATTAGTGACTAACCGCAGTGGCTGCAAGCCGTTCAACTGTCCATGGGTCAGAACGTCGAGTGAATTAAAGACTTTATTTGTAACCAGTTTGTAAGTTAATAAAGAAATCTGTTACTCTGGTGTCAGGAGTGGGATATAGAAGCCAAGATGGAAGAGACACTTAAAACATTGTTAGAGAAAATGGACAGGATAAGAAGTAAAATAGCGACAGTGAACACCGGCATGAAAGAAATGAGGGACGAAATGACGACAGTCAATTCCTCATTAGAGCAGCTGCAGACGGAAATGAAGACCGAGCTGAAGTGTGAAAATGAAATGAAAACCAGAATGGAAACCACGGTGGAGAAGATGAGAAATAAAATAACGACTGTGTATTGCGCGATGGAGAATGAAGACAAATTAACGACCAAGTGTAACAAATATCTTTATTGACTTATAAGTGTCATTTGTTACAGTAGTTGTCATACTAATCTAAATGCTTTCACAGTAAGTTACCTATAACTACCCCAGAGGTTATTGCTTATCCTGTACTACGTGGCACTAAACGTAATCTAATAATCAATGCATTTGTTTAACTCAGTGGTATGTAATCAATAAAATTTCTATTATACATATCGTTTTCTATACCCACTATTGTTATTCTGATAGTGCTCGCGTAAAATATTCTTATGAAATTTTTTTTTATCTATTTAATGCTAACCCTGTGAACAAGAATGCTCGTTGCATGTTATAAGGGTGACAGAAGAAGCCAAATATACTAAAATGTTTTGAAGCAACTCGCTAAAATATATTTCCATAACATCACGACTGACTAGCGATAGGCCTTTAAAAGCGCAATATTTTGAAAAACTAAAACCAACAATAACGAATATAAAACGCTCATGCCAAGAACAACTTGTTGAAATAAATGCTGTGTTTTACTGAGATTTACATTTTATGGCGCAAATTTTTATCCATCTCTTATGGTTTATTAGCTATATAAAATTCTAAAAGAATTCCTTTGGGAATTTTCTTGAAAATGTTTAGAAGATGATCCACTTTAAGCTATTCAAACTTACACACGCACATGCAGACACCCAAATATAATTATAAAATTATATGTGGAAATATATATATGGAATATTAGAAATGGAAGTTTTCCTAAAAGCCTCAAATTTCTATTTCCAAATAAATCTCTAAATTGAAGTTTTGGGTGGAATGCAATTTAACACTGACTCACACAAGCATTCACTTATACGCAGAATCCTGTTTCCCCCTTTTTTTTTTTTTGTAGTGTTTATACTCGCTTTAACTATTTATGGCATCGCAGGCGGTTTAGAATCCTGTGATAATTAACTGACAATAGGACATTAATATATTGCATATGTGTAGCAACATTACTAACATCTCTTGCTTTTGTTTTGCTTTTCATTTTTAATATGATTTGTTCTGTAGCTAATCCTGTAGCATTTTAGTACTGTTCTTAATTATTTTATTTAACTAAAATTACATTGCATTCCGTTTTTCTTTTAAGTGAACACGGAAACTGTTATGTTCACATCAAATAAGTGTATAAATAAATACCTGCTTATTACAGCTCCACAACCTTGTAGAGAGGGAGAAAAGGGAAACTTCCAGGAGATGCTGGTTATCTGACGATACGCTTTTGGGATGTATGCTGAGAGAAAGCGCTAATTATCTTTGCTTATTTTTTTCAACCGACCTCCAGGGTCTTGGGTCATTGCTGCTACGTCACAGAATCTTAGAAGTGTTCTTAAAATTTAAAAATTAATTTTTGTTTTCTTAATTTTGTCGAGAAGTCTTTACGTTTTATAGGAAATGCCCTAATCCCTCATTAACTGATATTCACAAAATTACTTACTAAAACTTTAATTTTCGTAGGGGAAGAGAAAATCAAATGAGTAATAAGAGAGATTAGTGTCAAATGTGGGTATATACTGTTAGAGAAAAGCCTACATGAAAGTAAGAAAAGAAAAATGAGTGGAATTAAATTTGCAACGGAGAAGATAAACAATAAACATATAATAATAATAATAATAATAATAATAATAATAATAATAATAATGTGAGGAGAGGCATGAATACAGGAGTAGAGGGTTCATTAGCATATAAAGGAAATTGCCAGCATGTAGTGGCCGGTAGTTGAAGTCCTGATCTTCAACATGGCTGGGTTTCTATGCTCTCTGTTGACCACGTGCAACACTAGTGTCTATATTACCGTAAAGCTTCGTAATTGTGTCAGTGCCTATCCAGCGTAATTGACCTATTTCACAATAGTCCTTAGAGACTAATGCCTGGAAGACGATGGCGGAGCTTGGCTGTGATGGCTGAGAATCGATACAACTACAAAGCTTCTAAAACGAGATTGATTTCAATGTTGTGGACCTTCGTTCGATATTCTTGTCCCAGCCTTTAACAAACCACGGTTAGAGGTTTTCTGATGAAAAACAATGAATTTCGATACCGTCCATGTTTAACCGCGATAAAACTAACTGCGCTTGAGGTAGATAAGCTTAAACTACCGTGCTTACATTTCCAACCCGAAGCTTACCTGTTTTAGAGTATCAGCCCAAAGAGACATAATTTTGCAGATTTAGAGTGAAAAATCTTGTGTTCCATTCACACAACTTTCTCTAGTTATTCTAAAGTCATACCACTCTTACAAAAGATTATTCGTTTATCTACATCATGTTAATCGAGATAAACATTAGCAGAATTGATCATATTAGTTGCTTCATTGTAAACAGAACAGAAATAAGGAAACATTGTGCTAAACCAATACTCAAATCTTTTAAATGCTAACTGCTATGTGAAACAATTGACGTTCGCTTTGCAGGTCCCGTTTAGAAAATTTAGGTCGTTTAAAATTGAAACCAATAACAAGGAATATTTAAAAAAACGGTCGACTCTAAAATAAAAGCGTATGCAATGTAAATTATGTGTTTTAACAAGCTCTACATCTTTTGTGTATTAGGTTTTTGTCTATATTTTACGGTTTACCATTATGCAAATATCAGAATAAAGAGGTTTCCAGAGGTTATGCCCATAAGCTTCAAAATATACATTTAATTTTTGATGTTATTATCTTTAATATACTGTTTTAATCAAATTAGTTATAGCCATTTTTTGAGAAAAACATTTTCCGATTAAAGGTTAGTGTGTAGTGGGGGGATTGTTTTGAAAATCTTCGTGTCGCATATTTGGAAGATACTAAACATAAGAAACAAGTTTGATTTTTAACGGTGTTTTCGTTTTTGAGGTCTACAGTTCAATTACACACACACGTATACGGACATTTTTTCTAAAAGTGTGTTCTTCGGACTCAGGGGACTCAAAACATATATTTCCGGTGAAATCTCGATATCGAATTTTTGGGTGGAATGCAATAACTTCTCTAGCTACTATGTACATTATATGCATAATCGTGCCAGAGAAAGTAAAAAGAATATACTGCAATCTATTTTCAAACTATGAATTGTAGGACTGGCGTTTTCAGAACCAAGAAATGATCGTAACTTACTCGGTAGAGCGCATGGTGCAAGGGCTCCTGGGTTTGATTTTTGGATGGGGTGGAAACGTTTCTCTAACCAAGATTATTTCCTATCCTCTTCCGAGTCTGAAAATATGAATGACAGTGCGAATATGTATGTCAATCAATGTACAAAAACTCAAAAACAAAAACAAAATTAAATGTACTCTGTAACAAACGATTCATATAAAAATTCTTCTCTCTATTTGTGCTGATCAAAATAAAATTAGTAGAACTAGTATTATTACTTACTGCCTTTATTTGTTTCAAAATTAATCCCATTTACGGTATTAGTGCATGGTAAACATAATTGTAAAACAATTAAAATAGTTTAATTAATAATATTAAATTATGTATTCTATATCATATAGGAAGCAATACTGGAAACTTCAAGCAATAAATTTAAATATAGGGCTAAGCAGAACATTTTGAAAAGTGAAATATTCTGGAGAAGAATAAATTATCTAAGGAACATTTATTTAAAGTTAAAGTTGTATTAAAATGACAGATATTAAGGAAACAGCAGTGTATCATGCAATTACAACTTATAGGAACACATAAACAAGGAAATATAGTTTGTCGATTTTTAAAAATATACTTACCGACTACCTTAAGTTACAGGTCCAGAAGAGAAGTACGAGTCCAAATATTTTCCTGCTTTAGAAATGTGCAACTCTTCCAAATAGAAATTAGTGCATTATCAGTGTTTACAATTAGTGAGATTGTAAGGTGGTTGTGTGTTCAGCATTGAAAGATAAGAAAATACCTGAAAATCATTTAAATTCATATTTAAGTAAAATTTTAAAAGAGTATTTATTTAAAAATACATTGGGTCCTCAGCTAAATGGTACTATAAATATCAAAAGCCTTGAATTAAGAATTTATTGTTACTTATCTAACACATGATCCAGCTCTTCTGTCCAAAATTGATGGTGTTTGACATAACAAAATAAAGAAAAACCGCCTCGTAATATTATTACTGGGTTACAATAAAAAATCTGATGTGTTCCATTCACATGACTTACTCTACATCTCTGCAACAAATTATTGTTAAAGAGGTTATGCTTCTATTTACTTCATGCTAATCCAGAAACAATTAGCAGAAATAGTCTTATTACAGACAGACACACACACACGCATACAGACAGACACACACTCGTACATTTTTCTAAAAATGCTTTTTTTTGGACTCAGAGAGTCTCAAAACATATATTTCCAGTGAAATCTCGGTATCGAATTTTTGGCTGCAATACAATACCTTCTCTATACGCTATGTACATAGTAGGTACAGAAAAAGTAATAAAACGTTACAAAGTGATAGATATGAACACCGATGTAATTTTGAAGCTGTGTTTTTGTATGTGCCGATTATAAAATTAATGTATCATGTTGCCTTAAAGAGCAGCTACGCGAATTGTTTTCAAGTAAATTTGACGAAATCAGAAATTGTCAGAAGTCAAATGTTACAATGCAAATCGTCTATTAAAAAGCAAACTTAAGTAAACTTCCAAAGGCGAAGAAGAATTACATTATGTTAAAAAATGGTTGTCAGCTGTGAATCTAACCTGAAGAGCATTTTGGACCTTATTGAACGACAGGGTTTGTTTGGCAACGATTGACAACTTCTGTGCTGAGTGCCTGTTCCGTTTACCACGTACTTAGAGCCATCCGCACCTTCCTTTTCCTATGAGAACAGCCATTTTCACTCCCTGCAACTGAAGTAGTTGATGGAGAGAGAGTGACGTCAGCAGCAGAGTGGACGCTGACATAACGGGAAAGTTTTTCATATCCCACTTGAGTGATATTGATTGGGTGCCAACAGAGACAAAGTGTCTATTGGTATACTGGAGGTGGAAACGGAACCACAGGTTTCTGCATTCTTTTGGTATAAGATTGAGGCGTGGCGGCATCAGGATATAACCACATGGTAGCCAAAGGAACAATCTGTATTGATATGTTCCCGCTGCTTTCGTTAGATTTCCTAATTAAACTATCATAAATAATATCACGAGTATTTTCATATTGTCGACAATTCACGACCGGAGCGGAGCGATGGGAGTCAATTGTTCTAAAAGATGAAAACACGTGCTGTATTTGATAAGTCGATTCAGCGAAATAGACTATCAATAATTTCTAATATATAGGAAGGGAGATTTTATCAGAGTATTAATGTAATACATTAATTCTCAAATGGTAGATGACGCATTCGACCATGTTTATTTACCGAATGTTTTTTATTTTCCTTCCTTTCTTCACTGTCTCCTGGATTATAACATCACCGACCGTGTCTATACCCAATGTATGAATATCGATACAACAATAGAAATAGGGAACAATTATTTTATTTCAACTTTTAATAAGTAGTAGATGAAATGTAAACAAACGTTACTTTATTTGAGGTTATTGCACTTATCTCATACATAAGAAATACAAATAATGATTATTTTCACTCCATTTTTTAACTAAAAACATCATGAACTGGATAAAACTTCAAATGAACTTGTAACTGAATTAATTGAAAATACAGTTGTGGAACTCATAGTTATTAAAAGTGAAGGTTGGCTACCTGGATTTTCACCTTCTTGCCAATAACCAAGACAGGAGATTAAACATACGAACGCCAGGTGGGGCAAGATTTCAAAGAAATGAACATCAGCTGCCATAACATTTTTCGACAGTACCGCTCTAGTCAGACGACCGCGTTTGCCTGAAATTGCTTAATCTCGGGCATTCCATTGGCGCTTTAATAGTGGAGCTGAATTGTCAGTGAAAACAAGATTATTGCATTTTTATGCCGGCCAACATCATTAAATATTTATTATCCTCTTGGGGAATAGTATTTCAGATATTCCATTCCCATTCATTATAATATTTAACGAAAACAATACAAATAAAATTTCTTTGTTTTTATGCAAAATATGTACTCCATATGAAGGATGAAAACTGGTAGGATTTTGCTAAACACTGAGTCTTAGGATTTGTACATTTTAGCAGTTTCCAAATAAGCTAACATGCAAAACAAGACAGGTTAGCTGAGGAAAGTCTCTTGATGAATAAACCACACAAGTTTAAATAAAAGGGACTCAACGATAATATCACCTGAAATAGTAACAAAACTTACACAATACGTAGGCCAAAAAGTTGCTTAACTCTCTCAAATGACATTTCTTTTGGAGCGTTCTATAGCGATGGTAGCGCCACGGAGACAAACAATTCATCATTCACCGGAACTACAACATTCCAGATTAGAATATTCATTATCGGCATTGTGCATACGACAATGGAAATATACTGATGAGCTTAAGTGATATAATAAAACTAAGAATAAATATAACTATTCTTACATAACATTTTACAAGATGAAGTGAACTACACATCTGACAAGCTATAAGAAATATTGCCAGAACAAAAAGTGAACTAAGCTTGCTTCAGGTGCTCATTATTATCTCGAATTCAAGATTACTGCTACTCGTCGGTAAACTATACTCCATTATATGTGTACAATTTTAGTGCTTTTCATGAAGTTGGCAATGCTCTAGTTTATTTAATGTCTCATCAAACAGCACTCTATTCACATATTTTCGTATTAAATCTGCCCAGGTTTTCCAATACTCTCCCAAGTGCGTAAGGGGTTACCGCGCACTTGCGCAATTTAGAAATAAACTATAAAGTCTGTCTTAAATAATTCGCTACCTCATTGGTAGTATTGTTTTCTGCCCGGACAAATCTTTAGTTTCTTTTTAAATTACAAAGCATTCAAGAATGAGTCTTTTCCACCGTTTTTCTGCACAGAAGAGTCCTGAATACATTTCAGTAACATTATACTTCATACAATTCTGATATGTTCCGTTCACATGACCTTCTTTACCTACTCTGCAAAACAAACTATGCTCATAAAAGCTTATTATTTTATCTACATCATGCTAATCGAGATAAACAATAGCAGAAATTGTCTTATTACTTGCTAAGTAGAAGGAAAATAAGGGAATACGCTAAAGTGATTCTCAAATCTTTTAAAAGGCTGGCTACTATGAGATACAATTGAAATTATGTTTTATTTGCATGGCCAGGAGTAAAAATAGAAATGAAAAAATGACGACTTTCCGTTTGTGAAATGTTTAAGTATTTTAAAACTGAAACCACTAACAAAGAATATCTCGGACATTTATGTTTTAACAAGATCTTCATTTGTGTATTACGTTTTTTTCTTCTCGGTTTACCAACTAAACAAAGGTCATCCAGAATGCAGAGATCTTCAGAGACTATTCCCAGAAAATTCAAGACATTGTGACGATTGTCATTTATATGTTATCCATAATAATGGTTAATTCTCTAAGTGTTTGGGGGTTGCCAGCTGGTAATTTACCAGGACCAACGATATAGAATTGGCCGAAACTTTCTGAATCACACAGCATCCACGTGAACACTTCGAATGTCTTCTCTTGCTAAGCATATTGTACATACGTAGTTGAGAACACAACAGTGCTTTTTTGAATTCAGGGATCTCCAAAAATATTTCATATGAAATTTCGACATCAAATTTTGGGTGGAATAAAATGCTTTATCTTCACATTATGTACACAGTAGGTAGTGGAGAAAGAAATAAATTGATCTGTTGCAAATGCAAATCATGTATGTACAATTAAGCCAATGTATTAAGGAATAAGTAAATCTAATACTAAACAGACAAATAAATATTTTATTGCAGAATAGGAAGAGAGTGTCATATGAGAGTAATGCATGAAATGTTTTTCTACTATTCGGCATCAGGTGTTTCGCAATAGCCACCAAATGTTAGTTGTTGCAATATGGCAGCTTACCCCGAGTATAGCAGTCAAGCGGGACATATGCACTTGCAGTATCTTGGTGGTGTAATGAATTGTGAATGAGCATGTTGCGGAAATTCCTGGAGTTGGAATACTTACCAGCATCTTATCAAGTATAAAATGGGTTAAATTAATCATCTGTAGCTTGGCTGAAAGGAAAGCCAAGTGTTACTTTAATGTATTATATGTTACATTGTAGACACATGTGTACAATGTGCACAATAGGTAGGGAAAGTATTGCATTCCGCTCAAAAATAAATATTTTTAGGACACTTTAATCCCCCTAAAAATATTTTTAGGAAAATATGCGTGTGTGTATGTCTGTGACCAGCATAACTCAAAAACAAGAAGTCTGTGAACTACCAAACTTGATATTTCAGTTTAGCATTTTCCAAGGTTGCGACATAAAGATTTTAGAAAAATCCTCACCCCAATTTAGAAAAATTCATCCAGAATATAGAGGTCTTCAGAGGCTATCCCAAAAAAACTCGAGTTATAATTGTTATTTGTCATGTAATCGTTATATGCATTTTTTAAGAAAATCAAAAACTTTTTCCATGTAAAGGGTTGTTGGGGCGGGGATTTGCTTGACAATCTTCTTGTCGCATCCTTAGAAGATACTGAACTTAAACACCAAGTTTATTATTTAGCAGTTTTTTTTTTTTCGTTCTTTGAGTTATGCTATTCAGACACACATACGTACATGACACACACACACATACACACACACACTGACTGACAGACTGATTCAGGGAGCCTCAGAACATGTATTTACGGTGAAATCTCGGTATTACATTTTTGGGTAAAATACAATACCTTCTCTATACACTATGTATGTACATAGCAGGTGTAGAGGAAGTAAAAATGGACAAACTTCACATCTGTTACCAAATTTCGCAGATATACTGCATGAAATGTAAATTCACTACTTCATGCTACTTGGCAGCAATGGAAGAAACGATCGCCATCTAGAATGGCATGAAAAACACCTGCCTGCTAGGAGTTGACCGCAAAACATAGAAAACGCGGAACTGGAATGTTGGCTCAGCGCACATGTTCGGGGCATCATCCGTTACTGTGATGCATGTCGCGGTTAAAACCAACATAAACACCGTGGCTCACATCGTTGCTCCGAGCAAGAACAGAGGCAACACGTTTCAAAGCTATTTGGATAAAAACACCTGACCAAAAAATTCCGGTGATTATTTTTGTGACCTTGCATGAGCCCTGTTTTTAATGTTTTCTTTCTCATGTACTGAATAAAGTGTTACTTTCTAATGGCAACGTGACAAAATGTGCTATCAAAAACTGACCAAATAACAGAAATTAATCTATTGTTTTACTGTGCTTGATCCAATATTAATAGTTAGTTGTAAATTCAACATTTTAGTGGGAACTTTATTTTATATCCTATAATATATAATACGCAGTTTCAGTTTATGTCTGTACACACAAAGATATTAAAATACGCTTGGAAATACTTATCGTAAGACGGGCTCTTTATGATGTCCCCGCCCATGTCTTTCACCTGTTTACTATGCTCTTAAATTTTATTGGCTAACATTACTGAACGAAAGGGGTTGAATATGAAACGTAATTTGCGACAAATGATTTATTGAGTTGCGAACTGGTGATCCCTAAACTTTCTGGTTGGACAATAATCCACCCTTTCGCCAAATGATATAAATCTAGGTTAATATTTTCTCTGTGCTATATACAGAAGTTCTAAGGCCAAGGTAATGCGCGCACGTGATGGAGTAAATTAAATACAGTACTCATAGAAATCAACCTGTTCTGAGGGAGCGTCGAGTGGGACTGAAGGGTAAAGGAGTGGATTGCCCAATCGGTGGAAAAACCCCGAGTTCTGTCAAACGTTCAGATTTTCATCAAAATCACGGCTCCAGGCGTATTTTTAATGTCACAACGTACACAGAGGGATTGGATTCCACCCAAAAACTCATTAGCGATATTTCAATGAAAATACATGTTTTGAGAATACCTGAATCCAAAAACTGTAGTTTTAGAAAAATGTTTAACTAAAATATCTAATGTGTTCCATTCACACAAATTTCTCTAGCTGTTCCGCAATTAATTTTTCTTAAAAAGGGTTATTCTTTTATCTACATGATGTTAATCAAAATAGAAGTAGAATTGTTATTTTTACTTGCTTCTTTGTAAGTAAAAGGGAAATAAGGGAATGCTATAGGCCAAAGCAATAGTCAAATCATTTAGAAGTCGATCGCTATGTGAAACAATTGAAATTCGGGTCTCTTTGCTTGCCAGGAATCAAACAAAAGAAAGACGAAAGGAAAGATGTCTTCCCGTTTGAGAAAAGTTAAAATTGCTTAAAATTGAAATATATAACACCAAATGTCCAAAAAACGGTAAGCGCTACAAAATATGTATATGACAATTTTTGTGTTTTAACGCGATCTACATTTTCTGGTAGTAGATTTTTGTCTATCTCTTACAGTTTACCAGTTATACAAAAAATATACAAAATTCATCTACAATGAAGAGGTCTTCAGAGGCTATTCCAAGATAATTCAGAATATATTATATTTGTAATATGAATATCTATAATGTACTTACTGTATTTTAATCAAAATTGTTAGTCATTTTTGAGAAAATCAGACTTTTCGAAAGCTTTTCCATGTAAAGAATACTTCCGGTTGGGGGGGGGGTTCTTAAAATCTTCGTATAGCTTCCTTGGGAGATACTAAACTTAAATACGAAGTTTAGTTATTTACAGGAATTTTCGTTTTTAAGTTGTGTTGTCCACAGATATACACACGATATTAGTTTTTAAAACGCTTTTGTCTATTTTTATTCATATGATTTAAGACATGAGGTCCCAAAATATATTATATTTCTGGTGAAAACTCGGTATCGAATATGTTTTCTTTTTTTAGATGCATGGTGTCTCAAAATATATACCTATGGTGAAATATCGAATACTTGGGTGCAATGCAATACCTCTTTTATCTACATTACGTTGTACATATGCGCTAGGGAAAGTAAAAACGAAATCGGTTAAATACCATACCTAGTATTTAAGTTTAGTATTCTTCACGGATGTGACACAGATTTTCAGGAAAATCCCTGCACTCCGCACCATCCTTTAATTGGAACACTTTCTGGAATTGTTGATTTTCTCAAAAATGACTGAACGATTTTTATTAAATTATTACAAGCTTAAGGCATTTTATGACAAATAAAGTATATCTTGAATTTTCGGGAAATAGCCTCTGAAGCCCATTTCACAGTGCATGTCCTTGGCATAACCGGTAAACCGTAAGGGATAGACAAGATAGAGGTTGTTAAAACACAATTTGTTTAAGATGCATGTTGTGAGGTTAACCATATACGAGATATTCCTCATTATTGGCATAACATTTAAAATATACCTTTTATAAACGGGACTTCGTCATTCGTTTTTATTTTATTTTACTCCTGGCATTACAGAGACATCTGATCTCAATGTCATCACAAAGAGACTGCTTTTAAAAATGTTAATACTGGTTTAGCCTAGTGTATTCCCTTAATTCCGTTCTACTTACAAAGAAGCAAGTAATAAGACCATTTCTGCTAATGTTTATTCTAACTAACATGAAGATAATAGAAGAATGCACTTTTGCAGGAATGATTTGTTCCTGAATAGGTAGAGAAAGTCATATGAATACAACCCATCATATTTTTATTCCTCTGCCTGATTGAAGTAGGAGAGATAGAATGCAGCTATCTATAATGACTTTCTTTAGTATAAAGTTATACTGTACTGCAATTCAATATCTATGTATAGAAATTAATAACTATTTATCTATTTAACTCATTCTATTAAAAATATGCCAATATTCGAAATAAGTGAGGCTACTAATCTCTCTCATTAGAAAATTCATGCAGCAGAATCGTGTATTTTAATCAAACACACTGTCACGGATGATCCAACTGCCCATATTGGGCGTGTGCAGATATTCCTTAGTGATTAAGAGAGTTGCAGAAGTCAACGGGGCTATTTCAAGTTAAAAACCACCAGGGTAGAACTGGGTAATAGCGACCTTCCTCTTACTCTTCACAATGAATGCAACCCGCTCAGTCTCCACTGATAGCACGACGTATAAAGCGATGGTTACTCTCGGCAGTATTTAACTTAAAATTTTCCCGTTGAGTTCTGCAACTTTTTAATTCACCAAAGAATATCTGAACACGCAAATCTGGGCCACTTAGTACGTACTAAAGGAATGTTAAACATTAGAGAGATTGCAGCGTTTTGGACTTAACTATACTAAGCTTGTCATCTTCGGGACCAATAGAGTGTATTCCCAAAAGGAACCAGCATAATGGTACTTGATTTGTTTATCTATCCTCAAGATTACAAGCTTTATTATCACTAATTCGCTAAGTTCAGTACGGGGACATTACGTCATTTCCATTTAGTCTAGATTCTCCAAGATTTCAGCGTTGCGTTTTGTGTCCTTTACTCGAACTTGCGGCGATGTAGCTGTAACATTTATAAAATACACAATATGCAGGTATCCTATTGAAATATATACTCGTATATATCTGTATATATACAGATTATTACATATAATAACATTGATATTTTTGCCACGTGTTAACATACTAGGTTCCATGTTTACCTATTAAAGTAACAATACTTTTTTTTTAATTCTTGTTCTAATAAAACGTGAGCTACAGCATACATTTTTCAAAATATTCAAATAAAAATATCCAGTTTTGCAACAAATGTTCATAAAGATCCACTGTATGATATTTTTATATAAGCCCTAATTTAGTGCAAACAATTATTACTTTTCATGCCTTTCAAAACCTTTTTTTTTTCTTTCAAAATTTAATAATTTGTTTCTCAATATTGGAACATTAATTGAAAAAACATATATGACCATTTTTTTTTTTTTTTTTTTTTTTTTTTTGTAGTTTAACCTCCTTTAACCTGGATGGACATATCGGACGATAAATGACATTGGTGAAATGATGCTCAAATGATCTCGGGGTCCATGGAGCTTAAAGTTACTCGATATTCGTCTTCGTAGGAAAAGGGGAAACCCTAAAAATAACCTTATCCGTGTAACTCACCCTAAGCGAGATTCGAACTCACGACCTGTTAAATGTGAAGCAGACACGCTACCACCACGCTACTCAGGCGGGTGTCCCTTTTTTCTTAATGTGCTTTGTAAAAGCAGTATAACTCTTTAAACAAATTAGTGAAAAATTGCATCATGTGGAACACTGAGTATGGAAAACAGTTTTCAAGAAAATATCGGTTAAATTTAGACGTGCTCATTAATAAGTAGGTACCTACCCCTTTATTAGCTATAGTTTATAGGCAGTTAAAAGATGTTAAGCGAAAGAATCTGTATACTTTTTTGAAGTTTGGAATTCACATGGCTTTACCATGAAAAAAAAGTTTTAATGTTTTTCAATTGTTGGTCATTTTTTTTCAAAATTGTTATATTGCCTCACAAAAGCACATTAAAGAGAATGGTAATATTTATTTTTCGCAATAATGCTACCATTTTCATAAATATATTATTACATTTTGAAAATCAAGAGCTTTGAAGAGTACAAAAATTAATCATTTTTCCGCACTAACGTGAGCCTATGTAAAAATATGGCAGATCTGTTTGCAATGTCATGCATTGTAAAAGTAGACTTTGTTATGTGAATATTTTAAAAATGCATCAGGTGGTTCAATTTTATTAAAACAATGAATTTGAACAATGCAGTACTATTAAATAATCGTGCAACCTAGAATTTGTTACACAGGAAAAATATCGCTATCATTGTGTATAATATTTGGTATACATTTCAATAAAATATATAATGTACCGTGAATTTCTCAAATTTAATAGATGCATTACTTAAATAAAACTTTCACCAATTAAGTAAAGAATTCATTCTGATAATAAATAGCTAAACAATAAGAAACTAATCCCACTTTACTAGAACGTAAAGTATTCATCTCATCTTTATTATTCTTAATCGTTTTAAAAACCAATTCTCCATTTCTAGGATTTTTCCCAAAATGAATTGCAATTCCCAAAATTGATTTGTATAAATCAAGCCCAAATACCTTTATTTGTTTGATCAGTTGGTACTACCGCACTCTTATTGAAAGAGGAAAAAAAGAAGCATTTGGAAATGATAACCCTGATTCGTCTATCGAGGTGTTCAACTACTTCTTTACTCCTGCAATATTCACATATTCTTACTCTCTCGCGATGAACTCTCGTCTCCCTCTAGCTCATGTGTACATGACTGTTCAGAGAGTCGACCGTCTTGCGATATATCATTTTTTTTTTTTTTTGCAACCATCTTCAGATTTAAAATTTCCATCAAATTGTGGGAAATTATTTACTTTAAGCCATATAAATGAATAAACGTATAAGATTACATATTTAATGATTACTTAAACTCTATTTTCTTCCTTATTGATATTTCATTAGCGTCCTTTCAAAATTAGATAGCCCATTAAATCCAGTATCCTACAAGGAATAAAGCTAGATAGTTATAGTACTGAAGATTAAAGTGCAAAGCATTTAAAATTAAACAGGGTTTTAATTAATAATTATAACAGTAGTAAATTAATATGTTATATTGTCCAATCAAATGTTTAACGAGCTCTATTTTAAACCTAAAACTGCAAAATAAATGGTTATAGTTTTTAAAATAATTGTAAAACCATAAATGCTATGCAACTTTTAACAATGCATTCAAGGCTAAAGCTGTCTTTGATATTTCGGTTTGTATTAAGATCAGAGTGTAAGCCCTAAACACTTTTTCATAACTTTTGTCACCTCAAACCTATTCTTGGAACTTCACACAACTTCTATCAGATACATATAAATTAGCTAATGTGGCTGATTCAAGCTTTTTAAGTTGTACAAAAACATGCTTTTTAGTACGAGTAAACTTCTTTTTAATTTATTTTGTCGTCATTAGAAGTTTTAAACTAATTTAAGAAGGCTATATTATAAATTTGCATGAAAAGTATATAGTTGTGTTTTAATCATTAAAATGTGAAACATATAATAGCTTAATAAGTAATAAAGTCAACAACTTAAAAATATCACTGAGGTAAGGGAATACAATTTTGTAGTATATCGATGTATTTTTGGGTGAAATTAAATTTGGGCTCAAGATTCAGTTTAATGCTACTTTTTTTCAAAAAGAAACATTAAATTCACTTTTACCTTTATTTCTCTCCTGTTTTAATCCGTTTTTTTAATGAAACACTTTTCCTTTTGGTCAAAATAGCTTGCAATTTTTCTTTCCTATGGACGCTTGATTAAGCCGTGAAAATGCACTGCTCGTTCAAAACCCTAAAATTTACGTGACGTATACTCAGGTTTCCAGAACAATTATGAGCCCTAGAATTCCATGATGCCTCCCGCTTCCATTAAATGTAACTCCCTCAGATGAAAGCACGCGTTTCATTCTGCAGCAAGGAAGCTAAATTTTGTTGCCGTGAAATTTTAATTTAGACAATCATGGCTCGTGGTACCTCCGCAAACTGCCGGGAGTGGCGCCGTTGTCGCTATCTCAATGGTCGCCATATTTCAGGCTAGCTCTGAGCCAAAGCCTGTGCCCGACAACCTCAAAAGAATATATGTACACACAGACGCTTCATTAAAATAATTACGAGGAAACCTCGTTAATAAAACGAGAACAACAGCCGGTGCAAAGTTACGGTTTCACTACTGCTTTTCCCCACTATTAGAATTAACTACCAAAGCCGAAATATAGTTCTAAGATTCAGGGATCCTTCCCTCACGTCCTATCAGATAACATGTATTTCTCCGTGCATCTCTTTATTTGTTCTGCTTCTTCCTTCTTGCTTAATTGTTTCTTTAACTTTGTTTCGTTCAAAGGTGCAAGATGAATCTTATGGTAGATTTTGTTTACTTCATAAAAAACCTTAACATTGGAAACATATTTGGAATGCTTTCCAAAGTCTTCAAATGATTTGGACATTTTTGGGTATTAGTGTAGTGAACAAAAGGCATAGCTTTAATTTTTGTTTAGCTCAACATTCTTTGATTTTTATCTAAATAAAATCATAAAAAGACTGGAGTAAATGATAAAGTATCGACAAAAAGAACACATTTCATCTATTTGTTCTCCTTTCCCAATGAATTTAAACAGTATTTTTAGCTTAGTCTAATGCCCAATATGTCTATAATTCAAGTGACTGAAGTAATGTATTTCAAACATGTAACAGACTTACTGTAAAGTATATGAAACAATTTTTTGATATTTATGTTATAGTTATAAAAATCTGTTGTGTTCCTTTCACACGACATTCTCTATTGATATTCTGCAACAAAGTATTCTTGTAACAGATTATTAACTCTCTAGTTCAGGGCTATCGAGTTAAACATTAGCGGCAATGGTTTTATTTCTAGTTCTAAGCAGAAGAGAAATAAGAAATTACACTAAGTAAAGGTATAGACTAACCTTTTAAACGATATTCTCTATGTAGTACAATTGAAATTCTCTTCTCTTTGCATTGCCAGAGTGAAAAAGTGCATAACTACTTTCCATTTCTAAAACGAATAATTAATGTCAATTTTAAAACCAATAACAATGAATATCTCAGAAATGGTTAACTCCACGAAAAATGTAAATGACATAAATTGTGTTTTTTTTACGAGATCAAAAGTGTTTGTTTGGTAAGATTTCGTCTAGGTCTCTTATGGTTTGCCGGTTATGCATACTCCTCTAGAATAAATAAGACTTCATTGGCTATTCACAGAAAAGTCAGAATAAACATTTTATTTGCCATGTAAATATCGCTAATATAAGACATTTTAAAGAAATCATTAGAGCCATTTTGAGCAAGTCCAAAACTTAGAGAAATGTTCCATGTTTGGAGTATCGGATATTTCTTGAAAATCTTCGTGTCGCATCCTTGGAAGGTACTGAGTTTAAATACCAAGTTGGGTACTTAAACGACTTTTCGTTCCTGCACGTTATGGTTACACAGACACGCTGAATGACTTTTGTGTAACTGATAAACCGTAAGAGATAAACAAGAATTTATTATACAAAAATTTAGATATTGTGAAAACACACAGTTTATGGCAAATGTAATGGATATGGATATGTAAGGTATTTTTTGTTGTTTGTTTTAGTTTTCCAAACTTATACTTTTCTCAAATTAGGAATCATTATTCCTTTTTCTTTTTCTTCGCAAAGCAAAGAGAGCTGAATTTAACTCCATCATACACTGAACAGATCTTATTGTATCTACAAGGAAAGATGTAGTAAAAGTATTTCCGCAAATCTTTATCTAAATTAGTATGAAGCAGATAGAAGAAAAACTTAGCTTATTGAAGAACGAGTATAGAACACATGACTTGAACACATAAGGTTTTTTTTATTAAACTGTCACATTTATACACGAAACAACAGTTGGTTTACAGGGCTGCATGCTACTGTTATGGAATTTATAGGTTTCCTTGTTCGCCCTCCTCAGCTTATGACCGCCCTGCCTCCTCATCTTCGCAATTAGCAGTGGCTTGTATCACGTTATATCCATTTATCGAACGGAAATCACGTGGAGTAAAAAGATGTCCGGGTGCCCACTAGATGTGAGCTACAGTTGACAGCAATACAATCAGTTCATGCAAAATTGCAGCAACATGCGTCCTTCCATTAATATGGTAATTTCCGTTAAGGGAATTGGAGAGTTAACGCGCACAGTAAGTGCCTCAGCAGGTGAGGCTTGCGTTATCGATAATGCCCAGCTACATCAAACCTATATGTAACGCTAAATTAAGTTCCCCTGTTAATTTCACAACAAAAATGCACTCAAAGTTATTTGCATTTAATATAATAGCAGGGTTTTGATGCTTCTAGGCTTCATCAGTCCAAATGAAAATAGGTGAAAATAATGTGCGCCTTCATTTACAACCCTTCACGCTAAAGTTTAAAAAACCAGATGTGCTTTTCTCTACTTATGCTGCAAGACACTATTTTTAAAAAAGCTGCTTCTTATAGATGCTATCAAGATTAACATAAGTATACATTTTATTACGATGTTATTTCCAGTACAAAAGAAATAAAGAAGTACAATAAGCTGAAGCGATTGTCAAATGTTTTAAAAATCGGTCGCTAAGCCATGGTATTGAAATTGTGCTTTCTTTTGTACACAAGGGTAGAAATATGAATGATGACTTTCCATTTAAGAAAAGTACATGTATTGAAAAATTTAAATCTATAACAAGCAATATCGCAAAAATGGTTAACTCCACAATGAAAATATATTTGACAAAACTCCTTTTGGATGAGATGTACATTTTTTGTGTAGGAAAGATTTGTATATCTCTTACGGTTTATCAGGTATTCAAAAGTCATTCAGAATGAATAGGACTTCAGAGGCTACTTCCAGGAAATTCTAGATATGCAGTTTATTTGCCAATTAAATATCTTTAGTACAATGTATTTGATAAAAGTTGTCAGAACCAATTTGAGAAAATCAAAATTTTCGAACATTTTCCCATGTAAAGGTAGTTTGAGTTGAGAGAATTTTCTTTAAAATATTCTTATCGTATTCTTGGAAAATGTTGAATTTGAAAATATCAAGTTTGGTATTTAACGGACTTTTCGTTTTTAAGATATTCTTTTCAAGTGTACCATGCTGTTCATTTTTCTAAAAATGGTTTTATTCAGGGACCTTAAAGCGAGGATTTCCAGTGAAATTTCGGTATCAAATTTTTGGAATGAAATATCTTCCCTGCCTATGTTGGACTATATACGAAGAAGAGAAAGTAAAAACCAATTATCTGCTATATATTTGAAATTAATTTAAAATGCTATTCACTGTAAATGTATCAATAGTAATTATAGGAAAGAAACAAAAACTTCACGAATTTTGTTTTTGCAAAACGATAAAAATTCACACTGTACTAGTATTATCCAACTCGCAGGAAATGTTACGTCTATATCCCGCCCTTTTGTTGCAGGTAGGATACAAAAATCGATCTTAAATGTAGAACACCAGAAAAAGCTGACTGCATTAAGATAATGGATATTCCGAAAGTATTCTGTAGAAGTGTGTTTTATGAGTTGTATGCACTGCATTCTCTTCTAATGGTTTCACACATCTTCTGTACAACTTTAGCTCAAACCTTTGTCTAGCATTTATGATACAAATATTAATAGAAACTCATTTGACTGTAATATCTATTATATAATGATAATGCAATGTTAAACCAATTCTTCTATTTTAATTTTGTTCCTCCGTTTATTCTTGTAGTCTAATGTTTTATTTGTTCTTTCTTCACCAATCAGAATAAAATAACCCTTTGGGGCTTATACAAGCTTTAATAAATTCCTATGACTTACAATTTAAGAGTTATCTTGTACAGTAGTGGTGAATATTTCATTAAACATTTAGTAAACTACAAATACAAAACAAATAATTCTATATTTATATTTTTAAGGACGTTTCAGATCTAACATTAATATATCGTAACATTCAATGTTGCTTTTATAGAATAAATCGGTTGTGTTATATCTAAATGAATTTCTCCACCCATTCTTCAACAACTACTCTTAAAAAAGCTTACTCCTATATAACTACTTCATTTTTTCAAGATGTGCTTTTACTAAATGGAGTTATTACAGATTCCCTTGTAGCTAGAATAGAAATAGGAAATACAGTACGTTTAAACGAGAGTCAACCTTTAACAATTGGTTGCTATATGTGTGTTTGAAATTACGTTATTTTTAAAGTTCAACCCAATAAGAGGAAGCATTTCGGAAACAGTAGACATATTCTAAAAAAAGTATAAACCTTATTTATGGAACTTGAACCCATTCAAAAAAATATTTGCCCTCAAGGCAGTACATAAATGCTATTGCTATATAATTTATTGGACTTAAACTGTGTGCTTTAAAAATATTTACCTTTTTCCTGTAAGGAAAAGAATATAAGTACTTTTTTCAAAAAGATATTTGCCCTCAAGGCAGTACAGAACCTATAAATGCTAGTGCTATATAATTTATTTGACTTAAACTGTGTGCTTTAAAAATATTTACCTTTTTTCCTGTAGAGGGATTTCGTCTGTCTCTTATAGCTTACTAATTATTCAGAGTCATTTAGAATGAAGAGGACACCGCAGCTATTCCCAAAATATTTAACCAACGCATTCTATTTCTTACGACACTACCTTAAAATACTGCATTATGATTATAAACATTAGAGTAATTTTAAGAAATTTAAAATTTCAGAAAAATGTTCAATATAAAGGATAAAGTTGGGAGGATTTTCTTGAGAATATTCAAGTCGCATTCTTTGAAGTCGCTGAACTTACATGCTAAGTTTGGTATTTGACCGTTTTTCGTTTTGGAAAATAAAAATGTTTTGTTTTGTGTTCGGGGGAGTTTAAAAGCATATTTTTGTTTGGGATTTTGACATATAATGTTTGGTTTAAATAGAATACTGTCCTATTTACTAGAGGAATTATAAAGATGATAGGGTAAATCTGTGGGAGTTCTCTTAACGTGCTTTTAAGGATATTTTTATCACATGCACGCTTTAATGTTGAAACATACCACGGCAGAATAAAGCGTTGTGTTCTACATACCCGTTGAATCTATAATCTATATTTTTCTCAATCGGTTATGGACAAGTTGGAACAGATTCTAGATATTATAGTCTATAGGCATATGTGAATCATTTGGACAAACTTTTTCAACTTTCTAAAAAGCAAGCCACTTCAATCACCCTACCTTTTTTTTCTGTATGTGTGACATTTTGTTTTGCTTTTTGTGCCTGAAATTTATTCCTTATGTTGCAGTTTTGTTTCGGACTGTATGCAAACTTGCATACATAATCTCCAGTGTACTATTCAAAGATTTAGTACGTATTTTATGCTTGCATTTTCATTGGTTCAATGGCTCAAAAGTAATAAATTGAGGTATACAAAAAAAAAAAATTAATACCAACTTCATAAAAACAAAACTTTATTTCTCTATAACTAATAACATAACCATCAAGCAACAGGATAGCTCAGGCAGTATCCCCTGTGACCTGCATTCCGGATTTGACTCCCGTAGCAGACCTACCTGACCAATGGGTTTTTTTTGGGACCTCCCCGGTTCGCTAGGCAAATGCTAGGTAGATTTCCTATCCCTCCTTATCGTTTCTATTATGAAAAGAACGTTCATTGCAACTCCCGTTCCTCGGCTTCACGTAGCTGTAAGAATGAGTCTCTGGCAGGTGCCGCGGACCCTGTGATCCTGCCTGTATGAATGTGCAAGGGTGCTTCAATCTGGAAACTGTAGGGACCTGTAGTTACATGCGGTCGCTCTGGTTCGGGCCGTCCGGTGTATCCCTTTCTCCCAAGGGCTTTCTTTCGTGGGGCTCAGTATAACACCTAGCTTCGGAGCCAATTCCGTAGCATAATCTTTTTCTAATTACACCATCTTAAACAAAATCATTACATTTATTTCACTGTATAAAAGTATTAAAAATTCTACTATTTTACTTCTGATAAACGTGAATGCTCAAACAGATTTAGAAATTTTGCATTTTTTTTTTTTTTTGCTAATTAAACATATTGAATTGTATTATCTAAGAAACTATTTGAACTACGGAGTTTCAACTTTTCCAAAATAAAAAAAAGTCTTATTATCCTGGTATTAAGGGCGCCAATTTTCAAATAAATAGATTTAAAATTAAAGCAGATAGAAAATTCATTCCAAGTATTCCTTACGGGAAAATTGAAAGTCTTATCCCGCGAACGTAAAATTTACTTAACTTCCTGACCTCAGAAACTATTTAAGATTTCATGATGAAACGTTTATGGTATATAGGTACATATGTATATGACTATTTTAATGCTTTTGTTAAGGAAAGAATACATTTTTTCTTGATGATGGCCTTTTTAATGGACATTTAACAAAACATTAGTTTTTAAAATCTAATCAACTATAATATTAATCTATAACAAGTAACAGAATAACCTGATAAACTTTTTAAAGCACAAATTCAAAATGTTAATTAATGTAGCATTAAGATGTTATTATGCCAAAATATTATTGATGTATACTCAGCAGTTTCTTATAAAATGGTTCATTTACACCAGGTGGCACAATTACCTCGTAGTTCACGTGTGTTAAAGGAGTTATAGAACTCAACGGGGTAATTTCAAGTTAAAACCGACCAGTTAAGAAGTGGCGAGAGTGACCTTCGTTTTACCCCTCTTTCGTAGCAGCGGAGGCAATGAGCGAGTCGTGCTCATTGAGAGAAGGGTGAGCAGTCCGATGCTAGTATAAAAGTGAGGAAATGGGTACACAAGTAAAGCTCACACATTTTTGCCTGGATTAAAAAAGTTATTTAAGTGATCGCAGCATTTTGATTATGTCAAGGTTTTTTTTAGAGTGATTAACGCCAGCTTTTACTACTTGTGGCACCGTAGGCGATGTGTGAAGGTAGTATAATTATTAGTCTTAATTGAAGGCTTGTATGAATGGTTGAATGGATATATGAGGGTGAAATGAATGACAAGAAAGATGACTAAGGAATGAATTCCACGGGAACCCGAGAACCAGAAGAAAACAACCTAAACTCTGATTCATCCTCCACAAATCCCACATGCGACCCACAGACCGCTTAGATGATCAGCTCGGGAATGGCGCCAAGAAATCTGACAACGATGAAAAAATAGACGAATAACTGGCCGGCGTGAAAAAGGACGTGAAAGATCTTAGGGTAAAGGTGGAACAACTTGGTGATAGATTGAACGACCACGGCCAACACCTTAATTCTCTGAAAGACGTCCGGGAACGACTTAATGCCTGGAGGGAGGAGTCGACGACAGTACCAAGGAACTGAATGTATAACAAAATGTCTTAAGGAATTATGGTCAAGACACCAGCATATCCGTGCGTATCAAACCACCAAAGTACGAGGGATGTCATCCTTCGAAGTTTTCCACTGACAGCCGCCTTCGCCAACCACAATCGATGGTCAGCAGAAGAGGAAGCCACACAATGTACATCAAGCAAAACTTTAAGGATGGATGCCAGGTTTTTATTTTTGAAAGGAGTTTAATTTCGACTTTATTTTTGATTTTGGATGAGGATATCAACCATGGGGCAACATGGTCCAGAAAGTCAGTTGGGAGCGGAAGTTGCAGTAGAAAGAATCAGCCGAAGCAACAGGACGAGAAGAAGTGACGAGACCTGTGTTACAGCAAAGACAATAAAAACATATATTAAGAAATTGATTTTTCAGCAATAAAGAAATATTTGATATAGTATATTGCAAATATATTATGAAATTACTGGAGGAGCGTTTTTTTTTCGAGCTAAACAAAACGTAAATCTGCTAGAGTAGTTTGTTACGGTTTAGCAGTGAGTATCGAGATGACGGGGTTGTCCTGCACATGTAGAACATGGTGAAGGTTATTCAACATTAAAATACCAAACTTGGTATTGGAGTTCCATACCTTCTAAAGATGCGTCCTTTCCATGGAACTTTTTTGTAATGTTCCATTTTCTAAAACTTGGCTCAAAAGATTTTGATTAAAACAACGTATAGCAGTAGATAATTATATAGGAAACAAGTGTATATTCTAAATTTCTTGGGAATAGCCCCTGAAGTTCTCTTAATTCTGAATGACTTGCGTAACTTGTAAACCGTAGGAGACAAAAATATAGCTCTCCTTAGAACACACATTTTATATCATAGAGCTAACTTTTCCGAAATATTCGCTGTTGTTGGTTTCAATTTTAAAGTATTTAAACTTTTCTCAAACGGAAAGACCTCCTTCATTTCATAATTGTTTTGTTTTATTCTTGGCTGGAAAGAATACTAAATTTCAAGTAACGACAGCTTTTAAAAGATTTGACTGTCGCGTGGACCTAGTGTGTTCCCCTATTTCCCTTCCACTTATGAGGAACTAGGTAATGTTTAGTATTAAGTAGATAGAAGATGAGAAAGGCATGCAAATGGAATATATAATACTCTTTATGTTGAAGTTATTGCTGTTAAGGTATTATAACATTTAAGAATTATTTCCTTTCTCCTTTTTTGTTTGAGAGTGTACTTTCTAGAACCATTTGTGATGAAATCTAGAGATATTATACTTTTAAATTAATTGTGCTTCTGTCACACTGAGGGGAGTTAAAATATTAAATACAATAATTTAAATTGTTGTAGTATTAGATAACTATGCTTCTTTATTAAAATCTACTTATTTCGAAACAATAGATGACATATATGAAGATACTATAAATTGTTCCAATAGTGATGTTACGTAGATAGAAGAACACAGAGAAAGTTATATAAAGGGAGATCCCAGCATCAATGTCATTTTAATATTTGCTACAAGCTGCTAAAGAAAATATTGTTAGGGTGTTGATTGTTATATGAAGAATGTTGAAACCCGGTCCGCTATTTGAGACGAGCAGAAGGAGATCAGAGAATATGTCGAAGGGATGCAGAGGATGCGTTCACTAGCGGGAAGAGGTATCGAAGTATGTACTGCTAGTTAGGTGGATTTCTCGCTCCAGTTGTGATCAATCTTGCGGAGCTGGTGTCTGCCTCCTGGGAATAGACGCGGTAATATCCTTCTCCACCACTATGGGGAACTTCTGGTCACGACTCAATCTAAATACGGAACGTGACTACTAGTCAAGCAACAATATCACTCAACTGCGGCCCAGAAAAGCAGCCCATAACAACATTGTTGACGCACAATGCACAACAAGATTTGTTTTGCAACTAACTGACGACTTTGGTGACATTAATGCAATTTATATTGTAATTTAAACAAAACACACTGCGTATCTATGTCTCTTTGTGCGTTAAAAGAGTTGCAGAATTCAACGGGGCTATTCAAATTTAACACCGGTCAGTGAAGAACAGGCGAGAGCTACCTTCGTCATGCTAACAGCGGAGACGGTGAGCGGGTCGTGCGTCGAAAGGTTATGTTATACATAAGTAATGCAACACATATGCAATCAAACTATTTTTTTTTACATAGTATATTGGTATTACAACTGCAGGAAACTAAATTATCCCTGCTTTGTTTCATACTATTTGTATATAATGTATTTTTATTTTCAATGTCCATATGTATACATGTTTATGTATACATGTAACTGAATTGTACATTTCCTTGACATGTTTAATGTTCATAATGTTCATAAGCTTTTATGGTTACTGGTGAACGCCATGAAAAAAAAAAAGATCCAATTATGCAAGCCATGTTACGGATCCTTTTACAACAGTATTCTTCTGGAAGAAAAGCCATACCATTACATCTAGTATTAGATGTGTAAATACGTTTTAAGGTAGACTCAGAGAAAAGCTGAATCCCATGGCCGAGATTTGAGCACGGATTTTCCGCTTCCCGTACGGTTGCTGTTAACCATGAATACGTGCCAGATTGACATTATATTCCCCAACCTACTCGAATATTTCCCCCAGAAACACCTCAAGCGCCTCAGTTCTGAAATAACTTTCTCAAGGGTAAATATTGCCTTAATTATTTTATAAGTGTGTAAATTAAGCAAATTTAGGTAATTGTTGGATAAATCAGTAAGTAATTTATTTTCCTAAAAGAGAAATAGTTTAACCTACTATAAAACCATGCTTCATATATATGTAAATGTGCTGATTTCTATTTAGGATGTTTCTATGGTAACAAGCAGAAAAAAGATGTGCAGTTGCATGAAATAACTTCGGTTTACTGCTTAGTAGTGTAGTATGGGTGTGCCGGAGGAGATTCCACTGAGCTGAGCCATGATTTGGCTTTTTATACTCAAACCCCAGGATAATGGGATGAGATGAGAGTAATTACAGCGTGCAGCCAAAACCGGACGGTGTAGGGAGCCACTATGGCGGTCCTAACAGTTTCCAAGCAGTTCTTCATCTCAAAGTGGAGGACGCTAGGAACCCGCGCCTCAGGTCTGACAAACGCCCTGAGTCTATAGACGACTACCAACGTCATCCCACCGTCGCGAGTTAGATTTCCGAACCTCAATCAACTCCACGAGAGGGAGCCACTACCGGAAAATAATATTCTTAATTTGAGGAAGGATATAGTGTATTTAGGTTATTTTAGTTGTCATCCCCTTGTCACACATTTCTGCCTCAAGAAGTGTGAAAGAAATATACTGCTTGACATTTTTAGTCTCTCTAGCACATATGTAGGTACAATGTACATAGGTAGAGAAGCAATTGCATTCTAATCAAAAATTCTAAACCCATATTTCACCAAAATGCATGTTATGAGGTCACCTGAATAAAATAAAAACATTTTCTTAGAAAAATATATGTGTATGTCTCTATACAGCATAACTCAAAAACGAAAAGTCGTTTAAATACCAATCATGGCATTTCAGTTCAGTATCTTCCAAGGATGCGAAACGAAGATTTTCAGGAAAATCTCCCCATCCACTACTCTTTATAGGGAAAATGTTTCTAAAAGTTTATTTTCTCAAAATTAGTCAAACAATTTTTATTGAAATATCACATATTTAATATGTCTTTATAACAAAGCAAACGCATATCCTCAACTTTTTGGGAATAGCCTCTAAACACCTCTTCATTCTGGATGACTTTTATATAACTAGAAACTATAAGTGATACACAAAAACATATGTCATATACAATTTTAGTAGATAGATAAAAATATGTCATATGAATTTTCTGTAGAGTTAATAATTTCGGAGATATTCGCTGTTATTGGTCTATATTTTAAACTACCTAAACTTTTGTAAAACGGGAAGTCACATTTTGTTTGATATCTCTCTTGTTTTACTCATGGTTATGTAAAATGAACTTAATTTTAGTTGATTTACATAGCTAACAGATTTTTAAACATTTGACTGTCGCTTTCGCCTAGTGCTTTCTCTTATTTCCCTTCTACTTAGATGGAAGTCAGTAATAAGACCATAGCTAAAGTTTTTCTTGATTAGCACAATGTGGATAATAGAATAATCTTTATTACCTTCTCTAGCAATATATAAAATGAAATAAAATGCATACTCAAAGATGAAAAGTCTGTTAAATACCAAACTTGGATTAACATGAAACATTTTTTGGAAATTCTGATTTTCTGAAAAATGGCTCTAACGCTAATGATTAATATACCATATATTTAGGATATTTCCATGACAAAAAAAGTGTATAACTTGAATTTTTGGGGCCTCTTCATTCTGAATGACAATTATATAACTGATAAACAATAAAATATAGACAAAAACTTACTACACAAAAACAGAGCTCTTTAAAACACACACAATATTTACATATACTTTGTTTGTGTGTGTGTGTAAAGTAAACCGTCTCCGAGATATTCCTTGCTTTTGCTTACAATTTTAAACAACACAAAAGTTTCTCAAACGATAAACCATCCTTCGTTTCATATCTCTCTTGTTTTACTCCTATGACCAGAAATCCAATTTTCAATTGTTTTACACAGTAACCAGCTTCTGAAAGATTTGACTATCGCTTTACTTAAGTGCATTTCCTTAACTTACAAAGAAGCAAGTAAGAAGACAATTTATGCTAATGTTTATCTTAATTAGAATGAAGTCGAAGAAAATTTGTTTGCAGATCAGATAATAAAATTATATTAATTGAACATATCTTATTTTTTTTAGTAAAAATTGGTTAAAACTTTAAATTATGAATAAAATTGTATGAGTATAACACATCGGATTTTTTAGTATATGGCCTAGGAAATAATAGCTTAAAACTTTAAAATCTGAATAAAATTATTTGAATGAAACACATGGGATTTTTTAGTATATAGTCTAGAAAAAATAGATTAAAAGTGTAAAATCTGAATAAAATTATATGAATGGAACACATCATAAATTTTAGTACATAGCGCAGAAAAAATAAGTTAACACTTTAAATTCTGAATAAAACCATATGAGTGGAACACATAGGATTTTTATTATATAGCTTAGGAAAAAGTAGGTTAAAACTTTAAAATTTGAATAAAATTATATGATTGGAACACATCGGATTTTTTAGTATATAGCCTAGAATAAAGTAGGTTAAATCTTTAAAATCTGGGTCTTAACTATAAAAATAATGTAAAAAAGGATGTAACTAGCTACTAATTCACCATTAAAGGATTTTATTAAAATTATAAAATGTCACTGACTTATCCGATTGTCTGTCATGTTTGCTTTAATGTGAAAATTACTGTCTCTAATTAATTTAGCACTTTATTACTAGTGGGTAGCCACAGGGTAGCTAACACGACTCAACCACATATCATATATTCGGCGAGTAACAAATAGCCCGCTTTTACTTCATACGGCACTGCAGGCGGTGGCACTGATGATGCATGAACTGAAGATGGAGCACCAGTGGAATGCGATGGTCAGTGAAACCGGAGAAAACTCGATCCAGCACCACTTTGTCCACCACAAATTCCATATGGGGTCGTCTGGGTTTGGTGAGAGGCGAGTGGTCTAACCACTCGGCAACAGCGCAATCCACAAATACTAATGTGATTTATACTATTATAAATGAGAGACCATTTGGCGAATATGTAGAAGCTAATTTTTACTTTCTTTTGGATCCCCTGTATCCAAAAAACATTTCAGAAAAAGGTACATGTGAGCGTGTCCGTATCAGTGTGCCTGTGAACACGATAACTCAAAAACGAAAAGTCAGTTAAGTACCGAACTGTGTATTCCAGGGATGCGACATGAAGGTTTTGAGAAAAATCCCCCCACCCCAAACTACCCATTACATAGAAACATATTAGAAATTTTTTACTCTCAAAAATGCTTCGAACGATTTTGATTAAAATACCGTATACTAAAGATGCTTATATATATATATATATATATATATATTACATATACTTCACGTTAAAACACACAATTTATATCGTATAGGCCTTTTTCGTTGAATTGGCCATTGCTAAGATATTCCTTGTTATTTTTTTCAGATGTAAAATATTTAAACTTTTCTCACACGGAAAGTTGGAAATTCCTGGCCCTTCATAGAAATGGATTTCATCTCCATGGCAACCGGCTTTTAATGTTTATCTCGATTATAACGAAGTAGATAGAATAAGCTTTTTAACAATAAGTGGTTACAGCGATGTAGAGAAAGTCATGCGAATGGAACACGTCAGATTTTTTTTCCACACCTCTCATGTTTTTCATCCTTTTATACGCGACTCTTTTACTGTGCAGTAATGCCGTGTGCCAAAAGGATTGAAGTACTTCTTCAACAGGTCGTCTTTAATGTGAGCTCACATGAAGGCTTTGTAAACAACTATTTACACACATGTAGTGTTTTTAGTTTCAAGTTGTGATCCCTTGAGGTCTAATAAGTTAATGCAACCTCATTTCAAGGGGAAATAAAAGTAAGCACGTCTCTGTGCCTCAACACGAGTGTTTGCCCTCTCGACCAAGGACGAGTGGGGGTGTGAAAATTACCGTACTAGCAATTACGTGGACTTTAAAACTGTTCACTGGCAAGGTAAATACTAGATTATTGTGTTGTGGAAAGTTGAAGCTAAACTGCTGTTCACGGAACTAGACTGCTAATATCGCTATATTAGTCCAAGTGCTCATCGTCAGCAGTGATCCAGAAACAATTATTCGAGTTCTGGTGCATGTAGCCGTTGCATTGCAATGCAGTTAAGTATGAGCGTTACAGCTCCAACTTTTCCAATAGATGCGCTCTATTAACACACCACACCGTGGAAAACATTACCATGTACATAGGTATCCGAGGACCTTCAATAAGTGCCCTATTTGGAACGATGACCCCATTTTTTTCAAACTCAAAATTGTTTTGGATAGGTAGAGTCAGACTGAAAAATTCAATGCCATAGTCCAGATTTGAACTACGGATCTCTCGGTCTGTATCCGGTTGCTGTACCACTGAGCTACCATGGCAATATGCCGGCATAACATTGCATTTCTCAACTGACAATAAACCACAAGGTGACTTATAATGTTGTAAATACTTTAAGTCCCACGATACATAGTATGGCCAACTATTATGGTTAATTGATATTAGTTTAACTATTTATTAAATTTCTCAACTGATCTGCATGTTTCTCGGTAAACCACAAACCGGGAAACATGCGAATCAGTTGAGAAACTCATGCTATGCTGGCATGATGCCATGGTGGCTCAGTGGCAGAGCAACCGGCTAGAGATCCGTGGTTCAACTCCCGGCTATGGCATTGAATTTTTCGGTCTGATTCTACCTATTCAACTCCTGTCCTACGCACAGCTTGTGTGAAAAAACGAACCAATATCAAATTATTTTATTTTGAGGATACACACTTCTTATAACGTTCCTGCCAAAAAATAGGATTATTATAGAATTATCAACCTTTGAAAAATCACCTTTGTCTCAACGATGGAAAACTTTGTTTGCGTGAGCTATTTTCTCATGTTTAGGATCGCCCACAATATAAGGTTCCTTTAATAGTAAAAGGGATCAAGTAGTAAATGAAATAAAACATTAAAAATATTTCGTTTTATAAATTAAATATAATTTCTTGTATTATTTTTAAGGAACTTTAAAGCCAACTTAATTACTTTCTCTTGCTTGTATATGTAATTTATAAAGTATATAGAGAAGGTATTATATTTCCCCCTAAAATTTGATACGGGAAATATATGTTTCGAGACATCTTGAATAGACAAAAAAAAATGTTTAGAAAAATGTCCAAGTATGTCTGTCTGTGAACAACATAAACGTAAAGTCCGTTAAGTACCAAACTTGGTATTATTTTAAGTTTAGTATTTACCAATCATGTGAAACAAAAACTTTCAGGAAAATTCCACCACTCTCAGCTTTGCTGTGCATAGAACATTTATCGAAAATTTTGACTTTCTCAAAAATGGTTGTAACGATTATAATTAAAATATCATATGTTTAAGATATTTTTATGACAAATGAAATGTATATCTTGAATTTTCAGCGATCTCTTCATTCGGAGCGAGCTTTGTAGAACTCGTAGGTTATAAGAGATAGTCAAAAACTCCATACACAAAATCTATAGGTCTCATTAAAAGAAAAGCATTTTTATAGAGTTGGTCGTTTCCGGGATACTTCTTGTTATCGATATCGATTTCAATTTTAAAGCACTAAAAACTTTTCTCAAGTAGAAAGTCAGCTTTCGTTTAATCCCTTCTGTTTTACTCCCGGGAATTTAATTGTTTCATATAGCGACAGCTTTTAAATGATTTTACTATTTCTTTGGAATAGTGTATTCGCTTATTTCATTTCTGTTTACAAGGAAATAGGTAATAAGAGCAATTCTGCTAATGTTTATCCCGTTTAGCATGATATGATATTAAAAATAATGTTTTGTAAGCAAAGCTTGTATGTGAGACAGCTAGAGAAAGTCATGTAAATGGAACACATAAGCTTTTTTTTTTTTTTTTTTTTTTTAAATTGTTGATGTTATATATAACTCTGAGGTATATTAGTTTATTTAAGTTAACGTCTTAAAATATAGAAATACTTATTTATTCACGAGCACCAGTTTTATGACATTTAATTACTAATAAACTTCATGAAGAATTTAAACATTTTATTGGAAAGAAAAAATAGATACATTTTTTCATTTCAATCTATATTTAAATAAAATTCTTCCCAATAACAATGCTAATAATCTTGCTATAATTTGGGAACAAGAAGAAATCATAGGGAGCCAGATTGGATGAATGAGACCAGGGGGTGTAGCAGCAATTCATAACCCAATTCATGAAGTTTGACGGCTTTAACTCAGAATGAACGTGCTGATGAGTTGTCATGGTGAAACAGCACAGTCTTCTTCGCCAATTGCGAACATATCTTTTCAAACTTCTTGTCAAATCGGGCCAATGTAGAATTGTCCAGTGGCTGTTTTTCATCTTTCTAAAAAAGTAAACGAGTTTGAGACCCTTCACATCCCCCCCCCCCAAAAAAAAAGTCTCCATCATTTTTGCGGTCAATGTAACCGCCTTTACGTTCTTTGAAACAGATTCATCGGAAGCAAGGCATTGGTTTGATTGTTAGTTTCCGGAGCGTAATGATGCATCCAGGTCTCATAGACGGCAACAATTCGAGGCAAAAAGTCCTTCACATTTCGCTCAAGTGGCTTCAACCACATCTTCAAGTTGAAAGCCTCCATTCACTTGTCCACGCAAACGGGCAGTCATCGGGCCCACAACATTTTCATTTCCAAGTTACCCATTGCTGAATCTGTTGAAGAACCTAATAGCATCTGCCACTTCGCGAACTTTCGTTCGACGATCACCGGGAATTTTTAATACATAACTCGATAACTACATCTCCTCAAAAATTCATGCTCGACCATGTTTAAAGTTGTTGAATCAACTTGCAACCGTTGTCACAGATAACGAAAGGTCCTATTAAACAGCATCTATTTCGCTTATCTCCTCGTAAGTTTTCCCCTCCAAAATGAATCATTGCACTTTTTCCATTTTACCAAAAACAAGTTGAAGGACTAATAAAAGTCTGCCAAATCCAAACCAATCTATGAACCAGTATCAACTTTCTTTTGGTGACGTGTAACATATAACAGTATACGATGGAAACACCAACTTGCCTTAGAAACATCATCTATGTAGTCATTGAATAGTCCTCACAAATGACTATTTCATTCATCCTATTTTCGTAAGAAACTAAATATTACTCACCACAATAATGTAGGAGCTAGAACTTCCAATATTTATTCCCGGTCAGATGTTCACTTACCTGTAAAAGAAAGGATGGATGTTAATCATACGGTTAAAATGGTGCTAGTCTAAACATTGCAAATTTATTCTGTATGGCTTGCGGTATGATAGAACCAAAATACATACATATAAAAGAAGCAGTTAAAATTATTCAATCTAATATTCTTTTCCGCAAACTGCAAATATTATTAATCCTACTATTCTATAAAATTTCATTTATCTTCTCTTCTCTTCTATATTGGTACTAAATTAAAATTCCCGGATAAAACATAATAAAATAAACGAAAATAATAACAAACACACTCATAACGATACTGGGTTAATATCATTTCTGTTATGAGAGTCTATATACTAAATTTAATAAAATATCCAAATATACATATTTGCTGTTTTCAATAATTAAAAAAGAGCAGAATAAGGTTATGTTGTAGTTTTATCTCGCAAGTCCTTAAATATTAAGTTTTGTATGACTTAAGGACAACATTATTATTATTATTATTATTATTATTATCATTATTATTAATAATAATATATTATATTATATTATCTTGGTCCAAAGTTTCCGGTGTAGACCGCGTCTTAAGGCTAAAATCTGCCGACGTTTCGCCCATCTTATGATAAGGCTTCCTCAGGGCTAACTGCGTCTGGTCCGGCTGGCGTACCTTCTTTTATACTGTAGTTGGGACATGCCAAGTACCGCCCTCCTGTGTTGCCATTGGTTATCGTTTGGCCAATGGCTGGGGTCGCTGCTTTCTGTATTCCTATTGGCTCGCTGGCCGCAAGGTGGGATGCTTTTCTTAGCAGAGGTCTCCAGATGGTGTTCAAACTTTTTCCATTGTCTCTGTTAACTTTATGTTCTTCTTTAATTATTTCTATGCTTTCGCGTATAATGCGATGTTTGTAGTCTTCACATGGTACCAATAATTTCATGTTATCAAAATCAATGTGATGGCCAGTTTCAATAGCATGTTCGGAGAGAGCGGACTTTTCAGGCTGATTAAGTTTGAGGCTTCTGATGTGCTCTTTTCGACGTGTGATTGCCGATCTTCCGGTCTGACCTATATATGCTTTGCCGCAATCGCAGGTTATTTTATAAATTCCTGGCTTAAGTAGTGGGTTGGATTTGTCTTTTACTGGTCTGAGGGTGGATTGTAACTTCCGAACCGTGCTGTACCGAGTATTAATCCCGTGTTTGAGTAAAATTTTGCCAATCCTTTCAGTGGTGCCCTGAACAAAAGGAAGGCGAGCCCATCTTGTCTTTTGTTTTTCTTTTTCTTTTTGTGGTTTTTTGGCATTCTTTCCCCAGTATTTTATGTCGGTTTTTGAGTATCCGTTGGCTTTTAACACTTCCTGTAAGTGGTGTCTCTCTTCAGTTAAAAGATTTGAGTCACAAATACGCGTAGCTCGTTGGAACAGAGTTTTGACCATGCTTCGTTTTACTGAAATGGGGTGGTGGGATGTGGCATCTATGTATCTGTCTGTATGTGTAGCCTTTCGGTAGACTGAACAATGCACTGTTTTGCTTGCTGAATTTCGCTCTACTAGAACGTCTAAAAATGGTAATTTTTGGTTATGTTCTAGTTCCATAGTAAATTGTATATTTTGATGAAGACTGTTTAGATGTTCAAGGAACTCTGGGATGTTGTTCAATCCATGTGGCCATACCACGAAAGTGTCATCCACATATCTTAACCACATATCCGGTTTGAGTCGGCAAGTGTCCAAGGCCGTGTTTTCAAAATCTTCAAGGAAGATATTAGCCACAATCGGCGAGATAGGAGATCCCATGGCTGCACCTTCTTGTTGTTGGTAGATGTCTTCTTGGTATGAGAAATACGTATTGGTTATACAGTGGGCAACAAGGTCGGTCCAGTCTTCTGGGAGATGGTTAATGCTGATTCTTCGTTGTACGGATCTAAGAGCTTCTTCAACTGGGATGCGAGTAAACAGAGATTTTATGTCAAAGCTGACTAAGATGTGGTGCTCTTCAAAAGTAAAATTCCGGAGTATTTGTACAAAATGGCCGGAGTCCCTGACAAAAGAGTCTGTCTTGCCCACTAGTGGTTGGAGACCCTTGGCTAGAAATCTGGCGAGTTCATGAGTGGGTGAGCCTATGGCACTGACGATTGGTCTCAATGGGATGTTTTGTTTGTGAACTTTAGGCAGCCCATAGAACGTCGGTGTACGAGAGTCATGAGGGAGGAGACGTTTTTGTTGTTCTGTTGGTATTGAAGAATTTTTTATTACCGAAATTGTGGTTCGTTCTAGTTTGTTTATTGGATTCTTCTCTACTTTCTTATACGCTGTATCATGCAGTAGGTGTGTCATTTTTTCTCCATAATCCTCAGTGTCCATCACGACAGCAGCGTTGCCTTTATCTGCTGGTAAGATTACGATGTCTGGGTTGGTAGCAATGCTTTTGAGGGCTTGACGTTCCGCATGAGTGATGTTTGCTTTGGGAACTTTTGCGTGTTTGAGTACCTTGTAAGTGTCCATTCTGATATCATTGGATGTCTCCTCTGGTAAGCCAGTAAGTGAAGCCTCTATTCCAGTAATAAACTCCTCCATCGGTATATGCCGGGGTGTGATAGCAAACTTTAGTCCCTTTGCTAGGACTTGTGTCGTGGGTTCGTCTAGAGTGATTTTTTGAAACATTGACCACTAACCTTTCTATATCTAATTTGTGTTCCAATGGATATTGTTTCTTTTTTTAATGTTTGAAATTTTTTTCGTTGCCTATCTTCAGCAATATATGCTGTCTGGTATGCTAATGTGTATGAAATTTTTTCCAAAGTATTCCAGTCGTTTTCTTCTAAATCGGTAGCCAGCAGGTGATGTATTCCATACAATTCTGTCTCTGTAAAATGTAACTCTCGTCTTGTAAAGGCTATTCTCTCCCTTAGTAGACTGAGCGAGGCTTTCCGTAATATGTTGCGTGCATATCTGGTGTTGATGTGGTGTTTCAACTGTACAAACGTCGGAACTACATGTTGGTCTCTGCATCGTTTTAGGAAGGTTAATTGTGAAATAAGTGAAATAAGTCGTTCAGGGCACCACTGAAAGGATTGGCAAAATTTTACTCAAACACGGGATTAATACTCGGTACAGCACGGTTCGGAAGTTACAATCCACCCTCAGACCAGTAAAAGACAAATCCAACCCACTACTTAAGCCAGGAATTTATAAAATAACCTGCGATTGCGGCAAAGCATATATAGGTCAGACCGGAAGATCGGCAATCACACGTCGAAAAGAGCACATCAGAAGCCTCAAACTTAATCAGCCTGAAAAGTCCGCTCTCTCCGAACATGCTATTGAAACTGGCCATCACATTGATTTTGATAACATGAAATTATTGGTACCATGTGAAGACTACAAACATCGCATTATACGCGAAAGCATAGAAATAATTAAAGAAGAACATAAAGTTAACAGAGACAATGGAAAAAGTTTGAACACCATCTGGAGACCTCTGCTAAGAAAAGCATCCCACCTTGCGGCCAGCGAGCCAATAGGAATACAGAAAGCAGCGACCCCAGCCATTGGCCAAACGATAACCAATGGCAACACAGGAGGGCGGTACTTGGCATGTCCCAACTACAGTATAAAAAAGAAGGTACGCCAGCCGGACCAGACGCAGTTAGCCCTGAGGAAGCCTTATCATAAGATGGGCGAAACGTCGGCAGATTTTAGCCTTAAGACGCGGTCTACACCGGAAACTTTGGACCAAGATAATTTTAATATTGGCCGTGGAAGTTTACGAAAACATATATTATATTATTAATATAATAATAATAATAATAATAATAGCATAAGACTGATTATAATAGGGGAACCCTAGAAGCGTTTAAATACAAGATATTAGGTTGTTGAGAGCATCTCATTTATTCTTCGTAAAGAATATTGCACGGCAGGACACTGCGAATGCACGGGACAGCCGATAAGTTTTTAACGGTTTTTCGCGCATGAATTGAGCTGCAGGCACAGCAGTACGTATGCGAGTGACTCGTTAAATTTTAGTCTCGCAACAGAAAGATATCCAGAAATTATCCTAAGTTATATAACGAGAACTCCAACCAAGTTGCTCGCGAATTTATTTAGAAAAAAGTTGTAGTTCGAGTTTTATTTAATAAGACTATTTCGTGACTAAAATAACAATGATTAGCCTATATGGACACGAAGAATAATATTCCTAAAATTCCACTTGTCTTGTCGTATATTTGCACCAAATTCACTGCAACTTGATGTCCATATCATAAATCGTGGCCTCGTTGCTTACAGAATCATTTGAATTGGTTCCACATACTTTCTCTGTTACTTTTAAGTATTCTACTGCTTTAGGCTTTCAACGAATATATCTATTTCAGCGATAGACCTTTCCCCAAAACGTTTTACTAGTTCTATCATTATGTACGGGAATATCACTGCACACTGATACTTTTATTATGAGGCGAACATTAGTTCAGAAATAAAAAAATTGCACGTGGGTGCGATACATTTCGGAAAACAATTGCACTAGGTGTGATAAAAAAACGATTAAAATGCAGAGAAAATGGTTCCGATTGGTTTGAATTATACGCGCCAATGTACTGGATTGGCCACTTCGTACGATCACAATCTGAACGAAATAGTGCAAGTAATAACACATGATATAACGTATAAGAGAAGATGCAACAATGATCTATAATTTAACCCGTTTGCCTTAAATCAGACCTCTCACTATTCAGTTAAACATTTCTGTTATTGTGAAAACTGTTAGATAACTTTGAATATATTTATAAAAAATAAAATGTTAATAATACAGTTAAAATGTAATGTATTGTTTAAAATATATAAATAAAAGATAGCATATAAATGGCTTTAAGCCTCCAAAATAAAAGTTAGCACATTAAGTGGCATGTTAAACCGGTAGGCTTTAGTTAAACTTTTCTTTTGTTGAAATAAACCTATGTTATATGGATAAGTTTCTCAAGAACAAAAATATTCACTGATGAGAGAGAATATGAGAATGACCGAGTATTTGATTTTAAAGAAGGCCAGTGACTTCAGAGTATTTACATTGATAAATAAGTATACCTAACAAAACAGTTGACAGTTTTTCTCATGCGGATGTTATATGTATACTTTTCTCAGAAGTTAGAAAAGGCTACGAACCTAAAATATTTACACCAAATAAATATTGTTGTGGACTATACAACCTTTTGAACTGATCACAGAAAAAGTCTTAGACATGTTTGTTATTAATTTTTCACTTAGAGGCATTATCTGTATTTAGAAATAACAGCAATAGAATTGTAAAACACATTCCTAATTTTTTGTTTGCGGATAAACAACTTTGAACAAGTTTCATATTCGTGTCTGATTCAACTTCTGAGAAATTTATAGATGTAAGTTTATCGCTAGAGGTAGTGTAGTCTTACCTTGAGTGTGAATATCACAATGCGCATTGCTTACATCAAATGTAAGCAAATAAAATGATTTTGATATTTGGGTTTTAGATAATATTTACATCATTTACGACAATTTGTATTCTAAAAATCAACTTCTGGGACAATATATTTTTGTTTATCTTAGCTTAGAAAGTATTTTAATATAGTAGGAAAATATTTCAAATTTTAAAGTCATTTATATTGAAAATATTTATTTTTTGGTAATTGGAAAGAGGATAAATAAGAATTATATTATTTTCGTGCCAATTGTATGCAACAAGTGCGTCAGTATAAGCATTTTATAATGTTCTTTATTTCTTTGTTTTTATTTCTCTCATTTGGACGCAGAACCTATACATTTTAAGGCGGTCTTGGTGGCCTAGCTCAGTTGATTAGGCGCTGGTTTCTGATATCAAGGTTACGGGCTCAAACTGGCATCCCCCTTTTACTGCCATGTAAAAGTACTGCGGGATAAAATTTCAGCACATCGGTGGCGACTTTATTATTTTCGCAACTGATACCTTTGTCAACAAACAAATGTTGTTTATGTATATTAAGAAATCACAGATCATAAACAGCTTAAAGATCTATTAGAAACTGTTAATAACTGTAAGTAAAGTATAGACATACTATAGATTAAACTCTTTACTCCTGTAATGTACTGACGTCAAATGGGGTCTCTTGACCTCGACAAGTCAAGGTGGGGAAATGCTGCTAAGTGGTATCTACTGTCATATGTACATACAGTTCTCGGTAGCAAATGTGTGATTTTTAAGCAAAAATAAAGACAATATCAGCCTGAAACGCGGGAATTATAATTTTCTTATTAGTTATGGGCTCCACACGAACTGAAAATGGATTTACTTGATCCCGTAAATTGTACAAGCATTGAATGTTCGTAAGAAAGAGGTTCAATGTTATAAAAACATTTTAAGAATTCATCTCCCAAAATACAATTATTTGCATCACACTTAATGGCAATGCTTTGTTTACATAATCTGTGAGTAATGTCTCTCTAAAATGAATGTAAAATGGATGATATTAAAAACCGGTATCGGAGTGAGCTTCTCGACGATCATTTGGTTGTTGGCCTGTACATCATATTTAGCAGTAGAGTAGTACATTTTGATAGATTTGTCCAAAGTAAAACATATCAGCGAAATGAGACAGTGAGAGAGAGAGAGAGAGAGAGAGAGAGAGAGAGAGAGAGAGAGGAGCAATACCATATGCAGTACGTCGCAGAATGGCATGCCTCAATGCTTCACACGGAGTGGAATGAGTTAGTGTCCTTCAATTTTGACATGCCTGAACTAGAAACATATAATAGATATATGTGTGATAAAAACAACCCCTTTAAGTCTTAAGTTTGTAAGATCTCAACCTTCGGAAGTTATTTTAATAAGTGCTTTAGAAAATTAACCCGTAAGAAATAACAACTAATCAAGAAGAACCACAGAAGAACTGTGGTTTAATAGGTTCCTGTTGTCAATAAAGGGCGAATCCAGACGTTCTACTTAATCTTTCTATTTTGTGGGGTGTTTCTGTAGAAATTAAGCATATCACCCTTTACTATCGGGAACTATTTTTGCATATGAGTTAAACCGATTATTCCTACTAAAATGTAGTACATTTTATTAGTACTTTCTTTCGCCAAACATACAAACATATCTTGATTTTAAGTTTGGATCATCTCTGCAACGAAGCTTACAAAGATTTGTAAACAAATGTATTGACTTAAACGTTCTACTTCTCTGGAGATTTTATTTAATTTCTCATTAGGCAAGAAACATCGCGTAAGAGAAGATTGATGTTTCTAAGGTTGTTCTACTGCGAAATAATTTTCACAGTAATGGATTTAAAGAATGGCAAAATTCCCTAGTGCATGTTACTAAATATAATATCGTAAATACTAAGACACTTATTTCCATTCGTTTTCTAATGAGTGTTAGATGTCTCGCAATTATATAACTGCGTTGAATTTGTGTTTACGATGGGCAACTATAGACAACATTCTCAGCACCAATCAGACGGCATTTCCCAATCTGGTCACGTTTACAAAGAGTGCTGGGAACGAAAATCTGGCAGCGTGGGAAATTAAACAAACCTACCTGCATGACAGTTCGTGCAGTTTAATTAACAAACGCACTGATTAAACTGAAACAATGGTGTCTACAAGCATTCGTTATTGGGTAATTTGCATGTTCCAATCTTTATATGGATTGAGCTTAAGGCATTAATCGAAATTACTATTACAGCTTGTTCTGACACTAGTAGTCAAATTGGTGTCATTATATTAACAAAAGTGTATATACATGTAATTGTGTATTAAAGTAATTAGTATGCCTTGGGAAAATAACCTATTTAAAATTTCCATTTCTGTTCTTGCCTTACATAAATCAATAATCACTTTTATCTTATTGTTTATATGTGTACCATTCAGCTGACTTTCTTTATTTGTTTTGCATCAAATTATTCTTTAAAAAAATAGTTATTTCTCATGTGCTTCTGTTAATCGAGATAAACATTGTCAAAAATTATACTATTACTTATTTTCTTTTAATTAGAAGGGAAATAAACGAATACATTAGGCTAAAGCGATATTCAAATTTATTGGACGCTGGTTGCTATGTAAGAAAATTGAAATTCCCCAGAATGAAAACAGGTGAACAACGGCTAAACATTTGAGCAAAGTCTAGTCATTGTGTAACTCCATAAAACTACATCAACATATATATTTTATATTTATATGATATATGTATATGCATTTTATGTATATTTTATGTGTAATCAATTTTTGTCTACCACTTGTGATATACCGGTTGTGCAAAAGTCATCCAGAATGAAGAGGGCCTCAGAGGCTAATTCTAGATAATTCAAGATAACATTTTTTTGCCATGTAAATATGTTTAATGTGTGGCATCAAAGCCATTTTTCGAAAATCAATAATTTATAAAATGTATGATGTGCGGTGTAGTTTGGGGTAGAGGATTTTAATGAAAAATTTTGTGTCACATCCTTGGAAGATGCTGAACTTAAATACCAAGTTTAATGAAATCTGGGTATCCAACTTTACGTTGAATGCAATGCCTTACCTACTTACTATATACATACGTGTTAGAGAAGCCAATTGTGTGATTTTAGTACCTAACAGAGTTGAAAAGAAATAAAAACAGAAAATAATACTCCAAAATAGTCATTAACAACCTTTGTGGCGTGCGGGATGTTTGCTTATTCTAAGACAAAATGTCTGGTAACTTTAAACTACATGAACCGGCTTATTGGATATCACTTAATCCATTTCTTTCATTCGTCGTTCCGAATAGCTACCAGGTGAAAGAACAATAATAAAAACAAAAACAAAAAATATGTTCATATAAAAGCTTGTAAGGCAATGTAAATTAATTTCAGGAGTTTAATTCCCATTAGCTAATATAAATAGCTTGCTTAGTCTTACGTAAACTTGTAATGGATAATTTACTAATGTTTTATTAAATGCACATTTTATTTCGATATTGCAGTATCAGTAACGAAAAAAACAGTACACTTAAACTAATCATACACTAATACTATCTCTTTAACTAAGGAAATTAGGTGAAACTATCGAAGTTCTACGACTTGCATTTTATCCGAATTATGAACTAAATTAATACTTCCCAGATATCAAAAGCTTTAAACTGTAGTAGTTTTGCATATCATCTTAACTCGTAACTCCAACTCCAATTTCGATTTTTTTGACATTACAATCCAGCTTTTCACTTAGACATAGACTCGTAAAAAGCATAGCTGCACGTAGGTAAATTTTTGCTGCATAGTAATAACAGTTCCAAATAAGCTCCGCGTGCTGCTTTGTACGATTCGGAAGCAACCAACTATTGGCTTACCAAACCAAGAAAATGTTGATTTGGTTTGCGGCCAGGCTTTGGTTTGTGCTTGAAATCCGGTTCGCTACGTGCTATGTATTTACTATCAGCTACTGTCACTAACGAGGGGTGGAGTGGTTTTCTTTCAAGCTAACCGGTCATATTCACGAGACCTGGACTAAAAGCTACGTAAGAAGCTATGCACAAAATTTACTCTGACGATCAAATATAAAGCAAATTCAAATGCCCCATTCAGGTGTATCGTGAAATAATTAAATCAAAGCCACATCTCTGCTAAGTAGGTAATCTGTTGAATGGTCAGTAACTGCAATATCAACAATATGATATGTTCATTTGCAGTAGATGCTCAAAATGTGCTCCATTATAATTTATGCATCGCATCTTTTCAGCCAATTTTGCCCTACCCTCGTTAGAGCTTCTGCGTTCTGGCAATCTCTAGGGCTGCTCCAAAAAATATGGGTATGAAGATCAACAATGGTGGCACCTCATCGTGGTATACTTTACTCTTCAAATGTTCTTAGAAATAATAATAAAAAAGATTGAACTTCGCCATAAGCAAGAATCATAACTAAATACTATTTATTTGTAAAGACTGCATTGTTTTGCATGCATTTAACGCATCTGAAAACCCTAGAGAACCAGCTGTTGTGCAAGGTGTCGAGGTAAAACATTATTGTCCATATTCCTGACCTTCCGATCTATTCGCACGCCCAATTTAGCGTACGACCACAACTTTTTTCCAGTAGACACGCTGAAATCCAACTCTTTAGTATCATTTTGTGACTAAACGACTCATCTTTTGCAGCTGTATCTCGCTATCCTAATCTAGTGGTTACAAATTCGCAATCAAACATTTAACCAATTTTATTTTTTATTTATGCAACCATGCAATATAAAGGAAAATGTACAGGAAATTATTTCAGTTTAACGTCAGGAAGTTGCCTCTGAAGTCTGGGCACTAATACTCCTAATACCTTGCATATATGTTAGTTTTTTTTTCTAACAAATTTCTCACAAACTAAAACATAATTTCGTACCTGAAGTGTTTTGCATTGTTAATTGCATCGCAAAATGAACGTCTTTCGGATTAATCGGGTTGCTCCCACGTTTTCAATACTTAACCTGCTGATCTGGGTAATGTGAGATCATTAGAGCTGCAGAAAGTATTAAAAGTCGGTCGCGATACAACATTCGTTATAGCGAAGACCACCCACTCAAGGTTACGCTTTCCAACCCGGAATCTCATTGAAAATAAGCACATAAGTATTTTGTACCTCGACTACTTGGAGGTATTAACAAACTTATAAACATACTACCCTTAATAAATAAAACAATGGACTCGAAAATGAATTAGGTATTAATGTAATGAGAGAGAGAGAGAGGGGGCGAGGAAGGGGGAGAAGGAGAGAATAGTGCCTTACATTCATTGTCAGCTATTTTGTGCTGATTACTACTAAAATTCAATTATCCCTTGAAGCCTGTTTGGTCTGATGCGCATTGAAATGATGATAGAACTTCTATAAAGCTTGTATGTGTTGCATATCTAAGTATGCAGGCGTTTCAGACTATCTGACTGACACTATAATGTATTGCAACTTCATATACCATTCCACCCAAAAACTCTAAACCGAGATTTTACCGAGAATATACGTTTGGAGACTCTCTGAAACAAAACAAAAATAATCTATACAAAAATCTCACAGTGTCTATTTGTGAAGTTTAACCCGAAAACGAAAAATCGGTTAAACATTAAACTTGACATTTAGTTCAGTATATTACAAAAAATGCGACATGAAGATTTTCAATAAAACCCCATTCTCCATACTGCCGCCCTCATCTGAGTATTCTAACTCGACTCGTCTGAGTCAGGGTGCTCATACAAACTCAACATCAAACCTCGGAGTGGGCTAGAGGGAGTTAATTCGTCGCTGGACGAGACTCTTAGCACAATGCCTTCTATTCTTGCCAGTACTGGTGATTCAGGTGTAATAAATTGTTCTCAGTTCCCCGCTGTATTACATATTGCAGCAGATCTTTGTGAGTCATGAGTAACTCGCTGCACTTTTGGCCTGCACCCAAGCTGGAAACATTTACTCTCTACATAGAAGCATTTTCGTAGTTTTTTATTTTATATATATATATATATATATATATATATATATATATATATATAAATAAATAAAATAAAACCTGATGATTCGCATTTAAATACAGCATGTTTAAGATATTTGTATTATACATAAATTGTGTATCTTGAATTTTCTGGAAATGCTCTGAGAAGTCCGTTTCATTCCAAATTACTGGTGAATCTTACTACACATAAAAGCTAGAGCTCGTTAAAACACAAAATCTATATCAAATATATTATTGTTATTATTATTATTATTATAATATTTTTTGGAGTTAACTACTTTGCAGGTATGCCATGTTCTTTGTTTAAATTTTGTAATACTTACTCTCTTTTCAACTGGGAAGTTTTTTTCTTTATACTGTTCAAGGAAAGCGAAAGTAATTTCAAACCCATCATGTAATGAACACCTCTTAAAGGAATTGAGTCTATTATATTCTCACTATTGCTACTGTATCCACAAAGAATTGTACAGTAAAGGATTTCTAATAATTTTATTTCGAACAACTGAAATAAGTAGAGGATTTTTTAAAGAATAGTGTGTTAAAGAATGAATATAAACAAGTCGTGTTAATGTTACACATGAGAGTTTTTGCTGTAATTTTTACTTTCTCTAACCCCATATATACAATGTACATAGGGATAGAGAAGTGCTGTATTCCACCCAAAAATTCGATACCGAGATTTCACCGGAAATACATGTTTTAGGACCCCCTGTATCCAAAAAAAGCATTTTCAGAAAAATGCCCGTGTGTCCGTGTGTCTGTGAACACGATAACTCAAAAACGAAAAGTAGCTAAAACACCAAACTTGGTATTTAAGTTTAGTGTCTTCCAGGAGGGATGCGACACGAAGATTTTGAGAAAAATCCCCCCACACCAAACTATCCTTTACATGGAACTTTTTTCGAAAATTTTGATTTTCTTAAAAATGGCTCTAACTATTTTGATTAAAATATCATATATTAAAGACATTTACCTAACAAATAAAATGTATATCTTGAATTTTCTGGGAATACCTTCTGAAGACCTGTTTATTCAGGATGAATTTTGCTTAACTTGGCATAACTAGTAAACCGTAAGAGATAGACAAAAACTTACTATACAAAAAATGTAGGTCTAGTTAAAATACACAAGTTATGTAATTTACATTTTTCTCGTGGAGTTTACCGTTTTCGAGGTATTCATTGTTATTAGTTTTAATTGTGAAGTACTTATACTTTTATTAGACGGGAGTGTCCGTTTTTCTTTTGTTCTACTCCTGGTCAAGAAAAGAAGCGATTTGTAATGACAATCGCATAACGACAGCTTTTAAAACATTTGGCTATTGGTTAGCCTAGTGTATTCTTCCTAATTATACGGAACTAAATAATAACATTGTGCTAATGAGTACCACGATTAGCAAGGTGCAGAAAGAAGAAGAATCTTATGTATGAAGTTTGAAGAACAGCTAGAGAAAGTCATGTGAATGGAACACATCAGATTTTTATATTAATTTATAGGTTATATGGCAGCGTATCTGTTCCTAAGATGCTTCCTTGACGGTATGTGAGGTACAGTAGCTCTTAAAGACTATCTCCACTTTTTGCACCCGTAGTCAGATGGTGTGTAAAGCCAGACGTGACGTCCAGTCTAACTGCATTCGCCATCCGTTGCTGGATGGCAGAGTTCCGCCAGCCCTTCTAGGATACTTCCGCCTAACCATGCTGCTTTGCTGCGTGCTAGGTAGGATGTCATACAGTCTAACTACTTTAACTGTCTGTGAATCACTATTGACTGCTATTTTCAGTTTTATTATTGTTTTAGACTGAAGATATAGAGTTGGGCTGTTGCATTAAAAATCCAATCCGGAATTTACCTTGGCCAATGAGGGAAATCATGAGGAAAGAAAGGAAGAAAACATAGTCAGATTGGTTTCCCATGGGATTTGAACCCATTAACTCCCGAATGCGAGCCACAGACGTTACCCTTACCATCCCGTTCGACTGTAAATTTTGTTTTGGTATACAGCAGTTTGTCATATAATGTAACTTTTATGAGCCAAAACTCCCAGGCTGTTTGCCTGGTGACATGACATTTCTTCTTATACCTGGGGAAAGTCTTCAGAGACGTTGACTAATCCAGAATCAAGGTATTTGAAGCCTCATACCACAATAAAACTGGTCGGAGTATCTTTATCAGAAGACAAAAGACACCGAAAACATACCGCAATGTTAAACGCACATTTTTCTTACAATAATTTATCAATTTCGATTTAACACACATATAGTTATGCATCAACAATTACAGACAGGAAAACAATTTCTCTGGGTTCGTCACAATCACTTAGAATTACCTATTACCTGGCTAATATCGTACGTAAAACCATGCATTGCAAACTGAATATTCGATAGTGTATTTTGTAATAAACAGAGGCGCTTCAATTCATTAGTTTAATATTAACGTAGGTATATGTTTTATCATTTCTATTAAATGTGCGTTCATTTTAACTTAAAATTTCGGCCAGGGGTTCTCATTGTTTAAGCTACATTAATTGCAGTTTGGGAGTGCAGGAGCAGCACACTTCGCTGACTCGTTAATGAGATTTTCGCTTTGTCACAGAGTTACGGTGTTGGTTTTCCGAATTACCTGCAAATGTATTTTCATGAATGTACGATAAAAGCCTGGGCCTCACACTTTCGTACAGCTGACAGCCTAACAAGGGAATCTCGCCGACTAACACACTCTGGCTGATGGATTACTGTGCATGTCTCCCGCAATGGAAAAGGGTGGTTTTTCACATTTTTTTTTCTTTCTTTCTTATTGACGAACGAATTTTAAAATGCAACAGTGGAGTAAATCTACTGTTTACTCAATCTAATCTGTAGTTTATATTTAAAGTTTCACAATTCCATCTCCTAGTTGGAATAAAAAATTATATCTACAGTCAGGGAATATCAGCATATATGTAGCGTGCTTTATAAATACAGTATATCCCGTTAATTATAACCCCGCTATTTCGTGTTCCAAATACTTCAAGCTGCTCTTAAGAAAATTGAAACTTTACCTAATGCTATAGCAAAATCCTGTTTTTATACGTCGTCCACATGCACGTTTTACGCACTTTCGAATGTTACATTTTGAACATGCTTTCAATTTTCCTGGCCATAGGATATTCATCCATAATGCACATTAATGGTCTTGGCTGCAGACCGCTAATACATTTCTATTACAGATTGACGGGTACCGTTAGGTTTGGAGGAATGCGCTTGCTCTTTCTTTGTTGTCCCTTTACTAATTGGTACAACATGTCAAGGATGAAACCATGGATGAAATCTACCTCATGTACACAAGGTACAGTACAAACCATCCTTTCAGAAAAAAAATACTGTATTGGTACAGTAATCCTTACTCAGTAAAATACGCTTAAGTAAAAAAATACATTTTCCAGCAGTAACAAACAGACCGTTGTTGTAGATGCTATGTACCTATGCAGTGAATCTAGTGTATAACACAGGTATATACCATATTGTTTTATTTGTTTATTTATTTTTATTTTTGTAATTATTTATTCATGGTTTATCCAATGAATTAGGAATATTTCCGTATAATCCGAGGCTTTTTAATTCGAAGTACCCTCAGCCCCAATTCGAATTACAGGGGTTCTACTGCATACATTTGTATTAAGGGAAAAGGAGTGGTAGTATTTGAGGTATATAATACATTCGTGTTTCAAAATTCTTATTTTAGCTTACAACATTACTTATAAATAAACAAAGCCATTATATATATTATATTGTCAAGTAAAATCAAATATAATTTAAATGTGTTGGTAGAGTCAGATTGAAAAATTCAATGCCATAGCCGGGATTTGAACCACGGATGTTCCGGTCTCTAGCTGGTAGGTCAGTGTTACAGCAACCAGCTATAAACCGGGGGACTCGTGGTTCAAACCCCAGCTAGGCATTGAATTTTTCAATCACTCTCTACCTGTCCTAAATAAGGTTTCAGTGAGAAAACAATTATCGTTTAGATGTGTTTATAAGTAATTTTTAAATTATTAATTTTATATTCGATTTAATTAAGATTCTACCTGCCCGAATGCACTATTCGGATATTTCTACAAAGTTGAAGTTCAGCAAATTATTACTTTCGTGTATGGCTGAAGTGTTTTGTTGTTGCTGTTTATTATTATTATTATTATTATTATTATTATTATTACAACTTAACATTTTTAACGTGGTAGCTCATATCGGACGAGAAAGAAATTGGCGAAATGATGCTTAAATGATCTCGGGATCTATGGAGCTTAAAGTTACTCGACATTCATCTTTTCAGGATAAGGGAAAACCCCGAAAGACCTTATCTCTATGCGAGATTCGAACTAATGTGTGTTGTAAAACTGAGGTGATTTCACATTTAGATTATTTGTATTGTGATTTTTGCATTTATACTACATAAATGTTGTAATTACACTTCACTGCTGCTCTTTCTCTGTATGTAAAAATAACAAGTAAAAATAGAATCAGTAAAAAATTCTATGCCATTATTCTGAAGACGAAAACAAAAAATCTGAGGTGCTACTTCACATTACGTTTTCTCCATATTCAGCAACGAAATCTTTTTACAAATGCCTATTCTTTTATTTGCTTCGTGCTAACCGAGAAATAGAAATTAGCAGACATGGTTTTACTAGATATTTCCTAGCAGGTAAAAGAGGGATAATGGAATTTTCCAGCCTAATCGTTTTACAGCTGGTCATTAGGAGATGGATTTAAAATCTTGTTCTCCTTGCGTGACTGGATGGGTAAAAAAATAAAGGAAGAAAAGCAATAGCACTTCTCAATTTAAAAAAGTAAAATGTTGTAAAATGTGTTCCATTCACATTACTTTCTCTACATCCCTATAACAAATTATTGTTAAAAAAACGTATCGTAATCGAAAAAAAATTAGAAGAAATAGTCTTATTACTTGCTTTCTTGAAAGGGAGTACCACAGGTTAAGTGAAATTCCTTTGTTTGTATGGACAGGAGTTGACAAATTCCTGTATGAGAAAAGTATAAGTTTTTAAAAGCTGTAACTAAAAACAAGAAATATCTCAAAAGCGATCAACTTCACAAATAAATGTATAGAACATGAATTGTGTGTTTTAATGTGCTCTATATTTTTTGTGTGGTAAGTTTTTGTCCATTTCTTAAGATTTAGCAGTTATGCAAAATTCTGTAAAATTCATCCAGAATATCAGAGGCTACTCCCAGAAAATTCAAGATACACATTTTATTTGTCAGGTAAATATATTTAATATACGATATTTTAATGGAAATTGTTAGTGCCATTTTTGAGAAAATCAAAACTTTCGACAAAAATCGATGTAAAGGGTAGTTGGGTGGTGGGATTTTCTTGAAAATCTTCGTGTCGCATCCATGGAAGATACTAAACTTAAATATTTTTGGTATTTAAGGGCCTTTTCGTTGAGCTATGCTGTCCACACACACACACACATACACACACACACACACGCCGTGGCCGAGTGGTTAGACCACTTGCCTCTCACCTAGACGGTCGGGGTTCCATCCCAAGCGACCGAATGTGAGATTTGTGGTGGACAAAGCAGCGCTGGGGTGTGTTTTCTCCGGGTACTCCGGTTTTCCCCGCCTTCGCATTCCACCGGTACTCCATCATCATTCATGTATCACCAGTGTCACCGCCTGCGGTGCCATAAGTAGTTAAAGCGGGCGTTAAACACTACAAAAAATATCACACACACAGGCACACACATGACCTTTTTTGCAAAAATGTTTTTTTTTGGGGGGGCCTTCAGGGTACTTAATACATGTATTTCCGGTGAAATCTCGGTATCAAATTTTTGGATGCATTAAATATCTTCTCTATACACAATGTGTATAGTATATGTAAAGAAAATATATATAAAAACAAGGAATGTCTCGGAGATGGTTAAATGCTTAAGCACGTAATTTCCATTAATTGTGTGATGTAATGAGCTCCCCTTTTTTTGTAATAAGATTTTGTCTATTTCTTACTGTTTACCAATTATGTAAAAAATGCCAAGCTAGATGTTTATATAACACTTCATTTTTTAGTTTCATCGGAAACATGTTTTAGGGTACCCTGAATCCAAAAAAATAACTTTTAATATACGGTCAGTGTGTGCATGACGCGCTGTGTGTGTGCGTGTGTGTTTTGTGTCCGTCCATGGACACAATCACTCAAAAACTAACTTGGCATTAAGTATTAGTTTCTCCCAAGTTTATGGGAAAATCCTCCCCCTCCAAACTACCCTTACCTGGAAAAAAATGTAGAAAGTTTTGTTTCTCAAAAATGATTTTGACTAAATTGCTATATGTTCATATTAAAGATATTAAATGCCAAATAAAATGAATATTTTGAATTTTCTATAGACTAATCTTTAAAGATCACTTCATTGTGGATAACTTATGCATAATACTTAAACCGTATGAGCCGTGCGTAAGACAGGAGTTGGATAGGTAGAGTCAGACTGAAAAATTCAATGCCATAGCCGGGATTTAAACCATGGATTTCCTGGACTCTAGCCCGTAACTCTACCACTGAGCTACCCTAGCAACATCCCGGCACGGCATTAAATTTCTCCTCTGACTCACATGTATCCGTGGTTCAAATCCCGGCTATGGTATTGAATTTTTCAGTCTGGCTCTACCTATCCAACTCCTGTCCTACACAAGGCTTTTGTGAAAAAACGAATCAATACAAATTAACCATAGTAGTTGGCTGTACTATGAATCCCGGAACCTAGAGTACTTACGACATTATAAGTTGCCATTAAGGCATGTCTTCTCAAAATAATTCGAGATCACCTTGTGCTTTAACAGGAAACATGCAAGTCATTGAAGAAATCTAATGCCGTGCCGGTATATTATCATGATGGCTCAGTGGTAGAGCAACCGGCTAGAGACGGGTTCGTGGTTCAAATTCCGGCTATGGCATATCATTTTTCAGTCTGGCTCTACCTATTGAAAAAAAAAAATCTTACTGCACAAAAAATTTAGATTTCGTTAAACACACAATTTATGTCATATACATTTTTTTTGTGAAGAGGTATTCCTTGTTATTGGTTTCAGTTATAAAATACTAAATTTTCTCACATGGAATTCATCAACTTCTGGCCATACAAAAAAAAAAAAAAAAAAAAATTCAGTCACATAACAATCAGCTTTTATAAGGAAGCAAACAATAAGACAATTTCTTAGGACGATGGAGGATTTGGAAAAACGACTAGTGATTAAATACTTCCATTTGAAAGGCTTTACGCCTAAATAAATCAAAGAGGAAATGGACAGTACATTGAAAGACTCTGCCCCTTCATATTCAATGATTAAAAGGTAGGACGTAGAGTTTAAAATGGGACGTACGAGCATTCGTGATGAGCAGCAGCAGCAGCAGCACTAATATGCATGATATATTACGACTAAAATGGACCTGTTTAATTCTATAAACTGCCAGTATATTCCTAGTCATTCCCATTAGTTTATATAATTTGCTAAAGATTGCTAAAAAACAGTATATAAACACGCAGAACTCATTGGAATAACTTGTATCAACGTTCTGGCATTTTGATTATGAAATTTGTTAGAAAACTTTTTTGTAGATCTAATAATGTCTTCTACAATGTCCCATGAGCTCGTTATCAACAATAAATCGAGTGTCCATTATATACGATTATATCCGATAACGAAGTGACAGGTGTTTATCACTAAAAGGTTCAGTAAGTGCTACTTATTTTGCAAAATTTTACTTCCCTTCGTTTTCAAAACTAAATTCTAAAACGTTGAATAAATATCGGAAGAAAAAAAAAAAAAACACAATATATTACAGAACAAAGCGCAGTTTCGTTACTGGTATTTAATACAAGTTCAGGCAATTTTAACCCGCTTTTGTTTTGAGCCAGTTAGAGCTGTAAATCCAATATGGCCAGTGCGGATTGACGACATAACATTGACATATAGCAATATCCTCAGAAAGTCGCGTGTACGTTCAAATGCCGATATTTGTCCTCGTCTCCTTGTCAGCGATAACAAAACGTGAAACACAATTACAAAAGTACAATGAAAAGTCATTGTAAAGGTTCTCTTTAGCTGCGACAATAAATGTTTCACTATTTATGTACGGTTTTCAGAAGCTTTATGCTTGCTTTTGAAGCACTTCTCTGAAATAGCGAAATGGACACAACACTACAGAGCTTGGCCGTCAGTTGCAAATTACCAGAGAATATTTCGTGTGCGAACTGCAGCTCTGGGAAATAACTGTACAATATAGGTCAGACATGTCGTTGCTGCCTTCAAGAAAATGTGATGTGGGAGGTCCCTGCTTAATTATCACAGAAATCAACATTACTAGCAGACAGTAAGACATAATTCTCCCACGTTCCCAGCCAGATGCACAAGGTTGGAATCCTGGAACTACTTTTCCTGCTTTAACAATGGCGAGCTATAATGTGTTGTTGAATGAATGAATAAGTGTATTTATTGACATAGCAATATCATACATAGAATTTCAACAATCGCACGGGTCCACAGACCGTACGTGCTTTTGTAATACACATTACAAGCAATATTAAAACAACAACAACAAAGAATTAAAAGAGTAAACACTAAAATAAATAGACAAAGGAAATACACAGTCCAAAGCATTATTAAACAACAATAAAGAATTAAGAGTGAACCCGAAAATAAAAATACAAAGATATTCAACTATAGCAATTTAAATTTACTGCACAGAAAAATGCACCCTCTTATAATAGAAAATTACACTTAAAAGACATATATACACATAATATATACAATATATATAAAACCATAGCACAACAGTGACCTAAGTATGGCATAATATATATGTATGTAGAACAATGTAGTCACTTTTGTTTAGTTGATCTTATTCCCCCCCTTCTCTATTGGCAGCCTCCTCAGATCTCAGCTGTCTTGCCTTAAGTATAAATCTACCTAGCCCGTCCATGTATTCCGTGCCTGCCAGTAGCGTCCAACATGCTTCTAGCCCTACATTCGCAGTGGTAAAAAATCGCGGCAAATATTTTTCCCGCTCTTCATCCGGACCCCTACATCTTGCCAAGATGTGAGTCCACGACTCTTCCTCCTCGCAAATGGGACAGATTCTCGTACCATTCTCGTCAGAAATTTTCGTGCTCCTCCATGCTCCTAGTCTAATCCACGCGAGCCCCTCTCTAATGAGTTTGGTACCTGTTTTGATGTATTGCTCCATACCCCACTCCGATTTCAGCCCAGACTGTACTTCTAATGTCACCTCTGTGCATTGCGCAATTATTTTCTGTCTGTCAACATCCCAGAGGCGGTTCTTATTTTTCTCCAAATACTTCGCCTGTTTTCCTGCCCTGCCATCCAAATGTCTCCCATCCCAATGGTTTCCAACCCTTTCTTTAATTTTGATGCCCACGTCGAATTACATTCCATTCGCAACTGTTCACGGTAGCAGACTGCCCTAATTAGAGATTGGTTTCCGTGAACGATTCTCAGCCAATATTTAACTGCTCTGATTTTGCACTCTATCGTTTCACTATGTGCCCCGAATTCCCTCATTATTTCGCAGTTTGCCGTACCCCTCCCTACACCCAGAATTCCTTTCAAAAATTAGGTCCTCACTTGATCCAGATTCCCTGTTTGTTCCCACCCCCATATTTCTCCTCCGTATGTCATCGTGGATCTAACTGTCGCTCCGTATACAGTTTCCATTAAGGTTATGGATATATTCGTTATTCTGTAGCGTATCCGGAGAGCTTCCGTCGCTTTCACCCTTGCCTTGTGTTTCGTAATGTCAATGTGTTTTGTCCATTTTCCGTTCATTGTGAATGTGAGTCCTAAGTACACAAAAGATTTAACATTGTCCAGTATCTGTCCTGCATATGTCCAAGTCTCCTCCATGCTATAAACGTAACCCTTTTTGAAAGTCATTGCCTTAGTCTTATTCACATTAACTGTAAGTAGCCATTCATCGCAATAATTCTTAAGTTTGTCCAGTCCCCGTTGCAATCCGTTTACTGTCATAGAGCACAATACTAAATCGTCTGCGTATAAAAGTGTTGGGATCTGCAAATCCGCTACTACTGGTGCTTGGATATGCTCTGCTATCAATGTATCAGTAATATCATCCACAAAGAGATTAAATAGCAAGGGAGATAAAATACAACCCTGCCTCACTCCCCTATAGCTTCGGCAGCTCTCGGACACTCTGTTTCTGTCGTACTTCACACAGAATTCGACATTTTGATACATTGCCTGCAATGCTCTAACCATTTTACTTGATAACCCCTTTCTGCCTAGTTGTACCATAATGCATTTCGATTGATAGAGTCAAATGCCTTCTTAAAGTCCACAAAAGCACAATGAAGCTTTCCCCGCTTAATTAACAGTTGCTTCGTCCTTAACGTGTCTAATATAAAAGCGGCATCTATGGTACTTCTCTGAAACCCATTTGAAATTTTGAAAGTTTGCCAAATTTAGATTCCCAGTCCTTTATCCGGTTATATAACACTCTACAATAAATTTTCTCCATAATTGGCAAAAGAGCAACCCCCCCTATAGTTATCCGGATTTCCAATAGTTCCCTTCCCTTTATAAATGGGATGAATAATGCCCTTTCCCCAACAGGTAGGGTAATTCCCCTCAATAAACAATGTTACATATCTGGAGCATACTCCTACCAAACTCATTAACATTGGCTGCGGCTTTAAAAACTTCCGGGGGCAGCTCATCCAACCCTGGAGCTTTGCCTCCCTTCAGACTCCTCAGCGCCTGTGCTATTTCTCGTGCTGATATCTCCTCGTCCAGTATTGGGATCTCAAGATTTCCCAAAATTTGGACTTCCTTTATAAAAATGCCTTCCCTTTCACCTTTCCCGAATATTCCCATAAAATGCATTGCCCATTTTCTGGGAGAAATTTCGTTGGGCACCTGACGGTTGCCTCTTAAATATTTTACTACTTGCCACATCTCAGCGTTATCCCCCCGCGTTAAAATATTACTAATTTTCTGAGTATTTTTGTCTTGCCACGTAGTTCTCTTCTCCCGTAAGAGCTGTTTATACTCCCTTCGCTTTTTTGTAAAAAAATTCCTGTCATCTCCCCCCTCCCTTCTGAATTTTGACAGAGTTTCCTCTGCTTGTTTCTTTACAGCTCTGCATTGCTGGTCATACCAACCATTGAATCGTTTTAACTTAGCATGCATTTGGACTTTCATTGTCCCCACTAGCGTTTCGGTTAAGTCACTGAAGAAATTCCTGTTTACATACTTGGACGTTGCTGGCTGGTTGTATAATCCTATAACTGTTATATGTAGTCCCCCCTGTGCCAAAGATACAACAAACACCCCTTCCCAACTGATTTCTAATTTAGTTATCTCAGCCTCCAGCTCAGACCTGAATGAAACTGATACCCCCCTAGCCACCTTCCCCTCCTTCCCCGTGTCTCCCTTCCCCTACTAAAACTATGGAAATTAGCAAGTGTTACATTTTCTCCGTTTTTCAACCAAGTTTCTCTTAAGCATACAACGTCAAAATCACTAAGGAAATACAAGAAATTCTCGCTACCCAACCTTTTTTTGAAGCCTTCGTTGTTCCATGTGACAATCCTCAAAGAAGGGGTTGGGTCCTATTGTTTCCTTGCTGTTGGTCTTCCTACAACTTAGCTGACCCTTTGTCGAGCTGTTGTCAGCCTAAGGGCACGGAGGGGCGTTGTTGTTGGCTTCTCCGGCGAAGACTGTCTCACCCTCCTCTCCTCTTTGCCCCTCCCTGTCGACATAACTTGAGGCACCTGATGATGTTCTGCTGAGGGACCTGCTACCTGCTGGGCTGATGCACTGGCTACCTGCTCTTGCTGCCCTGTCCTGGGTTCGGTTTCCGCACTGCTTCTAGGCTGTTCCATGCGCTCCAGCTCCTGTGTCGGTTCCAAACTCGCCCGTTAATGAAGAGCTTGTCATAGCGCAATACGGCATGACAGCCCTGCTTCCTGGTCTCAAACATGTGTCCCTTAAAGAACTCTCTCTCTCTTCTCTTACACGCTGGCTAAAGTCCTCGCTAATGCTTATTCCCGTTCCCCGTAAATAACGAGCATCTTGAAGGATGGCCACCTTGAGTTTATAATAGGCCAGTTTACACACAATAGGTCGCCTTACATTGCCACGTCGACCTACACGATGGGCTCTCTCCACATCAAACTCGCTGAGTTCGATTCCTATTTGTGAGATGACACTTTTCACTATTCCCTCCGTCATCTCCCAACTCCCGAAGCTACAGGGTAACTCAACGACTATAGTCACAGATAAACCAATTCACACGTCAAAGTAATGATACAGAAAATGGAAAGGATTGCATACTCTGCAATAATGTGTTGTTGGATTACAATCAAGTTCCGTCAGATATGTCTCTAAGCATACTGTGCCACAGTAGCATAGAAAGAGACAGGCTTACTTCTCATTTACTCTTTAGTGTTTATAGCAACAAAATAATTATCCTTCATGTGTTCATTCTTTTATCCGAGCTACTAAATTGTAGTTGGTTGTAGCTCTGCCAGTTTTACTTGCTCTACTTAGCACTAGGTAGAGAAGGTATTGCTTTCCACCCACAAATTTGGTACTGAGATTTCACGGGAAAACATTTGACTATCAGTTTGTTGATCTTCATCAATCGCACGGGTCCACAGACCGTACGTGCTTTTGTAATACACAACATATTCAACAATATTAAAAATAACAACAAAAAAAGTTAAAGGAGTAAACACGAAAATAAAAAATACAGAAGATATTCAAATACAGAAACTTAAATTTACAACACAGAATAAACCGTATTCAGATACATTAATGTACCCTATTATAGTAGAGAAATACACTTAAGAGAAATATATACACACAATACTAACATCACAACAAAACAATGACCGAAAAGTATGATATGATATAAAATATATAAAATATATAAAATATATGTATGTAAAACATAATGTCACTTGTGTTTAACTCTTCCCAGCTATCGTGCTTTAAGTAGAAATTTGCCTGGCCCGTCCGCGTCTTCCGTGCCTGCCAGTAGCGTCCAATATGCTTCTAACTCTACATTCGTGGTGGTAAAGAATCGCTGTAAATACTTTTCCCTCCATTCCTCCATACTCCTAAATCTTGCCAAGATATGGCTCCACAACTCTTCCTCCTCGCAAGGGGGCCATATTCCCATACCATTCTGGTCAGTAATTTTTATCACCCGCAATGCTCCTATTCTAATCTGAGCGAGCCACTCTCTAATGAGTTTGGTACCTGTTTAGATGTACTGCTACTCCAATTTTAGCCCAGAGAGTACTTCCAATGAAACCTTCTCCGTACATTGTGCAATTATTTGCTGTCTATCAATATCATAGAGGCGGTTCTTAATTTTTCTCCAAATACTACGTCTGTTTGCCTGCCCCGCGATCCAAATGTATCCCATCCCAATGGTTTCCAAATCTTTCTTTAATTTTATGCCCACGTCGAATTACCTTCTATTCTTAACTCCTCACGATAGCAGACTGCCCTACACTTTAGCTTAGTTTATGGCCCTATTTACCTTCTTCTTGTAGCGATAATTTGTTGTGGAATAAGTAGAGAAGGCCATGTGCATGGAAAGTCGAGATGTTTTTCTTAGAAGAAGACAGCACTTATTTCTTATGAAAATTGTGGCGGCATAAAATTGGACTCACCGCTTTGTGAACCAGAAAACTGCAAGTGTTACACCGCGCTTTACAGGGCGATAAGCGTGAATACTTTCATCTTTCATTTTCTTAAATAAACAGATACTTGCATTTTCTTTAGGGAGCAAACATTCACTATCTTCCAATAAGTTTAAATAACAAATACGACACCGCAAGTCCAGCAAAGGCCTTCCCTTTTCATAGCTTTCTTCGGTAACATGACTTCACCACTTGTCCCTGTGACTGTCATCTTTCGAGGTCGTGCTAGACTTTAGTTCCCGGGTTAAAACCCGGCGGAGAGTGAAGGATTTTTGGGCGTAAAATCCTTGGTATGGCTTCCTTTGGAAAGGAAGTAAATCTGCTGGTTGCGTGTCGTGGATTTAAAACCTGATAAAGGGGCCTCTGAACAAAATTAAGCGGGCTTTCACGCCCAATATATTATGGGACGCTGAGAATCACAGCAGTTAAATAGTGTCCATAAATAAAACGCAGTTTAATTTACACAAGCGATTCATCACCACAGCGTGACCATGTAACCATAGTTACCAATACCAATGTTGCAAATGAGTACACGCACACTCAGCATCCATCTTCAGGCATAGAATGGTACACGGCATTTTTTACATCCTGTATGACGGTAGTATGAGACAAGATTCTACCTTCTCCCTATAAAACGGGACGTCTGATGAGTCCAGACCTAGAGTCCATTATGTAACATGGCACCTTATACCAGTTGCGCCCTGCTTATTAAATCACTGTCACAGACTCATAAATCTTGAAACATTACTATTGGATAAATCCTTTCAGATTAGTTTGATTCTCAAAGGAACCGGGAGTTGTATAGATACTGTTTCATAAGTAATGTCGTTTTTCAAGAAAAACGAGTAATTGAAGTGTATTCTGACAAGCAATTAACTAATGTTAAAAGTACAGACCATTAGATTATATTGCCTTGGGCCATCTTCAGCGAGGTTTATTATCCCACGATGGTGTCAGATGGTACCATTGCACTGTTCAATGTTGTTAAAATTTCTTCCACGTAGAAAATGGGTCATGGATTGAACAAGGTGATAATCTGATGGTACAAGATCAGGACTGTATGCTGGATGTGGTAGCAGTTCGATTCCTCCCGATTCCTGAATTTTTTCCATGGTTGTTCGTACATTATGGGGGTCTTGCATTGTGCTGTTGCAATAGAACTCTATTTCGGTTAACTAATGCTGGGTAACTCCGTCTCAAAATTGTATGAACTGGTTCCAGCTGTTGAGAATAAAGATCCGCCTCAATCGCCCGCCCGTTTGGAACAAACTCTCACTGAATCACACCTTCCAAATTCCACCAGAGTTTCGGTAATATACCCATTTTTCATCACAAATAGCAATTCTCTTTACAAATCTATCATCCATGGGATTACGGATAAGCTGACGACAGATATACACTCTACGTTGAGGTGTCAGTTCATCAGGTACAGATCTACAGCTTCTGTATGATTTTTTAAGTGTGTTAATGTGGCGATATATGGTATCTTTTGATGCACCAAGTTCTTCTGAAAGCCTATGGGTACATTTTCTTCGACCTGCGGCTGCGGCTTTATAGTCTTGTTTCCAGTAGTACTTTAGAAGGACTCTAAGTTCAAACTTATCTACATTTTGCGATTGTTTATTAACAACTGAAGACTGATGCATGCTCGCAATGTACGCATCCTGTAAACAGCATTGCCAAAGCAAAGAAACACAATACATTTTCAAAACACCAAAATCAAAAAACCGACATTACTTATGAGAGAACCTAATAGTTTCATGGGAAGCAGTGCATTAGAATACCAATTGTTACGCAACTTTCGTAATAGCCATGCTTTCATGTCAGCTCCGTAGTTTTACTTTCTCAACCACTTGCACCTCATAGATAGTGCGAGTGTTTGAATTACACCCACAACTTCGATGTCGAGGTTTCACTTTAAATGCATGTTCTGAGGTCCCCGGATAATAAAACTTAGAGAAAAGGCCAGAGCGCACAAAACTAAAAAAATCGAAATGGCTGATAACTACCAAACTTGATATTTCAGTTCATTATTTTCTAAAGAGATTTTAAAGCAAAGTCCCAAGCCTCTAGATATCTAACATTTTTCGAAACTTTTGGTTGTCAAAACTGGATCTAAAGATTATGATTTAAACATAATTTATAAAACAAATAAGCTAATCTTAAGTATTTTTCACCGCAAAGCGTTTGAAATCCACTTCATAGAAACAACTTTTGTATAGTCTTGTGTGGCTAATAGTGTTTCAAGCGATTGAGAAAAACTTACTTAACCTGAAATGTAGATATCACAAACAAAAATAACCTTCATTTGAGTGTAATATTAATTTATTTAAATTGAAAATAAAAATAGGAATATCTCGAAATTTGTTAAAACCAAATACAAAAATATATTTACCATAAATTATGTGTTTTGAAGTGATTTACATGTTCTGTGTAGACACTTTTGTATCCCTCCCCTACGGTTTAGCAGTTATGCAAAAACATTCAGAATAAGATGGACTTGAGAGATTATTCTCTGAAAATTCAAGATATAGATTTTATTTATCACGGGAATATCTTGAACATATGGTATTTTAAACAATATGTTTGAGAAATCTTTGAAGATATTTCCATGTAATGGTAGTTTAGCGTAGTGTATTTGATTACAAATCTTTGAGTCGTTTCCTTGAAAGAATCTGAATTTAAATACTCAGCTTGGCATTTGAGAAACTTTTCGTTTTCATGCGACTCACAGACACATGAATACATCTTTTTCAGAAATAGCTTTTGGATTCAGGGAACCTCAAAACGGTATTTCCGTGATCTCCTGTATCGAACTTTTGGGTACAATACAACTTATTTGCTATGCCTAGCAGGGAATGTAAAACATAGAAGTTCAGCTACAGCTTCTCTACAGACATGTACAACTATTGCATGATGCGATGAGAAAAGTAGCTTTTCATTATTTCAAAACACCAGAATCGACTCATATACATCTGTTTTAAGTTTCGTTTCGTTTCGTATTCGGCTTACCTTCCCCATAATTTGAGGACTGACACCCGTCTAGGACTTGTAAACCGATGCCTAGGGATCAGAAGCAGGGGTTTAAAATATAAAAATGGAAATATATTATTAAATGCATCCTTTTTCCCTTCTTCATAGGAAATTACATGAGAAATTATTCCAACTGCTTCAAATGAAATATTCTTCTATTCCAATAAAATCTTGCTAAATATTATAGTTTTACCAATCATCTTCCATATACGGCACGAAACCATAGAATGGAGAACCTGTTACAAGAGGTGAGCCGGTAGCCAGGAACTGGATGATACGAAATGTAAGCGAATTTGAGGATTGGAAAGGTGATAATGGAACAATTGGTGGAATGAGCGGAGGGGGAAATCGAAGGACCCGGAGAAAACCAGCACAGACGCCGCTTCGTCCACCACGAATCCCACATGCGGGCGCTCGGGATCGAACCCGGGCCGCCTTGATGGGAAGCGAACGGGCTAACTATTCAACCACGGCGCCGCTTTTATAAGGCATAAAAGTGGAGGAATGTAGTCAGCAGCTGAACTCTTGATTATCCCTTCGCTCTTGGTGTACAGAAATCTAATACAAAGTTCTAGGAGCGGTGCGTTTTCTTCTAATCATTCCCACAGCGCCGTGATTAAAGAACATCCAATCTAGTAGTATCTGAAGGGCAAAAGAGTGCTGGCTGCGTACAAAGTGCCGTCGGATTGAAACGACCAACCCCAGAGTTATTTGTGTACGTAAGTTAAGTAAGTTCTAACAAAAGTGGCTGATTCTATCTCTGATTCACAGCTAATCAGATAATTTCCAATAACGCTTTTAACTGTTTTAATATTTCTAACTTTATTTCCATATAAATTAATGACCATTAATTAAATTATGTTCATTGAAAACTATGCTAAAACTTCTACAGCTTTCTAATCAGGAAGAACGTGAAAAGGTCCCTAAGTCGATTCCCAGCAAGAGAATGATAATTTTTCTATGGCCAAGAGGTTCCCCATCCTCTCTAAGAGTTTGGAAATGTATACAAGGGTTGGAGCAAAAGTCTGCCAACTATTTCTTTTCTTGAAGATACCAGTCCGGTTGGAAAATGTGACATATACAGACGAAAGGACAAGGTGTTAACTACATGTGTGAACAATGAATAGCACTGGATATCGCAAAACACTAATTTATTACGGTAGTATACAGGGCAATATGACCTTCAAGCTGCAAAAGAATGACAACACAGTACACGTGTAGTTGACATGACAAACCTGGGCCTAAAGCCCCTCAAAGTAGTCCCCAGTTATTGTCACCACACGCTGCCAACGAAGTGGGAGGCGCTGAATACCAGCTACCGCAGCATTTGCAGCACCATATGTGAATCGGGTCATATGTTCGCGCACAGCATTAGCAATGTCCTCTCGTGCTGCAAACCACCTACCACGTTGTGGTTCCTTAATCTTTCGAATGAGATCAAAGTCACAGGGCGAAATGTCGGGAGAGTACGATGGGTACTCCAATTCTTCCTATCCCCAACGTCGCAGTTGCTGCCCTACACTCTCTGCTTTATGTGGTTTTGCATTGTCGTGCAGGATTATTCCATCCTGTTATTCTGTGCGATCACTGTTCTGCCATGTTGAACAAAGTGAAAAACAATGACACCCATGACGATCACCATCAATTTGACTGGGGAAGGATTCTCATGAAACTTCTCCTTGGTGATCCAGCATATCGCCACTCCCCGGACTGACATTTCAGTTCTGGTTCGTAAGCCCTGGTCCAAAATTCATCGATGGCGACTATTCGTGACAAGAATTTATCGCCGTTCTGTTGCCAGTATGCAAAGTGGTCGGAGCATATTGCATAGCGCACCCTATTTTGAACTTCCGTCAGTGCATGTGGTACCCCCCGCGATGCGATTTTGCGTAGTTGCAGCTCATTACTCAATATCCTGTGGACAGTGCGTTTCTCGATGCCACTTGCCCTCTCTAACTCCAGTAGCATCCATCGTCTGTCTTCATCCAGGAGCTGTTCAATGAAGACACCAGCCACGTCGGGCCGCACACTGACAGATCGTCCCGAACGTTGCTCACAAGTGATTGACACACGTCTTTGCTGAAACTTTCCTACCCTTGCTACTGTACGGTATGGTAGGGCATTATTCCCAAGGGCTTCCACTAATTCACTGTGACATTCCATCGCATTTCTCCCTTGGAGAACGGTTATTTTAATGTAAGAGCGCTGTTCAAAAATGGTTACTTCCATCTCGCACGACACACACCAACAGACTGATTTCACAGCCCTAGCTGCGCTACTACCAGCTATCATAGAGCTATGTGTTGTTCTGCGCACTATGCCTATAGAACTTCCACACGACACATATACGTTTGTGATCCGTTCAAATATCTACAAGAAAAAAAAATAGTTGCCATGACTTTTGCCCCAACCCTCGTATAACTTGGAAATTAAACCTGTGTATGAGTGTGTGTGTGCGTATGTGTGAGAGAGGGAGAGTGTGTGTGTGTGTGTGTCTGAGCTTAATGTTTATAAAATCTGATATGCTACATGCACATAGCTTTCTCTACCTATGCTGCAACGAATTATTCTTAAAAGGCTTAGCCTTCTGCCTACTTCCCGATTATCAAGGTAAACATAAGACAAATGGCTTCATTATATATTATTTTATTGTACAAGGGGAAAAGGAAATAAGCCTAAAAGATAGTCAAATCTTTCAAAATTCGATCGCTATCTGATGGTTTTGAAATATAATATACTACTCTGTTTACTTGAGCAGGAAAAATTTCCCCATTGAGAAAAATTTAAGTATTAAAAATTGAAACCAATAACAAGAACATCTCCGAAATGGTCTACTCTACAAAAAATTGCATTTTACATAAACTGTGTGTTTAACGAGATCTACTTATTTGTGTAGAACGTTTTTATTTATCTATCCCAGTTTATTAGTAATGCAAAAGATACCCAGAATGAAGCGGACTTCAGAGGCTATTTCTATAAAATTCAATATATACATTTTATTTGTGATGTAAAGATCTTAAACATATAATATTTTAATCAAAATTCATAGAACCATTTTTGAGAAAAGCAACATTTTTAAAAAAAAACATGTAGGGGTAGTTAGGACTGGAAAATTATCTCCAAAATTTTCTACTCGCATCCTTGGAAGATGTTGAACTTAAATTCCAAGTTTGATGTTTAACAGACTTTTGTTTTTTGAGTTATGCTGTTTACACACAGACACATAGACACGCAGACTCTTTATGTAAAATTGCATTTTTTGGATTATTTTTGGTGAAATCTCAACAACGAAATTTTGGGTGCAATGCAATTTTCTCTACCTCGTAATTCTTTTCTTACATTTTTATTCAGAAATTTCTTGAATCAATAAAATAATAAAACAATTTATTCATAAAAGTACTGTAAGTAATAACAAGTATTTTATATATGTGTTAAACGGTCGGTATTACTACAGCATCCAGTAAGCTGCACAACGTCGTCCTCCATGGTCCAAGTGTAACAGCTTAGCCTCTGGTCCCCAAGGTCGCGAGTTCAAACCCGACGAGTGCGATGGACTTTTTCGGGTATAAAAAGTATTACCATGGTTTCCTTTGGAAGGGAAGTAAAACTTTGAGCAAAATTAAGCGGTCTTTCACGCCCAATATGAAATGGAACAACAGTTAAAGAACGCCCATAGACAAAAATCAATTTCATTTTTTTAATATTCTCAACACAAATGCGACACAGAAAATCAGACATACCTAGCAACAGAGACTAGTATGTATTGAACACAATCTTCGACGGTATTACTGTTACATCCAGCGAGCTTCACAAAACTAATGAGGCATTAAACACCCGACACAGCTATCAACAACTCGGAGAGATGCATAGTGATCCTTGAAAGCCAGCGTACTGTCTCAGAGGTGTGTCTGTGTCTCTGCCAATACATTCATGCTACGTAATCCTTGTTGCCAGATGTAACAAACATCACTGAATGCAGTTTCAGTTGGCGCCGAGTGGTCCTAGTGTAATTGTAGATATAATCAATGATAATGACAGTGGCTTTGACCTTAGAAGCAACGATGAAAATGAACTTGACGAATTCTAATAAATGAATTTAATTCGGGGAATATTAATTAATTTTATTTAATTATAAAAATATTTGGTATTTCTAATTTGGCAACAGAGTGACGAAGCGACTACAAGTTAAAGCAGCTGTCAGGGATCACTATAGTTCTCTCCGAATTTAGTATGTACTGCACAAGACGAGTCGCAGTAAACAGCACAAATAAGGTATTGGACATGAGATACATCTAAGGACAGTGATTGGCAATGTACCAAAGTGCGTTCTGTTTATATATCTCACGCCACATTAAGGTTTGACAATTGGAGAAAGTCAAAACCCGATACATGGGAATCGGGAAGATGGCGCTGTCAAGACTGACCTACGTCATGACGAGAGAAACCCTCTTCATAGAAGACGTCAGATCGCAGATACACCGAAGCCTGCGAGAGAACAAGACACCTAAGAAAACACAAGGCCATTTGGAGTGATTTCTACTCTACAGACGCCGTGATGATGGAAGAATGGAACCAGGCGAACTACGACCTTCGGCACGCAGTTGAAACGAAGACTGCGAGTGCGAACTGTGCCTCAAACTGCACAAAAACTGCAAGAATAGACAAATGACAATACAATGCAAATCAATTTGCACACTGTGCGCACTACCACTAGTAATAAAAAATTGAAGACTTTAGCCTTAAGAATTTAATTTCACGCTTGAGGCGCAATATATGTTTTACCGATTTCAACAGAATGTATACAATTACTGTTCACCAATATTTATTTTGATGTTTGGTAATGCTAATGTTTCGGATCTACTTTTATAACATTTTGGTATAATTTTATTTCTACTATTCTCCTAAAAGGGAAAATAGAACGCTTCTGGAAATTACGGTTTCATTTGGGTTATATTAGGCAGGCCTTTTAAGATTTGTTAACAAACTTTATTCAAACTTCTATAAATAAAATCTCAATCTCCTGCTTGCAACGTTTGGCGAGTGGTTAATGCACAGTGACGGACGAACAAAACTATGCTAATAAGTTTTGGGAAGCAACTGTTGATAATATTACTTTCTCTATTAACTCTATTGTTATGGACGCTAATAGCAAAGAGAAACCAAAAATATTAAAAAACTAAAACACTTCCAATTTAAGAAAGTATGAGTATGCCAGAATTGAAACCAATTATAGGAATAGTCTGGAAAGAGACAAGTCCACAAAATATTAGTTTACATACATTTAGTTTACAGTTCTTGTGCAGTAACATTTTTGCATCCATTACGGTTTAGTCAGAATGAAGAGAACTTCATAGAATGTTTGCAGAAAATTCAAGACGTATCTTAAAAGGTCGCTCTCGCCCAGATCTCCACTGGCTGGCTTGAAATAATCTCTAGAGTTCTGCAACGAATGGATATCTGCACACGTCAAATAAGGGGCAGTTGGTCCACCTGGAATTCATGATACAAGTAAAAGTATAACCAAAGAAACCGACTGTAAACAAATCTTAATTTTATGCTTCATGTCGTTATCGTATTCTCTCTCACATCCGTTGTCGTGGACAAAACTTTCTTGCGTTTTAGCAACATTTTTATTCATTGGATTAAAGCATAATGTATAAGTAATTTTTTAAATTAGGTAGCTTTAGGTAAAAAATACACTCATAATATAATGTTATTATAGCTTTATAATTAACTAACAAACGTATTTGCAGTGCAAAGTACAATAAATCAAAACGAAAAGAAGGTAGAGTGCTGTAAAAACTGTCTTTATAATGCCAAAAAACAAATGAATGCATTGTCTCTCTGAACATATGCAAATGAAAGCATGCTAACTGCAGTGGACATTTTCCCACAGTTAAAAATCTACAACATGCAAAGCTGTCAAAACTGTTTCTTAAAATTCTAATCCACTCCTCACATCGCAATCTTCTCCCCACATTTGGTTTTGCTCATTGCACAATAATATTTTGTCGCATCGTTGCACAATATCACATGCATATGCGCTTCATAAATTCGTTCGCTTCTTCAGAATAACTTAGTAGTATATTTTGGTTTTTCTATACTATAGATTGTAGTGCATACCAATACTGCAATATTACTGGTTAGCCTACGAAAGCTTATTTTAGAAACAGTGTGTACAGAAAAAAAAATCTAAAATTACTGATGCGCATACGTTACTAAAGTCACCGATTAACCACCTCCACGCTTTAAAATGGCGTCCAAAATATGAGCCAAATCCATTCTAGAAGATAAAACTTTGCAAATGTGCATTTTAAAGTATGATGAACTTTTAAAACAAAAAATGCAAAAAATGACATTTTTTGACCAAAATGACTAAATTAAAAAATATATGTATCCCATTAAGTTTAATCTGTGAAACTGGCCATTAGAAAAACACGTATTTTACGTATCAGGCTTAACTCAGTGATCATAAATTGATTCGTAGGTTTAAACAGTGAGCCGCTTCAATCCATCTAAAACTGAATTATCTGAAGTAGCTACGATTGCGTAAACTGTCATAGCAGTAGTCGATAAGATAAATTCGTAGCCTTAAAGGCAATCTCTTGCAAGAAAAGCAGACATTCGGAGATGTTTCCCTAGAGAAGGAAAAGTTGGTTAACTATGAAGAAAATTAAACTCCTGAAACAGCTTCACCTTCAAGATAACTCTAATAGGATTAAGTCGGTTTTGTCTAACGCGAAACGCTGCTGCAAGGATACGGGTTTTTACTTGTTGAGCACTGAATTCTTCGGTTGGAGAACAGAAACTTTTCCAAGAACATTGTTAATTTTTCTTGTTCTTTAAAGGTGGAATCAGACTGAAACATTCTAATGTGTTCCATTCAGATAGCTTTCTCTATCCATTAGGTAAGAAACTACTCTTACAAAAGCTCATTTTTCTATCATCATGCTTATTAAGATAAAAGTAGCACAAATTATCTTATTACTTAGTTCCTTGTAAGAAGAGGGGAAATGAGGGAATATGTTAGGACAAAGCGAAAGTCAAAACTTTTAAAAGATACTTGCCTTGCGATCGATTTTCTTTGCATGGCAATGAGTAAAACCAAAGAAAAAGGAGTTACATAAATTTTGTGTTTTAACCAGATATGCATGTTTTTCTGTGATAAGTTTTGGGATATCTCTTATGGTTTACCAGTTATGTAAAATGCATCCAGAATGAAAAGATCTTCAAAAAATACAAGACTAAATATTTTATTTTTATATACAAATCTTTGTTATACGATATTTTAAGCAAAATCGTTACAGCCATTTTTGAGAAAATCAAAATTTCTGAAAATTATTCCATGTAAAGTGTAATTTGAGTGCGGAAATTTTCTTGAAAATCTTCGAGTCCATTCTTGGAAGATGCTTCACTGAATTATCAAGTTTGGTATTTAACCAACTTTTCGTTTTTGAGTTATGTTGTTCACAGACGCGCACACGGACACACCTACACACACAAGTGCGCGCCTGGACCTTTTTCTAAAATGTATTTTTTAAATACACGGCACCCTAAAGTGTGTATTTCCGGTAAAATTCCGATATATAATTTTTATGTGGAGTGAATCACCTTCTCTACCTGTATACCATGTGCTAAGAGAAATTCAAGATTCAAAACGATAACCTGGTTCAAATCTGGACATCTATTGCAGACACATGGTGCTGATGTTGCTAATCTGGACGCGTTTCGACAACCTTCATTACCTTCAACATTTATTATCTTTTGTAGGTATGACAATGATAATGACAGCAAAGGTTGTCGAAAAACGCGTTCAGACTACCAGCACCAACACCATGTGTAGTGGAGCATGTGTCTGCAATAAATGTCCAGACTTGAACAAGAAGATAGTTTCACTGTATGTAATGGCTTTAAAAAAAAAAAAAAAAAAAAAAAAAAGAAGAAGAAGAAGAAAAAAAAAAAGATAACCTGGATTTGTACCACGCATCTCCTGATTTGCATTCGATATTGCTCTTGTCAACAAGTGACGCAGGTTTTAATGCCAAGTAAATCAAGTCAAGAGAAAATGGAACAATACTGCCCTAAAATAGTGTTATAAAATGATACAACATATTGTTTCGCAATGTAAGCCAAAGAATTATATGTATAAAAATGGCAGCGTGACGACATCGCCTCACGATGCGCACGACTATAGCCTAAAATGACATACTTTTACTAAAATAACATAGCCAAGGCTATGTGACGAATACAACACATTATATCGTATAATGGATAGATAAGAAATTGTGTTTAGAAAAACATATTTATAATATTTTTGTAGTGTTTAACGCCCGCTTTTACTGCTCTGGCACCGCAGGCGATGACACTGATGATACATGAAGATGGAGCCCCGGTGGAATGTGATGGCGGGGGAAACCGGAGAACCCGGAGAAAACCCACCCCTGCGCCGCTTTGTCCACCACAAATCTCACATGCGGTCGCTTGGGATCGAACCCGGGCCGTCTAGGTGAGAAGCGAATGGTCTGACCACTCGGCCAAGGCGCGGCCATATATTTATAATAAATCAATTAAAAGCAGTAATATGAGAGAAGAAGAAGAATCATAAAAGTGAACAAGATACCGGAAGCTACAAATTGTTTGTACTGGTAACAAAGCATAAGAATAGAGTTAAACCAAATATTTGTTTATGAAATATTAGCTATTTGTAAGAACATTTTCATGTAAATTATACAAATGCATTAATTTTAATTATTGTGAATGTATAACAATGTACTATAAATTTGTATTTCACGAAATGTGGAATAGGAAATCTGCCATTCTCATGGTGACGGACAGATTACAATGTATAAAACATTGATCTTCAACTTTTGTACATAAGTGAACATTTTACTAAGCTTCCGGGACGCAGTCAATAAGATAGACGCCAGGGTTACGGCGACAAGAGATAATCTCGCAAATCGAGACCTCTTATTCTGCTATTCAGTGTGAATTATAGTATTGTATTATTAACCATCAAGAAATTTATTGCAAGTAAACATTAGAATGTACATATTTGGCACAGTTTTATAGAAAAGGGATTCTGTTCAAATAGCGTGCAATAATTCATCACATTGTTTCGAAACGTTAAGAAATAAAAGTTCATAAATAACAAGAAATCCTTTAAATTAATTTTATTTATTATTACATCCTACCATCTAAGCATGGAGGTTAAGATTCTCGTACTCACCGACTGAAGCTAGCAGAATTAACAGAAAACGTGGCTAAGCTGTGCACAATAAGTAAATTCGCCGCCGGTAATAACCTTACAATTGCTCCAACAATTAAGTCTGGCGCATATAGTCAATTACAGTTTTACCAACAGCAAGAGTTACTAACTTCATATAGAGCGGCAAATTCAAACCCGTAAAACATTTTAAAATACCACAGCACAGCAATCAGCAGCCCTGAGACCACCACATCAGAGCAGAGGAACTTCTTTTTAAATCCGCCCCACAAGTTACCATGGCAACATGTCAGCACGACTCGATTTCATATTAACGGAGATGGCAAAACCCAATGTTGATTAACAATGTCGTAAATATTTTAAATCCTTGATTACTATAGTTTATTAACTAGCTTTTAGGTTAAACAATAATAATTAACAATATCAACGGTATGAATTGTTCACTAACATGAAAGCTGCAACTAGATATTTATCTGCTTTAACAGCCTTACTTTACAGTCCTTATTCACTTCTAGGTTTGCTATAGATATGAAAGTTAGAAGAAAATATATTATGACGAAAAGCCAGAGTGTCGTGCTTGGTGGACTTTGTTATAATTTCTGTGGGTACACAAATAATAAAGTTTTAACTGTGGCTACATTTTTCTCTCTCGAGAACTCAAAGAATAGCAAAGCAAAGGAGCATTTTGTGCACGAATTGCAGAAATAGCCGTATAATGTCTGCTGAGCAAAAAATACCTTCGAGCAAAAGTACTTAACATGATATATTATCCGCAATGTTGTTTCCACCGCTTTTAACTTAATAATCTCATTAGCCACGGGATAGCTTCCAATGAAACAAAGTTTCAGAGCAAACTTTTCAACGATTTATTTTCGCTGAAGCTTAGAGAGCTTTGGTAGACGCAGGTATCAAGAAAGGTTTAAACGGTTAAAGCTTGTGATGAATTGAGGCCTCGAAATAAGGAAAAATCTTGTGGAGCGGAAGTCTTAAAGGGGATATTTCATAAGCATCACCTTATAGCTAACTGGCGTTCAAATTTATTCGTGTCAGAGAAAACGTATTATAGATATTGTTTCTAACCACAACAATACAAGAACATACAACGTAATTTTTTAACATAAAAGTTACTGTTTAATGTTTACTTTGCAGCCGGTAATCACTTATAAGACAATAAAAAGAAGAGAAGTTAATTAAAAGGTGCCACATTGATGTTACAGATCAAGCTGGGATTTGCTGTAGTGAAAGAAGATCGGAGATAAGAATGTCTGATGTTCATGCGACTTTCTCTAGCTGCCCCACAGACAATTTTTTCCGACAAAAGATTTTCTTTTATCTAACTGAAGCTAATAAAGGGAGATACTACCAGAATTGTTTTTATTGCTCCTTTGTAATTGTAGGGGAAATAAGGGTTTACACTAGGCTAAAGCGATATTCAAATATTTTAAAAGCCGGACGGTATGTGAAACAATTACTAGCTCTTTTTACTTCTAAAATTAAACAAAAGAGGGATGAAAAGGAAATATGTGTTCCTGTTTGAGGAAAGTTTAAGTATACTTAAAACGGAAACCAATAATAAGAAAACGGTTAGCTCTACAAAAGTATAAGACATACATTATGTGTTTTAATGAGATCTACAATTTTTGTGAAGTATGCTTTATCTATCTCTTTCATCTTATAAAAAGTTACATAAAAGTCATCCAGAATGAAGAGCTCTTCAGAGGCTATTCCCAGAAAATTCAAAATATTCATTTCGGTTGTCATAATAACATCTTAATAATGTGGCACTTTAATAAAAATCTGATGTGTTCCATTCACATGACTTTCTCTATATCACTGCAACAAATTATTCTATTTATTTCATCTAATGGATAAAAAATTTGTAGAAATAATCTTATTGCTCGCTTCCTTGTTAGTAGAAGCGAAATAAGGGGGTACCATAGGTTAAAGTGATAGTCAAAAGCTGGTTGCTCTGCGACTGAAGTTCCTTTGTTTGTATTGACACGAGTTCACAAAGTCCTGTATGAGAAAAGTATACATTTTTATAGCTGAAACCAAAAACAAGGAATATCTCACAAAAAAATCAACTCCACGAAAAAAATGTACATAACATAAATTCTGTGTTTTAAGGTGCTCTACATTTGTTGTGTGTTAAGTTTTTGTCCATTTCTTACGGTTTAGCAGTTATGCAAAATTCTGTAAAATTGACCCAGTCTTCAGAGGCTATTCCTAGAAAATTGAAGATATACATTTTATTTCTCAGGTAAATATCTTTAATATACGATCTTTTAATCAAAATCCTTAGAGCCAATTTTTAGAAAATCAAAATTTTCGCAAAATGTTCCATGTAAAGGGTAGTTAGGGGTGGCGGGGTTTTTCTCAAAATCTTCATGTCGCATCCCTGGAAGATACTAAACTTAAATACCAAGTTTGGTATTTTACCGACTTTTCGTTTTTGAGTTATCGTGTTCACAGCCACACGGACACACGGACACACACACACTCTCTCTCTCTCTCTCTCTCTCTCTCTCTCTCTCTCTTTCTCTCACACACACACACACACACGGACCATTTTCTGAAAATACTTTTTTTTTGATACAGGTGACCCTTAAACGTATATTTCCGGTAAAATCTCGGTATCGAATTTTTTGGTGGAGTGCAATACCTTCTCTATACACTATGTACATAGCACGTATAGAGTAAGTAAAAGTAAAAATGGTTTCAGCCATATTTGGGAAAATCAAAATTGTGGAAAAAATGTTACATGTAAAGGGTATGTGAGGACAGGACAATTTTCTTGAAAATCCTCCTTTCGCATTGTTTGGAAGATATTAAACTCATATAACAAATTTGGTATATAACGGACTATTCGTTTGAGCTATATATATCGCTATTTAACGAGTACTAAACGAGAGAAATTAAATTGGGTAGTTTTTCTCTTTGTGGTTCTTTTTCTTGGAGGCACCATCACTGGTAGAGAGAGAGAGAAAGAGAGAGAGGGAGAGAGAGAGAGAGAGAGAGAAGGAGAGGGAGAAAACCGAAGCCTTCGCAACATGAAGTCTGGGGCTGTAAGTCATTTTTAGTACGTTCTTGTGCGCAGATATTATGCGTGAAAAATAAATGTGCCTAGATATGGTACGTTGGTATGGTACGTTTGGCTGGTATACATTATTATTTATTTTAATACTGATTATACACAATATTCCTTTTATAAAAAATGCCATACACAACGTGGTTGGAAATATCGAACGAAAATAAATATAAGGTGGCCTCGCAAAATGACTGATTCATGTACACGCTGTAGAGCTGCTGTTTTTTAAATTCCGTCCTATATTTAATTTTATATATTAGTAGAATTTTACTGACATATTCAAAAATTGTTAGACCATTTTTTTATAAATATTATGTTCGTTCAAAGGTTTTTAAATTCAACACAAACTAAATTAATATATCTGCAAGAAATAGGTCCTCAAACTAATATAACAATGTCATAGCTGCTTCAAATAATGCTTAAAATTAGAACAGTAACCACAATGACAGTTATTTACAGCTAAACAACCAATCAATTGATGTTCGATAGCTTCAGAAGTTTCAACCTTCATTATTGCTCGGTCTAACAAAATAGTCCCCGACTGGCCATTCAATATGTAATTTTCATCCATCTACCAGACAATACTTGATTCAGGAAATTGCTTTTCTTCTATCATAATATACCTATGTACTATCTTTTTGAAAAATAAGAACTACTAAAAATTATTCACTTTTATTAGTGTTCAAATTTGCATTCTAAATGAATGAATCCAAATATTCAAAATCTTCTCGGGCTTCTAGCCAGGTAAAACCTTGGCTTGACACCAACGTTTCGAAGAAGTGCATCTTCCTCGTCTTCAGGGTGAAGATCAGTTCACCCTGAAGACGAGGAAGATGCACTTCTTCGAAACGTTGGTGTCAAGCCAAGGTTTTACCTGGCTAGAAGCCCGAGAAGATTTTGAATTAACACGTCGCCAGGAAAGCTTCAGTTCTTATTTTGAATCCAAATATGTTTTTCATACGAAAAGAGATATTCCATCCAATAATTCGATACCGATATTTCATCGGAAATGCATGTTTGAGGCTACTTGAATCCAAAGAAAGCAGTTTTAGAAAAAGGTCAGTGTGTACGTGTGTGTGCCTGTGGGCAGCATAACTCAAAAAACGAAAGGTCAGTTAAATACCAAACATGGTATCTTCCTATGATACAAACGATTTTTAGGAAATATCACCAGCCAACTAGCCTTTACATGGGATATTTTTCGATTTTCTGAAAAATGACTAACGATTTTTATTAAAATGTCGTATATTAAAGATGTTTATATATCAAATTAAATATATACCTTTAATTTCTTGGCACAGCCTCTGAAGCCCTCATAATTCTGAATGCCTTTTGTATAACTGCTAAGCCGTAAGAGTTAGGCAAAGCTTATTTCACAAAAATGTAGATCTCGTTAAAACACACAATTTTATGTCATATACTCGCATATTTTTTGTAGAGCTAACCATTTCAAATATATTGCCTATTATTGGCTTCAATTTTAAAATACTTGACTTTTCTCAAACGGGAAGCCCTCGCGCGTTTCAACTGTTTTATGTTTTCCTCCCGGCCTTGGAAAGAGAATCAGATTACAATCGTACAGCAACGGCTTTTAAAAGGCTTTACTATAGCGTATTCTCTTATTCTCCTTCTACTTATAAGCAACCAAGTAATAATAAGACCCTTTGAGTAATGTTGTCTAAATTATCATTATATAGATGAACGATCTCTTGTAAGAATAGTTTGATTGCAGAACATATAGAGAAAATTACATGAATGAAACACATCAGATTTTTACCTATGCTTCTTCTATCTCCATCAGGTGATCAAGATCAAGTTTTGCATTGTAAATATAAGGAATTTCAGGAGACTGAGGAAATAATCATCGCATTAAAACATGGGTCAATTTGAAATTCCATCTTTATAAGACTACGACAAACAAAGGAATGCTGACGTAGACGACTTATTTTAACGTGCAAATAATAATTCAGAACAATAATATCACGGTAGTGGTTTCTTTCAAAAATTGTTTGATAATACCAGTTGTGTGTTTTAATGAAATATAAATGTTGTGGCAAGCTTTTGTCTCTCTCTTTGAGTTTGCCAGTTATATAACACTTTAACATTTTATTAAAAAGAATAATACTGCAACAGAGTATTCGCGAAAAATTCAGGGCACCGTAAATCGAGGTAGTTTTTGGTTGGCAAATAACTCAGAGATTGAATTATATTTGTTTTAAATCCTTTCCTTTATTTGTAATTTATTCATTTTTAACGCATGCCGTGTTTATATATACACGTAATACACGCCAAGATGCCCACAAATCTATGCACTAGCTCTCTCCTTGTCGTAAAAGAAACTATATACTTTTAAATGTAGCAGACATTAGTAATGAGTTAACCAATCAGAAGGTGCAAATGTCAACGCATTTTTGTCTTAGCAGTTTGCTAAGCTACTGCCCTATGTTTAACGTTTCTCGGATTTTCTCATTCGTTTCCTTTATTAATCCGCGAGTACATCATGGACATTATGTGTTATGTGCATATTTTGTTGGTGAAATTGTAAAGTGATTCTTCCCCCGTCACTTTTTTGGAAATCGCTAGCTTTTCTCCCTGTTGATTCGAACTGCGCGCAGAATTCTTAAGCATATTGTAAGATTTTATTGATTGGGATCTCGTAGCTGTGCGATTGCTCAGTATATTTAAAAAAAATCTGATGTGTACCATTCACATGACTTTCTCCATATTCCTGCGACAAATTATTCTTAAAAGGCTTATACTTTTGTTTACTTTATGCTAATCAGAAAAAATAGCAGAAATAGTCTAATTACTCGCTTCCTTGTAAGTAGAAGCGAAATAAGGGACAACTGTAGGTTAAAGTGATAGTCAAAAGCTGGTTGCTATGTCAATGAAGTTCCTTTGTCTATATGGACAGGAGTTGACAAGTTCCTGTATGAGAAAAGTATATGTTTTTCATAGCAGAAACCAAAAATAAGGAATGTCACAAAAACGACGAACTCCAATGTATATAACATACATTGTGAGTTTTAATGTGTTCTACATTTTTTGTGTAGTAAGTTTTTGTCCATCTCTTACGGCTTAGCAGTTATTCAAAATTTAGTAAAATTCATTCAGAATAAACTACTCTTCAGGGGCTATTCCCAGAAAATTCAAGATATACATTTTATTTGTCAGGTAAATATGTTTAATATCCGAAATTTTAATCAAAATCGTTAGAGCCATTTTTGAGAAAATCAAAATTTTCGAAAAAAGCTCCATGTCAAGGGTAGTTAGGGGTGGGGGGATTTTTCTCAAAATCTTCGTGTCGCATCCCTGGAAGATACTAAACTTAAATACCAAGTTTGGTATTTTAGCGACTTTTCGTTTTTGAGTTATCGTGTTCACAGACACACGGACACACACACGGACCTTTTTGTGAAAATGCTGTTTTTGGATATTGGGGACCTTAAAACATATATTTCCGGTGAAATCTCGGTATCGAATTTTTTGGTGGAGTGCAATACTTTCTCTATACACTATGTACATAGTGCTTATGGAGAAAGTAAAAATGATTAGATGTTTTATTAAAAACTTATTTACAGTTATCATTAATACAATTGTTTCTCTTCAACAAAAATAATTTATCTACTTAAGTCTATTTCGCCACACACACTCCTATCTTCTTCAAGTCGAAATGCTGCATGCAATCTGCAACATTACGCTGCTATGTGACATTCTTTCTTCCAATTCCGATTCATATCCGATTTGGAATCTTCTCCTTTCCCAATCTTTTTAAGTGTCCAATCTTCTTTTTTCCTCCTCTTTATCCTTCGTATTTCGTTTTTCCTTACTTTTTCTCTCTTTCATATTTTGGTTAATGTTTTTAAAAATCCATTTTCACTTGTCTGTATGTATGAAATTATGTTGGTCTCAAATGTTGAAATACAGCTTACAAGAGGTTTATTATTTTATTATTTTAATGTTAAAAGTTAAAATACATGCTAGATACTAACAAACACTAATTATTGTTTAGCCTGTAATATTGCGAGTTTGAAAAGTACTTGTGAATGGTCCTCGACAACTCAGTTACAAATTAAGGAAGCAGTACAACAAAATTACACCAGAATCCTTGTTTAAGTCCTTGGTCTATGGTGATGAAGCAACAAGATTATCTTAAATGATTTACAATGCTTAAAGTAGGGTATACTGTAGAATGTTTAATGCTCACAAGGGGCCACTGTCTCATTGATGTTATTAGGCCCTTATCTGACAATACAAATTATTTAAAAAATATAAAAGTCCAGCAAATAACGGATTTAAAAAAAAATGAAACGAGAGAACTTTCATAAATGTGTAACTTGAATTCTTTCAGTTTTTTTACTTGGAGGCATACTTCCCTGCGAATAAAAAAAGTATAAAACGGTTTTACCTTGCCTATATGTCATTTTGGTTCTAAGTTATCCTTAGCCCATCTTGCGGGCAGATACTTTAACCTCAGTGGGGGGCAAAGTTTATTAACCGGTCCCAACTGCGGTTGTGTTGATATATTGAAGAAAGCCTTTCTTTCCATTAGATGTCCCCATGCAGTGCGGTGTGCGTTGATTCTCCCTAAGCTTTAATTGGAGAGTAAATGTATTAATAATTATCAATAATCCAAGTGCTGGTTCGTATACCTGAATGTGAATGTTGTATAGGCATGTTTACGCCAATTCAGTAACACTCTATTTCTTGATAAGGAAATATTACAAAAATCTCCTGTGCTATATTCATATACCTCTCTCTGGTTATGCGGCAAAAGCTATTCTTACGAAACATTATAATTATATCTATTCTGCGTTTATCAAGATTAAAAGTAACAGAAATGATTTTATTACACATTATTTCCTTGTACAAGGGGAATAAATAAATACAATAAGTAAAGGGAAAGTAAAAATGTTTTAAAAGCCTGTCGCCCTATGATGATTTTTGAATGGAATATAAAAGGAGTATAAAAACTAATGACTTCCCGTTTGAGAAAAATTTAAATTATTGCACAACTGAAACAAACAACACGTAAATCAGTGACTCTGCAACAAATTTATATGTCACAAATTGTGCGTCTTAACGGGCTCTACTATTTTTGGTTAGCAAGATTTGTGTATTTTAAGGTTTACCAAATATGCAAAGTCATCCAGAGTAAAGGGAGCTTCAGAAATTGTGCCCAGAAATTTCAAGATAAACATTCTATTTGTGATGAAAATATCTTAAATATACAACACCTTCAACCAACAGCAAAAATTTCGAAAATGTTTACACCTAAAGAGAGTTTGCGGTAGGGGATTTTCTTGTGAATCTTCGTATCACATTCTTGAAAGATGCTGATCTTAAATTACCATTTTGGTATTTTTAACGAACTGTTCCGCTTTTGATTTATGCTTTTCATGGACAGACACACATACACACATGGACTGTTTCCTGAAAATGTCTTTATTGGATTCAGGGGGCCTTAAAATATAATTTATGCTGATATCTTGACATAGAATTTATGGGTGGAATACAGTATCATCTCTACTTACTATGTACAGAGTATATTAGAGAAATAAAAAAGTGTCTAGATTTCGGTTTATATTAATTGTTATTAGAAATTACATTTTTTTTTCAAATAGGAGTAATATGAAACTATTGGTAATAAAATACTGTGATAGTAAATTTTAGTGATTATCATTTTTATTGAAATTATACTTTTCGTGTAGCAATATCGCACACTCGCATTAGCTTAAGAAACAGGTCCGGCAGCCGTGTTTGGTGCTTTTGCAGATATCGAATTTGTGGTGATTTAGCAGTCCCCGCTGTGATAATGACTCTTTCTGTTTATCTCAGTTCCGGGTTCCTCAGCATTCGGAGAATTATGCTAACGTAATGTTGAGGCCAGTTTCGCAAATCACATTACAATCTCCGATATCTGTGTTGCAATGTCTTACGGCCGCGACTGCTTCCAGAATCTACGGCACTCAGATCTCCGTATGGTACTTATTTTATTTTCATAGTGAAATATTTCAAAACTTCCCGTGTTGCCTCTGAACCAACTCATACCGCCAACATCTCTTATAGATAATGAAATACTACTTAGTTATCATCTAGAGTTACCTCTCTCGCAGCATCTGATTTCAAGCAGAGTATTACCTTTCAGCACACTTGGTCCTGTTTCCTACTTTTATAATAATGTAGATGATTATAACCCTCTATACCAATGACAATGCCCATTCCCTAAGTTTCCGTTCCCCCAATCTCGTAATGTAAAACCTGTAATGTTACATTCAATACCAGGTTTAAGTGGCCACTCCGAGACGGACAAACTTTAACTTACAATATCTTATGTTTTGTTAATCGTGCACAATATGGTGTTATATTTTAATTCATGTATAATACGCAGTTCATTATCAGTTCCGAATTTAGCCCTTCCACTGTTGAGAAATATGATCTTCATTTCTTTTATAACAACGAGCCTACATTTACTGTGGTGTCTGACGTGAACGGAATACGAACCTAAAATCGGTCTTCATTAAGTTTAAAACTATAAAATAGTGTTCCCGGCGAATAAGGATTCTATTGGGGGAGAGAAATGCGAGACAATAATTTGGTTTTTGAGCACCTATTTTCAATACAAAACCCACAACTAAATCTCAGGATATTAATATGAATATGGCCTGTTAATTGTTTAACTACTAAAATGTTTTTTTACTTAACTTTAGCTTTCAAAAATTCGGGTTTAGCAGTATAGTTCACCTAGTTCATTCTTTGTTAAACCTTCCTCTTCTGGGAGAAAGCAATTAATATTAAAATACCACTACAGTTCACAGTCTATGTAGGACTTAATACCACCGCGTTCTAACAAAATTTGCCCCGTTACTATTCTCATGATGTTTTTAATTCAGAAACACACTACTGACTTACGACAGAATGCGAAAAGAAATGCTAATATGATGCAGTCGAATAACTTTTGTATATTTTATAACTTTCACAATTCGTTTTTATGAAAAGAGTCATAAGTAATACGCACTCCTCCGATAATTTGGAAGCTATATCATAAACACCACACCACTTTTTCCCTTCATCATATTTATCACGCAATACATCCATCTGGAAGCGTTAAATAGAGAATGACGTACATAAATGAGAAATTAGGGTCAAGAGCGCCAATAATATGGACATTTTTAGAATCTTGAGGAGTAAAGTACAACGGGAAATTGAGTGAGCAATCTTAACGTCCTTCTTCGCTTACAAAATTTATCTTATTTAATAGATTTATTTTTAATTTTTCATTGAGAAAACATTACACAGGAGGCAGAAGCTAACAGAGATACACATTAATATTTTAGTCGCAAATCTACTAAAGCCTTTCTATAAATCTGCAAATATTGCTTCTTTTATGTGCCGAAATTTCATCATTTTGGAACACGCCCTAATTTCGTACTTTTCTTCTTACTTTAGTGTAACTCTGCCCAAAAAACCTACAATCCCTTGCTAAATCGCTTTTAACAAAATTAAACTTATCAAAATGTCTAATGGATAATGGAATTGAATTCAAATTAAGACTTTTATCCATGTCATTTTTGGAGGGAGAGCAAAGCTAGAATATAAATAGTATAAACCAAATAACAGTTTGCATAATATACTGTTATCAAATTTTACCGAAACGAAAATAGCCAAAAAACTTGACTTGGCAAGCAGTACACAAGAAGCAAGAGCAAAATATTTGCAAGAGAGTATAAAAAGCGATAAAATTCGGTACGAATGGTCACAAATACATCAATATATCATTACAGCCGATCTATTTGTTATCGGATTAAACGTTACTAATTTCTGAATGATGGGGGAAACAACTGCTCTAAAAAATCTGATATGTTCCATTCCTGTGGTTTTTTCTAATCCGCAAGCAAACTACTCTCACAAAACTTCATGTTATTCCAGATAAATATTAGCAAACTGGTCATTTTGTTTAGCTTCTTGTAACTAGAAGGGAAACATGAAAACACACTGGGCCAAAGCAACAGTAAAATCTTTAAAAGGCTGTAATTGTTGATTATATTGAAGTTCAGTTCTTTTGGCACGGACAAAAGTAAAAAAAAAAAAAATAAATAAATGACGGCTTCCCGTTTGAGAAAATTATTAGTATTTTAAATTGAAACACACATAGGAATATCTCGAAAATTATTAAATAGCAAAAACGTATATGAAATGATATTTGTGCTTTAACAAGATGTTGGTTTTTGTGTAATAAGATTTTGTCTATCCCTTAGGTTTTATCAATTATCAAAAGATATCCACAATGAAGAGGGCACACATTTTTTCTGGTATGTAAGCATATTTAACATATGACATTTTAATCAAATTCGTTAGAGCCATTTTTGAGAGCATCGAAAATTTCGAAAAACCTTTCTTGTAAAGGGTAGTTTTGAGTGGAGGACTTTCCTGAAAATCTTCATGTCTAACCCTTGGAGGAACTAAATTAAATACCAAGTTTGGTACTTAACCACTTTTCGGCTTTGAGTTATGGTATACACAGACATCCAGCCTCCCCCCCCCCCACACACACACACACTTACAAACATGCACAAGGATCTTTTACCTATAAATGCCTTTTTTTGGAACCAGATCCTCAAGGCAGTTATTTCCATGAGATCTCGATATCAATTTTTTCGTTGAATGTAATCCTTCTCTATTTATGTGCATAGTAATACTTGATAAAGTAATAAACATATTTACTTGTTGTATAGGTAGAGTCAGACTGAAAAATTCAATGCCATAGCAGGGATTTGAACCACGGATCTGCCGGTCTCTAGCTGGTTGCTCTACCACTGAGCTACCATGGCAAATGCTGACATCGTATTGAATTTCTCAATTGATTCGCATGTTTCCTGGTAAACCACAAGATGATCTCAAATTATTTTGAGAAGACAACCCCAAAGACGACTTACAATATTGTAAGTACTTTAAGTCCCAGGATTCATAGTATAGCCAATATTGTGGACAATTTTGATAAGTTTAATTGTTTTCTCACAAAAACCGTGTGTAGGACAGGAGTTGGATAGGTAGCCGGGATTTGAACAAGGCCATAGCTAGGATTTGAACTACGGGTCTCCCGGCCTCTAGCCGGTTGCTCTACCACTGAGTTGCCATGTCAACATGCCGGCATAGTATTGAATTTCTCAACTGACTCGGATGTTTCTAGGTAAACCATGAGTGATCTCAAATTATTTTGACCTGATATCACAATTGTTCATAATAGTTGGCTGTACTATGAATCCAGAAACTGAAAGTACTTACAACATTATACGTCGCCATTGGGGGTTGTCATCTCAAAATAATTTGAGATAACCTTGTGGTTTACCGGGAAACATGCGAGGCAGTTGAGAAATTCAGTGCTATGCCGGCATGTTGCCATGGTAGCTCAACGATAGATCAACCGGCTAGAGACTGGGGGATCCGTGGTTCAAATCACGGCTATGGCATTTAATTCTTCTGTCTGACTCTACCTATCCAATTCCTGTCCTACAAATGGTTTCTGTAAGAAAACAATTAAAATTATCACAAATATTCTTGTTCTTCGTCTTTACACTGAAGTATAAAAATAGTTTCTTGTGCCTAAACTTTTGCTACCAGGCACAAATTCAGCACATCGTAAATGAGGAAAGTATCCGTACCAGTTTAAGACATTTGTTCCAACTAAGACACGAATATTCCAGAAGCCTCTATTGATTATGTAGGGATGAATGGCGTCTCTGAAGGCTTTTAGTCAGGAAATTACAAATGACAGAGAACCTGGTGCAGAAGTGGAGCGCGGAAATCATTTGCAGGAAATCTCAACACAGTATTTAATTATCTCGTTAAAACAATACCGGGGATGAAGTAGACATCAGCAGAAAGACAGATCCATCCACGCCAGAAGCACGTTCTTGATGTCTGCTGCTCTCAAGGAGGAAACTTGGCTTCTGTAAATTAATTTAATGCCAGGATGCTAGAGCGATCTGTAACTTTAGGCATATTTTTACACTGTATTTAACAAACACTGTAGAATGCCAATTTTACTTTCAGCACAGTTATTATATCAGTTCCGTATGACAGCAATTGACGTAGAAAATTCCACTGTGAGATGTGATTGATAAGAACATTACGATCTGTCTATCCGTTAGTGTTATTAAAACAAATTCAGTATTTAATTATCCACGGTAGTATATTTTACAGTTTAGAAGTCAGTAATTTCCAAACTGTTATTTAAATTTTATAATTCATTTACGTGTAAATATTTTACTATTTACAGATAATGTACATACTAGGTAGAGAACCAAAATGTTCGATACCGAGATAGAATATGAAGTTCATGTTTTGAGGTTCCCTGAAAAAAAAAACATTTTAATAAAGGTTCCCTGCGTGTATATGTGTGTGTGGACAGCATAGCTCAAAAACGAAAAGACGGCGAAATACCAAACTTGATATATCAGTTATTCCAAGGATGAACATTTTCAAGAAAATGCCCTGCACCAACTAACCTTTACAATGTAGCTGTGATGACAGCAACACTCCTACTCCTCACAAGAAGCACATGGAAGTATAGTTTAGCAAATATATCAATTTTCTCACCATGCCCAAAACATGATACAAAATACCAGCTTGCCCAACTGCTCCATAGTTGACATATGTGCAGATATCGCTTGGTGCGTTAAATTAGTTGCAGAAATCAGAGGGGCTATTTCAAGTTAAAAACTGTCAGCGGAGTACTGGCGAGAGTGACCTTCGCTTTAGACATCTTGCTATCAGCGGAGACAAGTTGCGCTCATGCAAGGGGTAAAACGAAGATCGCTCTCGCTCCAATGGCAACTTTTAACTTGAATTCTGTAGCTCTTTTAACACACGAAGGGACATCTGAACACATCAAATAAGGGTCAGTTTTTTTATTATTTTTTAATAAAAAATACAGTTCTCTTTTTTTCTTTTTACCTAAATTTCCTTTTGGTTTACAGTTTTTTTTCTTCTGTTTTTACACATACACATTCACAAACACGCAAACACCCATGCCCCAAGAGGGACTCGAATCCTCGATCCCCTGTGCCACGAAGAACCAAAGCGAGGCGCTTTAGCGAGCGGTTATGGGGACCGACTGAACAGTTGTGCTAGCTAGGTTTCGGCTCTTGAATTTGAACCTAAATTTGAAATTTTATATTTAACGGACTTTTCGTTTTTTACTTATGCTGTTCACACGTACACGTGTACACACATGGACCTTTTCTTATTTTTTTTTATCAGGGAACTATAAAACATATATTTCCAGTACAATCTAGGTATCGAATTTTCGTGCAGGTAGTACAAAAAGTAATACATCGTTATGCTTATCTTATTACCTAATATACTGGTGAAAGTTGCTATTGTGGATTACAAGCTCTTCTCTCCTACCTAACGGTAAAGAATTTTGCTCTTCAGGACGTTTAAATGTGCGCTAATACCTGTGATTCCCCTGACATGTTTCATGTGCCATCTGTAACCCGCACTCTACCGAACATGTATGCGTAACGCAGAGGCTTAACGTGAGTGTTCTGTATTTCGAGCATATTGAATGCGTACACAAGGGTAGGGAATATTAAAGGGTGAGAAGAAAGAGACGTGTGCATGAAGAGGAAACTAAAGGCTTAGGTAATTAAAGCGTCATGGAATGTGAAATAAACCAGCACAATTATTCTCAGAATATGCCCGTGATGGGTGAAGCAAAACAAGGACTAAGGGTAATGGTGTCTGTATGTACAAGGAACAGGATAGGAGACATCAACAGAAGCGTTAGGTACTCCATGTAGAGGTGTCACCCACGATGTGCGGTGAGAGGACCCCATGGTGTGCCGGTATGCCGCTAAATTACATATCACCAGGAAACCGTGCTACAACAGAACAGTGGGAGGAGGTTAACCCACATTCAAATGCAGTGGACAACCACAGCGTGTTAGATTCGGTCGTGCGTGAGGATGGTTTGTACAGGAGAGGGGCATCATCGAAATCAATCCACACACCCACGTAGTCCCACTTCTGACACCACTTGAAAACGTGAGCTAATTGCTGTCATTATTATCTACTTAAATTTAGAGTGATGGATAGAAGAGGAGGGGCCGTAAACGCTTTTCATTACAAGATATGCGGAGTTAATTATGCAGCTCTCTATATTAAAGAGGTAATATACGTTCGGTCACATAGAAAATGTACATCGTAACCAAACGGAGCACAAAATGTTTCCTTTATATTAAAACTCCTGTTTATTAAAAGTTTTATACAAACCAAGGGATGGTTAGACCAATTTAGTGATGTATCAGGCTAACAAGTCTCATGCAAGCATAGAAGAAAACTATAATGCATAGGAATTTGCGATTTTGTAAAATCTGGTTATATAAGGAAACAGATTAAGGATTTAAATTTATCCTGTTTCTCCCCGAACTGTAATTGGGAGATAATTATAGCATTTAAAAGTATTGCCATGCGTTTTATTTTTCAGTATATGGCTATCAAAAAGAATTAGCCTAGTTTTAATTATGTAAACGTAAATATTATAGCTTTGTTTAATTAACCAGGAGCGATATTTCTGAAATAATGAACATTAATTCTATAATGTTCAGGTGTATTGCCAGCAAGAGACTGTTAATGGAGGGTAATTTATTAGCGTAAAAACATTAAATGACATAACGTAAGTAGAATGCAAATGCCATAGACATAAACGAAGTCCGATTAAGCTAGGTACTCGATAACGCTTGTGTAAGCAACTGAGTTTTTGACGTCACCGTATATTATGAACTGAGATCGCACTCTAGTGTTTGCCCTGATGGTATATATGTATTGTTAGTTGCAGTTTTTGAGTGGTAATCTCACATAAATAAATACACACAGTTAAGGTCATCACCAGTGTCTGTTTATTTTCAATTCATTACACAGACCGCTTATGACAGGTAGACCATTTAATAGTATAGGAAACAGGGATAAACACTTGATTTTCGTGAGAATATTTACTTGCTTGGTTAAATCCTCTCTAGCTTTATTTTCATATATTTTTATTGAAATGATGGATGGAAAAGGTTTTATAAAGCACAATCGAATTATCTGTCATGAATGGATGCATGAATTCTAGCAAAAGTTTCAGAAATAACAACTATTTTTAGGCTGCTAAGTTCAAGCTCAAAAAAATAATATTTTTAGGTAGAATACCACTTATTATAAGATAATAGTTCAAGTTTGCAAAGGTGGAATAAATATAATGCTTGTAATGAAAAATTAAACTAAGATCTGTTTACTGATTAGCTTTCAGAAGATAACCAACATTGCAGATAGTAATCATATTTCTCATTCGCACGGAGTAAAGGATCAAGTGAAACATCTGGCCTGAAATTGTTTTTGTAAGAGTAGAAAATCGTTTTGCCTATTAATTTATATTGCTTAAACATACAAAGCCACAAGATAATGGAAGAAACCGAGAATAGTTGCAACTTAACCTATGAAACAAATGTAATGGTAAACAATTCAAAAACATTAATTGTGAGTCAGTATAATATTTAAAAACAGAAAATGAATCAGGAAGGTTTTGCTTGTTGCACCAATAAGGTGATCATAACGATAATGATGATGATGACGAGAAACGTTCATTACTTACCGCACAATGATCAGAATTTTTTTTATTTTTCCTTAATTTGGCACTGAAAATATATGTTATACGTAGTTATTAAATTCCAAACAAATATCCATTTAAAATATTATTTAAAGTTCCTAAAGAGGTTAAAAGAAGATTTAAAATGGCACAATATATTTAACAGACATGAAAATGACCCTGACAATAATTTTGGATTTTTTCAATAAATATATTATTATTTTACCATGGAAAATCATTTTCTTCCTCAATTCACATTTTTCATAAAGAATTTCTTTCAATTCAATTGTCGCAATTTGACATAAGTAAAGTGGCAATATATACATTAAAATAAAGTATTGACGTATAGTTCTTCTCTACACCTACACATGTCAAACATTGGGAGAGTCCAACCTTCTCTGTTCAACGGCTGCAACAGAGGCTTGCAGCTGTCTTGAAATATTAGCAAACTTGCGAGATGAACATATTTCGGTTGCGGTATGATTAATAGCTTGGACAGGAAACTCATTCTTTAAGTTAACCCTACAACCAAAAGTCATCAAGGTTGAGACTTCGAGATCGGAGACCACATTTTTGGGAAGTTCCTACTGATGATGCGGTCGCCAAACTTTTGCATTTAAATTAATTTGTTTGCATAGATGTGTGATGGTGCGCCATCTTGCATGATTATTCTTCTACATCATGATTCATTAGTCTAAGGTTGACGAAGTTCTGTAATATGAAGTAGTATCGCTCCCTATTTACCGTAACAGTAGCGTTCCTTCAGCATTTAGTCAGAATTCATGGAGATTCAGAAACAAAAACATCTGATGATTTCGATTCACATGACTTTCTCTACCTGTACCTAAAACAAACTATTCTTACAGAATTTCATGGTAATAGAGATAAACATTGGCAAAAATTGCCTTATTAATTACTTCCTTAAAAGCAGAAGGAAACTAAGGGAATACGCTAGGCTATATCGATAGTCAAACCCTTTAACAGCTGGATGCTATATGAAATAATTGAAATTCGATTTTCTTTACATGGCCAGTAGTAAAACAAAGAGAAATGAAACAAAATATGCCTTCCCATTTGAGAAATGTTTAGGAGTAGTTTAAACTTGAAATAATTAAAACAAGAATATTTAGAAAACGGTTACGCAACAAAAATATATATTAGACATAAATTTTCTGTCTTAACGAATTCTACATTTTTGTGGAATAATTTTTATCTATATTTTAGGAGTTATAAGTTATAAAAAAGGCATCCAGTATGAAGAGGTTTTCAGAGGTTATTCATCTCGTTTGCCATAAAGTGTGTTAAACATGTGTGTTTTAATCAAAATTTTAGAGCCATTTTTGAGATAAAGCAATATTTTTTAAAAACGTTCTATGTAAAGGGGTGGTTAGGGATGAGGAATTTTCGTGAAAATCTCCCTGTCGCATCCTTAAATGCCGATATTTGACTGGTTTTCGTTTTTGAGTAATGTTGCTCACAGACATACACACACACATACATACACGGATATTTTTCAAAAGATACTTATTTTTGTATTCAGGGGACCCTAAAATATGTATTTCTGGTGCAATATTAGCATCGACTTTTTGGGCGACACAAAATACCTTCCCTGCCTACTATGTGCATTGGTGCTAGAGAAAGGAAAAAGTGGTGGTGGTAGTCCTTTGTTACGGAAGTGAAACTAAATAGTAAGCACGCATGGCAAAAGAAGAACTGAAGGCTTGGAAATGAGATTTCTCAGACTATAAGATGATGGCCGGGTGGTTAGACCCCTCGCCTCTCACCAATCGACTACATATGTGATTTGTGGTGAACAAAGCGTGCAGGGGTGTTAAACACCATCATAAAAACAATATATATATATATATATATATATATATATATATATATATATGGATTTTTCACAGATTCGAAGAAAAATTTAGAAATTTAGAAATAAGAGCATAATTATTCATTTGGAACCTAAACGAGCATCTAGTTAAAATAAGAGCCGACTAATACCAACACACGAGAATGCTAGGTTGTTAATCGCGTAAATCATATATAACTATATGCACAAAGATTAGGCCGCTTCTAAGATACCTGCCCAGATCAATCCTGGAGCTCAGAACGGGGCCCTGTTGAAGAAGATAAACTACTGTGCTTCTTTTAAAAACCAGCACTGAAATGAGTTATTGTGGATTAGGAGATTTCCTGGTACTGAATGATTGTAGGCAGCAGGGTGACTAGTTCCAAATGGTCAGCCTCAGCAACTAACAATAGGTAATAATGTGCCATTCTTTCTCATCTACCAAAAGAGACGACAAGAGCTATAAGCAGAAATAAGAGGCCACGTTTCTGTTTAAGATAATGAATGTAATCCCTGTCATAATTCCATAATTAGAAAAGTTTCTTAGGTGCAAGTTAAGACTGAAGAAGGGAGAAAGTTCACTCCCTTGAGAATACGGTGCAGTAAGAAAGGAACAAAGTATCTCATTTTCGTAGATGTACCTTTGTTACTACATTATACTGTTTCTGTAACTTCGACACCATCTTGGAGACATGGAAGATGGAGATGTACCTGGCACTTGTGGAATCAAAGTTTTGCCTAAACTCGCATGTTATGTGATAGCTCTTTGTTGCGTTGAGGTTTAACATAGCATTGCCGTTGTGAAAGATCCACTTTTTAAGATATACACGCCTTTAACGCAAATGTCAAGGGATTTTCCTCCCCAAGTTATTTCTTGGAAGCAATTTTCTCTCTTTCAGGTGTGAACATGCCTTTTTATATCAAATGTAGCTTCACTGTCTAAGAAAGGCAACAGAATAAAATGAGATGTCTCTCGCTATTCTCATGTAGGAAATGGATATTTTTGTTCTGTATTTTGACACATCTATCGTCAGATCATGTGAGTAAATTTGAAGTATTTTTCTATGAAAGACATTCTTTAGTAGTTCCACAGAAAGAGGGGCAAAATATAAAACAAAAAAATCTATTGCCTTTTTCTGACCTTCTCGACCATCCATGGTTTATTACTTTCTTTGCCAGCTGTATTGTAACCCCTTTGGACACAAAAAATGAGTCATCCCCATATTCCATGTGTTGACTGAAGAGCTTCCTGTATCTTCGCAAAAGCTATGTTCACAATGCGCACGAAAAAACTGTACAGTGGACTGTGACTGACAGCGTAATGGTTAACTTATGAATACTGAAAACAGGTCATAGAGCAAGTCCCGGGGGCCGAGAGGTTAAGAAGACATTGCTTCCACTCATAAGTTCTTAGATTCAAATTCTGCATACCTGACATTTTTCATTTTTTTAAGTTTGTTAATTTTATGACTGAATAGGTACAAAATTTCCATTAATATAACTTTGGTCTTTAAATTTATGGGCCCATTTTTGCACACAAAAACATAATTCTACTAACACTCGTGTTATATAAGTAAAAAAAAAAAATAAACAAACAAAAAACACGTATAAATAAACTACTATATCCTTAAACTAAAACACAAAAATAAACGTAATTAATATTGTGTGTATGAATCCTTAGCCCGAATAACTGCGCTCAATCTTCAGGGCATAGCAAAAGTAAGTGCCTGCAGTAATGTGGACGAGAAGCTACAAGATCCTAGGCTTCTTGAATTTGTGCCATCTTTCGTCCTTCGTCCATCTACAAGTAAATTGCAGTGCAGCTCCCTTTTACCTCGTACCACACATTCTCATATTCTGCCATTTTGATATCCTGCCTCTTTAAACACTAATTTGAAACCTTTCGAGATGTGTGAACAGAATGATTATCCTGTAGAAATTTTATAATTCCATGGGGATATGTCTCATCCTCGCGTGAATCAAAAGATTGTCGAGTATTAACGTGTGTTGCACACTGCTCAGTGTATCGTCAAGCTGCCACACACACCTAGAACGTCCCTTCATATCCAGCCCCAATACGATGCTGATACGCGACCATGCTGGAATATTGTGAACTCAAGTCGTATCCCTTTGGGCAATAAGCAATCACCTGTCCCTTATGTGAAAATGTGACCTCGTCTGAGAATATTACTTTATTCCAGCTGCTATTGGCATTTTCCTGTTCGATCGGTTTGTGAAGGGTGTGTTGAGCACAAAAAAAAAAAAAAAAAAAAAAACTTCCTACCACCCAAAGAAGGCAAATTTGCCCAAAAGTAGATTTCTAAAATTTTCAAAACTTTGGTTTTCTTAGCAATACTTTCAGTATTTTTTTCATACCATATAGATTCCATTCCATTCTTTTTTTTTTTTTTTGCATTGAGAGAGAGAGCTGTTTGTGCCTAATACGTTTGCGTACCATTCTGCGACCGCATGTTTTCGTGTGCAGCATATTGCTGTTCAGTTGAATATATCCTTAAACAAGCACTGTAAGCACTATCACATTATTAATTGTATACCGAATGTCGTGTTAGAAAAAAGTGTGTCTAAAATAAATAGCCACTATGTGTTGATTAAACATCATTAAGAGAAAGGAAAAAAAAAGGTTTGGTACATGTGAGAAGAGAACCTGCAATCCTCAGCAGAGAAGTTTTGCCACAGCGATACAGTAAACACAAAATGAAGGTGGCAGGTCTAGTAATACCGTAAACACAAACCGTATCATGTAGTTAATATCTATAGATTGTTGCTGAAGAAGCTTAAGTTATGTATTTGATTATGATTATTGATCATATGGAATAGTAATATACAGATTTGGAACTTCTGAAAATTTGCTGGTGCCGCTACACAACTGTATCGCGGATGTATACACAAAGCGCTGTGCCGTGGAGAACTTCGACGAGTTTGGCGTTTCACACGTGACTCATTTTTTTTTTTGACAACTATATGCCACCCAAAATTGAGATATACCAACATTTTACCGGAAATACGCATGTACCGGTGAATTTCACTCGGTTTATGCCCTTTGGCCCACGAATATCGAACCACATCTCTCTGCTCTTCACATGTGGACGGCAGTAGCATGCGCGCCATTTTTGTTGCGTAGTTCACGCTTCTCTGTCTAGAGCTGTACATGAAATAAAAATACTCATTTTAAAACAATTTATATATATATATATATATATATATATATATATATATGATTAAATATTGATCTATTAAGAGTTCAAATATTTAAAAGCAATTTATTTATATGTGTGCATCAAGGTACAGAAAGTGGAATTAAAATTATAATTTTTCTATGATTTCTGGCATTCTTTTTTAGGAAGATGGAATACTAACACTCTAAACCGCTTCCTAACTCTCTGTTCTGACTTAATGGGGATTTACTATGAAGTGTATTGCATTTTTAAGTGCTCTTAATAAAGTATTTAGACTACACATTTTCCAGTAAATATCATGTAGCCAAATTACCTCACCTCGTGTAACAACCTACCTCACATCACCAAGCAATATTCTGAAAACTTCAACATTTTCATTTTAAGTGGCCGTAAAATAATGATACAGTTGTTAATACATACTGTTAATTTATTGAACAGTGCTATGCAAAGATAAGCTGAAATGTTACAGTATTAGCTAACTATAGAAAAATAAAACTTAAAACTGTGCCTACTTTTCCTCCTCTCCCTTACACTGTAAAATAAGAGCAGTGAAATTACTGGTTGAACTGATGCAGGGATTTATACCGCATTCCTCTCCAAATATACCTACGAGTATTTCGTATAAATACCAGGATAAAAACCCTGTCTTTTCAGTTCTATCTAAACTTTGATGAGAATGGGCATGTGGTCAGCAAGGTAGAAAATCTGATGTGTTCCATTCCCATGAATTTGTCTACATCTCTACAATAAGTTATTGTTTAAAAGCTTATTCTATGTTTACTTAATGCTAATCGAGAAAAAAATAGCAGAAAGGGGCTTATTACTTGCTTCCTTGTAAGTAGAAGGGGAAAAAGGGGTTACCATAGACTTAATGGCTAGTCAAATCTTTTAAAAGCTGGTTGCTATGTAATTGAGGTACTGTTGTTATGGACAGGAGTTGAAACATTCCCGTATGAGAAGAGCATATGTATTTTAAAGCTGAAACAAGTAACAAGGTATGTCTCAAAAATGCTCAACTACAAGAAAAAAATTAATACAACATAAATTGTGTGTTTTAACGAGATCAACATTTTTTGTTAAGCAAGTTTTTCCCACCTCTTACAATTTACCAGCTATGTAAAATTCCGCAAAATTCATCCATAATATACATGCCCTCAGAGGCTATTCCCAGAAAATTGAAGATATAAATTTTATTTGTCATGTAAATATCTTAAATGTAAGAGACTTTAATCAAAATCGTTAGACCCATTTTTAGAAAATAAAACATTTGGCAATTTTTTCCATGTAAAGGGTAGTTGGAGGTAGGAGGATTTTTTTTGAAAACCTTGGTGTCGCATCCTTGAAAGATACCAAGTTTGGTGTTTAACGGTCTTTTCGTTTTTGAGCTATGCACAGATATACAAAAAGACACACAAACAGACAGACACACGGACTTTTCCTAAAAATACTTTTTTTTTGGATCCATGGCGTCTCAAAACATGTATTTACAGTGAAATATCGGTATCGAATTTTTGAAGCAATGCAATACCTTCTCTATACACTATGAACATAGTACGTGTAGAGAAAGTAATAAATGACAAAAATACATTGAAAGATGTGAAAAAATATTAATAGATATTACTCACAGGAAACTAAATTGTATTGTAAAATTAAACCTTCCCTACATCTAGAAAATGAAATAAAATTGAACTAACATAAAATAAAATAACTTTTCTCGGGCTATCAGCCAGGTGAATTCTGGAATAATTTCCAAGCTTTCAAGAGCTAACGTCGCTCTCATCTTCAGGGAATGATGTAGAGACCCCGGGTACGCCTTATATATAGTAGTCCGTAGGGGGGGGGGGACCGGCCAGATGCCGCTCTGTGATTGGCCTGGGTCCGGCATGGGAGGCGTTGACTAGGAACCAATGGTCTCCGTTGCCAGGTCGGACTGCTCTGATTGGCCCGTTGCCAGATGTGAGCCTGTATTAAAACTAGGGCTAGCTTTTGGCAGTTTCACAAATCTTTGCGAGTGTTTGCTGAACACCGAACTCCAAATGCCATTCAACTGCAAGCCGCTGTCTATGTTGATGTTATTTTCTTCGTGTTTAATAGCTATGGCTTCTTTGATGGAGCGGTCGCAATAGCTTGAAGACTTAAACATGGTGGTTGTGTCGCCCAGTCTCGGTCTGTGTCCTTCTTGGATGCAGTGCTCCCCAAGACCACATTTTTCTGGTGAGGAAGGACACGCTACAGGACTTCTTGAACCATCTAAACAGTCAGCATCCAAACATCAAGTTTACTATGGAAATTGAACAGGAAGGGAAGTTACCATTCCTGGACATATTAATACGCCAAAAGCCCGATGGTTCCCTGGGCCATAGTGTGTACCGGAAGCCCACACATACCGATCTATATTTAAACGCAAACAGTTGCCACCACCCAGCTCAGCGAAACACAGTTCTATCGACGCTTGCACACAGAGCAATAGCCATCTCAGACAGTGAAAACCTCGCTAAAGAATTTCAGTATCTCAGAACCAGCCTAGAGAAAATTGGATATAGCAAGAGCAGCATCAACAAGGCACTAAAACGGGCCTCTGTCAGTACAAACTGTGCACAGCGTAATGCATCCCAGCTAGACGAGTCACAAGACACGAAGAAACAACGTAAAGCCTACCTTCCATATACAGGTCATTTGTCTGGTAAACTGAGTAGAATTACAAGACATCAAGACTATACACAAGCCACCCAATAAAATTCGAAATATGTTAAGACAGGTCAAAGACTCCCTCGGCCTCAAGACTCCTGGGGTATACCGCATTCCATGTGAATGTGGTAGAGCCTACATCGGACAGACGGGGAGAACGATTGAATAAAGATGCAAAGAGCATGAGAGCTACATCCGCCTGATGTACCCAGAAAAAGCTGGTCTTGCGGAGCACTGCATCCAAGAAGGACACAGACCGAGACTGGGCGGCACAACCACCATGTTTAAGTCTTCAAGCTATTGGGACCGCTCCATCAAAGAAGCCATAGCTATTAAATACGAAGAAAATAACATCAACAGAGACAGCGGCTTGCAGGTGAATGGCATTTGGAGTTCGGTACTCAGCAAACACTCGCAAAGATTTGTGAAATTGCCAAAAGCTAGCCCTAGTTTTAATATAGGCTCACATCTGGCAACGGGCCAATCAGCAGTCCGGAGACCATTGGTTCCTAGTCAACGCCTCCCATGCCGGACCCGGGCCAATCACAGAGCGGCATCTGGCCGCTCCCCCCTTCCGGACTACTATGTATAAGGCATACCCGGAGTCTTATATCGACTTCGCTTCGAGATGCCGAAGAGGAAGCAACAACGCAGACCAGCAGCTCCTACAGCAGCCACCGCTTCTCCGGCATCCGCCGGTAGGAAGTGCTCGCTGGCATCTACGCCACCTGCCGTTACTCCGGCAGTGAGCGCTGCACCTTTGCCGCGCTCACCATCACCACTGCCGCCGACCGCCGCTGCTTCACCGGCAGCCAACATTACATCGCCGCCACCGCTGAGCTCCACGCCGCCGCCGCCCCGGTACAGTGCAGTGGTTAGGGGGGTCCCTCGGATCTCTCCACCCGGCACCTCCTCGCCGCTGCACAATCTAGATGGCCTTCATGTTCGAGGACCACTAGAATTATCTGTGACCGGGGCCCGACACCACTAGTAAGGGTGGAGCTACAGGACCGATCAGACCTGGAGGCTGCCTTGGCGTCAAGGTTGCCCTTATTAGGGCGACTTCTGCACGTTGAGGCAAGCAGACAGGAAAGACACCGGCCCTGTCGTCGCTGCTGTGCCTATGGGCACAGTCAAGAAGACTGCTCTTCGCCGCACTACTGTGGCACCAACGCATTCACTTCGGAATGCGCTGGGCACGACCTCCGCAGCCGTCGCCGGTTCTGTGCCACCTGTGGTGGTACGGGACATTTCACCGGGCAAGCCCAGTGCCCCAACTACCCAAAGAGCAGGCACTCATCGCCTAAACCAGCCCGGACACCATCATCTACACAGCCATCTCCGCAGACTGAACAACCAACACCAACCATCCTGGAGCAGGAAATCCAGGGCCTAAGTGAGGCCATTCAGGACCTCCACGCGGAGGTCCTGATTCTTACGGCTCAGCTGACGGCCTTGGAGGACAGGCTTCAGGAACAGGACAGCACCACTTCACATCCAGAACTTCACCAAGCAATAGCAACAGCAGTCACCGACATCCGACTCATCTTCAGGGAGGAGGTGAGAGCTCTACTGGAGAAGTCGGCACCTCAAACTTCCAAGTTCAACATCCAAAGTAGACGCCAAGGGCTTAGGCTCGAAAATATCGCAGGATACAACGACTGGCTCAACAGAGTCAACCAGCACTAACTCCATCCTTCACCCTAGAATTCCTTCATTCCTCTCCCCGAATACTCCGCGGTGGCAGTCTGGGCCTCGGTCAAGTCTGTCTCCCGGTCCTCATTTCACCCCTCTGACTGCACCCTGCAGTCAGTTATATTATCGCCTTGAATCCGCGGGTGCAATCATGCGGTACCGCCTCTCCTTTCTTCCTTCTAATACCGGTGGACGGGTTTTTTAGTCGGTATGCCCACATGGGAGACCCCGACACTCCGGGCTTGCCCGGGTTAGTCCATAAGGTAGATTTTTCCCCTCCACTCGAAAAAAAAATCTACATCATTCCCTGAAGATGAGAGCGACGTTAGCTCTTGAAAGCTTGCAAATTATTCCAGAATTCACCTGGCTGATAGCCCGAGAAAAGTTATTTTCATACCGCCGCCAGGAAAGCTTCAAGTCATGGTTAACATAAAATACTTAGAAACAAGAAAGAAAGATGAAGAATGGCATGTTTCTATTGGGAGGCTGGAGGGCACAGAAAATGACTGACAATTCTCATAGGAGAATCTGCCCGTTCTGTGGGCTTGGATAAAAGGCACATATTTTGATGCAATGCGCACAGCTGGAAAACCAGCTAATAATTAAACTCAAAGAAAAATTCATAAATCTAGCTAAATTAGTATGTTGGGATGCACTGGCTGGCCAGAAGCCCTCCTTACAAGGTACGGACAATTTACGGGCTCAAGTGTACGAAACCAGATAAAATATTTTCAAAGAGTTAGGATCAATTTATATCTGTTTCTTTCTTTTAGTTAAGTTTGCTTTTGTCACCTTTAATTTATATCTGAAATAACCATTCCAATGAACCCATACCTGATTATTTATGTAATCACTTCAATAATTTGACAATAACGATATATTAGGTACCAGCTAGTAAGGACAGTTGTTCATATGCTCTTACGAATTTTGTTCTCAAACAGAAGTAACGACACGAATTAATGATCGAGTGCAGTTTTCGATGATACAGCCAAGAGGAAGTTCCGCCCTGACACGGCCAGTTGACCCCGTTGTTGTGAAAGGTGTGAAAGCGTTATTGTCTCTGGTAAGCAAGCAGGGGATCCTAGGGGAGGTGATCAACACGTGCATTCTCTTGGCCTGCGAGATTTCCAGTGGGATTAACACTTTAAGATGGCTATGTATTCATGGAACACTAAAATGGCCTCCCTGGTCCTCTAATATGACTACAGTGGGCCATTTCTCAAGAGAATCCTCAGAATGACTAATTCCTAGAATCGGTGACGAGTTTTGCATAGTAACACGGTCCATGATGAGCCACAGAATGCCTCATCAAGATGGCAACAGATTACTTGGTTGTACTTGGGTGGCAAAACGGATACGTGAATACATTTGTTTTCTCAATAACTAAACACACATAATCTACAATGTATGCAACAATGTATACCAGATAAGTTTGCTACTACCTTAGGACTTATTTATGTTGCTTTGTACATTCAGTTTAATCAAGTTTCCAAATTTTATGTGGTAATAATGCGAGATCAGGAAAAGGAGCACAGTAAATTCCTACAGCTCTTAGGAATCATAGAACGAGTATAATATACAAAGTCAGAAAAGAAAAAAAAAATACTGCATAAAACTGTAAAAAAGTATGACCGTCCATAGAAAGTATAGTTATGCAAACAGCAGAGATGAGACTATTCAGGAGATTATTATATCTCCGCCTGCGATGCCATTAGTAGTTAAAGCGGGCGTTAAACACTACCAAAAAAAAAAAAAGATTATTATAAATTTGAACTAAAAATACAGCATATACTGATACCAGCTATTTATACGTTAAAAACAACATGATTTTTTCTAATCTTAGAGGAAGAAGCACGAAGGGCCAAGAAAATGGGAACTGAGTAAATTTAAGATTTCTGCAATGGCGAGCAGTCCAACTCTATATGATGATGATATTTAACTATGTAATTTAATTCTGCCTGCTAGCTGCTTCAGAGACATGCTGCGAGATCACTCTCTCTCTCTCTGCGCCGCTATCTCTGCCTCATGGTGGATGTGTCGAGAAGGACAAAACCAATTAAAATTTACGAAAATATTTATTCGACTGTAATAGCTGTAATTGAAACGAGTTACAGATTGTTTTAAGATGAATAATAACTGTTCCCGAATCTAAAGACTAGAAATTATTATAAATGAATTGTATTAAATTTGTGAACGCCCAGAGTATAAAAAACTTTACATGGTAAGTAAAATTTATTTCCGTATAAACTACAGAGTTAACCCTGACTTGCTAAACTGGTTTACGGCAAATCGTCCCTAAACTGGTTATGAGCCGAATCTGTCTTACAATACGGTAGCGAGAGTAAACAAGCGCAAGAAGCTCCGGGGTGTGTAAATACATTTTAGCAATGCATTACTTGTTATAACCAAAGTCCCACCTACTACAACTACCACACCATATTTCATATATTTTATGTTGTCAAATCTTCCTAAGATACAGGTTTAATTCTCTTTGACTGCACAATTCCAAGTATACACTCCCTTTGCTAAGTTCTCAGAAATGACCTACATGTCTTTTTAACAACCTTCTAAGTATCCCTTTGATTTATGGACACTAATTTGATGAATTAAACCTTGATCAAAATCCAACCAAGGTTCCTGGTACTTAATTACTTTCGCTACTATGACTCCGAGCTAATTCAGTGAACACTTAATGAGGACGAGAGATGAAAGAATACCAAGAAGTCTTTCAGTGAATAAGAGACGTTAGCCGACCCCTTAAAGGATGCCACAGACTACTTCGCCGGACGAGCTATTTAGCCTAAGCCATGTGGATGAAGAAGAACTATGACTTCGAGCTAATTGCTTCTTCCACGTAATTTAGTTTCACTAATGGCTTCTTCTCTAGCAGCAAATTCTATAATTCATGTTTAAACATTACGCTTCACTATTGTCTTGACCACAACGAATTTTAAATTATTCCTTGGTTTTAATATTTTAAAATATTTTTCGCATCCGTTTCTCTATTTTATCATTATTTTCACTTTTCGTGGTACGTATTTACAATGTACATAGTAGGTAGCGAAGGTATTGTATTATACCCAAAATTTTCATGCCGGGATTTCACCGGAAATACACGTTTTATGGTCCTCTGCATCCCACAAATATTTATTATTTTCAGAAAAAGTTTGTGTGTGTAGGTGTGTCCATCAACACGACAACTCAAAAATGAAAATTCGGTAAAGTACCAAATTTGGTGTTTAAGTTTAGTACCTTCCAAGGGTGTAACTCGAAGATTTTCAGGAAATTCCCAGCCCCAAACTACCCTTTACACAGAAAAAGTTATTAAACTTATATTTTCTCAAAAATATCTCATACAGTTTTGATTAAAATAGCGTATATTAAAGATATTTACATGGCAAATAGAATATATATCTTGAATTTTCTGGAAACTTCCTCTGAAGATCTCTTCATTCAGGATGAATTTTGCAGTAAACCATGAGAGATAGACAAAAACTTACTGCACAAAAAATGTAGATCTCATTAAAACATATTTTTTATACTGTATACAGTTTTTCGTGCACTTGACAATTTCAGAGAGATTCCTTGTTATGGTTTCAGTTTTAAAATACTTAAGATTTTCTGATATGGGAATTTCGCCTTCTAATAATTAACAAAATAATAGAAGGGGGTAGAAATAAAAACTTATATTGTTTATTATTGGAAGTGCTAAGATAAAACATTAGCTTTTAGAATTAATAAGTTTTAAAAGTAAGATTAAATTTTGGTATACAAGATCAATGTTTTATTGTTAAACTATTAAGGCATTTAATGTTAATAATGGCCCAGTAAAGAAACGAATTTCGATTACATAGCAACCAGTTTTTAGAGGATTTGACTATCACTTTAGCCTAGAGTATTCCTTTATTTCCATTCTACTTATAAGGGAGTTATTAATACTGTCATTTTTTCTATCTTTTGTGTATCATGATTAGCATGAAGTAGAGAGAAGGGTCAGCTTTTGTAGGAATAATCTGTTGTAGAATAGCTAGAGAAAACCATGAGAATGGAACACGTCAGATTTTTATAAAATAATTACTAGTAGAATGTGTCTATAATTCTGGTATCAGCAAATAGGAATCAAATATTATTTCTAAATAATTCTTACCCCATTTTACTTAATAATTATTGTATACCTTGGATATTACAAGATGATAGGAATACACCTTCTTCATAAAGAACTTATATGAATATGTATTTTTTCTCATTCCTATTCTGCACCTAATTATACAGAAACGCCTGTCGTTTTCTATTTACACGAGTTTCTCCATTTTCGTACAAAATATTATTCTTCTGTCTATCTTATGTTAATTGAGAGAACCTCTGAAGAACGGTTTCATTGCACTTTTTGTTGCAGCCGCAAGAGGGATAGAGCTAAGAGCAGTGATACTTAAAAGTTGAAAACCGGTACCCAAAATGCTTGCATTTAAATGTTATACTCTTTACGTGGCAGTGCGGGAAACATTTGAACAGCGAAAATCCTTTAAAATGACAAAACCATTGAGAGTTTAAAACCTATAAAAAGGAATATATTGGAAATTATTAAACTATAAAAATGGTTATCCGAAATAAAGTGTGTTTTAAAGAAATTTATCATCTTTGCAGCAAATGTTTGTCCGCTTATAATGGCTTAGCCGTTATACAAAATTTTACGATACTGTTTCCAAATGAACAGGACACTACAGACTATTTCCATATTTGTTATGAGAATATTTAAAATGTTCTGTATTTTAATAAAAATCGTTAAGCCATTTTTAAGAAAATAGGAAATATCAAAAAATTGTTCATGACAAAGGCACTTTAAAGTGGAGTCCTTCTTGAAAATTTTCGCGTCATACCTTTAGAAACTGCTGAATTTAAGTACCAACTTGGTGTTTAGCCACCTGTTTATTTTAGAACTGCATTAATCCATACAAGGTTCTTTTTAAAATAATGCTTATTTTGGGTTTAGAGCGCCCAAAACTGTACTTCTGATGAAATATGGATACCAATTTTTTTTCGGTGGAATAAAATTGTGCCCTAGCTAATATATTTAATAATACTTATATCTTGTTGCAATACGAAAACGAGCACAGGTGTCTCACTTACTGATTACATGTTACATTTTTATTTGTACGTTCTTGTGCGTCCCCGAATGCTCTTAAAGTAATTCATTTCCACCAAACTTTCACTATCATAAAGCAACGAGGCTAGAACCATTGCCTTATACATTTTCATTTTACTTTTATTTCCTAAAGTTTTACTAAAGTTTTTTGAATGGACCCATACAGCGGGAATTACTAATTTTGTGTTCAATATATTTACGCTATTTAAAATTTATTTCACACTAAAAACCTTGAAAATTAGACAGTTATTGTAGGGCGCTATCCTACGTTATAATTTTTTTATTTAATTGAACCTTTTTATTTAAAATTATTTTATTTTTTCTTATCTTCTTCGTTTAAATTTTTAAATTTCAGAATTTACATAATTTAATTGGAATTCGTTCATAGTGGTTTCCTAAAATTATTTGGTCATTCGAAGATACTAGCAATTTCACCTCGTATACACATTATCATATGTATACAATCTATATTCATATAATTTCCGAGTCTGCAAATACTTTTACGTTTTCTACCACTCCATAAACGCAATACAGGAGAACAAGATACTACATATCACACTCCAATAACTGAATCCCCCCCTCTTATTACGAAAATAACTGGTCAGTGTTTCTATGCTTCAGGAGTGCGGGGATGTCCCAATGATTGGGCAGACTTTACAATGTGCATAGGTAAGGAATGTATTGTATTTCACCCAAAAATCTCAATTGGAGAAACCAGAAATACTGGTTTTCAAGACCCATGAAGAAAAGCGAAGCATGTTTCGAAAAAGATCCCTGCGCGTTTGTGTAAGTTTGTGTGTGTCTGTAGACAGCATAATTCAAAACGAATCTTAAGCCAAATATCCAACTTGGTATTTAAGTTTAGTATTTTATAAGATACGACAAGAAGATTTTCAGGAGAATCCACCCACTCCAAATTACTCTTTTACGGAAGGCCTTTCCAAATTGTTGATTTTCTCAAAATGGCTTCAACACTTTAATTAATGTAGCACAAATATTAAAAATGTTTATATCACAAACTACCTATTCTGACTTTCCTGGGAATAGCCCCTGAAACTCTTTTCATTTTGGATGTCTTTTGTATAACTGGTAACCGTCAAGAGATAGACAAACCCTTACCACACAGTATTCAGACCCTGTTCAAGTACATAATTTATGACATACATTTTTTGTGTAATTTATCTTTTCTGCGATATTCCCGGTTTTTGGTATTAATGTTCAAATACTTAAACAATTCTCAAATTGGAGGTTGTCGTTTTTTAATTTTTTTCTCTCGACATGTAAAGAAAACAGAATTTCAATTTAACACTTAGCTATTAGCTTTTAAAAGATATGACTAGCACTTTAGCCTAGTGTGTCCCTTTATTTCCTTCTACCTCTAAGGAATTAGGTATTAAGGCCATTTCTGCCAATGTTTATCTAGATTAGCATGAAGTTGACAGAAGAAGCTTTTGTAAGATTAGTTTGCTGCAGAATAATTAGAGAAGGTCATATGAATGTAGCATACCAGACTGATAAGTTGAATCTCGCCTTCTTAACATAGAGTCAGTTGGTTCTAAATCGGTGTTGGTTTATTTGTGTATCTGCATTTCAGAAAATCCCGCAGGAAAAGATTGCAAGGTTACCTTATGTTGAGAGAATGACAATTTATGCCAGCAAACCGAGAAATGCAGCTTAAGGTATTTGTGTGTTGTCACGATGTCTGGTTTTCAAGGGAATATTATTATGTTGAGGTCCCTAGGGAACTGCAATGTTGTATAAGGAAAATACCGCGAAAATAAAAATGCTCTGCCGGGTTCGATTTCCGAATGCGGAATGGGATGTTTTCTCTAGCCAATATTATTTCCGCATGAAATATGAATGAACGTATGTGTACGTGTAAACTTAAAGACAATTTACTGACGTTTAACTCTAAAAGTAAACAAGTGAACACCACCACTATGAGCAATTGTTCCACAGGCAGAACCGCAAACATGGCTTCAGATCTCTAAGACGGCATATAAATGGAACCAAAAATATCGTGTCTCGGCTTTCTCTGTCGTAGTGTATCTATTCTCCATAAAAATAGTTTGAAGTTGTAATGCAGTTGATCAACGCTCAGCTGCTAAGTACTATTCCAGGCGTTGATAAATAGCTTTTTCTTCGGTATCTGCGCACAAGAGTGCACCAAAGTAAACTTTACAACTTTACTTCTCTATATATCTTTAACTAATTAACATTATTATAATAATAATAATAATAATAATAATAATAATAATAATAATAATAATTATTATTATTATTATTATTATTGTAGCTTAACGCCCTTTAATCAGGTTGGTCATGTCGGACGATGAATGAAATTGGTGAAATGATCAAATGATCTCGGGGTCTATAGAGCTTAAAGTTACTCGACATTCGTCTTCTCAGGATAAGGGAAAGCACCGAAAAAAAAAACCTTATCCGGGTAACTCACCCTAAGCGAGATTCAAACTGATGACCTCTGAATGTGAGGCAGATTCGCTACCACCAAACTACCCAGGCGGGCAACAAATTATTGTTAATAAGCTTACTCTTCTATTTAATTTAAAACATTAGCAGAAACGGTCTTATTACTTAGTTCTTTGATAAGAAGGGAAATAAGGAAATATACTAGGCTAAACCGACAGTCAAATGTTTTAAAATAAGGTTTCTATGGGAATGAAATCAGTTTTTTTTTTTTTTTTTTTTTTTTTTTTTTTTTGCGTGGCCAGGAATTGAAGAGTTCCCGTATGAGAAAAGTTTAAGTATTTAAAACTGAAATCAGTAACAAGCTATCTCTTACAGTTTACCAGTGATGCAAAATTCAATAAAAATAAGCCAGAATAAAGGGGACTTTGGAGGATATTCCCATAAAATTCAAGTTATACATTTTATTTAGCATGTAGACATCTTAGGTATATACAACAGATTTTAATTAAACTCGTTAAGAGTCATTTTTGGGAAGTCAAAAGTTAAATTTTTTTCCATGTAAAGGGTAATTTGTGGTGGAAGGATTTCTTGAAAATCTCCGTGTCGCATCCTTGGAAGATATCAAATCTAAATGACAAGTTTGATATTTATAGGCCTTTTCGTTTTTGAGCTATACTGTTCACACACACACACACACGCACACACATACGCATGCACCCGGACCTTTTTCCAAAAATGTTTTTTTCTGGATTCAGGGGGAGCCAAAACATGTATTTCCAGTGAAATCTCGGTATCGAACTTTTGGGTGCAATACAATATCCCTATATACACTATGTGTATAGTACCTGTAAAGAAAGTAAAAAATTGATAGGTATATTAAAAGATTGCTACTGATAAATAAAAATGACAGTATGTATTTTGCAAGTGTTTCAGTCACTTTTGAAATTATAATACGATAGAAATACAAAATTTATCATCTCAAAATAATTTGAGGTCACCTTGTGGTTTACCGATAAACATGCGAGTCACTTGAGAATTTCAATGCTATGCCGGCATGTAGCCATGATAACTCAGTGGTATAGCAACCGGCTAAGGACCGGGAGATCCGTGGTTCAAATCTCGGCTATGGCATTGAAGTTTTTTGTCTGATTCTACCTATCCAAAATTTTAGTTAGTTGTGCGGTCTGGTAGTATTTTATATTCTTTCCCGCTGATCATAATGTTCTCTATAACGTCATTCCTTCATATGTTGATTTAGGTAGTTCCACTCAGTCGTGTCATCCTGAAACGCTTTATTTCGACTATTTTTAACACAATTCTACTGTGTATTTATTTGTTTGTTGTAAGTAGATAACATTATTGTTTTAGAGAGATCATTGCCACATATATAATGTGTTAAATATTTTTTGAAACGTATGGTATACCGCCATTTTAACCAGGGGGCACAGAAGATGAAAGGAGTTATATTTCCATGCACGTTTCCTATAGGATTCTCTCTGGAAGCAGCCACCTTGCTTCTGGGCAGGGACTGTATCTTTCCTTTTATCTGAAATTTCTGCACATTATTTTCAGATTGTTTTCGCCTCTCGTTCCGGAAAGTAGCGTTATTTCGCAGGAGAAAGGGAATGGGAAGAACAGATAAGAAAAATTATTTGAAAGAGACAGGAGCGGGGCTCTTTTGTAATCCGAAACGCCGTGTAATCTGAACACTTCTGCACGCTTCCTCTTTTCTGAAGCGCTCCGTTCCAATTGAAGGTTCTCTTTGTTGCGTCGATTCGTGCTTGAGCCAAGCCCTCAACTTGTTTCATGTGCTTTTCTCCGGCTCTAAGGATCAATCCTGGAACCTTTCTGATTGAGGAGGCTGAGACTCAAGATTTAAATCAGCCGCAGTACAGCTGAGTGGCCCAAAGAGCTTATTTGGGAGCCTCTCCTTCCACACCTCATTTCGCGAGGCAGTAGATTAACATGTTGCTTCCCTAACGAGATCTTCTACAAATTCGAATCAACAAAATGAACATCCCCATACAAGCTGATCCACTTATACTCTCTCCTCCTTTTTGCATGTACATTTCTAAAGGCTCTAGTAAATTTCACGGAGCACAATTCTAGGTTTGTCATTTCAAATATTTGATAACCTGAAACAAATAGAATATATAAACAGGTAAAGTTGTACTGTTAAAACCAACTGAAAAATTCAATACCACAGCCGGGATTTCAACACGGTTTGTCTGTTTTCCGTACAAAATAAAAGCAGTGTTATTTATGGAAACTCTTTAACTGCTGTGGTTTTCAGCGCCCCATTCTAAATTGGGCTTGAAAGACCGATTAATTTTGCTCAGAGGCCTGTCTATCAGGCTTGAAGTTCTTTTACGAGCCGTAAATCTACGACACGGGACCTACGGCTTTACTTCCCTTCCGAAGGAAGCCATGCTAAGGATTTTTACGCCCGAAAAAAGATTATCATCCTACGCCGGGTTTGAACCCGCGACCTTGGGTATATGAAGTTAGCACGGTAACCATTACACCACGAAGGGCGACTTTTCCGTATGGTTGCAGTAGTGGCTTACATTCATAAGTGCTTTATCTTTGGGTAATATTAAGCTGACGCATTTCTTACATTTGGAAAATTCACAGTAGGTATGTAACATGTACTGTTGAAATGTAACATATACAGTTACAGACCAATATGTTAGTGATATTTTTGCTACGTATGAAAATTCTAGCTCACATGTCTATTTAAATAATAATTAGTACCATCTAAATTCATTATTCTAATAAAAACAAGCATATGATGCATTTTAAAACATTTAAATAAAATTCAGTTTTGCATAAAAAGAGTTCACAAATAGATCTGCCATATTATATTTTATATTAGCCTTAATTAGTGTAGAAAAGTATTATTTTTAGTACTCTCCAAATCGACTTTTCAAAATGTAACTATTTACCTCTCATAATAGGAGTATTAATTCGAGGAACTATGGCTATTTTCTGTGCTTTTGGAAGTAGTATAATACTTTTGAAACAAATTAGTGAACAGTTGCGCATAGTGTGGAACATTTGAATGTGGAAATGTGGTGAAAAAATGTTTGTGAGAACATAAGGTTTAAAGTTGGAGGCTCCTATTAATAAGATGCGGCTACCCATTTATAGCTCCAGTTAATTGGTAGTTAAAGTGCACCTGGTCGGGAAAATGATATATTTTTTAAAGGTCTTAAAGTGTTATTACGAAAAAGTGTTTTTAATCTATCACAAATTTTGGCCAAATTTCACAGATGCTCCGCCTTAACATATCTTGCCAACTCTCGGAGAATTTTAATATTGTATTCGTTATAATATTCAATCCTCCAAATGATTCATATTTTTCTTTTCATCCGGCCAGTGCGTCGCCCTTCAGAGAACACCTCAATCGCGACTTACATTCTAAGTACTTAATATTGGCATTACTTCAATGAGGGGTGCGTTCCAAACAGAGAGCAGTTATTGAGTTTCTTTTGGCGGAAATTTTACAGTATTCTTAGGCGCTTTTAGAATGTCTACGGAGACCTGGCAGTGGACAAAAGTACGGTGAGTCATTGGGCGGAACGTGCGGATTCTTCGAGGTGATCACAAACACCTCGCTGCTCAACTTGACGTTTGCTAACAGTGCCGACATACTTGTTTCCAGTTGGGGCACTCAAAGGTTTGTTCTCTCTGGGTTCTGAGACAGTACATATCTTGTCACGGTGCAAAGAGTTATTCAGAAGGGAAAGATAAATCATAGATAATAATATAAATTATATCAAGAAGGGAAGTATAAATGTACATTGAAAATGGGAAGGGAAGAAAGATTTCAAACACGTATAAGTAGCCGAGTTGTCACGAGTCGGCGAACGGCCCCGAAAAATACCGTTAAGAGGGTAGGAAATTGAACCGAAGGGGATGAGAGGACACTGCTCGAGGGAACATGACGGGAAAAGAGATGCTACCGCTGGTCAAGGGGACGCTTTTTGAGGCACTTGGCGTAGAGAATCGGCAGAACCAAGATGTGATATTTAGGGTCCGTGGTGGAGCCGAACAGGCTAACTTAAGTTGTGAGGGAAATAATTATTGTAATACAGACCCGAGTACGGACGATATCATTGCTTCAAAATTAATAGGCAACAATAGTCGCGGTCGCGTAAGGCATATTTTCACAGGAGAAAATTAAGAGGAATGCGTGTGTGTTCGACGGCGGAAAGAGTCCGAACTAATTGAATAAAGCACTTGTGTCGTACTACACCCTGAAAGAGTTTCCATGCTAGTAAAAATCTGAGCTAGGGCACCCTCATATCTACACCATTCCGAATACCCAAAACCTGCACCCAGGATACGAACCCGTAACCCCGTTACCGCCCCAGTTCTTCGACGCCTGACGACCATAAAGATCACAGGACTGTCTGTGCGCAATTGCTTACTCGTTATGAGACTAGGGTGACAATCTTTTTGTCAAACATTGTCACAGGTGATGAAACACGGATCCATTACTTCGAAGCCAAAACTAAACGACTATCCATGGACTGGCACCGCACCAACTCTCCTTTCGAAGAAAAAGTTCAAAGCCTACCCTCAGCTAGTAAAGTCACTGTCACGGTTTTCTGGGACTCTAAAGGAATTATTCGTTCGATGTCCTCCCTCATGGTGAAACTTTTAACTCTGATGTGTATTGTGCTACTCTAAATTGAAAAAAACGACTTTAGTGTGTTCGTAGCCTCAATCTGCATGATAAAGCAAGGCCTCATATACAAGTCTGTACAGAGAGAGGAGCTCACAAAACTTAAGTCGATTGTTCTTCCTCACCCTCGCTACAGTCTGGATCTCGCACCTCTCCACTTCCACTTGTTTGGCCCAATGAAGGATGCACTCCATGGGAATCACTACGTGGATAATATGGAAGTTATTGATGCAGCAAGGCTTTTGCTCTGACACAGACCAGTAGAGTGGTACCACGCAGGCCTACAGACCCTCCCATCAAGCTGGCGTAAGGCCGTAATATTGGACGGAGATTATGTTAAAAAATAGGGTTTTGTAGCCAAAACATTGGGAAATAACAAGCTGTATTTGAATCTTGAATAAATTCAACCTGATTTAAGCGGAACAAAAAATCTGATGAGTTCCATTCACATGACTTTCTCTACATCTCCGCAACAAATTATTCTTAAAAAGCTTATGCTTCTATTTACTTCACTCTAAGCGAGATAAAATTAACAGAAATAGTCTTATTACTTGCTTTCTTGTAAGTAGAAGCGAAATAAGGGAGTACCATAAGTTAAATTGACAGTAAAAGCTGGTTACTATGTGACTGAAGTTCCTTTGTGGTGTGGACAGGAGTTGACAAATTCCTGTATGAGAAAAGTATAAGTTTTCGAAGCTGAAACCAAATACAACGATCTACATTTTTTTTTTGTGTAGTAAGTTTTTGTCTAGCTCTTACGGTTTGCCAGTTGTGTAAAATTCAGTAAAATTCATCCAGAATAAAGTAGTCTTCAGAGGCTATTCCCAGGAAACTTAAGATATACATTTTATTGGTCAGCTAAATATCTTTAATATACAATATTTTAATCAAAAGCATTACAATCATTTTTGAGAAAATCAACATTTTCGAAAATTTTTCCATGTAAAGGGCAGTTGGGGGTGGGGGGATTTTCTTGAAAATCTTAGTGTCACATCCTTGGAAGATACTGAACTCAAATATACCAAGTGTGGTATTTAACAGACTTTTCGTTTTTGAGCTAAGCTGTCCACAGACACACACACATGCGCGCGCGCACGCACACACGGACCTTTTTCCAATTCATGAATTTCCGGCGAAACCTCGGTATCGAATTTTTGGGTGGATTGCAATACCTTCTCTATACACTATGCACATAGTACGTTAGAGAAAGTAAAACTATGTTGCATTACTTACTGAATGCCCCTTAGTTACTGCCAACTATTGGACAATTTTATTATTGTATAATAGGGGCATGTTGCCACAGAGGCTCAATGGTGAGTGGAATATCAAAATTCAAATTCTCGCTGTGGCATTACGTTTTTCAGCTGGTTCTAACGGTAAAAAATCTGAAGTGCTCGACTCACATGACTTTCTCTAGCTGTTCCACATATAAATGCATCTTACAGAAGCTTATTCTTTTCGCTACATATGCTAATTGAGATAAACATTACCTGAAATTGTGTTATTTTTTGCTACCTTGTAAGTGCACGGGAAATAATGGAGTACCATAGGCTAAAGCGATAGACAAATCTTTTAAACGCTTGTCGCTATATGAAACAATTGAAGTTTGGTTCGGTTTGCACGGTCAGCAGTAAAACAAGACATACCTAAATTATGTGTTTTAACGTAATCTACATGTTATAAGTAGTAAGGTTTTATCTATCTCTTAAAGGTTTCCAGTTATGCAAACTATTAGTAAAATTCATCCAACATAAAGACGTCTTCAGAAGGTATTCCCGGAAAATTAAAGATATACATTCTATTTATCATGTAAATCTCTTTAATACACGACATTTTAATCAAAATCGTTATAGCCATTTTTGAGAAAAACAAAAATTTCCAAAATTGTTCCATGTAAAGGGAAGTTTGTGGAGGGGAAATTTTTTTAAATCTTTGTGGCACATCTTGGAAGATATAAACATAAATACCAGGTTTAGTTTTTAAGGTGTGTTTTTTCTGAGCTCTGCTGACTACAGACACACACGGACCTTTTTCTAATGTGATTCAGGGGACTTAAAAACATATATTTTCCATGAAATCTCTACTCGAATATTTGGGTGGAATACAACACATTCTCTAGCTACTATGTACATCATATTACATATGTACCAGAAAGTAAAAAGAATAACCAATGTTACGTAAATATAGTACTATTACCAATACAGCATTCTAAAACCTGAGGTGATTCTACATAGAGAGACGAATAGAAATAAAAGTATTGTGTATTATATTCACATGTCTTTCTCTACTTATTCGCAACACACTATCTTACAATAGCGTAAGTGTTCTTTTATCCCCTTCATGCCAATCGAGGTAAATATTAACGGAAATTAACTTACTACTTGGGTTAATTGTTTCTTTCACATAAGCCGTGCGTAGGATAGGAGATGAATAGTAGTGTCAGACTGATAAATTCAACTCCATAGCCGGGATTTGAACCACGAATCTCCTAGTCTCCAGCCGGTTGCTCTACCACTGAGCTACCATGGCAACAAGCCGCCATAGCATTGAAAGACTTACAACATTGTAGGTCGCCATTGGGGTTGTCATCTCGAAATAATTTGAGTCACCTTGTGGTTTACCGGAAAACTTGCGAGTCCGTTGCGAAATTCAGAGCTATGCCGGTATGTTGCCATGTTAGCTCAGTGGTATAGCAACCAGCTAGAAACCGGGGGATCCGTGGTTCAAATCCCGGCTGTGGCATTGAATTTTTCAGTCTGACTCTACATATGTAACTTATTACTTCTGTGTAGGTATAAAGGAAATTAGAAAATTAATTGATCTAAAGCAGCGGCCGTTATTACAGAATGGAATGACATCATGGCAAGCTCTGACTGTGCGGGCGACACGGACAGGGCAGAGACGAAGCCAGTACCTATCGCTAGGAGTATTGGAGTGGCGATAACGCAGGTGCGGTGGTCATATGTTCAGGATAAACAAAGGACACAAGCTATCAGGCCATAACTTAATGTATTCTTCGTTTGTGTGTGAATCAAAGCATAGTGTCTAAATATTGAAAAACTATTGAAGGACTGCAAAATTACTCTGTTTGATTACGTCACAGGACAGCTTAGTGACGGTGACTGGTAGCAATAGTAAAATATTTTAAAACATTTTTGCTATGTGATTTACACTGAAGTTCCGTTTTCTTTCCATTGTCAAAAGTAAAACAAAACAGAAGGGAATGAACACTTCCCAACTGAGAAAACTATAATTATTCGAAAATCAAACTCATAATCGGAATTTCTACAAAATGGTTAACTCCACAAAAATTTATCCAGAAATAACAGGACTTCAGGAAATCTAAGGTAATGTTTCATTTTAATAAACTGCCTTAAACATACGGTATTTTAATCAAAATCATTAGAGCGTATGAGAAAATCAAAATTTCTGAAAAAGTGTCTTTGTAAAGGGTAGAATGGGGTGGAAATTTTAATTTTGCAACCTTGGTAGATGACCAACTTAAACATTAAGGTTGGTATTTGACGTTTTTGAGTTATGCTGTTCACAGACACAGGCAAGCACTCGCCTATTTTCTTTAACTTAGGGGATATATATACAGGATGTTTCAAAAATACGGGGCATAATTTCAGGTATGTATTTCCCACATGAAGGCAATCAATATAGTTCATTATAACATGTGTCCGGAAATGCTTCATTTCCGAGTTATGGCCTTTACAACATTGAAAGTCCCACCTGTAGACAGTCAAAATAGTTCATGTCCGGAAATGCTTCATTTCCGAGTTATGGCCTTCACAACATTGGAATTCACTGGAACGTTTTTCTTTCCGCAGGTATTTGCCGTCAAAGGAGACATTAGGACGGCGCTCTGATAATTCATTCTGAGGAAGCTTACTTTCAGTGTTCTTTAGGCGTTAAGACTGTGCGACATGTATTCAAATCAAGAGATACACTTCATGTACGGTAAGGCGGACGGCAATGCTGCGCTGGCTCGTCGTTTGTACCAGGAGAGGTACCCACAGCGACAATGTCCAGATCGGAAGACATTTATTTGTACGTCTCCATTCCCGTCTGTGCGAGTATGGAACATTCACCTCTCCTGGTTTGGGAAGGGAACGACCAAGATCTACAACTCCAGAAGTGCAGGAGGAGATTCTGGAGGCTGTGGACAGGACTCCTTCTATCAGCACACGACGGTTAGCGTTGCAAGTCAATGCTCCTCATACGACTGTCTGGAGACTGTTGAACGAGTATCAATTGTATCCTTATCATTTGCAACGTGTACAGGCCCTGTCACCAGCAGATTACCCTGCAGAGTTAGGTTCTGTCGGTGGTTCTTGCAGCAGTGTGGTGTAAATCCGAACTTTTCTGCCGTCGTATTATTTACAAATGAAGCACAGTTCACAAGAGATGGCATAACAAATTTCCACAATCAGCATGTATGGTCACATGAAAACCCACGTGCAACTGTGTATCTCATCACCAGGTGCGGTTCTCCCTCAACATGTGGGCCGGTATCATTGGTGATCGATTAGTTGGACCCCATGTACTTGTAAACAGACTTACGGGGCAGGCGTACCCAAACTTCCTGGAAAACACCATACCTGACGTTTTCGAAGACACTCCACTGATCAATCATCAACGCATTTACTTCTTGCATGATGGCGCTCCTGCACACTTCAGTCTTACGGCTCGCCGGTAATTGGATCGAAGGTTTCCTGATCGATGGATAGGTAGAGGTGGCCCAATTGCTTAGCCTCCACGCTCACCTGATCTGAACCCTCTCGATTTCTACTTGTGGGACCATTTAAAATCATTGGTTTATTCGTCTCCGGTGCCGGATTTGGAATCCCTTCGGAATCGAATTGTGGCAAGTTGTGAGGACATACGCAATACTCCTGGAGTTTGGGATCGTGTTCGCAGGTCAATGAGACATTGATGTGAGGTCTGTATTCAAGCAGGAGGTGGACATTTTGAACATCTTCTGTAATGACAACAACCTGCGGAAAGAAAAACGTTCCAGTGAATTTCAATGTTGTGAAGGCCATAACTCGGAAATGAATATATATATATATATATATATATATATTAGAGAGAGAGAAATGATGAACTTTAGCTATTCTACTGGACATCAAACGAAATTACTCCGAGGTAGCAAGTGAGGCTTGCATGCGGGAGCTTTCGGGATCAATTCTCTTCGGACGGATCACTCTGACCATGTTTTTTTCCCCATGATCCCAAGTCGATAGGCGAATGCAGGGGTGTTTTCCCTGTAACCTCATTATGAGGCACCAGCACAAGAATTTGCACTATGGAAACATTCCTCTGATGTACCTGGTGGAACTGCTTAGGACACCTTTCTACCTAATTTACCCATTCCCGGGAAACTAGGGCAGATAGCTAACGACAGCATCAGTGTGTCAGTTTAAAACCGTTACGCCCCGCGTGCAGCTTCGTCCGAATCTGGTCTCCTTTTAATCCTTGGAAGAAAAGTTTGCACTATGGCTTGCATGTGGTACCATGCCCCAGTTGCTGGAGGATCTCTTGCCTGAGTACTCCTTACCCTTGCTTCTTTTCTGTATTTTTACTTTCTCTACATAGTGTATAGAGAAGGTATTATATTCCACCCAAAAATTCAATACCGAGATTTCCCCGGAAATACCTGTTTTGGGTTCTCCTGAATCCAAAAAAAGCACTTTTAAAAAAAAGGTCCGTGGTGTGCGTGTGTGTGTGTGTGTGTGTGTGTGTGTGTGTGTGTGGACAGCATAATTCAGAAACGAAAAGGCCGTTAAATACCAAACTTGGTATTTAAGTTTGGTATCTTCCAAGAATGCGACATGACGATTTTCAGGAAAATGCTCCCACCCCAAACTACCCTTTACATGGAAAAAGTTTGAAAACTTTGATTTTCTCAAAAATGGCTGTAATGATTTTGATTAAAATCTCTCATATTTAAGATATTTACATGCCAAATAAAATGTATATCTTGAACTTTATGGGAATATCCTCTAAAGACTTCTTTATTCTGGATGATTTTTATTAACTTTTGCATAACTGGTAAATTGTAAGAGGCACACAAAAACTTACTTCACAAAAAATGTAGATCACGATAAAACACACACTTTATTTTATATACATTTTTTTCATGGAGTTGATCATTTTTTAGATATTCCTTATTATTAAGGCAACTTATCAACATTTATCGTTATCTTCGTTAGCTTTCTTAAACGTCTCGTTTCGCAACAGTATATACATATATTTTTGTACAAAACGTTTACGCTCAAGCGGCTGATAGACAATCCACGGTGTTTTTCTACCTTTGTTGATCATTTGATTATATTTTTAAATTGTTGGTATAAACATCGTTTCCAACATTCTACGTTTTTACTTTCTCCACTTAGTACGTTGTACATAGAGAAGGTATTCATCCTCCCAAATATCCAATACCGAGATTTGATTGGAAATATGCTAGGTACCTGTATAAAAAAGACATTTTAGCTAACCGTCAGTGTGTGAGCCCGCGCCTCTCTATGTGTGTCCGTATATAAACATGATAACTCAAAAACTAAAAGTCGGTTCAGTGAACCTCATATTTAAGTTCAGCATCTTCCACAAATGTGACACGATGATTTTTAAGAAAATCTTCCCACTCCAAACTACTCTTTTAATTAAAATCGTAGAGCCATTTTTGAGAAAATCAAAAGTTTAAATATATTTAATTTTCTATGTAAAGCGTAAATATGTACGTATATAATATATGTAATTTACGGCAATTATGTTTTAATAAAGACAATACTATTATAATATATCAATGGTAAACTCAAAAGTCATACAACTTAATTTTTAAAGTGTTAGATAAACACGGGAAATCATAACCTAATACAGAGGAAACATGTGTAAACCGTAAGAGATATACATTTTTAATGTAGAGCTGATCGATTCTGAGATATTCCTTGTTAAAGCCTTCAATTTTAAAATACTTAAGCTTTTCTCAAACGGGAAGTGACGTTTCGTTTCATCTCTCTTGTTTTACTGCAGGCCATGCAAAGCAAGCTGAACTTAATTTGTGCCACATAGGACCAGATTTTAAAATATTTGGCTATCGATTTAGCCCAGTGTATTCCCTTATGCGCCTTTTATTTAAAGGAAGCAAGTAATAAGACAATTTCTGCTAAAGTTTACCTTGATTAGCTTGTAGATAAAATAATAATATTTTGTAAGGAAAGCTTTGTAAAGTTATTTGTGCAACAGCTAGAGAAAGCCATGTGGTTGGAATAAATCCGATTTTGTTTTGAGTTTAACTGTTTTCGACATTTTTCGAGTTATGGTTTCAGTGTTAAGTTACTTAGACTTTTCTCAAACGCGAAGCATAGCAAGCAAAGATAATATGAATGGAGTTGAATGGATTTCAACTGTTTCACATAGTGATCGGCTTGTAAAAGAAATGACTTTCGCTTTAACCTAGTGCATTACTTTATTTTCCTTCTACTTACAAAGAAGCAACGAATAAAAAATCTGCTAATATTTATCATTATATAGATAAAACAATACTCTTTTGTAATAAAAGCTAGAGGAAATCATGTGAATGGAACACGTCCGTTTTTTTCTTATGAAGATTTGGATATTCAAAGCATGACCTCTTAGCTGTGTTCCATTATGCTAGGTCATACCGTCTTTGTTTTTACATGCTTCACTACAGCATCTAGTTGAAATTGTATTGTTTTGTCCAAGTCTGTTGCATGCCTTGGGAAACAAAACACTTTGCGCTGTGCAATAATCCGACTGTAGCAGGATATTGCACAGGTGGCTCTGGGCCCCGATTATGCAAATGATACATCAACAATAACACTATCTCCGCAATCACATTCCTCGGATTTAACGTTTTAATACTGTATGAGCACTCTTGGTTTTGTGCACCTAACACGAAAACGTTGTGGTTGAACACGTGAAAAGCATTCTTGTAAAAGGTTTTACTTGTAATATGCTGTGGGGATGTTCATCGCGTTTGGTGCCTCGATTTCCAGCAACTGTAGCATGCAAAGAAGACAAATGCGATTTATATGTCCTCTATAAAAGAAAAACAATTCAGTTCTCTTTGTAGTCCTTATAAAAGGGGAAGTAAATTTCTCTTAATATAAAACAGGAGCAAAAGTAAAGGATAAGAATCTGATGTTTTCCATTTACAGACTCTCTAGTTCAGTGTTTCCCAACCTTTTGAAGTTCACGGCACCCTTGGGAATAACATTAAACACTAGGGGCACCCTTCCTTGAATTAAAAGAAAATTAAGCTTAATATGTTAATTTATTGAAATATTATATAATAATAACGTACACCATAACATAATACAGTAAACTTTACTACAATCACTGAGTAAAAATACATCAATACATTTTGTTCGATTAATGATTAATGTGAAACTTGTGATTGATGCTTAGAGCACAGATATGTGATGTCGGGTCTTACAGTTGACAGTGAAACACGCAAATCATCCTCAAGGTTATTCAGTCTATTTCTTGCTTTGCATTTTATTGTCGCCATAGCAGAGAAGGCTTGCTCGCATTGATAGGATGTTGAAAAGGGCAAAAGTGCGTTAATTGCTTTCTTCATTAGGTTAGGGTACTCCTCTCTCCGTTGAAGCCAAAAACTAGCCACCGACGCCTCACTCTTGGTGAACTTACCTTTGAGTGTGCAATCAGCGCAAAGATCAATAAATTCATCTCGTTCGCAAGCAGTGAAATCTATTTCCTCTGCACTATCTACGAAATCAAATGGTGAGACAACCCAGTCGAAACTCGTAGTGGAAATAGTTGGAAAGTACGCATCTATTGCATCTTACAATCTTGATAAGTGATCACAAATGCGGTCTTTCAGCTTACCCAGATCTTTATCTCCTGCCACATTAAGAAGAGCTAGAAAGTTCTACAAATCTCCTTTTTGAACTGCAGACTTCCAAGAACTAAGTTTTCTTTTAAAACCTTTCATTTTATTGGTTGAGGAGATTATTGTTTCATGTCAACCCTGCATCGAAACATTCAGTTCATTCAGCTTATGAAAAATATCTACCAGATACGACAGTTCAAAACACCAAGAATCACTTAGTAAGAGCTCATGAAATGTGTTGATTTTCATCCTTAAAAAAAGTTTTTAGCTGTTCTTTAAGTTCGAGAAACCGGTTCAATACACGACCCCGCGACAACCACCTTACTTCTGTGTGAAGTAACAAAGAAGTATGAGCTGCATCCGTTGCGCGACATAACTGTTAAAAAAATCTGCACTTTAAAGGTCGAGACTTCATATAGTTCACCATTTTCACAACTTGGTTAAACACTTCAGCAAAATCTTCATTACACGCTTTCACGACTAATGCCTCTCTATGCAGAAAACAGTGAGTTATAATAATGGATGGATTTTCATTGAGAGCTCTGGCAGTAAAACCTTTAATTTTCCCAGACATAGATGGTACATATACCACAACAGTCTTTCCACGAAAGATCATGGTCATTGAGATAGGAATTAATAGAAACGAAAATATCATGGCCTGTGGTTGCAGTCTCCAGCGGTCTACAGAACAGAAACTGTTCACTAATATCTTTTTCATCAATATATCTGATAAAACCAAGGAGTTGCTGTTTGTCACCAATATCGAGTCTCTCATCTACTTGCAAAGCAAATATTCTATAAGTTTTTATTTTCTCCGTGACTTGTTCGTTGATATTGCATGACATTTCAGATATCCTGTGGCTGATTGTGTTGTTGGACAGAGAAACTTTCGAAATTTGATTAGCTGCTCCTTCGCCAAGTATTGTTGAAACTATAACTTGACATGCACGGCCAATGATTTCCTCCCCAAGAGTATGAGGTTTCTTTTTTTTAGCTATCAGTTCAGCTATTTTAAATGAGGCTTCAAGAGCAGTATCACATATGGTCATTCTCTTTACCATTCGCACAGCTGTTTTCTTCTCCCCTTCTAATATATGTGAAAAATACATTACACTTTTCTGTGACACACTAGGATGCTTTGTTGTAAGATGCCGCTTCAGTTTGCTAGGTACCATGGCCTCGTTGCTAAGTGTTTCGCCACAAACTAAACACACAGGGATAGGGTTTTCCTCGTTGTTATTCCACTTAAACCCATACACTAAGTAACTGTCCTGGTATGTTCTTTTCTTTCGTTTGTCTTCTTTATGTGGTGAATTCGACGGTCCGGGAGAAACTGTAAGATTTGGCTTCTTAAAGCAAGCAGTAGGAGACGGCTGTTCACTTTCACTGTCCTGGCGTTTACGTTTATCGATGAACTTATCCATAGCTAAACACTGTGTGAATCAACGCGAGGAAGACAACTGAAAGCACCAAGCGGCGTACACTTTTATATATTCATGTCGAAGTCTCGGGAATGTTCGTGAGGAAGCGAGTAGTCTCGGGAATGTTCGGCAGGGTGTAGCTGTTATGCCATCAGTGGGATACTAGTATAACTGAATTATTGAAATGAATCGACTACTATAACCATCTGCCGTGCATGAGAGTAATTGATTTGACTTATTTTATTTCAAGACCTTACAAGACTTAAGGCTTCAGTAGAAGGTATTTTTTTATCTCAATATCTCGCGGCACCCCTTAGCCAATCACACGGCACCCTAGGGTGCCGGGGCACACCGGTTGGGAACCATTGCTCTAGTTGTTTCACAAACAAACTTCTCTTATAAAATATATTCTTTCACTTGCGTCATGCTAATCAAGATAAACATTGCCAGAATTGGTCTTATTACTCGTTTCTTGTAAGTACAAGGGGAATAAGGGCATACACTAGGCTAAAGCGATAGTCAAATCTTCCAAAAGCCGGTCGCTAAGTGATATAATTGAAATTCGTTTCTATTTGCTTGCTAGGAGCCAACAAAAGAGAGACGAAAAGAAAAAAAAAGTCTTCTATTTGAGAAAAGTTTTATGTAGGTTAAAATTGAAATCAATAACTCAAATATCTCGCAAACGATTAATTCTACAAATAATATACATTAATAAATTGTGTGTTTTAACGAGATTTATATTTTTTGTGCAGTAACTTTTTGTCTATTTCTTACGGTTTACCAATAATACAAAAGTTATACAAAAGTCATCTAGAATGAAGAAGTCTTCAGAGGCTATTCACAGAAAATTTAAGATATACATTAAGTTTGTGCTGAAAATACCTTAAACTTATGAGATTTTAACAGAACTTGTTAGAGACATTTTTGAGAAAATAAAAATTTTCGAAAAAAGTTCCATGTAATGTGAAGTTGAAGGTGGGAAATTTTCTTAAAAATCTTCGTGTCGCAAGAATAAAAATGAGAATTACAAGCCTTTTTTCTTTTATTTCAATCAGAGTCTCATGAAACAACAAATATATAACTCAAATAAACTAGGCATAAAATTAGTGATACGATTTATAGAATTGCAATTGTCAAAGTGAAACTTTATAAATTTACTAACGAATACCAAATGTAAAAGGAAATTATTTATTATTCTTAAAATTACTTCCTAAATATATAACGTCTCTCAAGATGTAATGCGAATGATTTTAAAATAAGACGACCCAGTGAGATTGTCTGAAATATTCTCAGTGGACTTTTCTAGTGTGACAAGCTTAACATAGACGGAGGAAACTGCAAGAAGTACGACAAGATATTACTTTTCTAAAATTCCCATCACACTTGTCCAAATCACGACACCCTTCAATCTTATTTTCTCAAATAACTCTCGTTTATACTGAAATTATTGACATTTGTAACTCCTGAAGCAACTTAATCACGTGCTATTGCTGCTTAATAAAATAATTTGTAAAGTCAAGCTTTGGATATTAGTATCCAAGAATTCGCGCGTTTTTCCCCCAAACACATCTATGAAAATATAATCAATGAAACGATGGGATATGAGAAGAATACATGGACCTATTTGCGAAGAAGGTAAATGGAGAGTAAGATATAACCATGAAGTGTACAACAGTTTCAGAGAACCAAATGTCCTGAGAGAAGCGAAAACAAAAAGAGTAACATGGTTAGGACATCTTTATAGATCAGATAACAAGACCCTACAAGGATGCTATCTATGGCACCAAAGACGTAGGACAACACCAATTAGGTGGCTGCAAAGTGTTGAGACTGACTTATTTAATAGCGGATAGGGCATTTGGAAAAAAACATCCACGGACAGGAATAAATGGAAGAAAATAATGGGCCGGTCAAGACTGGAAAACGGCTGTAGAACCAGTAGAAGAAGAAGAAGAGGAACGATGACATTTCAGCACTACACACTTGTCAAGCTGCTGGTTTAATACCCATGCGAGCTGGCTACCATGACTGACACCGTGCTCCGTGCGCTGGGGGTATCCCTGGTTTCCGAGGTGCCTGTTTTCATTAAAACTACATACATATATTAAAAATATTTACATGGCAAATTTAATGTAAGTTTTGAATTATTTGGGAACACTCTGAGAAGACCTCTTCATTTTCGATGACTTTTGCATAAATGGTAAACTTACTACTAAATTTATGTCATATACATTTTTATAGAGTTAACAGTTTCCGAGATATTCTTTGTTACTGATTTCAAATTTAAACTAGTTAAATGTTTCTCAAACGCAGAGTCATTTATAATCTAATTGTTAGTGTTTCAGACAGTGGTGGCTTTTAAAAGATTTTACTATTGCTTTAGCCTATTGTAATCTCTTATTTCTATTCCGATGAGAAGGAAGAAAGTAACAAAACAATTAGCTGATGTTTATCTCGATTAGCATGATTTAGATAAAAGAATAATCTGTTGAAACAACAATTTGTAGAGAGAGAGCCGTCTGAATGAAGCACATCAGATTTTTTACAACATCGACACTCACACTGTTTACCTAACTTTGAGCTTCGTGAGGAAGAAGAACGGCTGCAGTAATACAGGGTGACAGGTGAATAAGTACATATAATTTGACACTTAGTGAAAAACAATGCGTATACTCTGGCATCGACAAAATCGGCTCAAAAGGGCCACTCCACTGAAGCGCGTTCTCGCCTCACATCACCGACCATTCCTCCCTTTCAGTGACTTGGTCTGGACGTCTGTTTCATGAAGGGTTACAAACACAGGAAAGTTTGCTGTTTAATATGTGGATTTCAATTTGCAAATATAAAGCGTTACAATTACTAAACCGCTATTGTCAGAAGCATAAAACAAACTTTGGAGATTCTACAGGTATTTAGTTACAATTTCAAAATGTACTCTCTAAACACTCCTATTTGTAAACATATCAAAGGGATGATATGTCTCCACATTTTAGAGATTTAGTTTGTTATTAGTTTAATATGTATCTGGAACTGAACCTATCTAAAAGTTAATTGCATTTGATGCAATTTAATACATAATTATATATTATATTTATTAATACTGTATAGAAGCATATTTTAAATTATTTCTCTTGGGGTTGAAGAGTGAACATAAACTTAACAAACTGAAATTTGTCATACACACCCTTGAAACCTCCAAGTTATAGGATATTGAGTTTAAAAACCAAAATATTTATTATGTTGATATGTTGATCAAATAGTTTTAAAATATTTAAGGCTAAATAGTTACGAAACTTTACTGCTTTAGCATATTAATCATAAGGCAGCCTAAGAATATTACATGCAAAAGATAAAGGAAGGTTATAAACTTTAAGATTATGTAATATACCTAACCACAGTAGATGGCTCTAATAATTATTGTACCCAGAATATATTTTAATATAAACTAAATAGTTAATACCAGCGTAGAAAGTATTAGTACCGCTCAGGTGGAACGAAGCTACCACTGCGCTTGTTGTATCAAAACAATATTCGTCACCTGGCAAGAAAATGTGGGGTGATAAGGTCCCTTTCCTCTTGTTCTCAAGTCTGATGTAACACATAAGCATATCTTATTTTGTCTGCTTACTAATGGCATTGTCATAATTTAAGCTTTGAACGGCCTGAGCAACATCTTAGTTGTGTTTATATACATCACACCACCTACAGTCGGGCAGTGCTAAAGGCAGAGGGTACAGGAGGGTGAACCGTGTAACCTGTTACGTATATATCCGAACGTCTGAGACAGGGGATAATAGCCATCCTAAAAGCATTGTGGAGCTTTCGTCATGAACATAATTTTAGAAAATAGCGAAAAAACTACAAAGACTAGATGATTATAAGATCCTCAAATGTTGATAGAAACACATGCATTTATTCACTCCTACCCTGTGTACGATTATGTAACTCCAAGGTAACCCTTTGCCTGGTAGCAACATCACTAAGCAAATATGAACAAGCTGTCATCTGTCTGTGCTCGTATTATTCACAACGGTTGGCATTCTATGTGAGGACATGCTGCTGCATATGTTGTGAAAACAAATTAAGTTTTCTCGTTTAAAGTACAGTAGGCTATGAGATTAGGACAACTTACTTAAGCTGAGGATGCCGCAGGTATCCGGAGAGCAATACCAGGCGCTCGCTTATCCCTTGATCCTCGCTTCGCCCCTAACACCATTGATGGAAAGATAATCCAGCAAGCGGCGTTATGTGCAGCCTCTCTTCCATGAAAAGGGAGAAGAAAACATCTACGGAGAAGGTGAGAGTGGAGCGATGAAAGAAGTGCTGAGGTTGGAATATATTTGCGAAGGAACCGAAAAGAGAGTACTCTTAGTTAATGCACCAGCGCCTTCCAATATTATACCAGTGCTTCCCTAAGGATTATTTTCTAAAAAGCGATGCTCATCTTAAGCTTCTATTACAAGAACGCTTGGAATCTCTTGTAATTATAGAATAATATCTTCTGTCTTCTATCTCACTCATTCTGCGGTTCTACCCTACATGTTATTATTTCTGTTTTAGTATACGTCTTGCAACTAGGAATTTAACCTAAAACTAAGGAAATACATTATGTGTTCCAATCACATGACTCTCTCAACATCGCTGAAACAAATTATTCTTAAAAGCATATTTTTCTATTTACTGTATGATAATCGAGATAAACATTAGCAGAAAGTGTCTTAATTACTTGCTTCCTTGTAAGTAGAGGGAAAGTAAGCTAGGCTAAAACGATTGTCAAATCTTTTAGAGGCCAAGTGATTGAAATCCACTTCTATACAGAACCAGGAGTTTACAACCTTCCATGTGAGAAAAGTTCAAGTATTTTATATCTGAAACAAATAATAAGGGATATATCAGAAATGTAAATTCAACGAAAAATACGTATTTGACATAATTTCTGTGTTTTAACGTGATCTACATTTTTTGGTTAGTCCGATACACAAAATTTATTCAGAATAAAGAAGTTTTTAGACCCTATTCCCAGAAAATTCAAGATATACATTTTATTTACCATATAATTATCATTAATATGCGTTATTTTAATCAAAATCGTTAGAGCCATTTTTTTAGAAAATAAAACTTTTCTAAATTTTTTCCATGTATAGAGTAGTTTGGGGTGAGGAGATTTTCCTCAAAATCTTCGCGTCGCATCCCTGGAAGATACTAAATTTAAATACCAAGTTTGGTATTTTACCAACTTTTCGTTTTTAAGTTATCGTTTTCATGGACACATACACACGGACCTTTTTCTAAAAATACTTTTTTGGATACAGCGGTCCATTAAACGTGTATTTCGGGTGAAATTTTGAACATTTGGGTGGAAAGCAATACCCTCTCTATACACCATGTACATAGTACGTGTATAGAAAGTAAAAATTTAACAGTTAATTACACATGTAACTTCAGAAAACTTTTCAAAATCGAAATTTAGAATCAGAGGTTAAAAGTGTTGGCTTTCTCAAATAGAGTGTGGAATTGAGCATATCTTCAGACTCGATTCTGAGTGGGGAATGTTACTGTGTACGAATGAATGCCGCCAATTTGTACTAAGGAAACGACATTAAAAATGAAATTCGCATTCAAAAGGTCCCGATTTGGTATCTTGATTAGAGTTACTCGGTAAGATTTTCTTTTTCAGAAGAGAAGATGAATAACTCTAAAATCTAAAGACTCTGGGCATTGTTTCACCCATTACATACATATGATATACCAAATAAAGGACGTAAACAAAAAATCTGATATGTTTCATTCACATGACTTTCTCTACATCTCTGCAACAAATTATTGTTAAAAAGCTTGTGCTTCTACTTATTTCATTCTAATCGAGAAAGATTAGCAGAAATAGTGTTATTACTTGCTTTCTTGAAAGTAGAAGCGAAATAAGGGAGTACCATAGGTTAAGTGATAGTCAAAAGCTAGTTGCTATGTGACTGAAGTTCCTTTGTATAGACAGCAGTTGATAAATTGCTGTATGAGAAAAGTACAAGTTTTTCAAAGCTGAAACTAAAATCAAGAAATATCTCAAAAACGACCAACTTCACAAAACAAATGTATATAACATGATTTGTTCTACATTTGTTGTGTGGTAAGTTTTTGTCCATCTCTTACGGTTTAGCATATATGCAAAATTCCGTAAAATTCATCCAGATTAAACAGTTTTCAGAGGCTATTTCCAGATAATTCAAGATATACATTTTATTTGTCAGGTAAATATATTTAATATACGATATTTTAATCAAAATCGTTAGAGCCACTTTTGAGAAAATAAAAATTTCCGAAAAAAGTGTCATGTAAAGGGTCGTTTGGGGTGGGGGTGTTTTTCACAAAATCTCCTCGTCACATCCCTGAAAGAATCTAAACTTAGATACCAAGTTTGGTATTTTACCCACTTTTTGTTTTTGTATTATCGTGTTCACAGACACATGGACACACACACACGGACCTTTTTCTGTAAATGTCTTTTTTGGATACAGAGGATCCTAAAGAGTATATTACCGGTGAAATTTCGGTATCGAATTTTTGGGTGGAGTACAATACCTTCTCTATACACTATATACATAAAATATATGTTACACTCACATGACTTTCTCTAATATTTTAAAAAAATTCTTCTTCTTTCTACACAATACTAATCAAGATAAAAACATTAGCAGAATGCTCTTATTACTTAGTACCTTATAAGTAAAAGGGAACTAAAGGAATGTGCCATGCTAAAATGATAGTTAAATGATTTAAAAGCTATCGTTATGCGATTGTCATTGCAAATCGCGTCTTTGCTTGGCCAAGAGTAGAACAAAAGAAAAACGGACACTTCCTGTCTTCGAAAAGTAAAAGTACCTCACAATAAACAGCTAATACAAGGAATTCCTCGCAAACGGTTACCTCTACAACAAAAATGTAATGACGAGATCTATACTTTTTGTGGTGTAAGTTTTTCTCTATCTCTTACAGTTAGGCAGTTAAGCAAAATTCGGAAAAAATCATCTAAAATAAAGAGGTCTTCAGAGGATATTCACAGAAAATTCACGATATACATTTTACTTGGCATGTAAAGAGTTTTAATATATGGGATTTTAATCAAAATCATTAGATCTATTTTTGAGAAAATTTTCGATAATTTTTCCACGTAAAGGGTAGTTTGTGGTGGGAGGATTTTCTTGAAATTTTCGTGTCGCATCCTTGCAATATACCAAACCTAAATACCTAGTGTGGTATTTAGCGGTCTCTTCGTTTTAGAGCTATGCTGTCCACAGACACAGACATACACACACAGACACGGACCTTTTTCTGAAAATGCTTTTTTGCACTCAGGGGACCCCCAAAACACATTTATAGTGAAATCTCGACATCGAAGTTTTGGGTGAAATACAATACCTTCTCTATGCACTATGTACATTGTTCATGTGAGCTAATAAAAAGAACAAAATAACTATTGTAAAATGTCAAAGTATGCATTAACATAATCCCGGGTAAGCTGAAAGCTACTTCTATTTACATCATACAAGTCAAGATAAAAACTTACACAGAAAATCGCCTTATAACTTAATTTCTTATAAGTAGAACAGAAATTAGGGAATACACTAGCTAAAGCAACAGTCAAAACTTTTAAAAGCTAGTTGCTATGTGACTGAAATTCGATTCTCTTTTCATGGAAAGGAGCAAAACAAAAAGCAATGAAATTCCCGTTTGAGAAAATTTGCAAGTATTTTAAAAATAAACCATTGACAATAAGCACTTTAGAAGTAGTTAACTCCACACAAAATGTATTTGCCAAAAACAGTCTTTTAAAGAGATTTCAGTTATGTATAGCTGTTAACTGTTACGCAAAAGCATCCAAAATGAAGATATCTTCAGAAACTGTTGAGAAAATTAAAATATATAAATATTATTTGGCATATGAATACATTTAATATATGGTATTTTAATCATAGCCCGTAGAACCTATTTCACAAAAAAATAAAATAAAAAATAAAATAAATAAACAATTACAGTAGTTTGGAGATGGACATTTTTCTTGGAAATCTTCATTTCGCATCATTGAAAGATTTTGAAATTAAGTGTGGTGCTTAACCAACTTCTCGTTTTTGAGCTATGTGTATGACATAAATTGGATGCTTTACTGGGATATACATTTTTTGTCAAAATATACATTTTATTTGTCATGTAAATATTTAATCAAACTATTTAGAGCCATTTTTGGTAAAATCAAAATTTTTAAAAATATAACCATATAAATGTAGTTTGGGATAGAGAATTTTCTTGAAAACCTTCCTGTTGCATCCTTATAAGTTGCTGAATCAATTTATTAGGTTTGGTACTTAATAAACTTTTCGTTTTTTAATTATTCTGTGCAAAGGGACATACACACCTAAACAGGCACTTACGAACCTTTCTTATTCAACTATACTCAAAATATGTATTTAGGGTGAAATGTTGGTGTCGAATAAAATACTTCCTCTATATACTAAGTAAGTTGTACATACGTGCTAGTAAAAGTAAAAACTACTTCACTATTCCGATTGGAGATTTTTCCATCAGCTGTGCAGCATTTTCAGAATTTGGAAGACCACTGTAAGGAGGTTAAGGAAATCAAGCATTCCGCCACTACCTCACTCCTTTTATATAAATGTCGGGGATTTTACAATCATTTTTTTTAATAATCAGAAGTATTGCCAAATCTAGCAATAATAATAAGAATAAAAGCTATGTAGATTATTGAACAATAATTTCATATAGAACAGGGGAGAAAGTTAAAATTAATTAATTCGTCACTGAAAATTAAAATGCTAACTTTGCAACGTCAGGTAAGCCAACTGGTCTGTAATAAACAAGATAATTTCATGTTATGGATATGCGTTAATTAATAACGGTATTTATTTATTTCTTACTTTCGCTCACCAGAAATTCTCCAGCTCTTCGAAACTGACATTTAGTTCAGATTAAAGTTTTGTTGGCTGAGACGTATACTTCTCATAAAGTGAGACGATTTCGTACGTTGTAACCTTCGGCCAGCCTTAGATGTGTGGAGGAAATTCACTTCAAAGAACGCGTTGGCATGCTGGACCCTGAATTCAATCCGCCTACTACTTCCGCAGAAGTGTATGACTCGTGTGTTGGAGAAGTTGCCTAGCAAACACGGCGTTGACGTACAGCTGGTGGTCTGTATGCTGTATCTTATCAAAACCTCTTTTCCAGTAAAAATACAGAGGTACAGCCTAGACAACGGCGAGTGTTACCTCATGCATTGCGACCTATTACATAGATCCACTGTAGTTAACATCTCCCAGGAGGAAGTGATGGTGTGATAAAAACACAGGCGGACACAGTTCTGGTGCAGCAGGTCACAGAAGTTTCTGTTTAGCTGATAGTTCTTTATCTCGACGCCAGGAGCGACAAACAGGCTCCAACCCCACGAGTTCCGCTAGTGCACGTTCCTGCCCCAAGAGGATAGTAACCACAAGGCCGTTCGAAGTCAAAACAGCAGTCACACAGCGCATGCATCCGCGGGCCATCTGTTAGCACTGCCACACACTACAACCCCAGAGACAAGATTTTAAGTAAATAACATGAAAGGAAATTAGGGAAAGGAAGTCGTGGAAAATAGGCACCAGAGCATTAGCCTAAGAGACGAAGGGAGGCCAAATCAAAGTGCGCGACGGGATCGAACCCGAGACCTTCCGATTGCGAGTCGTAGCCCTAAGCTGCCAGCGGGATATTTGTCATCACATGCATTTGTCTATAGAACGTGCTGCGAACGGAATTTATATATCCGTGCGGAATAAATTGACGTTGGTAGGGTCTTGCAAGGAAAACTGATGTGTTTGATTGTTTCTTTTATTATACGCTTTTGTGTATGACATTGCGAGGTCCGTTATTTTATCTTCATCCTTGAGATGAGCAATCACTAAGCATAGATATGCTCAGGAACATCAGAGAGAGCCCCTGGGAGAATGGTTCAATACTCCAAGCACAATATAGCCAAACGCGGTCCTAAATATAGAGCACTGAGAAAAATGAAAAGCATATTTATTCCTGAGCTGGGCCATAACCCGATCACTACCCTTTAAAAGTTGCCAGGGATAAAGGAAAAGGGAATACTAAGAGTGTGGCAATTGCCACACTTAATATATAGTAAAATTTCACAATATGTTTACAATTTATTATAGAGACAATCCACAGTGACTTCTTTGCTCAATTACGTTGAGAGTTATCAATCTTCTGCTGATTTGTGCTCAAAGCTTAAATCGAAAGCCAAAAATTAATAATGCAAGTATTCCGCATACATCTCTAAGTGCTTATGTGCCAAAGATAATGATGCAACATCCGGATAATCCTAGAATTTGGCTCAAGGTAAAATCATGAAATAAGTAACTACACTTATGCAAGATTGCTACGACATAATTATGTAATATTGAATGTCTTTCCGCATTCCAACTTTCAAATGGAACATGTGAATAAAGTGTAAAAAAAATCTGAAGCGTTTCATTTACTTGACTTTCTCTATCTGATGTACAAACAACTTTCTTTACAAAATATTATTCTTTTATCTACGACATCTGCTAATTAGTAAACATTAGCAGACATTTTCTTATTGATTACTTCATTGTAAGTATAAGGGGCATAAGGGAATACATAAGGCTAAACCGATAGTCAATATTTTAAAATTTGGTCCTATGTGACACAACTGAAGTTCGGTTCGCCTTGCCTGGCCTGCAGTAAAACAAGAGAGATGAAAGGAAAAGTCACTTCCGGTTTTAGAAATGTTTAAAATTGAAACCCATAACAAAAAATATCTCAGAAACGGTCAGATCTATATAAAAATGTATGTGCTTTAACGAGATCTGCATTTTTGTGTACTAAGTTTTGTCTAACTCTTACGGTTTAATTATTACAAAATTCTGCATAACTCATCCAGAATAAGGTCTTCAGAGGCTATTTCCAGAAAATTCAAAATAAACAGCTTATTTGTGATGTAAATATCTTTAATATACGGTATTTCAATCAAAATTAACACAAATATTGAGAAAAACAAACTTTTAAAAACTTTTTCCATGTAAAGGGAGGTTTGTGGTAACGGGATTCTCTTGAAAATCTTCAATGTCATATCATTGGAAGCTACTAAAGATAAATGCCAAGCTATTTTTTTTTAGCCTTTTCCTTTCTGAGCTATGCTGTCCACAGATATACATAGACCTTTTTGCAAACATGTTTTTTGGGAACTCGGCGACCTAAAAGCTATTTCACGTGAAATCTCGACACCAAATTTCTTAGTGGAATACAATATCTTCTCTATCAATTATGTACATTATACTTACGGGCTACATAAAGTAAACTGGATTCATCTTCGCTTACAGAATCTGCAATGTCACTTTAGGCCAAAGCCATTTAAATGTTTGAAAAGCGAAACAGCTGCTAGCAACACAGCAAGATATTTTACAACCAGAGAAGTGCCCTTGTTTATGACATATAACGAGAATATAAATAATTACATGAATGGCGTGTGCCATTCTAGACAAAAAACCTGATGTGTTTTATTCACATGACTTTCTCTACATCTCTACAACAAATTATTGTTGAAATCTTATGCTTTTATTTACTTTATGCTAATTGAGAAAAAATTAGCAGAAATAGTGTTATTCCTTGCTTCCTTGTAAGTAGAAGCGAAATAAGGGAGTACCATAGGTTAAAGTGATAGTCAAAAGCTGGTTGCTATGTGACTGAAGTTCCTTTGTATGGATAGGTGTTGACAAAGTCCTGTATGAGAAAAGTATGTTTTTTACAGCTGACACCAATAACAAGGAATATCTCAAAAACAATCACCCCCACGAAAAAATATATATATGACATATATTGTATATTTTATCGTGATCTACATTTGTTGTATAGTAAGTTTTTGTCCATCTCTTATGGTTTACAATTATTCAGAATTCCAAAAAATCATCCAGAATAGAGGTTTTTAGAGGCTATTCGCAGAAAATTAAAGATATACATTTTATTTGGCATTTAAATATAAGATATTTTAATCAAAATCATTACAGCCATTTTTAAGAAAGTCAAAATGTTCGAAATTTTTTCCATGTAAAAGGTAGTTTGAGTTGAGGAAATTTTCTTGAAAATCTTCGTGTCGCATCCTTGGAAGATGGTTTGGTATTTAACGGTCTTTTCGTTTTTCAGCTATACTGTCCACACACACACACACACACACACAAACACAGTCACACAGGGACGTTTTTTCAAAAATGCTCTTTTTGGATTCAGGGGACCCAAAACATATTTTCGGTGAAATCTCGGTATCGACATTTTGGGTGCGATACAATACCTTCTTTGTACATAGTGTACATAGTAGTTGTAGACAAAGTAATAACCATTTGTTAACACTCATTGTATCATCTCTATAGGTGTTAATGAGCAACAAGAAGTGGTTTTGGAATGCTGGTCGGTTAAATGAGCAAGTGAACAGCCATTCTTGAAGTGTATAAAGCCAACAGGTAATCTACTTGGGAGCAGCTGACCCTGTACCGTGTTGAAAGCAATTTGACAAGCAATATAGTCGGCCATGTCAGGCAGCCAATGTTGGCAAGGCTCTCAAATACCGCAGCCGATGAACCTATTTACGGCCTGGCAGACGAAGCAAGTACACTACACTGGGGTTAACAGCTGCCAATAAAACATTTACCTGACAAAACCAATCCATCAGCGCTCTCTGTTTATTGTTTTAAGCGTTGCTAGTTAACTGGCTTCCACAGTCATACAGGAAAACTGTTACAGTACAACATCGTTATTAATTTACCTCTTTTTATTACTGTCTCTACACGTACTATGTACATAGTTATAGAGAAGGTATTCTATTGCACCCAAAAATTCCGTATCAAGATTTCACCGGAAATACATGTTTTGGGACCCCCTGAATAAAAAAAAATCTAGAGAATGGTCTATGTGTGGGCGTGTCTGTGGACAGCATAGCTCAAAAACGAAAATTCCGTTAAATACCAAACTAGATATTTAAGTTCGGTGTCTTCCAAGGATGTGACACGAAGATTTTCAAGAAAATCCCCCACCCCCAAATACCCTTTACATGAAAACATTTTTATTTTCTCAATAATTGCTATAAAACTTTGATTAAAATATCGAATATTAAGGACATTTACATGGAAAATAAAATGTATATCCGGAATTTTCTGGGAATAGCCTCTGAAGATATCTTTATTCTGAATGCATTTTGCGGAATTTTGTAGAACTGGCAAAGCGTAAGACATAGACAAAAACTTACTGCACAAAAATGTACAGTCTGTTAAAACACACAATTTATGTTATATACATTTTTTCCTGGAGTTAACCGATTTTAAGGTATTCTTTGTTATTTGTTTCGGTTTTAAAATGGTTAATACTTTTCTCATATGGGAACTTGTCAACACCTGGCCACGCATGGAATCCGATTTTTGTACCATAGCAACAACATTTAATAGCGTTTGACTGTTGGTTTAGCCTAATTTATCCCCTTATTTACCTCCTACCTATAAGAAACTAAGTAATAAAACTGTCCCTGCTAATGTGTATCTCAATTAGCATGAAGAAGATAGAATAATAAGCCTATTAACAATAATTTGTTACAGTGAGGTAGAGAAAGTCTGTGAATTGATCACATCAGATTTTTATATTTATTAAGTGTTGTTAGATCTATTTTATTAAGTTTTTCATCCCATTATTTTTTTTTTCTTGTTTACGGGCTGGTTCAAGCTTTAGGACAGCTAGTTAGCAATTACTATAATTCTGTTTTTTTCTCCAAAAATAACTCTTCCATGGGTCTTAATGCAGAAAACTTCTTTAGAAAACTGCATAATAATAATAATAATAATAATAATAATAATAATAATAATAATAATAATAATAATAAAATTCCTGATTCAAAAGAAATATCGTAATGGGATAAATAATGTAATTTTAACTTTAACTTTATTTTTTTGAGCATTTTAAATTCGTTTAATTAGTCTTTATTTGTTGGTTTACTCTCCATTTCTAATTTAAGTCCCCAAAAACTTAGGTGAGATGCCAATGAGGCACAAATTATCACATCAATCTTTAGAGAGATATAAGCCTAAAAGAACAGTATGATGGTATGGAAGAAAAAGATACGAGAATTCGTGAAAGTAATCAATAATCTAATTTAAGGCGTTAAATTTAATGCATTAAAATCTGAAAATGTTCCATAGGTTGTAATGTTTTCCTTTAGGGAGAGTTTGGGTACTGCCTTCGTTTTGCATTTTTACATTACTCTGGCAGGGAATAAAAATCAAGGCACAGCCAAATAAAAGAGCACTATAGTAGTTTAGTAGATGGCGTTTAATATTGAATACTGTTCAGAAACTGGAAATGCATGGATAAAGAAGTTCAGAATACTTCCTTTATGCACGCAATGCATGCATTTGGAGTTTGTATTCTCTTGCGTTACGTAGCACGTTGGGTTTCTTACATGATGCTGCTATTAAAAACACAAGGTGCAAAGATCTGTGCTTATACTGCATCTGCGCTTAGTTGCCATGGAGAATGGGACTTATGAACCTCAAAATGGTCCATATACTCCATAACCTTTAAAAGATTACACTGTCTGATAAAACTCCTTAATCTTAATACACAAGAGGTTAAATCCTTTGAGATCGAAGTATTATACATTTCAATAACAAATAGTATGAACATCAACTTTTATTTAAACTATATATTATTACTATTATTATTATTATTTTAATATTACAAAACAATGTATTAATATTATTTGGTACACATCAATTTCTTTGAATTAGTTAATTTTATTTTTATATAAATGTGTATTTTAGTAACTGGATCAGTACCGCTTGTCATATTGTTAGCTTGAGGGCTGGAGGTATAGATAAGAATTTCTGGCAAAGCCTGAAGTGAGCTTCGCTTCTACTTACAAAGTAACAAGTAATAAGACTATTTCTGCTAATTTTATCTCAATTAGCATAAAGTAAATAGAAGCATAAGGCTTACAACAATAATTAGTTGCAGAGATGTAGAATAAATCATGTGAATAGAATACAACAAATTTTTTATCTAAATCATGGTAATCGTGGAAAATGTAGCAGAAATTGTCTTATTACGTACGTTTTTGTAAGCTAAAGTGAAGCCGTTTAAAACTGACATAGGGACGACAGGAGAGGTAGCGATTCAACTTGCCTTACTCACCCCACATTCTTTTGGCGAAGGTTGTTTTTCTACAAAAAACATGATGGTGACCTGTTTCACCTATGCGCTAGTAGTAATAAGTTCCCGTATGAGAAAAGTCAAAGTATTTTAAAACTAAAACCAACAAGGAATATCTTGGAAATGGTCAATATATGTCAATGTATATGATGTGTTTTAACGATATGCACATTTTTGTGCTGTAAGTTCTTGACTGTCTCTTGCGGTTTACCAGTTATACAAAAGTCATCGAGAATGAAGAAGTCTTCACAGGTTACTCCTAGAAAATTCAAGATATACATTTAATTCTTCATGTAAATATGTTCAATATAGGTTTAGTATTTTAATCAAAATCGTTAGAACAATTTTTATTAAAATCACATTTTCAAATATATTTCTATGTAAAAGTTATTTTGTGGTGGGGGAATTTTCTTAAAAATCCTCGTGTTGCATCTTTGAAAGATACTAAACGTAAATATCAACTTTGATACTTAATGGTATTTTCTTTTCCTTTTTGAGCTATGCTGTCCACAAACACACACTCACACGCACACGGACTTTGTTTTTTAAATACCTTTTTTGGACTATGGGAAACTCAGAACGTATATTTATGGTGAAAACTTGACATCGATTTTTTGGGTGAAATATAATACCTTCTCTAATTACTATGTTCATTGTATGTACATACGTGCTAGAAAAAGTGAGAAAAAAACCCAGAATGATAGGCATTTAGGAATCGTGTGCCCAAATTATAACTCATAAATCGCTGTTGCGGAGAGTGGGAAGATAAACCGTCGTAGTTTCTTTGGAACGATTTAGTACTGCTTGTATGCACTGTGGAAGATATGCGTGCAATGAACTATAAGGGATTTGAATTTCGTCGTCCGCATTATCTAAACACAGAGGTAATTACATAAAGAACGCATAGCATCAGCACGTGCCTATGGAATTCTGGATATAAACATCCGTTCTTACGCGGAATTCTCCTTTGAGGCAACTTTCATATTAGCTCTAGAGGATAATAATTGTGACTTCATCAGTGCGTGCATGCCGAGAATTGTTGGACATGTAAAAGGTTTTATTACTTCGTTTGGTTCGTAGTTACATGACAATATTCTTGCAGTCAAAGGTTCCGTTTTTCATGTTATTATTCGCTCTACAGCATTATGCTTGCTGAGAAAAGTCATCTCTACCGACTCCCAAGAAAAACAGGTTAATATTGAAGTCCGTCTGTTTCGCTAATGCCTTTGTTAGCAATGGTTTTAGAAAGGAACCCTTTTGCTTTCTCTATACGTACTTTGTACATAGTATATAGAAAGGTATTGCATTCCACCCAAAAATTCAATACCGATATATCACCGGAAATATATGTTTTACGGTCCCCTGTCCTAAAAGAGCATTTTCAGAAAAAGGTCCGTGTGTGTCCGTGTATCCATGTGTCTATGAACACGATAACTCAAAAACGAAGAGTCAGTAAAGTAGCAAACTTGATAACTCGGTAAACCCTTTACATGGAATTTTGATTTTCTCAAAAATGGCTCTAACGATTTTGATTAAAATTTCGTATATTAAAAATATTTACCCGACAGATAAAACGTATGTCTTGAATTTTCTAGGAATAGCCTCTGAAAACCTCTTCATTCATGATGAATTTTAAGGAATTTTGCATAAGTGCTTAACTGTAAGAGATGGACAAAAGCTTACCGCACAACAAATGTAGAGCAGCTTAAAACACACAGATCATGTTATGTGCATTTTTTCGTGGAGTTTATAGTTTTTGATATATTCCTTGTTTTTGGTTTCAGCTTTGAAAACCTTGTACTTTTCTCATACAGGAATTTGTCAATTCCTGTCAATACAAACAAAGGAACTTCAGTCACATAGCAACCAGCGTTTGACTATCTTCTACTTACATGGAAGCAAGTAATAAGACTATTTTTGCCAATATTCTTCTCGATTAGCATGAAGTAAAAAGAAGCATAAGGCTTTTTAACAATAATTTGTTGCAGAGATGTAGTTAAAGTCTTGGGAATGGAACACATCAAAATTTACTAGTATATAGCCATCACTAGTTTCAGCAGATTAACTTTTATCTTGAACAATAAACTAAAACTCTATTACAGTAAACGTTCTTACTTTACACTAGAATTTTCAAAACTAAAAATATATATGCAATATTTATCAGTAGAAAAATAAATATTTTCTGCCAGAACTAAATAAAAATGTACTTAAAAGTTATGTGTTCCATTCACATAACTTCTCTACATCTCTGTAAGAAATTGTTGCTAAAGCGCTTGTTCTTCTATCTACCTCATGCTAATAGAGATAAACATTAGTATAAATACTTCCTTGTATGTAGAAGCGATATAAGGAAATACACTAGGCTAAAGCGATAGTGAAATCTTCTAAAAGCTGGTTATCTTGTGGTTGAAGTCCATTTCTTTGCATTGGCAGGAGTTGACGAATTCCAGATTGGGAAACCTTTAAGTATTTTAAAATTGAAGTTAATAACAAGAAATATCTAAAAAGATGCAAAACCTATCAGAAAATGTATACGAATATTGTGTAGATAATTTTTGTCTATCTCTTATGGTATATCAGTTTTGAATTTCAGAAAAATTCATCTAGAATAAAGAGCTCTTCAGAGGCTAATTTAATCAAAATCATTAGAGCCACTTTTGAGAAAAACAAAATTCAGAGGATTTTTCACGTAAAGGATGTTTGGGGTAGGGGAATTTCCTCAAAATAGACGTGTCGCATTCTGGAAGATACTAACTTCTTCTTACTTTCTCTACACGTACTATGTACACATAGTGTATAGAGAACGTATTGCAACTCCACCCAAAAATTCGATACCGAGATTTCACCGGAAGTATACGTTTTAGGGTCCCCTGCATCCAAAAAAAAGTATTTTCAGAAAAAGGTCCGTGTGTGTCCGTGTATCCGTGTGTCAGTGTGTCCGTGTGTCGGTGTAAAATATCGAAAATTTTGATTTTCTCAAAAATAGATTTAACGATTTTGATTAAAATTTCGTATATTAGAGATATTTACCTGACAAATAAAATGTATATTTTGAATTTCCTGGGAATAGCCTCTGAAAACTACTGTATTCTGGATGAATTTTACGGAATTTTGCATAACTGCTAAACCATAAGAGATGGACAAAAACTTACCACATAAAAAATGTAGAGCCCATTAAAGCACACAATTTATGTTATATACATTTTTGTGGAATTGATCGTTTTTAAGATATTCCTTATTTTTTGTTTCAGCTTTGAAAAACTTATACTTTTCTAATGCAGAATTTGTCATCTCCTGTCCATACAAACAAAGGAACTTCAGTCACATAGCAACCAGCTTTTGACTATCATTTTAACCAATCGTACTCCCTTATTCCGCTTCTACCTACAAAGATGCAAGTAATAAGAGTATTTCTAACTACTTTTTTCTCCATTAGAATGAAGTAAATAGAAGTATAAGCTTTTTAACAATAATTTGTTGGACAGATGTAGAGAAAATAATGTGAATGGAACACATCAGATTTTTTTTCAGTTTTCGTGTCGACAGACACGCGGACACACACACGGACTTTTTTTCTAAAATTCTTTTCTACGTACCATGAACTATGTAGAGAAGGTAAAAGTGCTCGAACAGTCAAAAGGACTACTTAAAATACCCTCTTTCACAGAAAAAACCTCTCTCAATATTATTGTTGCGGAAATAGTGACGTCGCTATAGTTTTTAAATAATTCTTTCCTTCTTTCTTTTTTAGCTGAACGTGCTTTGACATGGATGGTGAATGCATCCGGTGATATGAAACTCAAAAGAGCCCGGGATTTATGGAGCTTCTAGCTACTAGACAATCGTCTTCTCAAGATAAAGGAAATCCCTAGAAAAATCTTAATCGTGTGAGTCACCCTAACCGAGATTCGAACTCGTGCCTTCTTGAATATGTAGCAGACACGCTAAAATAGTTTATTATGGTGCGTATTCTTAAAATCTGTCAAACTTTTTATAAACAAACATTACTATGATAACTAAATACAAAGTTGGAACAGAGCCTTTATTATATGTGTGAACCAAATAACAAGATCGTTAACATTAATGTGTACATATTAAACTGAATCAATTACAACAAGAATTGTATATATTTATTTGATCACAATTATGTATAAAAATATCATGTTTCACATTCACTTGGCTTGCTCTACCGATTCTTCAGCAAACTTATATTACAAAAAGCGTATTCTTTTAGCTACTTCACGTTAGTCGAAATAAACATCTGCGGAAACACTTTTATTACATACTTCCATGTAGATACAGCAGGTTTGGGGAATACAGTTGGCTTAAATGATAGTCAAATTTTTAAAGAGCTGCTCACTATGTGAGGGCGTTGAATTTGCGTTTTGTTTGCTGGACCAGAGGAAAGAAAAGCGAATAACTACTTTTTATTTTAGAAAAGTAGTGGTATAAATTATTAATATTTGCGTCGCACAGTCACTTGGTTCGGGTGATCGTACATGCTGTCTAAAAATACTTAGATTTAAAATAATACCTATATATCTATTTTACATACTTTCACAACACAGGAACATATGCACGCGCTTCAACAACAGAACAGACCAATAAAAGAAGGAACACACTACTATCACACATACTTGCAGTCGCACTCATAACTACACCCACTAATATACCCATATATATTACTCAAACACCAAAGATATTTTACAATATTTAAACAAATATCCTAACCCTTAGTGCACGTGCTTCCATTAAGTATGTGCCCAGCCAGACTTGGGCAGTTTTGGCTGTTTAGAATCCAATCCCAGCATGCTATCCTCCGACTGTTTGAGGCTAAAAATGCTTTCGACAGTAATTTTTTCTAACTTTTCCATTTGCACGCAATCTGCCAAAATATGCGTCCAGGCTTCCTGATACACGCATAATGGGCAAATCCTCCTATCAGTTTCAACTAACTGCCTTACGAGTTTTTCACCCTTCTAACCTGAGCCATGCTATTCCCGTCCTATGTTTCATAACCAATTCTAAACTATATATTCTTTACCCCTCCCAAATTTTTTCCTTTTGTAGCCCCCGGGACGATGTTTTTCTACACTTAGATTCTATTTCCTGTCTGTTTATATTGCATAGTAGTTTTTTTACTTTATTCACGACGTTATATCTATTTTCTTCACCCCTGTGCCAAATATCGTTTAAGCCAGTCTTTAAGCCAATAACATATTGCTCTTAGAGTTGCTTGATCACCTTTAATTATTCGCACCTAGTATCTAACTACACTTAATTTAGCATATACAGCATATTCCCAGCATCCTACCTCACGAAGATCACCGTAATTAAAAGTACCCCTCCCCAATCGCAGAATATGCTTCCAGAAACTACATTTAAATTATCTACCCTATCAAATCCCACACCTTACTTCCATATAGTAATGATGACCTAACCATTGCCTCATACATGGCTTATAATGTTTTTACTGGTATATCTGATATACGGGTCAATAGCCTTAATGTTTCAGAAAGTATAGTATTTTACAAAATTTGTGTTTTTGTGCCATTTTCCTGCCATGTCATATCTTACTGCAAGATAATCAAAATGTTTTTCTCTCCGTATTTCCACTTTTCCTGCAGACCATACATGTAACCATTTTTAAATGCGAGAGCCTTAGGTTTAAGAATTTTCACCTCCATACCCCATTGTATATACAATCATTGCAGTGCGTTTACACCAGATTACAAACCATTTATTATTTTAGAAAGAATAATAATGTCATCGGCGTACAAAAGAATTGATATTATTTTGCCTTCAACTGTCGGCGCATTTATAAATAAGTATGGAACAATTGAAACCATTCACACGAAATATCTCTAAATGGCCAAGTCTACAAAATGTATCTAATATAAATTGTGTTTTGATGTGATCTAAATTTTTGAGCTATACGTTTTGTCTCTTACGCTTTACCGTTTATACACAAGTTTCTAGAATGACTCCAGGATTTAGAAGCTATTCTCTGAAAATTCAAAATATAAATTTTCGTCAGATAATGTCTTAAATATATGTTATCTTAAGACAATTCGTTAACGGCATTTTTGAAAAACAAATGCTTGAAAAATGTTTCCCACCCTTAGCTCACCTTTATAGGAGAGCTTCTATAAAACCGCAGCAGTGTTCATCCTTGGGAGATCAGAACTGATATATTAAGTTTGGTATTTCACCGACTCGTTTTTGAGTTATGTTGTTAAGAGTTACACACATGGACTTTTTTTAAATATTTGTTTTGTTTTAGGTGACTTGAAACGTATATTTCCACTATATTTATAGTACACGGTAGAGAAATGAACAATTGATAGCTTATACATTATCCCTTTCTGTCTCTCAATATACATATCATTTACTGCAAGAAAGATCAGTTTAATGAATAATTTAAAACGAGTAAATAATGAGCTTTAAAATATAAATGTAACATTAATTAGAATAGCTGTTTAAAAGGAATATTTTATATATCAGATAAAAGCAATATAGGTTAAAACACTACTTATCATCATTTTTATTTTTTAGGTAAAATTAATGAGAGAACGAAAGAGAGAAACCAGCAACAAGTTTGGAGAACTTGTCATGATGTTACCCGCTAAAAGTGAGAAGAGGGCTTTCTGGAAAAGTTTACGCCAGTACATGGCTGGCCTATCAACAGCGAGCTGGCACTTTGCAGTTAACAACTGAGTCTGCCACACACATTGGTCGGTTCACTTGCCATGACGCAAGCTGTCAACTATGCAGCAGGAAATACTCAAACTTGTCGACATCAACTGCCACAAATTTTAAAAGCATGGCATGAGTACCAACTTGACAGAGAGCGCAGAAAGGTTCATTTTATTCTATACGGGACGGTTATGCAGTAGGTACTTCTGTGTATAAAGCCACGCGCGAACCACACCTCCCAATCCTATCCTTATCTTTTACCACCTATAGTTTCGAATTATTACTTTGGATTCATATTTTGAATTCTGCTCCTCTGTCGGAAAAGCACTCTTTATGACAAACTCTATTGACGTCACAGGTTGAAGGGAAGGAGATGAAATGAAACGTAGCTTGTGACAAATGATGCTCTGAGTGACGACTAAATTTCTGGTTGGACAATTACAAACCTCTCTCTCTCCGAGTGATACAAAGTTAGATTAATCTTTTCTCTGCACTGCATACTGAAGTTCTAAAACAAGGTAATTTGAGTACGTGGTCAACTAAGTTAATATACTGCTTATACAAGTCAACCTGTTCTATGGAGCGTCAAGTGCACGAGGATGAACTCAAATCACCTTCAAGATTTTCAAGATATGATTATTGGTATGCATCAAATGTCTGCAGTTGCTCAAAAAGCAAATTTAACTTTCAATTTAGACCCATGCAGATGATATAGCAAACGCAAGGCACGTGTTCAAGCAAACGAATACGTATACCTTGTTATCGAAATCCAGAGCGAGCAAACCAACTTAAACACTTCAATAGTTGGCGCTATCCGTGCCTGGGTAGCGGCATAATGCTTTTTTAAAAACTTTCGCTGCGCGCTATATGCCCTTCTTGCACGCAAACATGTTCAAGGACGCGGACTTATAGTATTTCAGCCTGGTACAGGGAAATCGCGTACGAGAGCGCTAGGTGTTCTACGCTCTCGTATCGCGCCGGCATCCGGTCGCGGCAGATAACAAGCTCACACACGTCAAACACGTCATTCCTGCAGCAATGCCTCCAGCACGCAGACGTTATTATGGCAGACGACGCAACATCGATACTATAACACATGCAATTGAGAATAATTATTTGCAAACTGATCGATACCACTGCATTAAACTATGGACAGTGCCTGATTCCGGCACACTGCTTGGATGGAAACTACATCTAGACTTCCGCCCAACAACAATGGAGTGGACTGCCCAATTGGTATTGCCTTTTTTTTTACTCGCGTGGCATATTGTACCAAACCGGTACCAATGAAAATTGTAGTAAGACCCGAGTTCCCGTCAAACATTCACATTTTCAGCTAAATCACAGCGTAAGGCATATTCTTATTGTCTTTGAGTGTACCTTCCATCATCCGCTCATTGTACCTGTCTGTATTATTTACTTCCTGTAATATTTACCTCGCCAGAATTCACTACCAAGCTTGATTGCGGCACAGACAAGCTGTTCACGTCAATAGAGACTCAAAGAGGAGAATAAAATTTAATATTTTTAATTTAATTAAAATAAAATATTAGAATTTTATTATAAAGGAAACTATTATAGGGTATATTTCAATATAATACTATTTTCCATTATATACACCACTGCATATAAGCAAATTAAGTTAATTACTTTCTCGTTAGGATTTAAAGGGATGACTTTTGCATACTTTTGTATGCATCGAGAAATGCAGTTACCAGAAGTAAGGTAAAGGTAAAGATAAGTAAAAGTAATCCAGGATCTTATTTCACTAGATACAGCTAAACCAGTACTAATAGCAAGTTACCGTTTTGGTTATGAAATAGGAAACTCACTCAAACCGTTTACATATGAGAGATTTGTTAAAGGGTGTAAGCAAAAAAGAAAGAAAAAAAAAGTGTAGATGAAATAAAGAAAAATTTACGATCGTCCTCCGTGGTCTACGGGTAATATCTAGCCTCCGGTCCCCAGGTCAGAGTTCAACCCCAGAGGGCAATGAATTTTTGGGACTAAAATCCTTAGCATGGCTTACTTCGGAAGGCAAGTAAAGCTACTGGTCCCGTATCTCAGATTTACGACACGTAAAGAGAAAAAACACCTCTAGTCTTATAAATGCCTCTGAACAAAATTTAACAGACTTTCACGCCCATGCTGTGTACTATAACATTAAAGGGAGTAGGTAATACAACTCATTTAAATCAAATATTTTCGTCTAGATGTTTGGCCGTATTAGAAGGAATTTCTTTCTCTGCGTTGTTTTTAAACTGTTGTGTTCCCCCTCGCCTTTCTTTCTTCTACGTGTGCCGGCGATTCAGTTTTGTGAAGTCTGTGTTATATAAGAGTTCATAGAGATTACGTGTTATAGTGTGTTACCAAGCTTGGTATTTATGCTTAGTATCTTCCAACAATTTGATGCGAACATTTATCCTTTACATGGAAAAAGTTTTGAAAATTTAGATTTTTAAAAAATGGCTCTAACGATTTTGAATAATATGCTGTATATTAAAGATACGTATATTACAAATAATATGTATATCTTTAATTTTTTGGAAATATCTTATGAAGAGTCTTTATTCTGGATGAGTTTTGCAGAATTTTTCATAACGGTTAAATCGTTAAGAGAGACAAAAACGTACCACATAATGATGTTTATCTCGTTAAAACAGATAATTTATCTCATAGACATTTTTCTTGCAGAGTTGACCGTTTTCGAGATATTCCTTGTTATTTGTCTCAATTTTAATTTCTAACTTTTCTCAACCGTGCAGAGCAAACCGAATCAATTGTTTCCCCAACGACCGGCTTTTAAAAGATTTGACTATCGCTTTAGTATAATGTATTCCCTTATTTACCTTCTACTTACATTGAAGCAAGGAATAAGACATTTCTGCTAATGTTTATGTCGAATAGCATGACGTAGATAAAATAATAATCTTTTATAAGAATAGTTTGTATTTGGATTAGCTAGAGATAGTTATGTGGATAGAACACTTCGGATTTTTAAAAAAAACACTTCTTTGTAGGCTAATTCCTCTGACGAAAAGTAAGGTCGCTTTATTGACGAGGTATTTCAATGAAATACGCCTGTGTGCTTAAACCTTTAGGAAACACTTTGTGCTGCTTATTGTAAAATTGACATGACATTAATTTACGTCATCAAAGTTTAAAGTGATGGTTTATGGACGATTTGAAGCGAAATGATATTGAGTTAGATCAGAGTTATTGTAAAAAGTATGATTATAATAGTTAATTGGGATTATTTTATTTATTTAAACTATATTTTCACACAATTTAGCATAATAGTTATTATTACTCTTTTGAGAGAAATAATATCATAGTATAAAAATGGCCTGGATAACAAGCTCTAATTTCATATACATAAAACCCGCTTCGAAAGATCTTATACTTTCTATCCAATTGACTATCTCTAACTGTTCTGCAACAAATCATTCTTAAAGAACCTTATTCTTCTATCTGTTCCATGTTAATCAAGATGAACTTTAGTTCGAGTCAGACCGAAAAATTCAATCGGGGTTCATTTTAAATCGCCTTTGGGGTATATCATCTCAAAATAACCTGAGATCACCTTGTGATTTACCGGTTAAATGTGTACTGGCATGTGGCCACGGTAGCTCAGAAGTTAGACCAACCGGCTATAGACCGGGAGATCCTAGATTCAAGTCCCAGCTATGCATGGCATTTTTCAGTCTGACTCTACTCCAACTTATGACCTACACACGGCTTATGTGAAAAAATAATTAATTAAGATAAACATTACCAGAAATGGTCTTATTGCTTATTTCCTTACAGGTACAAGAGAAATAAGGGAATTCACTAGGCTAAAGTGATAGTAAACTCTTTTAAAGGGCGTTCGCTAAGCAATGTAGTTGAAATTAGCTTCCCTTTGCATGACCAGGATGAAAAGTGATTAATAGTTCCCATTTGAATAACACATTTATTGGAATTTTAAAACCAAACAATACAGATTAATTTCTAATAAGAGGGAACGCATCCAAGTTGAACTTTGAAAATTCACTTCCAGTATCCCTTAATGCTTAGAAATACCTATGCCTGTTTATAAGATAGACTAGTTGGCGTAAAAGGAAAATCCGCGGTCCACCTTGCCTGCGTTTGACAGATATGAATTTCAACACACACAGGCACTTTTCTGTGAAAAGTTATAACTCATTATCAGATCACACATTCAACTTGTTTTCTATATCGAATCAATATACATCCTCAAATGGAGACACAGTTGGAAAAAATATCTATGTTTAACAACGTTGTCAGTGCGATGTTGCATTTCAACAATTAACGGTCAATAGCTCGATTAATTGAAATTTAATCATGATGTACATTCTGAGCTAATTGTAATTTGATTTAGATGCTAAATTGTACTCTATCGTTAATTACAACAGAACAAAACAAGTTCGCACAGCATCACATGTCAATCCCATAGCGTTAACGTTGACAGTTGCTGTTGCAGAGAGCTATATCCACTTATAAAAACATCTGATGTGTTCCATTCACATAACTTTCTCTGTATAGCTGTAACAAATTATCGCTAAACAGCTTATTCTTTTATCCACTTTATCATAATCGAGATAAAAATTAGCAGAAATTCTTTTAATTACTTATCGTTGTAAGTAGAAGGCAAATAAGGTAATACACTAGGCTAAAACGATAATGAAATGTTTTAAACACTGGTTGCTATGTGGTTGAAATCCGTTTTTATGCATGACTAGGAATTTACAAATTTCAGTGTCAGAAAAGCTCGAGTATTTGAAACCAGTAACCAGGAATATGGATACGGTCAACTACACGAAAAAAACGTATATGACAAGAAATATGTGATTTAACGAAATCTACATTTTTTGTGTATTAGTTTTTGGTTTCGGTTTACCAGTTACCAAAATTGAGTAAAATTCATCCAGAATAAAGAGGTCTTTAGAAGCTATTCCCAGATAATTAAAGATACATATTTTATTTGTCATGTATATATCTTTAATATACGGGTTTTAATCAAATAAGTTAGAGCATTTTTTTTTTTTACTAAATCAAAGTTTTCGAAATTTTTACCATATAGTTTGGTAGTTTTTTCTAAAAATCGTTGTGTCACCTCTCTGAAAGTTTATACTTAAATACTAAGTTTGGAATTTTACTGATTTTTCGTTTTTGAGTTATCGTGTTCATAGAAACGCGATGGCATACTCGGACCTTTTTCTAGAATGTTGTTTTCAGATACAGGAGATCCTATATTTCCGATGAAATCTTGGTATCAAATTTTTGGGTGGAACACAATACTTTTCTTATACACTATGTACATAGTACGTGTAGAGAAAGTAATAAAGACACCCACATAGCTTCATCTCATATTATATCGTTTCTCTAACAGTTAACATAATAGGAAAGTCGATATTATTCGAAACAAATACATTTTATAATACTGGTGTCATCTGGATGGCTAACGGATCAAAAATGCTGCTGCTTACGTTATCGGAAACTTAGTGTAATTCTGTGATTACAGTTTGTTAAAGTCCTCAGACCAATCTGAAATATGTTGTCCATTAACACACAGTTTTGTACTTCCATGTATGTCAAACGTTGCGTTGCAAAACTCCGAGAAACGCTTTGAAGAAAAGCACAATAAAAATGGCTATAACATTTTATGTTGCGCAATATTGAAACTATATGGATGTTTGAACCAATTAAAACTCAAAACGACCAATTGCTGACATAGATGGCAGGTCCGCACAATCACGGGGTGAAGCAATGCATATTATTTACTATTTTACTGGGTGTGTGAGGAGGGAAGGTATATTTTCTAAATATACTATACATTTTACCAATCTCTTTCCTACCTAAAACTAGGAAAGGGAAAGTGCTCAAATATTGTATGTATGCATCCTACCCTAAAATTTGATGTAGAGATTTCACCGGAAGTACATGTTTTGTAGCCTCAAGAATCTAAAACGATATAAAAAAAAAAACAACAAAAAACATGTCTCTTTCTGTCTTTCCCTAATCCCCGCCTCTCTCTCGCTCTATGTCTCTTTCTCTTTGTGTTTGTGTGTATTTATAAAAAACACAATTCGGATAAAGGTAAAACTTTCTATTTAAGTTAGTGCCCTCCAAAGATATGACACAAATATTTCACGAAAATCCTCTTATGTTAAAATACTCTTGGCATAAATATATGTGTATACTTTTCATTAACAGAAAAACCAAAAATAATAGAAAATACATACTGTGTTTTGAAACGTAACATTTATTTCGTATAAGGTTATTATTGGTTTGAATCTTTCAATATTTATCTTTTTAAAGTGCTGTCACCGTTCAGTTGTAGCACAAACAGGATGGAACACAATATATCCACGCGCTTTTAAACATTTAACTATCGCTGTCCCCTAGTTTCTGTAATGAAATGTGTTATGAAACTGTTTTGCAAAGTATTACAAAATTAATTATAAGTAGCGAGGACAATAAGCTTCATAGATTTTAAACGCTGTATAAAAGTAGAGCGGTCAGAGAAAGCCAATATTATCTCTGCAGTGATTGAAGTTAAAGACTTTTACTGTATAATAGCAATAACAACAGTCTGCAAAACGGTTATGTTTAGAAAGTCTTAAAATATGTAGTAGCTTACGAGTTTGGTGGGATATTTAATTCAGATATGATGAGATTTTGTCACGCAAATCAGTCATAATATATTGGTACAGCAAGTCCAATATGTCACGTCATTTTTCAAATCTGAAAAATATGACGAACTAAATGTTCATAAATGGATAGGCAGAATCAGACTGAATAATTCAAGGCGAGATTTCAAATCGTGGACTTTCCAGTTTTCCTCCGGGTACTCCAACAAACTGCATCGATAATTGTAAATAATATAATCTACTACTCTCATTATGAGGGTCAGTGGTTCGAGTCACGACTCCAAGGTGGTGATTTCAAGGCGGCCCTATCTAAACCCTCACCTCTGAATATCTCATTTGGGTATCGCCAAGGCCTAAGTGGTTTGGATTCCTCCTCAGAAGTGGATCCTTTATTGCTTGGTAGAATGAAATAATTTCGAAGATTACTATTCATGTGGGAAGAATTGGAACTATTTTCATCTTTAAGCAATAGTCAGACTTATTTTCAATTATTTATTAGTTATACCTTGTGATACTCCATAGTTGATAAAACACTGTAAAACAGGATTGTAAGGTTTTATGTATTGAGAATATTACAAAAGTAACTATTCACATAGCTTTCGTTTTATTTTATACAGCTTTCATCAACGCATCTAAAACCATCGTTCTTATTTTAGACATGTATACAAGATGTGAATAGTTACGGTTAAACTTCGCCCTTTACGAGGGAAATGCATCTGTGTATTTCAATAGCCAAAAAGCGGTTAAATTTAACTTCTGAATTTTCACTTAACCGCATAGTCATGCTCCTGATTCCCGTTTTCCTATTTTGCTGTTTATTGAAAGGGAAGTTTGCTGCTAATTATTTCGTGTCATATGAAAGGTTATGTTGTTTGAGATTACATAATGGATATGGCTGAAGCACAGAAACAGAGGTACACAGGCAAGCCGAGAAGGATGACCAATCTCTGATTTATTCTTTAGATTTTACACCATTGAAATAATTCTGCTTGCACTTAAGATGTACATTAGATAGGTATACATTTTTTATGAGACAAAAGTCCAGATATGAGAGAGAATATTTATGTGGTATAAACCTCATATTTTAGTACCTACGGTTCACACGAAGTCAGTGGCGACACGGTAGCGTGTACGACTCGCATTCGGGAGGTCACGGGTTCAAATCCCGTGGCCGGTTCTCGCTGAACCATGGGCTTTTTTGGTGATTCCCACAAGTTGCAATTCAAATGGTGAGAATGCCATTACACCATCCGAATGTCCTGTCTTCTTGTCATGTCTAGTTTTAGACTTTGAAGGGTCAGGTGACGGTGTTCGGTATGTTGCGGCTGGATAGCGTCTTTAGCAGTTTATTCCTGGCGCTATTGCGAGACCGCCTTCGTGTGTTTTTGCGTTAAGCCACTTTCGGAGCATCCTCGGAGTCTTACGGCTTGTGAAATGGGCTAGGGTAGCGTGGGGGGGCGGTCAGTCTGGAACTGTTAGGGACCCCGCCCATTCTCGCGTCCATCTTCATGCGGATTATCTCTCCTTCCCTGAAGTGACGTTAGTCACAAAGGACCCCTAGGGCTTATTTGCGGTGCTCTGCCCCCAGTGACTTGAGACCCCAACTGAGAGTTAATCTTTAATCTACGGTTTACATTTCACATGAAAGTTCAATGTGAAGGTTTTAACGAAATTATTTAAGAAAGAAGATTGGAAAATCAGTATATAACGTACCAACACCAAATTATCTACCACGCATTCAGATATAAACGACAACTAAAGCAAAGAAGCACACTATTGTTGTTTGTTTCTTAAACATCTGATTCGTTACACTCATAAGATTTTCTCTATAATCACAAAAGACTGTTTTTCTATCTACATCATGTGTTTCATAACATTTTCATAAATGCTTTTATTGCATACCTCCGAATAGATGTGTGGTAATAAGGGAATACACTAAAAACTATATGAAATTTTTCAAGAGCTGGTCGCTATGTCATTCCTTTCTCATTGCTTCACAAGGAGAAATTAAAATAAATAACATTTTCTATTTGAAAAATATATAAGCAAGTGGTTTAAGATTGATATCAATAACTAAGAATATCTCGCAAACACATATCTTCACAAACACTTCACTTAGCACGATTTGGGTGTTTTTACGACATCTAGGTTTTCTGTGTAGTACGATTGTCTCTATATCTTGTTTATCAGTTATGTAAAATGCATCCAAAATATGCAGCACTTCGAAAGCATTCCCAGAACATTTTAGATATACATTTCATTTGGCGTAAATATATAAAGATATATTTTAATCAAAACGGCTCGAGCCATTTTTGAGAAAATAATAATTTTCGAAATATTTTCCATGTAAAAGTTAATTTGGTTGGGCCCATTTTCTTAAAAATCTTCATATCGCATCATTAAAAGATAATAAACTAATTAGCCTAAGGTTTGTATTTAACAGCGTTTTAATTTTTGAGTCATGTTGCTCACACACACACATGGGCCTTTTTCTAAAAAATCTGTTTTTGGATACAGAGAATCCTAAAACGTATAGTTCCAATAACATCCCGGTATTGAATTTTTTGGTGGCTTACAACATCTTCTCCATGTGTACTACGAAATAAAAGTAAAAATTATAATTACTTCCCTGTGAATGCAGTTTTCAAGCCTTTGAATTCATAGACAAAATTCAGTCTATGTGCGTGAGAGAAAGAATATGTACTTTGAGAGAAAGAGAAGTCATCATTAAAAACCAAAAAGTCTGTAAAACACATTCAGAGGATGGTTACAAAGCATAGAATACAAATAGTCTTTTACGATGACACGCTCGTTCATATTTATTTTAAAATCGTGAATCTCAATATGTTTATAAAAACGTATTCGTGAAGTAACAGCTTGAGATAAAAGTGTATAGATCTCATGCATTTTCTGCGAATATCAAGTGAAATGCTTTTTATCCTCAAAGAGCTTTATCGCTCTCAGAATATAAACTACAGAAGATATACGAATTCCTTTTAAAAGCACTATGAAATGAAAACTTACATATAAAGTCGTGTAATAATTATACACAATCGAAGAGAAATTAAATAAGCAGTAGAATTAACACCTTAAACTGAACATTTGAATGAGAGATAAAATGTTTATGCTAGCTTGTCAATTTTTTCTATGAGTATGATTAATATCATTTAACTTAAAATTATATCAGCGTTTCCAAATGGCTTTAATCGTAAACTATTTCGTAATGATTAGGACCTTTTGAAGTTAGCTGTAAGCCTAAGGAGTGGGAGTATCCCTGGGGGTCTGGATGGAGCTCTTCAGAACAATGGCTCACGCATTAAACTATTATAGTGGGACAAAACTTCTGGAATCATGACGCTGATCGCCAATCCAACCGCCGAAACTAGCTTACTCGGTGTTTGTGACATAATTACTTTGCTAGCTCACACGCACAGTCACAGCGAGCAAAACGTTGTACAGTCTGCATCAAAAGTGTTTCGTATTTGTTTGAGTTTTTAGACGGCAGTAAATAATGTTAAATCCCAAACAGCATAATCATACTGAACTAACAGACAGTCAATCATCTCATTTACGAATGCATAAACACAGAATATCAAAGACCCATTCTCATAAAAGAAGTAACACAAAATGGAGGTACCTGGCCAGTCAATAATCAAGAACAAATCTTTAAACACTTACGAACTTTCAGCAAATATATTAAATCCATAGACATTTAGACTAGAAAAAAAAACAAATATATGTGATTGATAAACTGTACACAATGAAATATATTACGTATAAACTGTGAATAATTTACTCTAACCAAAATCCAAATATGTATATTCAGCTATTTACAATATGTAAATTATGTAAAAATGATCAATTAATGTAGTGAATGCATGTAATGCTATTACGGTAATGAGGCATGTAGAAGATTCCAATAAAAAAAACAACTGCTACTGCTTTCTGTTAAGATAAACATTACTAGAATTGGACTATTACTTACTTTCTTGTAATAAGAACGATAATAGGGAAGACACCAGGCTAAACGCTAGTCAAATCGTTTAAGGGGAGTCGAATTAGGATTTTCATAATTTTTTTCCGTTTTCATGTTTTAATTGCACATGGACATTTTGAATTTCCCGCTCCTTTCGTTATAACTTTCATAGAGGCAAGTTAATTGTAAATAGTTTGAAACTATTGATGAAAATAATCCCGAGTAGTAATTTTTACAACATTTTGGTACACTCACTTCGTAAAACATCAATAACTTGTAAATATTAGTGTTAAAGAAGATATATTTTTATATTTTTATCGGAAAGTTCTACTTAAGCTATTCATTTTTCTTTCATGTGAGAGTTTCGAAGTACTGCAAAGCTGGTATGGAAAACTATGTCACATTCTTTGTTACATTTTTTGCTCGAAAGCAATTTCTTAAGCAACATTTTGTATACAAGTGCCCTATTATCTCAGCAACTTATTGACATTAAGGACTGAAATTTTTACCACACATTTGCATCTAAGTAGGTTTTACTTCAGCGTGAGAATTTTTGTATATGTGTGTTAGTTTTTTTTTTCAAATTTAAAAATCATAATTTTTCAATAAAAACATAAGAGCTTTATTAAGAAAACAGATGTGTTCTATTTTTCAATCAATCAACAGGAAAGTTATTGGTGAATATACCTTGAAACAATTCAGCTCACTATTCTAAATAGTTGCTGAGATAATGGGTCGAAGTTTACCATTGGCAAGATAGGGCATTCTGACTCCTCTTAAAAGCTCATCACTCTATGAAACAATTGAGCTTCGATTCTGTTTTGAGATCTTTTGAGATTAAAAAAAAGAGAGATGAAACGAAAGTTAGCCTTTTCTCCATCGGAAAGTTAACTAGTTTAAAATTGAAATCAATAACAAATTATATTTCGGAAACAGCTGTACAAGATGTTTATGACATAAATTGTGCGTCTTAATGGAATCTACATTTTTTGTGTACTATTTGTCTGCCTCTTACGGTTTACCAGTTAGACAAAGATCATCCAGAATAAAGAAGCCTTTACAGGCTATTTCTAGAAATTTGAAGATAAACATTTCGTTTGTCATGAAAATATCTTAAAACATCTGGCATTTTAATCAAAATCGTTAGTAATTTATGAGAAAATTAAACTTTCAAAAAATCTTCCATATAAAGGGCAGTTGTTGGGGGAGGGGTTCCCACAAAGTCTTCGTGTTGGATTATTGGAAGATAATGAACTGAAATACCATTTTTGGTATTTAGCTGACTTTCGTTTTTGGGTTTTACCTTCAAGACACATGCACACAAATTCACATACGGATTCTCTAAAAATGTTTTTCTTGGATAAAGGGTATCCTAAAACACGTATTTTTAGTGAAATTTCGGTATAAAATGTTTTGGTAAAATACACTACCTTCTTTAACTACAATGTACGTACGTGCTAGGGAAAGTAATTAGAATCTGTATTTTAATAACTGATTGTTGAATGAGCAGAGACAATATGCTTTTCTAAAAATGGCAATTTAAGAACTACAATATTTACATATTTCATTAAGTTCCCACAAAGCTGAATGGCTCTAAATTCTTCAAACGTGCATTTTTGCCAACCAGGATCTTCCAAATACGCAACTTCTGATTCATTATTAATTTTCTTGTAATAATTAATCAAAACATGCACGGATTGCATTAGAAAAAAAAAGCAATGCCATATTTAATCAATTATTACACTCCTCACATTAATAACATTAACATCGATGAATAATAAATAACATGATAGCATTGTATCCTTCACATATATAATCTTAATTCAGAAGCAGAGATTTGCAACAGAGCACTAAGTTTTCATCTGTCAGTCGCGAGGTGCAAGTTTTCGGTTACTTGTTCGTAAATTTACAACGTCAATTTCTGATTTTCTTTCACTGTTTTTGTTTTATTTTCCGCAGCAGATGTACGCTGATGGTTCAACCGTATAACGCTTCAGTTGATTTGCACGCGCAAATCCTGAAAGTATCATATGTAATGTTACTTACCAATGCTTATTTATGATTATTTATTACCCTTTTAGTTATAAAATGAGTCTGCACTAGACTATGACGCTTCAATGACTATTTAGACGTCATTCCTTCATTTGAACTTCCTTACATTTACGGTTAAGATATTTTATACAATATTGTATTAGAGCGCCTAAGGATAACCTACCTACGAGAAGGTTGTGGTCTTTACGACATTAGTAATCTCCTTTAATGTTTGACTTGTAAACACCAGTCAAAACGTGCACAGTACACATTTCATAGTTTCACTCATAGCATAGAAAATATATTGCTGCTATCATTCCTGTTGGAATTAGAAGCTTCCTTTCCTTTTTGGCTGTTTAAAAAGAGCTATGTCGTGACGATGAGGTGTACACCGCTGCTTTTTTACACTACTTGCTTTGCCCCTGACTTATTACGTCATATCAACCGGCATAGATTTGCCGACCCCAGGTGTAAGTGATCAATGCAATGTATTTGGTAACATCTGGTGCTCTCATTTGTTACGATAATAAGTGGATGCTCACTTTTTACAAATTGACAGCAGCACAAAAAGCTGAACTTTACGCTTCAGTAACTATTCAACTGCCGAGAGATTTAATAACACAAATCAGCTTTGGAATAATTAATTAATTATTTAAAATTTGAGATTCTTTCAAAGTCACGCCTGCTTATTACTCTATCTGCATGTACTATGTACATAGTGTATACAGAAGGTATTACACTCCGCCCAAAAATTCGATACCAAGTTTTTACCGGGAAGATATGTTTTAGGGTCTCCTGTATCCGAAATAGGATATTCTGAAAAATGTCCGTGTGTCCATGAAAGTCGGTAAAATACCAAGCTTGGTATTTAAGTTTTGTATCTTCCAGGGATGCGACACGAAGATTTTGAGAAAAATCCTCCCACCCCAAAGTACCCTTTACATGGACTTTTTTTCGAACATTTTGGTTTTCTCAAAAATGGCAGTAACGATTTTGGTTAAAATATCGTATATTAAAGATATTTACCTGACAAATAAAATGTATATCCTGTGTTTTATGGGAATAGCCTCTGAAGACTACCTTATTTTGGATGAATTTTACGGAAGTTTGCATAGTTGCTAAACCGTAATAGATGGACAGAAACTGACCACACAAAATTTGTATAGCACGTTAAAATACACGATTTATGTTATGTACATTTTTCTGTGGAGTTGATCGGTTTGAGATATTCCTTGTTTTTGGTTTTAGCTTTTAAAAACTAATATATTTCTCAAACTGAAATTTGTCAACTCCTGTCCATACAAACAAAGGAACTTCAGACACATAGGAACCAGCTTTTGACTATCATTTTAATCTTTGGTACTTCCTCATTTCGCTTCTAATTAGAAGGAAGCAAATAATAAGACTATTCCTGCTAATTTTGTCTTGATTAGCATGGAATAAATAGAAACATATGCTTTTCAACAATAATTTTTTGCAGAGATGTAGAGAGAGAGTCATATAAATGGAACCCATCAGATTTTTTTTTATATCAAGAGGCGAAGACGAGATTTATGGAGGAAACATTCGTTTAGAGGAGTTTAATTCTCAGAGCCTTCCAAAACCAATTATTAAAGAGGTAAATAATGTAATATTTAGTTTTATAGAGATTGATAATGTACACCTTGTAAATGGACTCCATTATTTGGCCAAATCCAAGCAATTTCTGTAGGCTGCTGAACATAATATGTCACGCATCTACTCATATACTGCATTTTTACTTTCCTTACACGTAGGTACTATGCACATATTAGGTAGAGGAGTTATTATATTCCCTTCAAATATCCGATGTCGACATTTCATTGGAAATATGCGTTTTGAGATCAACTGAATTCAAAAAGAATATTTCAGAAAAAAATCTGTATTTGCTTGTGTGTATGTGTGTGTGTGTGTGAGAGAGAGAGAGAGAGAGAGAGAGAGAGAGAGAGAGAGAGAGAGAGAAAGAAAGAGCGAGAATAGGAGATTGTAGATAGCATAACTTACAAACGAAAATATCGTTAAATAGCAAGCTTACTATTTGGGTTTAATATCTTCCAAGAATGCACCACGAAGATTTTCAAGAAAACTCCCTACCCCAATCTAGCCTTTATATTGAAACATTTTGAAAATGTTGTATAACGATTTTCATATAAATACTGTATAATAAATATAATAAATATGATTACATAACAAATGCGATATATATATATTTGGTTAAATGTCTATCTTGAATTTTCTGAAAGTAGTCTCTGAATAACTTTTCATTCTGGATGAATTTTACACAACCTGTGAGAGCTAGACCAAAACTTTCTAGGTACACAAAAAACTTATGAGCTCGATAAGAGATATACTTTATGCCATACAAATAATTTTGAAGATCTACCGTTTCCTATATTTTCCTTCACATTGGCTTCAATTTTAAACTTTTCATATTTCGTTTCATTTCTCCTGTGTTTTACTCCTAGCCATGCAAAGAGAACTGAGTCTCAATTGTTCACATAAGGGCCACCTTTCAAAAGATTTAGGTGACGCTTTAGCCTAGTGTATGTTCACAGTTGCCTTTGCTTATTAAGAAGTAAGTAATTAGACAATTTCTGTTAATTTTTATCTGTATTACTATGATGTAGATAAAATAATAATCTCTTGTAGGAGTCATGTGAATGAAAAACATTACATTTTTTTTTCTAATCGTATCATAAACCTTATTCTTAGATAAATATTCTTATCAACTATAATAATAAAAATTACCAAACTAAATAGACAATATATTTTAAAGCAATTGAAAAGCTAAGTAACATCAATGTCATACAGCACAAAAATCTAAAAGCGGAGTTAGAATTTTGCTTAATTTAATAGTTCTCACACGAAGAGACGAAGTGTGCCATGGAGCAGTTACAAGAATATAAGGGAAACTAATTTTCACAACACTCAAATGGTCACCAACCTAACTTTAAAAACTGACACTCGAGCATTCTAATTACGGTTTATGAACCAAGAGAGAAATTTGGCCGGTCAAAGAGCTATTTCCATAATCACTAGTAAGATTAAAAACAACAAAACAAAAAACATGAGAACAGCCCTTCCGGCTAAATGCCGTCTCGCTGTGAAATTCGATAAAAGCTAGTGCCGAAATGGGATTATCAGGGTAAAAGGTAGAGTGGGACGTAGTCCAGCGTCGTCTGCTCTGCCGATAAAACAGAACACTGCCTAAGTCGCCGCTGTTCTTCTCATTCGGAATGTAAAGCAATGAAAAAGTTTACTTTTATAAAGAGTACTGCTGTGAAATCCATTGAATAACAGCAGTGTAGCATAGAAAAAGAAACTATAAATGGAATAAAACAGCGCTTAGAAAAAGCTTTATTTATCACTCATCATTTTGAAATTTTAGGGACACCAAATTTCTACGTGTTTTCACTAAAATTGTTCAAAATCTTTGTTTGTAGTACATCTCGCGGGATGCTGAATTCTAAAACACCCATTTTAAAACATAAATGAAAATTCTGATGTAATGTAGCATAAAAACGCTTGTGCAGTCATTCCTATGTTTTGAGTTAATGTCTGCATTAACACAGAAGCTAAGTACACATTTCCTGTTGAAAAAACTGAAGATAGATTTCCACTAATTTTTTTATATTTGACCTAACATTTATTTATTCATTCATTCATTCCAAGGAAGTAGTCATTAGCTTTTTTCCTATTTTGGCTCCTGATTTACAATTCTACAACTGTTGAACCAAAGCTCCCGAAATGAAGCCTCCGAGGCCCTATTAGCATAGAGTTATTCCAAAACAGCCAAGGAAGAAATCACTGTTTGCCGGTGGATTAGCCCCTCAATATGCTGAATTAGAACTATGTAATTATATGGGGCGCACCGCGGCCGAGTGGTTAAACTGCTCGCGTCCCACCTAGGCGGTTTGGGTTCGATCCCAAGTGCCCGCATGTGGAATTTGTGATGCACGAAGCGTTCCCTGAGCGGATTTTTTCTGCTCCACTCGTTCCAGGTTCTCCACTCTGTGGTTTCGTGCCCCTAGGCATCTGTTTGAAGTCCTAGGGAAACGTCAGTCATAGATATCGAGAAAGTAAGGCGACTACTAAAAATTATTATATGGATGTTGTCTAAAAAGTGAACAAAAATGGAAAAAAAAAATAAAGAAGTACATATGCTTATTTTCACGTCTGAAATTGAGGAAGAAATCTTTAATAAAACATTTTAGCCTGGAGGTACCTCTTGTTAGCGAGTCTTTTTTAATAAACTTAGGCAAAAACATGCTTTAAATTCTAAAATAATGCAAAATGCGACCACATGACTTAATTCCCTTGTTAAAAAAATATATTTTAAAATTGGGTATTTTTAACATACACATTCAATAACTGAGATTTACAATCAACGAACTTAAGGCAAATTTATTCAGAATCAATTATGATTAGCGAATATTGGTTACGTGAGTTCCTATAGTAACTCTATTCTCTTAATACTTTTTAAATTTTCCGGTACCAAATTTTACATGGTGGTGTTTGTGGGTTGAAAAACCGTTTAATTAGAAACTTAATGATCAATCAACGGAACTACATGAGGAATTCGCGGCAGTTAAACTTGAAGAAGCAAATATTGCACTAAATCCGTTCACCAACGGATTAATGTTTTCGTTGAGATACTAGGGCTGAGTTTTATCCACATAAAGGCAATTTTGGTGGAGATATTAATATTTACATAAACTATCTTCTTCTGTTGACTAATTTTAATGCAATATGGCCCCATAATTGTAAACAATACTCCTACACTAATAACCCATGTCCAGATAATATGTTTATGGGTTTACCTTTATGATGTGTTCCATTCATATGACCTCCAGTAGTTGTTCCACAAACAGTTTCTTTACAAAAGGTTAGCATAAATTGTCTTATTACTTGCTTCCTTGTAAGAAGAAGGGAAATGCGGCAATATATCAGACTAACCAATAGTCAAATTTCTTGAAAGCTATCGCTATATGAAACAAATGAAATTCAGTTCCCTTTTGCAATCCCGGGAGTAAAACAAAAGACATGAAACGAAAGTTGGCTTCCCGCTTGAGAAAAGTTTAAGCAGTATAAAAGTGAAATAACTTACAAGGAATGTCTGGGAAACTTATCTCTAGAAAACGTATATGACAATGACTGTGTGACTGTTCAAATGTTTGTCTTACAAGCTATACAAAAATTATCCAGAATGAAGAGGTGTTCATCAAAGGCTTTTTCAGAAAATTCAGGTTTGTCATGAAAATATATTGAAAATATGAATTTTTAATGAAAATCGTTTGAGCCATTTTTAATGAAATAAAAATCTTCAAAAAACGTTCCACGTAAAAGGCAGTTGCAGGTAGGGGGGTTTTCTTCTTAAATCCTCGTATCGCATCCTTGGTATTCAATAGACTTATCGTTTGAACCATGCAGCCCACAGACACACACACACGGACATTTTTCTAAATTTGTTTCTTTTGGATTCAGGGTGTCTCAAAACATACAGTTCCCGTAAAATCTCGGTATCGAATTTCTGGGTGGAATACAAAACCTTATCAATCTCCTATATACATTGTACGTGCGTGCTAGAGAAAGTAAAATTTTCTTACTGCGTACTTTGAAATTTAATTAGACTGTCTGTGATCCATAATAGTGATATAAAATAATTAATTATAATTTCAATCTTTCTGAGCGCTTATTCGGTTAGCATCCCCGAAGAGCTGCCATCGCCACAGCTGTCAAACCCTGTCTGTATTTTAAAACTTTTAAGTAAGCCCTAAATAATAAACGTCCCAGTTTAAAATATGTTACTTAGCATTTAAAGTGAATGCTTTAATATAGACTGGAGCTTTAATTTGCGTCATGATGATGAGCGCTAACAGTTTAATGCTATGTTTAACATTTTATAAAGCCATGTTTTTTTAACTCTGTTAAATTGGGAAGTAAGTAAACTCCAAATGCCTGGTTTACATTTAATTTCAATTTAATGCGAGAACATGACCTTTTTGTTTAGAGTTTAACCACCTTTAGGTAGGTCGTATCGGAGGATGAATGAAATGGGTGAAATGATGCTCTCGAAATCCAGAGTGCATCGGAAGCTCTTTTATGTGAGACAATCAGCACCATTCAACAAAGGCAGATATTATGGCATTATATTATATAAAACAAATACCATTTATAAAACTGAACGGAATGCATTACATATAGAAGAATGTATCTAGAGAATCTTAATAAAATACTAATAAAGAACTCTAGCAATAAATGTAAAACATTGACACACAATGATTCAGAACGCGTCTGGCACTGTCTGCAGGTAAGATGTAATGACCCTTCGTGACCTAGTTGTCGAGCCTTTATAGCTAAAACTGTATTTATGTCAACTTATTTGCATGTGAATAAAAATAAATGCAAAGTGTTTTATGTACTTGAAAAGGCAACAATTTTAATATATTATAAAATGAAGCTTCTTGTAATATGCCTGTATAACAAACAAGCTTGTAGGTAAAGACATTATGTGAAAAAACAGTCGCTTGTTTTGTTCTTTTAAGAAGACTTTGTGTTTCTGTCGCCACTTTATTAAATGTTTGTTGTAGTTTATTTCATTTTCAAATGAATTATGGTGTTTTACCCTGAGGAAACTGTGGGAAAGCCAGTCCGGTTTTCATGCTCCAAAAAGCTGTTAGAATAATGAGAAACTGTATTCTCGTCAACATTGTAAATCTAATTTTTTTAAATCAATTTGAAATTTTAACTCAACATTGCATATTTGTATGTTTGAATTCTATTCGTCTCCAAATGATAAATGAAATCCACTTTTCTGACAGACAGGCAGGCAGGCAGGCAGTCAGACAGACAGACAGACAGACAGACAGACAGACAGACAGACAGACAGACAGACAGACAGACAGACAGACAGACAGACAGACAGACATTAGATTACATAGAAGGGAAAAGAATAATTGGTGTCACATAGATTTCGTTTACAGATATCTTTTGGCTCTTATTTACATCTTGGAGTAAAATCATTAGTAAAAGCTACCTTGATGGATAAATTGGGAACGTAAATACTTTAAAATAAGGGTTCAAAATATGATTAGGTGGTTTGAGTATTGCTGTCCAAGAACACTTGAACTATATGTATTTATTAGTGAGTGGCTGACGAAACCTGAATTGAATTGTAAGCTAAATTGTGTTATAAATTATTGTTATTATAACAAATTAGACAGTTAAATAATGGTGCCTTAACTTTAAGAAAAAAAAAAAAGCTTTTATGTTTGCAAAGAAGTATAAACTTTCTATTCCAACATTTATGAAATAATGTGGTAAATAAGAAATAAATTATCTAATCCAAGTTTTATAAAAATATCTACGTAAAAAAATAATTGCTATGTTTATTTCTCAAAATAAAGTGAGAAGGGAAGCAATTATAATAATAGAATAAGTTTTTGATGTGAAGATTGAAATGAAATTTGTAATTCTAATTTTAATTCTAGGAACGGCTGTAATTACAGTGGTGAACTATGTAAATGATAAGTAGTAATTATGGTTAGAGAACTAATAGTTTTTCAATAATCAGACAACAATCAACTCATAATTTGATTACAATTCTGCACCAAAGCAGGACGAGCAGCAGTCTCCGAGTTAGTGGGTCGTATTTGTTCCTGGTGAATTCCTGCAGCAGTGCGAGTTTCAAGCCCACAGCCTTGTGTTTATCTTTGCGAAGTTTAGGGCTCGGGTTTCTTAAGTTAGCCTGATTACGTGAGTGGTTGTACACGTATTTCTACCACGGTTATTGGATTCCTCTTTCTTCTCTCCATCTGTTATTTTCTTCTCGGCGATATGCAGTATTCACGTTATGTTTGGCTTGGATTTAGCAAGGTCAGCCATAGGACATGATCTGCTTTTAGCCTAATGCCAAACTTGCACAGTGTTGTTACCGCTGCCATTGTGTAATCTGATCTTTTTGGTATCCAGGTGAATTTGTCGGTTTGGGTGGCTCAGTTAGCCTTTTTATTAATATTTATATCTTTATTAAGATTTATTACTTTCTCTACACGTACTATGTACATAGAGTATAGTGAAGGTATTACATTGCACCCAAAAATTCGATACCGAGATTTCGCCGCAAATTCATGTTTTGGGTCCCCCTGAATCCAAAACAAGCATTTTCAGGAAAAAGTCCGTGTGTGTGTCTGTGTGTCCGTGTTGAGAATAGCTCAAAAACGAAAACAACCGTTCAATACCAATCTTGGTATTTAAGTTTGGTATCTTCCAAGGATACGACACGAAGATTTTCAAGGAAATTCCCCCACCGCCAACTACTCTTTACATGGAACTTTTTTATAAAATTTTTATTTGATTAAAAACAGCTCTAACGATTTTGATTAAAATATCGTAAATTAAAGATATTTACCTGACAAATAAAATGTATATGTTGAATTTTTTTGGGAATAGCCTCTGAAGAGTACTTTATTCTGGATAAATTTTACGGAATTTTGCATAACTGCTAAACCGTAAGAGATGGACAAAACCTTGCCACACAAAACATGTAGATCACGTTAAAACACATAATTTGTGTCATATACGCTTCTTTCGTGCAGTTGATCGTTTTTCAGATATACTTTATTTTTGGTTTCAGCTTTGAAAAACTTATACTTTTCTCATACAGGAATTTGTCAACTCCTGCCATACAAAGAAACTTCAACCATTTAACAACCAGCTTTTGACTATCACTACGGTACTCCCTTATTTCGCTTCTACTTACAAGGAAGCAATTAATAAGACTATTTTTCTCCATTAGCTTGAAGTAAATAGAAGCATAAGCTTTTGCAGAAATGTAGAGAAAATCATCTGAATGGAACACATGAGATATTTTTAGTATACATTATATTATAAATAATATAATTGTGCTTAATCCCAGGTTTTCTGATCAGAAGGTAGCTAATGACTTTTATGAGTGCTTAAACGCGACCACCGCATGTTGGTGGATTTTCTGTCATATAAAATTACTCCTGTGGGGCTAAATGGCATATTAAATAACTCCTGTGGGGCTAAATTCCGGCCCCCCGCGGGGCTGATATGATCCTGGCAATTAACAACGTGATTAACAAAGTTACGAATTAATTACCCAGGGAAAGCTGAATCTTGTTTGTTTTCAGGCATATGTTATTCTAACGTATACAGGTAATTTATTATTCGTATAGGAGTTTATAAGAATTGTGGAGTGTATCATAAGGATTAATTGTAGGTTTACCCGTATTGTATGTGTTTATACCATGGAAGTTATATTTAACGATTTGTATGTAAGGGATGGTCAGCCTCGGTAGTTATTGACGTGTTTGGCGTTAACGTTATGCGGCGAAAGAGTCGCGCGTTCGAATCCCGCTATTGGTTGTATGTTTTTGTGTTTATGTACTCTAAGTTATTCTCTCCTCCGGACGCTGCCCCCCCCCAAAGGACACAATTTGCGATTTAAAATGTACACACAGCCAAAGTATAGATTAAATAATGTTTATCTAAAAGGGCAACTATTGCTATTGAACAACTCGAATATTATAATTCAAATTAGTATACCCCTTGCTCTTTAAAGTGATTATTTGTTTAGGATTAATCTTTTCTTATTCTAAGGTACTTAAATGAACCAAGTTTAGCAGTTTTCCTTTATTTTATTTATGTTTGTTACCACGCCAATAATAATAATAATAATAATGATGATAACGAAAATAATACTGTGACTACGCCTTTCTGGCCCGCAATCGCCGCATGCGTGTAAAGGGCTTCTTTTCGTCGTACAGCAATGATGCACTGCACTAGCGGCTTCTTTACACACGCCATTGCTGCACGAGTCGTAAATTTAACACGCCATTAAGATGCGCTAATATTTCAAGGACTTGGAATCCAAACCTGAGCGCAATAAACAAGTGCTCTACTTCAAGTTTCTTGCCACGATAATTATAAAAGGCAGAGCCGCAAACTTGATAGTGAGTTCTGAGCGCGTGTTTACATGAAAGAGAGCAGTCCACGATCTGCGTGTCGAAGCGACGAAAGACAATTTGTTGTGCAGCATTATAATAAAAACTATTTGTAATCACATTTCAATAATAAAGATAATTTTGCTATAATAAAAATAATAATAATAATAGTAGTAGAATCAGACTGAAGGATTTAATGAGTTCTTGGGATTAGAACCACGATCTTCCGTTTACCATGCGGTTGGTTTAACCAACTTCCATGGTAGCATATCGGCACGACATTAAATTCCCTAACTGACTCGCATTTTTACTTCCTCTACACGTACTATGCACATAATGTATAGAGAAGGTATTGTAAATCATCCAAAAATTCGATATCGAGATTTCAAGCCAAAAAAGTATTTTTAGAAAAAGGCCCGTATGCGTGTGCGTGTGTGTGTGTGAGTGTGTGTGTGTGTGGACAGCATAGCTCAAAATGAAAATATCATTAAATACCTACTTGCTATTTAAGCTCAGTATCTTTCAAGGATGCGACACGAGGATTTTCAAGAAAATCCCCCCTTCCCCCAATAACCCTTTACGTGGAAACATTTTCGAAAGTTTTGATTTTCTCAAAAATAGCGCTATCGATTTTGATTAAATTATTGTATATTAAAGATATTTACCTGATAAATACAATGTATTTCTTGAATTTTCTGGGAATAGCCTCTGAAGACTATTTTATTCTGGATGAATTTTATGGGATTTTACATTATGGTAAACCGTAAGAAATAGACAAAAGCTAACTTAACAGAAAATGTAGAGCCCGGTAAAACACATAATTTATGTTATATACATTTTGTTTCTGTCATGGAGTTGATCTTTTTTTTAGATATTCCTTGTTATTGGTTTCAGCTTTAAAAAACATTTTGTTTTACTTTCTCTATACGTATTATGTACATATGTATGTGTGTGTGTGTGTGTGTGTGTGTGTCTGTGGACAGCATAGCTCAAAATGAAAAGACCGTTAAACGCCAAACTTGGTATTTAAGTTTGATGTCTTCCAAGGATGCGACACGAAGATATTCAAGAAAATCCCCCCCCCTCACAATTACCCTTTTCATGGAGCTTTCCCGAAAATTTTGACTATCTCAAAAATGGTTATAACGAGTTTGATTAAAATATCTTATATTTAAGATATTTACATGCCAAATAAAATGTACATCATGAATTTTCTGGGAATAACCTCTAAATACCTCTTTATTCTGGGTGATTATTATTGAATTTTGCGTGACTAATAAACCATAAGAGAGAAACAAAATCTTACCCCACAAAAAATATGATCTTGATAAAACACAATTTATATCATATACATTTTTTTCGTGGAGTTGGTCGTTTTCTGGAATATTCCTTGTTATTGATTTCAGTTTTAAAATACTCAAACTCTTCTCATACGCTGGACCATGTAAAGAAAGAGAATTCAATCCCACAGCAACAACATTTTAAAACATTTGACTGTTGAGTTTAGCCTAGTATATTTCACTTCTCTTATAAGGAACTAACTAATAAGACTGTTTCTGCTAATGTTTAGGCACTAAATAGAAAATAAGCATATAAACAATAATTTGTTACAGGGATATAGAGAAACTCATGTGAATGGAGCACATCAGATTTTTTTTTCTGCTCGAATTGCATATTTGGCGTGTGCAGTTATCCTTTCGTGCATTAAAAGAGTTGCACAACTCAACTGTGCTAATTCAAGATAAAACCGATGGCGGCGAACTTGTATGACCTTGGTTTGATATATGGGAGAATATATGTAACTTGAAGCGAAAGAAGCGTCAGGGTTACTACATCTTGGAAGTATATAATCGTCACCTTAGCCGCTATATTCAACCTTTATAATAGTATCCGGGACACACTCTTCGTTCTGTGACTTGTTAATCTTAAGTCTAATTCTGGATGCTAATTCTTAGAAATGTATTACGTGTACTTAACATTTTAAGCGTCCCTAAGGTTTGCGAACACACTAATTCGATGAATTGAACTATTATTTACACATAGGTTTTTCTGTTTACTGTGGTTCCTGAAAGCTAAATACCTTCACCTTCGAGCTAATTGGTAAACAATTAATAAAAAATTCACACTTATTTTCATTTCTACTTCTTCAAAAGTATCTTCCTCACCTTTACTACCAACTTCTTATCTAGCAAAAATATCTTGTAGCGTGTGTTGTTTTATTAGACTTCATATATCTATAACAGAATTATAAATTACGCGTCTTTTTTATTTTTCGTTGTTTTAATATATGAAAATACGTACCGTAACAAAGTACCTATATATATCCCCATTATTTTAATAAATGAAATTCAATGTGTCTGCCTCACATTCAAAGGGTCGTGAGTTCAAATCTCGCTTAGGATGAGATACCCGGTAAGGTTTTTTCGGGGTTTTCCTTATCTTGAGAAGATGAATGTCGAGTAACTTTAAACTCCATGGACCACGAAAGCATTTGAGCATTATTTCACCAATTTCATCCATCGTCCGATATGACCAACCAGGTAAAATGACGTTAAACTACGAATTAAAGTCAATGTATGTATGATTCTGCATGTATATATGCATCTATGTATTTATGTATTTTTGTTAAAAAGTTTCCACACCGTTGCACCGATTTCAACCAAATTTTGGCACAAAATCAAAGAAAGATTCATTGTCTGGCTTAAAATTTGAAATGTTTCTGTTTCCTAGGATTAGTTATTTATTTTATGTGACATCTATGATAAGCTAGCAAGAACATTTGTAGGTTTTTTTCAAATAGAATACTAAATATCGCAACTTAAGAATAATAATTAAGACTTGCATAGCCACAGAAAATAATCAAAGAAACAGCAGTTAACATTTTATTTGTTTCGTTCTTTATAATTTTGATCGTGGAATATTTAAAAAATTAAAAGAAATAATTGCTCTATTGGCAAATTAATAAACTTTGAAGTAAAATAAGTTAGATTGTCTTAACAATAGCAGCACCAAACCAATTATTATTACTTTTATTTATTTATTAATCGAATCATAAATGAATTTGTGTGATGACGCAGAACAAACTCACAGTGCCCGCCTCTGTACTCGGAGATCGTGAGTTCGAATCTCGTTCAAGGTGAGTTACCCGGGTTCTCCTGTATTCTGAGAAGACAAATGTCGGGTAATTTTAATATCCATGGACCCCGAAATCATTTGAGCATCATTTCACTGATTTCATTCATCGTTTGATCTGATAAACAAGGTTAGAGGACGTTAAACTTAAAAAAGAAAAAAAAAAAAAAAAAAAAAAAGCAAAAGCAGCATAGATTTGGGTTTTCAACTTCATGTGATTATTTATTCAGAGTTGTTTTACCTTACTTCTGTTTTATATTTCTTGTGTTCTACACATGTGTGGTGGTTACTCTATTAATTTAGAATTGTTTTCTCTTAAATAGTGATAGCCCAAATTTGACGATGTGGATGTCAGCCATATTTGCGAGAAACCTTTATAAACTGCGGTATTTATAAATATTGCTTATGCATAGTGGTTTATCAGTATTTTTAAGAGAGTTCTAATTCTTTAAGCGCCTGCTGTAATAATTCCTAAATGTCTCCATAGAAACACAAGGATATTGTGTTAAGGCTAAAAGAATCAAACTGCAACGTTCAGATTAAGAGTCGCTCTCCATGGTGTAATGGTCGCGGGTTGAAACCCGACGGAGGATGGTGGATTTTTTTCGGGTGTAATATCCTTATCATGGCTTCCTTCGGAAGGGAAGTAAAGCCATGGGTCCCGTGTCGTAGATTTACGGCACATAAAGGAACCTGCAGTCGTTAGCCGTTCCTGCCCAGGTTCATTCTGAAGATGTCCTCCACAGCCGAGGACGAAACGTCAAGTTTTAATTATTTTAATAATTTTAATTTTCGACCACAGACTACAAGCCCGGATATGTTATCTTTTACCATGTTAATGTCGAGTTTTCACTGGAAAACATTATGTTTTGAGATCCCTTGAATAAAAAAGTGATTTTTTAGAAAAATATCCGTGTGGCTTTGTGAGCAGCGTAACTCACAAAGGAAAATTCTGTTGAAAACCAAACTTAGTATTTAAATTCTAAAGAAAACACAGGCCCATGCTTCCAAAAAAGAGAATTTTGTCCGAAGTTCGATTTAAAAAAAAATACTATCTTCTAGGTAGGCAATACGAATATTTAAAAAAGTATCATCCCCAAGCTAACTTTTGCATGGAAAACTGTTAGCTGAAATATACTGCTTTGTGCGTAGTTTGAATATTTATACTTACAAAATGTTGTCATTTAGCAAGAAAATTCAGAAAATATCCCTAGGTAGTGTCAAAATTGATTTGTACCACAAATTTTCCTGCTCTCTTCCATTGAGTGGTTTTGCGTTTTACTGTTACTTAAATAATGAAGAGAACACAATAACTTTATTCAGTAAAACATTTATATAACAGCTCCTTTTGTGCAGAAATATCATTTGATTGCCTTCCTCCAAGCATTTCCCAACTTTCTGTTCCATTTGAGCAGAATTATTCTTAACGCTCCTAAGAGGAATAAAGAAAACAAAATTAGGAAAAATATTAAGCAAACACTTTCATTCGTACTTAAAATTCTCTGAATCAACTCTACAAATAGTTTTGTACTCCTCAGGTGTGGGTTTTGCGATGCCATGCCAAATTGGCCGACAAATATTATAAACAAAATATACAACATTTGAAATATAATTCTCTTTTGCAAGCCAGAAAACTACCGTGCAACGCCGAGTATTTCAGCTAGTTTCATTGTACAACAATAACTTAATACAATATTAAGTTTATCAGAGTTCTTCAGAACATTAACCAGCTACATTGCTTATTTTGTATTATTCTAAAGAAACAATAACGTCTATGTAAGAAATAAACAGTTTTGGAATACAATAAACTGATGACTTGTAACGTTACAGTCACAACTACTCCACTTGCCTTCTTGCGAAACTCTACAACCATTTCTACAGAGACGTCCATAAGCAATCTGAATCTTCAGGAAAATGAACTACATTTCTTATTAAATCAGTCTTTATGAAGTCATGCAATTCATTAGAAATGTTGAATATAATAAAAGTTTATTCATTCACATTTTAAATAAAATATTGTATTATATCTCTGTTGAACATCTAATGCTTATAGCAGTTACCGCTGTAAAAAATAATTTCAGGTTAAATGCTTTGGCAGTGGATATTAGAGGTAACATAATATCATATGAGAAATATATTTGGAAACATAGAGTAAAGTTCACTGCCATATCCGGGATTTGAATCACAGATCTCCTGGTCTGCATCCAGCTGCTCTAACCACTGTACTATTATAACAACATACATTCAATTCGGCATTAAATCCGCTAATTACTTGAGCTTTTCCCGTAAAACTACAAAGATATTTCGAATTATTTTGAGATGACATACTCTAATCGAGACTTACAATGTTGTAAGTACTTCAGATCCTGGGCTAGCTTCATAATATAACCAACTATTCAGTCAGTCATTGTGAATTCATTGTTTCTTTCAGCTCCTATCCTACCCCGGACTGTCACCCTCCGTGGTGTAATGGTTACCATGCTGACTTCATATACCCAAGGTCGTGGGTTCAAACCCGGCGGAGGACGATGGATTTTTTCGGGCGTAAAAATCCTTAGCATGGCTTACTTCGGAAGGGAAGTAAAGCCGTTGGTCCCGTGTTGTAGATTTAGGCACGTAAAAGAACCTCAAGGCTGAAAGAGAGGCCTCTGAGCAAAATTAAGCGGTTTTTCACGCCCAATTTAGAATGGGCCTCTGAGAACCACAGCAATTAAAGAGCGTCCATAAATAACACGCCATTTCATTTTTACCCCGGACTAATGAGAAAGAAACAATTCACAAAGAAACATATTTGTTTATCCGGGGTACGTGGACATATGTGTACAATAGGGAACAAAGATGCTGATGAATTGGCCAAAAATGCTGCTACGTCTAATTTCATTTTGGCTATAATGTATGTCACACTAGGAGTAAATTTAAGGAGTATGTTTAGAACGCACCGCATGTCCAGCTCTAAAGACATCATCACAAAAGAAAGCTTTCAACAGTTGAGGTCACCTAGGCTGTAAAAATATCATAGCTCACTTCATATTCGCACAATTCAAGTCAATGAAATGCAAAAACACAGAACGGATATAAATGTAAATGTACTGGACAACAAACTTTTGAGAATCTTATACTTCACTACCCAGCCTTAGGACATAAACCAGAATTTTGGATGCACACTTACAGTTTAAAGTTGACAAACCACTATACGAGATATTTGAAAAAAAAAAAAACGCTGTCATACGGAATTCCAAAGAAATGCTGTTCTATATTTATGATGTTATAGTATTCTTTTTATAATGCACATTATTTAATTTGTTTTCTTTCAGCAGCATATGCTGCATCCAACCTATAGTTAATACATACATACCAATATTAAAAGGATAACTATAATATACCTTCGGATGAAATAAGATTTTATATACTTTTATATTCAATGAATATATAAAAGATATTGAAGTTCACCTATAATATCTCTACTACAGGTAATGAATTCCAGCATTTCTTCTAAGTTAATCTAGTATCGAGTATATCTAGTTCAGAAAAAATTGAAAATGAGTTGGTGCAATAAGTACGGTATGATATAGGAAAGTAATCATCAATGAAGAAGCTCAAGGACTGTCAACTGTTTCTCTTATTTCCTTGACGCCATATTATAAGGCATTGAAAAATAAGAAGTTATCACAGTGATGCTCACTTTTGTGCATTTGATGTAGAAGTCACACAGGAACATAAAGGTTCTCTCTGAAATATGTATTTCAAGAATGATATCTTCTTTATATTATTTTTCATTGATGGTTATGACACCGTAAAATCTTCCATGGGAAAAGAAAATGTTTTCTAATAGAATTCCAGCTACTCTGAAGGTATATCCTGCATACCGTAGAAAAAAAGTCACGACCCTGCTATCATAAACCATGTGTAATGGAGGGGAGTCAGGGCAGATATCCGAGGGTTGACGACGTGGTAGCAAATAAAGTGAAAAAAAAGGTGTTCCTTCATGGTGGATGTAAAAGAGGAAGGAAGAAGGAATATGCCCTGAAAACGGAGGAAGAATGTGTGACAGGAAAGTGCTGCAAGACGGAAAAGGAAATACTTATCCTTAGGATGGAGATGCATCCGGAGAGAAATGTCCCTGGTTGGCTGCCAAAGATAGGTTTAATGTTTGCTTAATTCCATGAGGAGAAACAAAGGATTCTTAGGGTGAGTTCTGCATACTTAAACTTAAGGATTAATGTTACAGAATAAGATAAACACTGTTCATCTTATTGGCATTTTGTACTTCAAATAGTTAACTATGCAACATGATTCGTTAGAAGAATGATCAAAATTCATTTTTCGGTTTATTTTCTACTTCTACTTGTTTAAGATTTCAGCTTTCCAGAAATACTATTAATTTTTCCTTCCATGGAGAGTTTGGCATGGATGAGACTGTGATACTGAGCTTTAAACCTTAGCGCTTTTTTTATATCGCCTTTAGTATTATCCAAAAATATGCAACTAATACGCACTTGGCTAACTTTTTTTTTAAATATATTTTTATGTGACCATACTGTACAGAACTATTGAAATATGCTTATTACAAGATAAAAACCGTCGTGTGCTTCGATGTTTTGTCAAATTTACAGATTTAGTCGCCGTAAGCCCTTCGTGGTGTAATGGTTACCATGCTAGCTTCTACTACCCAAGGCGGTAGGTAATGATTAGACATCGGATTTATATGCAAATGCATGCTTTTTCTGTTTATTTATATATATATATATATATATATATATATATATATATAATACGTAAACAAAGTTTGGAGTGCATTTGAAGTTCACCTCTTTCCGAATATAACGTTTTATGGTGCATATATTTACATGTTTAAGATATAGCTGTATATTTCATGATTATGGCATGTTCGTGAATATATCAAACGATTTTACAGTATTGACCAGTATTTTATAAATTAATAATTTGAATACTTTCTAATTTGTATAATATAAGTGACATACCGTTCTCATACAAGCAAGGCAACCCATATGGAGCCTCTTGAGTGTATATAACTCAGCTTCACATGATACGAGTAGATGTTTGCAGGATCTACCGTCGGAGACTTCCCGCTTTGCTATCAGCACCAGAAGATAGTTTCGTTCTGCTGTTAAATTAGTGGTTTGTCGTTTGTCGTTTGTCCCGTATGCATGTTGTAATGCCGAAATTCAGAAGCACAAAAAATTAACTTTTAAAACAGTGATCAGTTGATTACACTCCAGACGAAAAGTCATTTTTTATAAAGTGTGTAATAAACAGAAGTGTTTCAGCTAGGCCAACATTCAACAACCAATCAACATCTTGCAGCTAAAAAGAAACAAACTTCCTTGAAGCAAACGTTATTGACACAACAAAAACCCTCTTCATCTAATTTGAGAAACGAATTTTCCAGTGATTTATGCCACGCGCTAATCGCAGCAAATATCCCGTGGAACTCACTTAGCAATCTCACGTTCCGGAATTTCTTAGATAAATATTGTAATTATACCATTCTAAATGAATCAACCCTCAGGCTAAACTATCTTGAAGACTGTTACCGGACTGTTAAAGAAATCCAAGATGATTTGATTGTCTTATATGGGGTGTGGTGGACGAAACTATCCTTTAGCCTGATAAGTCATATTGGATGATGAAGATTTAAGTAGTTGAAACGATGCTAAAATGGGTTCCGTCCGGAGTTTCTAGAATTTAAAGAGTTATCTGAAACTATCCTTATAGGGATAAGGGAAACCCCTGGAAAATAATCTTAATATTTAAGTTCAATCCAACCGAGAACCGAGCTCGGCTGCTTGAATGTGAGATGTCATCGAATGTGAAATAGACCATACTATGAAGCTATACCAATTAAAAAAACTAAGTCAGTGGGATAAATTCACTATGTTTTCTCTACCCATTTTTCAGTAAAATATTCTTAAAGTAGCTTACTCTTCTATCTCTGTGTACATCACGTTAATCGCGATGAACATATTATCACATATCTTTAAGCTACTGTAGCTTTATGTGACAGCCAAATCTTTAAAGAGCTGATCGCTACGCGAGGCTTTGCTTGCCCAACAGAAAGAAAAATGTATCGCGACTTCCAGTTGAGAAAAGTGTAAGCACGGAAAAATTGAAATAAATATGACGGAATATTTTCGGGAATGGTTAATTTTATAAAAACTATGTATACACATATACACATATATATTGTGTGTTTTAATGAGCTCTACATTTTTATTTGGTACGTTTTCGGCTTTCTCTTAAGGTTTTCCAGTTACACAAAATTCGTCTAAAATAAAGAGGACTACAGAAGATTTTCTCAGAAAACTCAAAATATACATTTCATTAATCATGAAAATATCTTAAACGTATGGTATTTTAATCAAAATCCTTAGAGCCAGTTTTGAGCAAATGAAAATTTTGACAAATGTTCAATGTAAACGGTAGTTGGGGATGGAAGTTTTCTTGAAAATCTTCCTCTCGCATCCTTGGATATATTGAATTTAAATATTGAATTTGGTATCCGACCAACTCTTGGTTTTTGAGTTACACTGTTTACAAAAATACATACACCTTTTTTTTTTTTTTTTAATGCATCCTTTTGGGATTGAGAGAACCTCAAAACATATTTTCCAGTAAAACAACGACATCTAATTTCGTGGGTGGAATACAATACCTTCTCTATCTACTGTGCACATGGTACGTCGTGGATAAAATAAGCATATATGAATATTCATCTCTCTCTCTCTCTCTCTCTCTCTCTCTCTCTCTCTCTCTCCCTCATTTTCTGAAAGAGTAAGTATGTTGAAAGGAAACTGTAACATTATTATGGCGATCTTTCCTTTAAGATTGTATTTCCGTTTAGTTTTAAATAAAGACCTCACTTTTACAACAGCTACCTGTTGTTTCTATGTTGTATTAATATGATACAGAGCTCAATTAATGAAATAACTTAACGGCAAGTATTGTTATCTTTGTTTTGGGGGGGATGTTGTAGTTTAAAGCCCTTTATTAACCCAAAGGTCATGTGTGATCATAAACAAAATCAGTGAAATGATGCTCAAATTATCTTGGGGTCCAAGGCGCTTAACGTTATTTGACATTCATCTTCTCAGGATAAGGGAAAATCACCGAAAAACCTTATCCAAATAACTCAACTGAGACTTGAACTCGAGAATGTGTACCCCCACCCAACAGAGGCGGGCTGGCAAGTCTTGTTGTGTGTTATAAAAGGGAAATAGCCACAAAAATGAGCATTAACAAACATATTTTCCAAATCAGTAACAACGGAAGAACTTGGTGTTCCAGAGAAGGAGGGATGAATTAAATAGAAAGAGACAGTGAATGCCTAAGTGCTAAATTTACATATGATCGTCAACACATATTTTGTGTTTACTAACAAGCTTGTAGGTGAAGGTGTAAGAGAGGCAGAAGACGAATGAAGCGAAGAAGAGAAGGAAGAACCAGATGATGATGAGGAGGAACAGAAGAGAGCCGGTTCCCGTAAACTGTGCATGTAATTGGGGAAGGCACCATTCAAGAGCAATCAAAAGAAGGGTTGTTGCTCCTCTGGAGCGATCAGCAGCGTCATGAGCGATAATTAATCTTAATTAAGATCTCTGCATGGAGAGCACAAACAAACCCACGACAAGAGCTGAGTAAACACCGAGGTTTTCAGGCAACATCATTTGGGCTTAATCTGGTAGAACACAAGCCCCCTCCACTTCAGTAGTGTGGCCCAACCCTGTCTGTGGAGTACTCTAACTGGGGAATGCTCCAGGCTTTCCTAAACATCCTAGCAAACTTGCAAAAATACTCTCAGAAACTCTCAATGAAGACTAATCCCTTACTATGTATAATGATCCCGGCTTTCACATGTATATGATGCGTTACACTGGGAGAAGATGACAAAACCAAGTAATTTGTTTTCAGTTACTTGGTTCAGCTTCTCGAACAAACGCAGACTGAGCTCGTAATAACTTACATCGTGAAGATGTACATGATATTTAGGTCCGCGGGCTTTAGTTTCATTCAGTGAGTATTCTGTAGAATTGAATTAGTAGATATTCGTGTTTGTTGTAGCTAAATTTGACGTAATTGCGTCAGCAAATACTCTTAGCAGCTGCAGTATAGAACTTAACTTATTCTCAAACTGAACCAGTGCAGACTTTAACAAATAACCATTTTCAATTTGCAAATATGAATGGATACATTTTCTATATCCCTGCGCTACCCATGTTATTTACCAGGCATATAAATCAGTTTGGTAGAAAAACCATAAAACAAATGTCGGTTATTATTTATACATGTCTTGGTAGCTTGATTAAGTGCACGTTTGGCCGCGCCGTGGCCGAGTGGTCAGACCTTTCGCCTCTCACATAAATGGCCCGGGTTTGATCCCAAGCGACCGCATGTGAGATTTGTGGTGGACAAAGCGGCGCAGGGACGGGTTTTCTCCGGGTTCTCCGGTTTCCCCCGCCAATACATTCCACCGGGGCTCCATCTTCATGTATCACCAGTGTCATCACCTGCGGTATCAGAGCAGTGAAAGCGGGCGTTAAACACTACACAAAAAGGTGCACGTTTTAATATGGCTATCATGTAAGTAAAATATGAAAATGAAGCATTCTTAGGCAAATTTTATAAATTTAAGTGCATTATAGGTATTTCAACTAGATGTCCGTATCCACATCCATATAGACAAACTGCCTTTTGTTTTACGTAGACTCAGCCCGTCCTTCAGCACCACGACAGGAGTTCGTTATGCAATCCTATCAATTGATGTTCATTGCTGAGGTATAAATGAAAACTGATGTGATAGCTTTTGGAAACCTATTACTTCGGTAAGTTACGAGTTTGAAAAAAGAAATGAAAGAATAAAAAAACGAACAAAATTTGCTGTTAAAATAAATACTAATTTAAAGGGTTGAAGTACTCTAATTACTCTAGTAATAGCCATAGATTATAACACCCTAATCATCTTATGTTGTAAAATATATTTAAATGACGAAAAGAAGTAATTTTAAGGGAATATAAATATAAAAAGCAGACTTCTAGCAATGGATAATATGTTTCCTGCTGTCACCCTTCCTGGTGTAATGGTTACCATGCTAGTTTCATATACCCAACCAAGGTCACGGGTTGAAACCCGGCGGAGGACATGGATTTTTTCGGGCCTAAAATCCTTAGCATGGCTTCCTTCGGAAGGGAAGTAAAGCTGTTGGTCCCGTGTCGTACATTTACGGCACGTAAAAGAACCTCAAGCCTGATAGAGAGGCCTCTGAGCAAAATTTTCACGCCCAGTATAGAATGGGACGCTGAAAACCACAGCAGTTAAAGAGCATCCGTAAATAGAACGCCATTTCATTTCATTTTGTTTCTAGCATTATCGACAAATGAACTAACTGTTTTGAAGTGATTAAATAGCGGTAGCTGGATTTTATACAAGTGCAATAAAATCAATAGTAGCATTAAAGATTACAAAACGCGTAATGGAAAAATATTTTCTTGTTTAACCTATATAGGATATCCCAGCAGTGTTGAAATACAAAAACTCCTTATGCAGAAAATGAACTTTATATAGATCCACAGACGTAGTGTTTTTTTCTCGAAATAGTGTCGGTAGTATAATTTTCAAGGGCGCTCGCAATAACATGAGCAAAGTGTAAATATGACATCAGCATAATAAACAATAAAACTTCAGCTCTCTCATTTTACTTCACTAATTACCAAACTGTATTCCACAAAATTTGTACTTTCGGGAGAAATTCTAATATTTAGTAACATAAAACTATTTCATAGCACTGGTAAAATAAAATTGTAGGTATATTTATTTCTTTTACAGATATCTTAATTTAAGTTCAGAACTAGTTAACAAACATTTGTTTTTATCATATAAACGTAAAATGTGCTGAATAGTTTATGGAATAATAAAATATATATTACAAATCAGAAGATTGTGTCTAGTTGATTTGTTCCCGAAGATAATCCGCTGCAAAAAATAAATAAATAAATAAATAAAGTGCAAGCAGTAGATATGTGTTGATAATAATTTTTCCCCTCCGAAAATGACTGTGCTGATGTCTGCTTGACCACAAATCTTTATGTTCAGGAATACTCATTATTGATATTGCTGAATAAATAACTAAGAGGGGGCAGAATGTTTGGGCATGTTACAATTATTTTACGCTGAGGTATTGTAAACTTGATCCGCAGCTACGGCCTGCTCAACATTTGTTTATTCTGTGCTGGTAATACACTGAAATACGTTGAATACTACCTACGGTGCTCAAGAAATTCTGGTAATGAGAGCAGGTTTATCTATTTGGAGTAAACACTATTTGAGATTGGACTTTCCTGCAAGACCTTAATTGTGTTTTTGCGCAAGATCAGCTAATAAAGCAGGCGCTACAAATTTTAAAATATAACGGCACGATTCAGGCCACCAGCTGATTGTGTGGAGGGACGGAATGTGCTTGCCAAGAATGTTGAGGCTGATACTCGGTGCTCAATGTTAATATTTTTTGCTTTAATAATAACCTGAGGTCCCCAAATAGCACACTAGTCAATTCATAAAATGTTTGTGGTCTTTGAAACAAGAGAGATGTCATTGGAAGCACTGACTGACCTAACCGTTGGCTTAAGTGTGAAGCCCGGGGCTTAAAGGGCTCACGATATTGTGGTATGTTATCTCAAAATAATTTGAGATCCCCTTGGAGTTTACAGGAGAAAATACAAGTCAGTTGGGGAATTGAATGTCATACGGCATGTTGCCATTGCTGCTCGCTTAGTGAAGCAAACGCGTGGAAATCGAGACATCCTAAAATTACCTTTTTCATTCTCACTCTATCTTTCTAACTCTTTTTCTACACACGACTTATGTAGAGTCACAGATAATTGCCAGAGATATCAACTTATTTGCTTACAAAGAGAAGACACGCCGAAGACTAAATCTCTGGTTGAACATTAATGCGCCGTATACCACAATTGATTGAGCTTATGTGGAATCTAATATCTCAAATGATTCCGTGATACATTTTGTTCGGAGTTAAATTAGATTTGTTTTATTATGATATGGGACAAGTCAAGAAGAAATACGCATACAAACAAAATAGATTAGAAATATTTTCCGAATTAGAAACCACAAACGCTATCGCCACACCACCGATATAGGATGTCTGAGGTCGCTGAAAGATAATGAAGTAGGTTCAAGGGAGTTAAATAATGCATATTATATATAACATATAAAATACATATGTTTATTTATCTCAAAACTTATGGTATTATATGGAAATAGAATCTAAATTTCAAATAACACCTCGGGGAACGGAAAGCTTTTAAAAATCATTTTAACAAACATTATTGTTTTAATAAACATACCAATCGCTAGCTAGAGCTATGAGGGGCGATCATTATATGCTTAGAAACATATAGAAAAACAAACTGTTTGTTTTTTTTTGTTTTTTTTTTCAATATGATCTCCTTTTAGCTCGATACACTGTTCCCAGCGTTTCTCCAACTGTTTTAAGCCCTCCATAAAGTAGGATTCCGGAAGATTCTGAAAGTAGACATGTTTGGGTGATGACCTCTACGCCGAGCCACTTTTTCAAGCTTGGAAATATAAAAAAAATCATTAGAGGCCAAATGAGGTGAATACGGTGGCTGTTGTAGTAATTCGAACCTTAATTCTACAATTAGAAACTACGCAGGTGTGCACCCTCGCATTGTGTTGATGAACGAAAATAGTTTTCTTTGCCAGATGAGGTCGTTTTTTCGTGATTTTTCCGTTCAATTGGTGCAATAAAAAATATATATATACTCTCCATTTATCATTTAATGATTCCGCGTGCATCCCAAAAAATCGAGGCCATCCCCTTTTTTGAAGATTTCACCACCTTTGCCTTCTTCGGGCCCAGTTCAGCTTTAAACACATTGTTTCTACTGTACGTTTGTCTCCGGAGTGTGGTAGTGCACCCACATTTCATCCAAAATTATTGATCGATGCAGAAACTCATCAGGATTGCAACGGAAAAGTGCCAAACCAGTTTCCGAATCGATCACACAATTGCGTTTATTCTACATTGAGAGCAAACGCGGCACTCATGTTACCGAGATCTTTATCAGACCCAATTTTCGGTGCAAAATTGAGAACACTGTACCTTGTGATCGCGAACTTTGGCTCGTCGATCACTCAAAACCATAGCCTGGATTCAGTTAATAATTTTGGAGGAAGTCACCTCTACTGGACTTCCGGAAAGATGTTCATCATTTGTGGACGTACGGCCACGTTTAAATTCTCTTATACAATTGTAAATTGTTGCAAACGCCATGAACTTCATCCAATTGGCTTTTATCCCTTTCACTGCTAAACATTTTAAATACAAGGATTTAATAACTGCACGAAACTTCCATCTTTCTGAATAAGCACAAGATTGTTGATTCAATGTCTATAGCAATGAAACCACATGATGGGTATAGCTGAAACTTTTACTGCCATCTAGTAAGAGATGACGGTTACTAAATACAAACTTTTTTCAGAGTTACGAGTGTAATTTCATGGGGTTTCTGAGTACTTACTGAACGTCCCTCGTACTGTCAAACATACTTTCTTGTTAGGTTTGCCAACCCTGTTAATTTTGCCGCCACAAACATGATATCCCACTCTCTACTAAGTTCTACAACTTAACTGGCAGCACCTTGAAGCCATTAATTATTTATGAAGCTGAACTGCTAAATTGTTGTTAAAAGCGAGTTATAAAACCTTTAAAAGGTAGATAAGCCTTAAACATTTTGCTGCTACATAGTTTTTGCAATGCATACCGTTTCCACTTGGCCTTGAAACCTTCTCTCCTCTATCTGAATGCCTTGGCTTCCAGGTGGCCCAACTGCCCCGTATTGACGTGTACCTTTTCGCGTGAAAAGAGTGGTAGAATCAATGGAACTATTTCAGCTAATGATATCAATGCCTGAAACTTTGAAATTCCAAACTAATAATGCTAAATTTTTTAAATTTATATCCCAAGTGTAATGTGAGACAAATAAATTAGAGCCAATTTTATCCATTTTGCTCTAATGGTTTGGAGGTTATGGTCAATTATATTTATGTTTTTTTCAGTTACTAAAAAGTCCATTGCGACAAAATAATCAAAATTTTGGGCTACTATTTTAACCTTAGATTCACACTACATATATATTTTTGAAATTATCCCGGGTTTCTTTGTGTCTTCTTTGGTTTAGACAGCAAATGTTTTTAAACCTATAATGAATATAGCTTTTCTGTTTGAAAATGAAAACATATGCTTAAATATATCTAACAGTAATTATTATTCATTGTATCTCTGTGAATATGTACAGAACATTTTATCTGTAACACAAAAACATTTTACAGAAAGAAAAATGCTTAAAATATCGACGGTGAGAAAACAAGAAAGGATTTGAATGCATGGCTCACAATAAAATCCACCAGGTGGTTAGATTGGACTCTCAGATTTCCTTTTCCTCTCCTCTACTGCTGCCTTTTAGGTCCTTTTCTTCTTGTATTGCTGCTTTTCTTCTGCACAACTTCGTTTTTTACTTAGTATGATGCAAATGAGATGCCGAACTGAAGTTTTTCTTGAAGAGTCCAGTTCAGTTTCACCTCTAATGCTTTGATGTAGCTCCAGTTAAGGCATTTAAAATGGCACTTGGTGACCAATTATATTTTATATTCAGGGGTTTGAAATTATTTTATAGAATTAAAATAAAAAAGTTGATTTTTTGTGATTTTTCATGAAATTTCGGTCATAAAGAGGAACTGGCCGAGCAACCTCCGTTTTATTCCCGTTGCTTAGCAGCGGACACGGTAAGCAAGTCGCGCTTGTACAGATGCGCAAAACAGAGCTCTTGCTCATCCTTTAACTTGAAATCATCCCGTTGAGATTTGCAACTCTTTTAACGCACGAAGGAATAACTGCAAACACAAAATACGGGATAGTTGGGCCGGGTATAAGGGCGTTGTTTGAGACAGCACGATAACTATTACAATTGCATTTATGAAGAAGATTTGCTAAAAGCTATCATGGCTCCTAACGACTTTCTGTGCATCTAGCTTGGGACAAAATGATCGTACATCAAAGAGACTAAACTTAAACCAAAATAATGTTCACATTACACACATTCTAAAAGGAGACAAAGGTGCATGGAGCCATAATAGGGCAGACAATACATAAATATCACCAGATTTGATATGAGGAGAAACAACCAAACAACATTTGGTGGTGAACGAAATGCCCAGTCGGACGCATAAAAACGTGCCCGCTATAAGGAGCTGTGTAATAAGTTGATAAAGGAGGAACATTTGTGACTCCACCCTGTTGAGAAAGCCAAGTTAATTCGCCTTCATAGAGCCTTTTTTCAGGGCAGTTTTACATGCGTTGAGGAATCATAAGCTGTTCTTCCATAGGCTGAAAAAGTGGAAAATATCTGACGTGTGACATTCACAGGACTTTCTCTACATCTCTGTAACAAATTATTGTTAGAAATCTTATTCTTCTATATACTTCATGATAATGGAGGTAAATATTAGCAGAGTATTGTTTGCGTTCTGGCAAGTAGAAGATAATGAAGAAATACTCTAGGTAAACCACTACCCAAATCTTTTAAAATCTGGTTGGCATGTAGTTGAAATGCATTTCTTTGCATAGCCAATAGTTTATATATTCCCATATGAGAAATCAATAACAAGGAATATCTCCAAAAAAGCCAAATTCATGAAAAAAATGTAAGTTATAAACTGTTTGTTTTAAGGAGGTCTACATTGTTTGAGGTAAACTTACGGTCTACCAGTAATGCAAACTTCAGCAAAATTAATCCGGAATAAAAGCTATTCCCAGAAAATTAAAAAGTGCTGTTGTGCAAATTACCTTAATATTCGGTATTTTTAAAATAGTTTGTCATTCTTGAGAAAACCAAAATTTTCGAAAATGTTTCCATGTGAAGGGTATTTGGGTATCTTCCTCAAAATCTTCGCGTCGCATCCTTGCAGAATACCTCGGTATTTTGCAGTTTTTCTTTTTTAGTTATCATGTTCACAGACCAATAGACACACACACACACACGGATCTTGTTCTAAAAATATTTTTTGGATGCTGGGGGCCTTGAAACGTATATTTCTGGTGAAATCTCGGTGTTGAATTTTTTGGTGGAGTGCAATACCTTCTCTGCCTACGTACCATGAACTATGAAGAGAAAGTAAAGAGAAGTATTAATACTTTTCAAGTAATGAGAAAGAAAATGTTACTTTTTGGAATGGTGCATTGATGTATAACACAATTGCTGTACACATACGTTTATTTTTGTTAACCCCGTTCGTGGTACTTTTTACATCAGTTTGATCTTTTTCTACATACATCTCCATAGTTCTCGCAGCGCTATAGCCTGCTCAGTAATGTCGAAAATTGTTTGTTAACCGATATCCTTTGTTCCTTTCAAATGAAATGTGAAATAAGGCAATTATATACAGGGTTACTATAAAAGAAATAGACAACTTCAACTGCCTGTAAAACAAAAACTATTAGAGATAGCAACCTAATTATTTTGGCGGTATGTTGAGAAACTCTTAAAGTTTTGTTTGTTACTATTGGTAACGCTGTAGTGTTCTGTTTGTTGTTGCAGAAGCTGAAATGGCGGAAAATCCTGTGGAAAAGGCATATTGCGTGTTGGAATTTGCTAGTACGCAATCAGCAACTGTTGTCCAACGACATTTTAGAACACGTTACCACAAAAATGAAATGATGCGCTCACAAGAACCAGCATCGTTTTCATCATGTCGCAACATGTCGATGCAAAAGTCACGCCGTATGACCTTATCTTCTTCACTCAGAAACTGCAACATCTGTAATCTGTAAGGCATCATGTGCAGTCGCTTCCGCAAGATTTTCCATACAGTTTGCTGTGGAATTTGTAATTGCATGCTTGCCCTAGATGTCGATTTCTGTGGGCTTCTTATGTAGGCAGAACGAACACGTTCAACGTTTTCTTCCGAAACTCTTGGTCTTCCCGAGCTCTTCCCTTTGCACAAACATCCCTTTGTCTCGAATTTTCTATACCAGTCGTTGATTGACTGTCTAATCGGTGGCATTTTGTGGTAACGTGTTCTAAAATGTCGTTGGACAACAGTTGCTGATTGCGTTCTAGCAAATTCCAACACGCAATATGCCTTTTCCACAGGATTTTCCGCCATTTAAGCTTCTGCAACAACAAACAAAACACTACAGCATTACCAATAGTAACAAACAAAACTTTGAGAGTTTCTCAACATACCTCCAAAATAATCAGGTTGCTATCTCTAATAGTTTTTGTTTTACAGGCAGTTGAAGTTGTCTATTTCTTTTGTAGTAACCCTGTATTTTTAAGTTCATTTTCCACCCACTCCATATAATACCCCTTACTTTTGCTCCAGAGCCGAAAACAGAACCTTATAATCGCTTAGGGGTTGAATAACAAATTATTTACATTAAACCAATAGGAGACAAAGTCACTTAGAGAATATTTGCTGAGTGCCTTCTAGCAACTCAGGTAAAGTACTTCCGTCTTCCAAGGCTTTCGCCACTTTCCTCAAACCAATAATACGTTAGCACATGCGGATAAGCGTGTAACGCAGCTGATAAGGAGATTTCTGTAACAGCAAGTAAATAAAAACATTGGACAAAAAAAAGAAAACATTACTTTTTGTATCGGCTGTGCAAACCCGTGCTAACAATAAGAGTACACCATACTTGATAAACAGAGGGAATACGGATTATCAGCGGTAAATAGAGAAAGTTTAAAATATAAAGTGAAACGCTGTAAGCCGCATCAATATTAAAAATCATAAATCAAGTAAATTGTATGTGGCAACTTTCATTAACATTACAATAACCTATACGTAACGAAATATTCATCTATTATTTGAAATTGTACAAATTATCAGGATATTTTTACCATCCAAGCGGATTAACGCATTTGCTATCTTCTTTCTTTTTTTTTTTTTTTTTCTTTTTTTTTTTCTTTTTTTTTCTTTTTTTTTTTTTTTTACAATATTCCAAGTAATTGTGTAATTTTTTAAGAATAAGAAAGAAAGAGAAGATATAGGTAAAATAAAATAAAATTTCTTATTTAAAATAAGGATGTTTTTGGCTTGTTTATGCTGATTTGAAAGCTGACATGGAATGCAAAACCTGGATACTAAACTAGAAGCGATATCAAGCTTAACGTTCTCTGCATAGACGGCCCACTCTTGATAATACTTTTCATATTCCTCTCACTGAAGTAATCACTTCTACTTCAGCGCTTCCAATCATAAAACGTCGTTACCAAAAGCATAGAGGCAATTTCGAAGGTAGTCTGAATGGATGGCTTCTTGGGCGTTTTATAGTGGGGAAGAAGAAAATGTGGAATCCTAGCATCCATATTATTATTCTTCAGACATCTGTGATGGATAATAAAAATACATTCGGCTAAAACGGGTATTATTTTCCTGCTTTAAAACCACAAAGCTGATCATAAAAGGTACCAAAGGTCCTGAATTTATTGTGCATTTTCGAATGTTCTCCAAAGTAATATGATTTAGAGCGGAGTATTTGCCTAAAACGCGTCTACACTTAAAACAGTACAGGTTAAGGAGCGCACTGTTGCCACTCGTGCTATAGGTACGTTACAACTTTGACGCTCAGTGTGGTCAGTTCAATGTCATCTTGTGAGTTTTACATCAGCAAATAATGAAGTATGTTCACTGCTGTTTAAGGATATTGTAAGACATTTATTTTTCATCTATACTTCATCCCTCCTCTTTAATGTTTTGTACTTCAAAATACAATTTTATATGCATAAAGGTATATAAAATTGGGAGATATGAAATGATAAAAAGCTTTACTTTGGTTGGGAATCATCATTGTTTACTCTTGAAAAATTACATTCAGATGCAGGATGGTTAAACAGCAAAAAATGAATGATGCGTCGCACTCTTTTGCGTTATTTTCTTTGTAATGTGTTAACCTAACGTATTTTTATTTTCATCACCCTTTTTGTTTTCTCTTTTAATGTCGTCTTTACAGGTATTTTCCTTCGTTTCTTTTTATCCTATACACTAATGTTCCTGAACAGCTGGTAACCATAGTTGTTCCATTTATACCCTCACTAACACACATTTTACTTGAATAATGTAACGCATTCATTGTTTTGTCTCCTCCAAGCTTCTATAAATCCATAACTATAAATATTTACTTAAAATGCAAACCAAAATATAACCTGTATTAACCTTTCATAGTGCTCTACACTATATCAGTACTTCCTTAAAAACCTATGTTAACCTTTACTAAAAGCACACTATACGGTCTGCCTCGCTTCTTGATTTGAACAGATGAATGTATTTTGTTTATCATAGATAATGACCGCAAGAAGTTAGAGGATCTCAGCTTGTTTTAAAAACCCTTTTCAGTCCCTCGAAAACTGTTCCCTAGTTTGGTTCCATTTGTAAACCCAATAACAAAAAGCTTTGCCGCTTCTTGATTTTTCTACTGCATAGGTATAAACATTTCGGAAAATTATAACCCTCAAACTATTGAAGACAGAAGATTTATACTAGGTAGATATTAGAACTCTATAGCACTTTCATTAAGAAACAAATCCTTGCGTTCTAATCTTTTGATTATTAGTTATTACGTGATAAGCATAGAAACAGCGAATATCGGACTTTTGCTAAAAAACACGTTTTCTTAGCAATTGTAGCCCACGGAAATCTAAGGCTTCTAAAACTAAGGCAGTCTGATGGAAAAAATACTCTGATACTCTGTTCAAAGCTGACAATTATAACTGAATATGTTGTTAGTAGTTGCTTGGGAACAACGCAAGAGTAGAAAAGGACGAAGATAATGGCAACATGTGGGACATAAGTATCCCATTTACTCTATATTGTCTTTTAAGGTTGAAACAAGCTATTCAACATACCACTTAAGTACGTGCCTCAGCTATTGCCGTAATAAATAAACTATTTTCAGTCCTCTCTGCGCTCACATACATATGCCAACTAATATATCTGCTCAGGAAAAGAAAACTCAGTATGTATGACGTTATAGTTTTCACCAATAATGGTACTACTACTCAAATGTACATTGTAAGGCAAAATAAATTATATATTTTATAGCAATAATATTTTAACCCAGGAAAAAAGCTTTCCGCTCTACTCAACGAAAATGATTGTGAAAGCTAAGCTTCCTATCATCTTCCAGTAATGTTGACACATTCACAAATTATACCCGATATTGAAATTACGTATAATCGGAATAATGTACATTGCTATAATTTAAACAACGTTTTTTGCAGTAGATTTATCAAGTTTATTTATCCTTCCTACCCAATTCCGCTTGCCACGCATGGGCTCAGTACGAGTGGCAGTACTATGAGCTGAAAATTTTCTTGCAGAAAACGTTACTTTTTTATTTTAGCAGTTTCTCTAGTGCTGAACAACACTTGTTCATACATTAACACACGTATTTCCAAATATTATCGATATTTCCGCAAAATATTACATATGTATCAATCTATCTTACTTTCCTTTGATGAAAAGCTATTCTTGGAAGCTCCAAATAGTCTCCGAGCAATGGGAGTCATGTGTAGCCGAATGTCACAAATTATGTGAAAACTTTATGAATGAATTAAGCGAAACGTGTTGATTTTAAAAATGAAAACTACACTGACCATCCACTGACCAACACAATTAAATATTTTGCGTGTTAAAGGAAATAAAAAGGACAATTTTGCGCTGATTTAAAATCTTTAATTATAACTTTCCCATGACTCATATTTCTTGAGTAATACATGAGTAACATTTCTGATAATTTTACACTTGAATACGTTTAACACTTTAGCTACACTTTACTTACGTAAACTGAATGTGAATTAGATTTTCGAGTGTGCTTTGCTTCAAGAACATCTCTCGAATGTCTACAGCAGTCTATCAACATACGAGGGCCGTTCAGAAAGTAGCCTCCGGTTGATTGCAAGAAATTCACCAAGTTAAATAAAAATATTTTAATATATACATCTTACAACTACATCTTTGCACTATTTTTCTACATAGTTTCCATAACGATTGAGGCACTTATCGTATCTGTTCACAAGCTTTGAAATTCCTTCTGCATAAAAATCACCCGCTTGTGCCTGGAGCCAGCCTGTGACCGCATCTTTGAGCTCTTCGTCGTCATCAAACCGCTGGGACCCGAGCCATTTCTTCATATGCATGAAGAGGTGATAATCGCTTGGCGCCAGATCTGGGCTGTAAGGTGGATGGTTGACAACGTCCCACTTGAAGGACTCAAGAAGGGCTGTTGTTCTGCGAGCAGAGTGAGGACGGGCGTTATCGTGCAAAAAAACGATACCGGAAGTCAGCATACCACGGCGTTTGTTCTGTATAGCCCGTCGTAATTGTTTTAGTGTTTCACAGTACACGTCTTGATTAATGGTCGTCCCACGTTCCATGAATTCAACCAACAACACCCCTTTTGCATCCCAAAACACCGTTGCCATCAATTTTCGGGCAGAAAAATCTTGCCGGGCTTTTATTGGTTTGGTAGGCGAATTTGAATGTGCCCACATCTTTGATTGTTCTTTTGCCTCAGGGTTCACGTACTTAATCCAGGTTTCGTCCCCGGTCACGATTCTGTTTAACAATGGTTCACCTTCGGCCTCATAACGTGACAGAAAGTCTAATGCAGAGGCCATTCTTTGAGTTTTGTGGTGGTCGGTAAGAATTTTGGGCACCCATCGTGCACAGAACTTACGGTAACCCAATCTTGCTGTCACTATCTCGTACAAGAGAGTCTTAAAAATCTGTGGAAAATCAGTAGACAACTCCGACATTGTGAAACGTCGGTTTTCACGAACTTTTGCATCAACTGTCTGAACGAGTTCGTCCGTGACCAATGATGGTCTACCACTCCTCTTTTCATCATGAACGTTTTCTCGTCCACTTTTAAATAAACGTACCATTCACGGACCACTCCTTCACTCATAACTCTTGGTCCGTACACGGCACAAAGCTCACGATGAATAGCTGCTGCAGAATATCCTTTGGCTGTAAAAAACCTTATAACAGCACGCACTTCACATTTGGCGGGGTTTTCTATTGCAGTACACATTTCAAACGGCCACAAACACTAAACTAGCGCAGGTACGACTTTCACTCGACCACGGCTTGATGCCGACTGACCTGCTGAGTGCGTGAATTCACAGATGGCGTCGCTACTCCTCCCACTACCCGCACTGTGACCGATCGGAGGTTACTTTCTGAACGGCCCTCGTATTTGGAATTCGTTTTCCCTGGTAGCGTCAGCGCTGTCCTAATGAAACGCTCGCCATGTTCTTCGCTGACAGTGGCGAGGTTCTAAGGGAAGAACTCAGGATGGGAGTCCAACTTGTGTGTTTATAATAGAATATTACATGCAATGACCAATCAGCTCGCTGACAGTGGCGAGGTTCTAAGGGAAGAACTCAGGATGGGAGTCCAACTTGTGTGTTTATATTACATGCAATGACCAATCAGCTCGCTGACAGTGGCGAGGTTCTAAGGGAAGAACTCAGGATGGGAGTCCAACTTGTGTGTTTATATTACATGCAATGACCAATCAGCTCGCTGACAGTGGCGAGGTTCTAAGGGAAAAACTCAGGATGGGAGTCCAACTTGTGTGTTTATAATAGAATATTACATGCAATGACCAATCAGCTCGCTGACAGTGGCAAGGTTCTAAGGGAAGAACTCAGGATGGGAGTCCAACTTGTGTGTTTATATTACATGCAATGACCAATCAGCTCGCTGACAGTGGCGAGGTTCTAAGGGAAGAACTCAGGATGGGAGTCCAACTTGTGTGTTTATATTACATGCAATGACCAATCAGCTCGCTGACAGTGGCGAGGTTCTAAGGGAAGAACTCAGGATGGGAGTCCATCTTGTGTGTTTATAATAGAATATTACATGCAATGACCAAATCAGCTCGTTGACAGTGGCGAGGTTCTAAGGGAAGAACTCAGGATGGGAGTCCAACTTGTGTGTTTATATTACATGCAATGACCAATCAGCTCACTGACAAGCTCTCTGTAATGTAGTTGACCTATAGTTTCTAAGGAAGTTTATGACAATGTTTCTGAAAGACAAACTCGCTCGCTATTGCATATCTAAAAGGCTTTCTAACAGTAAATTTTTCACAGCTTCTGTAATATGAGGACCAACAAATATTTTCCCTTTAAGGTCGCTTCACTAATCTTTGGGAATTTCGTTTTAAAATAACTTTAAAAAAAAGAAAACAGAGGAACAGTAATGCACCCCGCTTAGCATCCATTGCTTTCACCAAGTTCTTAATCAAACCTAGATTGATGTGTAATGTGTAAGATTTGTCAGCACTCACAAGTAGCCGATGAACAACATTTGCCTGTCCTGGATTGGAGGGCTCATCTCCACTATCCCTCATGCACAAGAAGTAGCAAGTGGCCAGTTGTAATCTAAAGACTGCTCATGAGTAGTCGTCATACCCGACTCTGGACAGCAAGACACTGTCACAAAATTCTTCCAGGTTAGTTCTCAAGGAATCAATGAACATAACGCTCATCTTGAGGGGACAAAAAACCCGCTATATTTCATTCACATGGCTGTTCCGCAAACAAACGTCTCTTACATTAGATTATTATTTCAACCATGCTAATCGAGATAAACATTAGCAGAATTTCTCTTATTACTTACTTCTTTGCAAGTGAAGCAGAAATAAGGGAATGTACTAGGCTAAAGCGATAGTCAAATATTTTAGAAGCCGGTCCCTATATAAAACAACAATTTAAATTCGGTTCTCTTTGCTTGCTGCGAGTAAAAAAGAGAGAGAAGAAAATAAAGATGTTTTCCCGTTTGAGAAGAGTTAAAGTAGTATAAAACAACCAATTACATGGAATATCTCGGTAACTGTTAGCTCCACAACAAAAATATATAGGATACAAATTATGTGTTTTAACGAGATCTGCATTTTATGTAGTGAGTTTTCGACCATCTCTTACGTACTAGTTAAACAGAAGTTATACAAAAGTCAACCACAGGGAAGAGGGCTTCAGAGCTAAAAAAATTCAAGATATTTTCTTTTGTCATAAAAATATCTTAAACACAAGCCATTTTAATAAAAATCATTTGATCTTTTTTTGAGAAAATCAACATTTTCAAAAAATGTTCCATTTAAAGGATAGTTACTGGTGGGGGAATTTTCTTGAAAATTTTCATGTTGAATTCTTGGAAGGTACTGATCTTAAACACTACGTTTATTATTTAACCGAATTTTCGTTTCTGAGCTATGCTTCCACAGACAGACAGACATACGGGCACAGACACACCGACATGTTTGTAACTTTTTTCGGATTCAGGAGCTCTCACGTGTATTTCTGGTGAAATCTCTATTCAAATTTTTGAGTGGAATACAATACCATCTCCATTCACTATGTGCATTGTACAAACGCGCTAGAGAAACTAATTAGGTCCTCCTGTTTAACAAAATAGATACTCAAGTTTCTTTCGGGTTTGACAGAAAGAATTTACTGTCGTGTGATCCTGCAGAAGATGCCAGTCTTTCAATGTTGAAGCAAGTAACTCAATTTTACTTTTAGATAACCTAGGATCAGGAACCAAATTTCTTACGTCCTCCTCCTATGATAACTCCTTCCTCAAAATCCGAGTCACTCTGTTACTGTAATTTTCCAATGTCATCACTTTCAAAATCTTCAGTCACATTTCAGTCACCTGGTGGAGTTTTAGGTAAGGGCTGGCCCATGAGACACTGATCTAATTGCTGATGTCTGAATACATCTAGAATTACATATTCTAGATATATTTGCGAAACAGAAGTAGTAGCTGCTATAAGATCTTAGGTTTCAGTCATATCTTAGAAAACGATAAAGGCATATGGCAGGAACCTTTTATACAGCCAATTAATAATGATACACATATGGCAAAATAGATTTACGTTACTCATTACCATTCTTGTGTAGTTTGTCATGTGGTCTTTTAGTTCGAGGAGCTATATTTCTCCTTTCTGCCACAAGTATAGCAAAAATTGTTTTTGTCGTTAATAAATTTGGGAGACATTATCTTACTTCCAATTCACAAAGCTTAAGAAAATACATTATTAGCTGACACTAAATGTGTTAATTCACAACTGAGAAATCACAGGACTAGCTCATTTCACTGAACACAACTTTTACTCCTTTGGCAACTGTACAGGACTCTTTCTATATCTAACAGACCTTACTTATCTATTGTTGCTCTGTTTTGTTTATTTATTGAATCAATAACAACTCCCCGTATTTACGAGCTGCCAACAAGGACAGAGTAAAACAGACATCATAAAGGTAATGTAACATCGACAGTTTTCATTAATACAGCAATCGAAAAGGAAACTAAGAGGGAAAAAGAATTATAATAATATTAATAGTAATAATAATAATAACATTAATAGTAATAATATTAAAAGTAATAATATTAATAGTAATAATATTAATAGTAATAATACTAATAGTAATAATATTAATAATAATAATATTATTATAAAATTGACATACAATACATAATTTATAGCAAAGGAGTATACGCCGTGAAAATGCTAAAAATGGTTATTATACAAATGATTTCGAAGAGGAGAAATTGAACCTCTTATTGCAGATATGGCAATTTCTTTTATTTTTTCCGTCTTCAGTCCAAACATTTTGCAGGTATTGAGCTGGGCGGGAAAGTCACATTTTGTGAGAAGAAGCTCATTGTTCAACATTGTCATTCCTGAAGTAACAGGCAACAATCACCTAAAAATATAATGTATTGATCTAATGAAATACGAGTAAAATCAGTACATTTACCGCCCTATGCCAATAAACATGATAACCGTTTTTTTTTAAATATTACAAAAAGTTGTGTAACAGTTTCGGCTTCATTTTTTGATTTGACAAATGCAAATAATAAGGATAGAGTTGGATTGGTTTGTGAAGGGCGGACTGTGTGAAAAAACAAAGGCTTTTCGTTTTCAAAAGAGAGACTTTATTTTGAATATGCTTTGAATAAAATTATTGTTTTATTCTACATTAGGACAAGTGCATTGAATAATAACAATTTTAATAATAGGATATTTTTTATTTATCATTTTCATTGCTGAAAAGTGTTTCTTTATGCTCTTCTAAGCCGTAAATGTGCACTTAACTAAACATTTTATAAACGAGTGTGATAAATGTCACATTAAAACCAATTTTTCCGAAAAATTGGATACTAAGTGAAATATAAGGAATATTACATTACTTAAAGTACCATTTAGAATTGGGTAAAATAAACAATAGACTGTTTACCACGTTTTCTCTGTGTATTATGAAGCTGAATGCCAATACATGAGGGTTTTAGAGTATAAAGTCTTAAATGTTGATAAAATATTGCTCTTGGGGTTGCTGTTCATTTGCTTTTCGCGTTTCTTGGCTAAGACAGACTATAATTTTTGCTGTGGCACAGACCGATGTTTTTGTAATGCTAATGGACTCTAGTCTAAGGAATATAAAGCGTTATCTGCACCGGTTTAACGCACATGCCTGAAAACAAAGCCGAGGGCTGTTTAAAAACCGCCATCTAATGGAACAACATTCTCTCTCAGAGCACGACATTCCCCATCAAGATAGGTTTTAATTAAGGCAAGCGTCGCCGCAAGGTATTTTGGTTTATTGCCGTGCACTGCTAACGTTTATTTTCAGACATTAATATGTAGGGTTTTGTGGTTACATAAAGCTGAGTTCTCTGTTTATGTTCTTCTGTCTACTACTGTTCTGTACAAACACAGTTCTCCTTTCTCAATCTGTGCATTCAGATTATTTAATTCACTCAATTGACTTAGAAATTTCATAAGACAATACACAATCATTTTCCAATTATCTAACTAACGGCCTAACGTTGTTTATAGTTTTAAGTGATGCCAAAGTGTATAGAGATACTCTATACTGTCTATCCTGAATTATTTTGTGTTGCAATTGAATTCGCCACACAGGTTTAACCTCAAAATTACCGATTTTATTAGTCAGTATAGCTTAATCACATGCACATACGGTTCCTAAAGATTTGAAGGAAAGGTTCCACTTAAAAGAATAAGATATGACTTTCTCTGCATATCTGTATACATTTTTATTAATGAGATTGTTATTTTATCTATGTAATGCTAAAACATTAGCAGAAACGGTCTTATTACTAAGTTCCTTTATAAGTAAAAAGGAAATAAGGGAATACACTAGGCTAAACAGACGGTCAAATGTTTTAAAATGTGGTTCCAATGGGATTGAAATCCGTTTCTTTGCTTGGCCAAGCGTTGACAGGTTCACGTTTAAGAAAATGTTAAATATTTTAAAATTTGAATCAATAACAAGGAATATCTCTGAAACGGACAACTCCGCTAAGAAAATGTGTATGACATAAATTGTATCTTTTGTCGTGATCTACATTATTTATGTACAGAGGTTTTGTGTATCTCTTACGGTTTACCAGTTAAGCAACGTTCAGTAAAAATCATTCAGAATAAAGAGGTACTTAGAGGCAATTCCCAGAAAATTCAGCATATTCCTTTTATTTGGTATGTAAATATTTTAATCAAAATCGTTTGAGCCATTTTTGAGAAAATCAAAATTTTCGAAATTATTTCCATGTAAAGGCTTGTTTATGGTGGGGGGATTTTCTTGAAAATCTTCGTTTCACATCCTTGAAGTTTGGTATTTAACAAACTTTTTGTTTTTGAGCTATGTTTACCAAAGGCACACACACGCACACACGGATATTTTTCTATAAATGCTTTTATTGGATTACGGGGGACCCAAAATATGTATGTATGGTGAAATCTCGGTATCGAATTTTTGGTTGTATTACAGAACGCTCTCTATACACTATGTATATAGTACGTGTAGAGAAAGTAAAAAAAGGTAGGATAAGACGCTACTGTAATTTCTTAGATTGACTATAAGTGTTAGTTTTTAGTATCTATATTTTCTATCTTCATTTACATATAGTGTGAACAACAAATCCACAATGACAGCTAAACTATTATCTTTTATATTAACACTTTTGCTCAACGATTTACAATTTTCATTTAATAATTTTAAACCAAAAACATTTTAAGACGTTTCTTATTAAAGTTTAATACTGCCCTTACCAGTTCATTTGGTAATATAACAGTCTACGTTCATTGGTGCTCCTCAAGCGTGTCGTTGCACTCAGATTTTAGACAATTATTATTGAGAAAACTATTTACTACATGAGGTAGTGGGTACCAAAAATATAGGGCCTTATGCATTAAACATTTTCTGATTAACACCTCGTGAAATAAAAAAAAAACTGGAATTTACCAATCCTGTGCTCTTTTAAATTACTAGCTTTATTTAGGCAATAAGCTGCGACCTACAATACCAGTAATTAATATTATATAAAGTATGATATGATTGTTTCACGCTGACATACTTTGCCATAAGAAGAAAGAATTACAGAAGGGAGAGCTCTGCCTGCAGTGCGATTCGATTCCGACTGGGGGTGGGAAGTTTTCTCTAGCCCAGATTACTCCCTAACCTTCCAAGTGTCTGGAAGAATGAATGAGAGAGTGAATGTGGTGTGTTATCTAATGAATAACATTAAAGAAAAACAATAACAGTACACAAGTTAACACCATTAGGCAAATGTTTCACAGGAAAATGCCGCCAATAAGACCATATAGTTAAAACCAGGGTATAAATGGAAGAATAAAGAAAAAGAAATAAATAATTGCTAATTAAAGAAATCAGGAAGTCAGTAACATTTTGTCGCAAAGGATTTCGTGCCTTTGAGTCATTTAAGGAAACTTTCACAGAAGAAATTATAATTATATTCAGAGACTCACATCAATTCAATTATGCATGTAAATGAAGTATATCTTATTAACAATAACTAACTGCGTTTTCATGTCACTTTGAAAGATAATCTTAAGGATATATGTAAATGTGGAATGTGGCGAATTAGCAATGAACTAATGATAGTCTGATGGTAAACATACTACTTATCTTCCATATCCAGAGCTCCGGTTAGATTGCCGACTAGAGGATAAGAATGTTTCTTTTTCTTTATTAACCACCCCTTCTAAAGTCTCTTAGCGTGGGTGAAAGTGTAAGTATATGTGTGGAAGTGAATTGAATGTTTATAAAGAGATCCACATAAATAAACCCAATGATTAACAGAACAGACACGAAGGAACGTTATTGCCAGTGATCAGTTGTTCTAAAGACAAAACCTCGAGAAAAAAAAGTAAATAAAACATGAAGTTTTGAAACCTATAGAGCATTTAGAGTGATCAATAATATAAATAACAGCAACATAAAATGCCTAAAGACTATCACCTAAAACGAAGTACTTTTGTAGAGAATATTGATAAAATATTCTTCTGAAGTTATTAGTCATAATATGTAATTGTTTATGTTGTTAAGATAATATTAACTGTTTTCTTAATATCTTTCAATTACAGCTGATAGATAATATGCGGAGTGGATTGCAAAAATAAAGCAAAATTATAAAGAGGAAAGAGTAGGAATTTGTTTAGTCATCTTACATGTAGCAACTTATCACGTATCATCTATTTAATAAATGTTCAATTATGTTTGCCGAAGAAAAATCAGAAGAAGAATGGAGTTTACTCACTGTACCAATTTTAATCATGTCATATTTAGTTTTGAAGGATATTAAAACATGAATATGTTCAATTAAGTGCTGAATTCGTAGTGAGCCCTTACCAAAACAGTTTATTTTAATCCAGTAATTTTATAAACGAATGAGTGAATAAGTGGTGTATTAGCTTTAGGGTGTACAGTAGGTATAAGTAAGTGCGTGTCTCATTCAGGAATGAGTGAGATGGAGGGATAGTGAGAGTAACATAGCTACAACCCACGGAGCAGACATAATGTAATGCTTAGTTTTGAAAAGCAGCAAATTGCCTTGTATTAAAAACAAGACATGCAGTAAAAGCAAGTGCTTTATTCATTCAAGAAGAGTATGAAACCCAAATTATCTCACATTAACTCTTCAGAAATTGAAGAAGTAAATGTTATATCGCTTATAAATTTGAGAAAATAGAGAAACAACATACAATAATTACAGTGTGTTAACTCCATGGCACGACAGCTCACGGGGAACCTTGGCCTACCGCCCGGCCGCTAAGTCCCCCATCTCGGTCCACTACAGACGTCATGGATGGGGGGCAGTATTGGAGGGTGAGACGTGGTCAGCGCCTCGAGCCCCTCCCGGCCGGTTAATGCGGTCCTCATGACCTGGAGGCGCTACTTATCAATCAAGTAGCTCCTCAATTGGCACCCCAGAGACCTTACGAGGCTGAGTGCACCCCGGTCCAGGTCTCCCAGCGGGGGAAAAATCCTCACGCCGGTACTGGGAATCGAACCCAGGTCTCCCACTTGGTAAGCAGCTGCGCTACCACCGCGCTAAGGAGACGACCATTACAGTGTGTATTGCTTTTCTTTTTTTCACACAAGCCATGAGTAGGACAGGAATTGATAGTAATGGTTAGAGCAACTGGATAGATATCGGAAGATCCGTGTCTCATATCCCGGATATTAAATCATTTTTTTCAGTCAGTCTACGTCAGTCTACAGCTACATTTTTACATTAAATGCAATTAATAGCTCATTTCAACTAACTTTAGCTTATCAATTCCTGCCAGAGCCACTACCTCATCCGTTTCGTATAGTTTTTCAGAAATAAAGCCTAAAACGTTACTATGGTTGTTGCTAAGTAAGTAATTTTGTTAATCTTTAGATCCAACATGAGCTCAAAGAAGACCTACAACGTGGAAAATGCACGTGATCGAGAAATAGTACTCCGGCTGTTGACGAGTTTGATATTTATAGTGACTTGGAAGAAGACTGGTTGGAATCGAGAGAAGAAAATACGGACACTGAGCAAGAAGCGGACTCCAATGATAGTGACAGTGATAACCATGTCGAATATTTTTTTGGGAAGGAATAAATCTTCAAAATGGTCAAAAGTGTGTCCACCAAAAATGTTCGCACACGGCGACAGAATATTGTCACCCATTTACCGGGAGTGAATGGTGCCGCGAAAACACCAATGGAATATTGGGAATACTTTTTCGACAATGAGTTGTTATCTAGTATTGTTGAGTACTCAAATAAAAAGATTTCTGAAGTTCAAAGGCAATATTCCAGGGAAAGGGATGCTCACTAGACAGATGTAATTGAAAGCAAATCTCTGAATATTGTATATATGCGCGTCTAGGAAAGACAATCATACACACACCCAAGATATATGGGCTTCAAATAAAATGGGAATTGAGTTATGCCATCTGATAATACCTGAAAGTTGATAATACCTGAAAGTTGATTTAGGTTCCTATTATACTGTTTGAGGTTTGATAACAAGGATACTAGAAAAGAAAGAAAGATCAATTTAACCTCCATACGTGAAATATTTTCTTATTTTGTGGAAAATTATAAAAATGCCTCAGTTGGGGAGTACTGCACTATTGATGAAAAGCTAGAAGCTTTTAGAGGCAATCGTTTTTTCAGGCAGTACATCCCTAGCAAACCAAATAAGTATGGACATAAAATATTTGCTTTGGTGGATGCTAGGATGTATTACACCGTCAACCTAGAAATTTATGCTAGTCAACAACCTGCAGGCCCATTTGAAGTTAGTAACAAACCAGCAGATGTTGTGAAACGTCTCATTTCTGTGATCTCAGGAACTGGGGTAATATAACCGTGGTCAATTGGTTTAGCTCCTTAGATTTAGCTGACTATTTGCCTCAGAATAACCTTACCCTGGTTGGAACCATGAGAAAGAACAAACCAGAAATTCCCCCAAATTTTATACGAGCAAAAAACCGGGAGGTAGGAACAACATTTTTTGGGTTTCAGAAAAATGCAACCCTAATATCCTATGTCACCAAGAAAAACAAAGTGGTTCTGGTTCTTTCAACAATGCATCATGATAATGCAATTGATGCAACGCCTGGCGATAAGAAAAAGCCGGAAATGATAACCTTCTATAATATAACCAAATCGGGCGTTGATACTGTGGATCAATTGTGCAGCACGTACAATGTATCCAGAAAAACCAACAGATGGCCTATGGTAATCTTTTATAGCAAGATGAACATTACAGCTATAAATGCACAAATAATATACCATGCAAATAATTCTGATGTTAGCAGTAGGAGCAGTGAATTTTTGAAACTTTTAGGACGTAATCTAGCAGATGATTATTTGCGTTTACGTTTTCAGTGTTCATCATTGCCAAGAAACCTCAAACGAGCCATTCAAAGTCTTTTTCCAGATGATCATGCAATGCAAACTACAGAAGAGGACCGAGGCTCAAAAAGACAGAGGTGCTGTGAATATGTTCGTTCAAAGAACCGATATACCAAATATAAATGCCGCAGCTGTAACCAATTTTTGTGTTTAGAACATGCCCAGCAAGTATGCGCTGATTGCTAATTGTACTGCTCAATGTATATACTGAATTATGTATATTATGTTAGGAGTACATGAATAGAAACATTTGTTTTTCGCTAAGGGATTTTCACCCAGAGGTTGTATTGAATGAGAAGAAGTTTCATGCAGCAAACACCTTTGTGGATTATATGTATAACTAAAAATCACAATAATAAAATATATATACTAGTGAAAATGTAATCTTCTCTTTAGTTTTATATAAAATAGTACGTTTACACTCATAAATTTGAACTGACTGAGTTAAAAACACACAGCCAACGCAGAAACGTATTGGCGTCTGTAAGACGCCGCGCGACCTTTAATGTAACTATGAACCACGCGACCACTGCAGGGTTAAACTCCATCAAACAACATCATCATCATCATCATCATCATCACATAGTATATTATGGCAAAGCGGCATCTTTGTAAGCCACAGCATATAAAAAGCCCATTCTTCCCTGAATGTCCGACAACGTTGTGGATGAGTACAGCAGTGTTGATCACTAAGACAATAGTGTGCGCTTGCTTATGCCACGCGTTACAAACATCAGATGTTAAACAATGGGATACAGGTCACTTAGCTCGCAGTGACACACAGATTCAAGAATGCCTGAGCCTGGTGTTCGGCCAATTTTTTCTTCTGAATGAGTTCATAATTATTTTGAATCCAAGGCATATTTATTTTAATTCGAATTTCTATATATCAAAAATGTTTAAGAAATATCACCCTTCAACAGTATTGTAAATTCTGTGGTAAGTACATGCAATTTAACTGTTTTAATTGCCATGGAAGCCATTTTAATTGCTAGCTCTCATAACCGTTATAACAGTTTAATAGCAGATTATTACCAACCTGTAATAACAGTTAATTATTGGGAAACATATTCAAGTGTAATTCCTCATATTCCTTATTATAGAACTGCTAATTAAAACGTTAATGCTGCCAAATAAATTATTTTAATAGAGTTGAAAGAGTATTTATCAAACGTATTAAAATATTGAAGTTAATATATAGCTATTTTGCCGTAATTATGCTTTAATGATTGAGCTAATATGTTTGTAACCTCCATTGTATTTATACTCAATGTTTGCAGTATTATACAGCTTTGTGTTGCGCTACGCTACATATATTTATTATTATGTAATGTATCCTGAAGACTTTTAGCAGTCAATGCTGCTAATTAAAGCTTCAAATATACATAATTTTGTTGTCTTGCTTGTTTTGGTAAACTACATACTAAACGTTTCATGGTTACAACTTGCAATTATTAATATTACACCAAAGTATGAAAACAGGAGTTCTGATATCCCAGACCTCTTTTTGCAGTTATATCGCAGAGAGATGGCCCAAGTTTTAATTTATTGTGAGTTACGGCTGTTTTGCAGTGCATGTACGTCAAAATGGAGTGCTATGAATTTTAAAATATCTGTTTGATTCAATGAATGGTACTAAAGGCAGTGGAAATAGCTTTTTGTGGGTTAACAGCTAACGGTGGGATTTATTGTAAATTTAACTCTTAGTTGCACGCTTTATTTTGCTACATATGCCGTTCTTTCTCTAATTCGCAAATCGGTATTTATATCCAGATACTTGAATAGCCGTAAACTTTAGTGCGATATCTAATGTACTGGTCATCCATTCAAAGTGGAAAGTCGCGAGTCCGAGTCTCTGCCTCTGGTAAAGAATGGGGAGGGCCCAAGTTTAAGCGCTGTGAAGGCACGCTCGGATGCTGACGGGGTTACATTTGACTGTAGTTGCATAGATTTTGCTCTCTGTTAAAGAAAAATAAACACTACAGAGTTATTGCAAGACTATTAATAATAGCTTTCTCTACACGTAACTCTGAACATAGTGTATAGAGAAGGTATTGCAATCCACCCAAAAATTTGATACCAAGATTTCACCGGAAATATATGTTTTGGATTCCCCTAAATAAAAAAAACGTATTTTTGGAAAAAGGTACGTGTGTGTCTGGTATTTAAGTTTGGTATCTTCCAAGCATGCGACACGAAGACTTTCAAGAAAATCCACCAACCCCAACTACCTTGTACATGGAACTTTTTTCGAAATTTTTGATTTTCTCAAAAATGGCTCTAACGATTTTGATTAAAATATCGTATATTAAAAATATTTACCTGACAAATAAAATGTATATCTTGAATTTTCTGGGAATGGCCTCTGAAGACTACTTTATTCTGGATGAATTTTACGGAATTTTGCATAACTGTTAAACCGTAAGAGGTGGACAAAAACTTACCACACAAAAAAATGTAGAGCACGTTAAAACATACAATTGATGTCGTATACATTTTTTCGTGGAGTTGAGATATCCCTTGTTTTTGGTTTCAACTTTGAAAAATGTATACTTTTCTCATACAGGAATTTGTCTACTCCTGTCCACACAACAAAGGAACTTCCGTCACATAGCTACCAGCTTTTGACTATCACTTTAACCTATGGTACTCCCTTATTTCGCTTCTACTTACATGGAAGCAAGTAATAGACTATTTATGCTAGTTTTTCTTGTCGATTAGCATTAAGTAAATAGAAGAATAAGCGTTTTAACAATAATTTGTTGCAGGGATGTAGAGCAAGTCATGTGAATGGGAAACATAAGATTTTTTGAGAATATAAACAGCTATAACTAGGTTAATTTTATTGTTGAAGGTTAGTGTGATATGAAATCAGCAGAAAAGGCCACTAAAATACTAAAACTTTTGGTTAATAATCTTCGTTGCATATGTGAAACATCAGGCAATTAAGGCTTAAAATGTATCAATGTTACAATTTTATCTTTCTCATTGTGGCTGAGCAGCATAGAGTAGAGCAGATTTTGCAATTCTTATTTAACCAGACTGCAGCTTGCTATGCGCGCTGAGCGTTGATAGTAAGTCCAGTAAACATAAACGATTTGTCGTATAAGTTATTTCTAACAAAGAAAACACCAACAAATTAAAGTTCTGTCATATATCAAGCCAGGACGTATTGCAAGTACCTCTCACCGTTGTTGAAATATTTTTAGCACCTGCTTAGTAACTATCCATTTTCCCTCTGAGAAATGGCAGAAATTTCTTGACAATTCTATTTTTAAACTACTCTGAGTGTGTGTATTTAATTTGTGAACTCCCTGTTTTAATTATTCCTCAGAGGTTTTAACTCGCATCGAAGGAATGCGGGAACCACTCCCCGATTCGGTAAGAGCATATGAAAAATAAGTAAATGTATTTTGGAGAACAGAACACCGGTACTCGAATAGAGCCATTTCACTTAAGTATTCTATTACGTGAACTAACAAACAAGTGCCACGTTTACAACAATGCAACTCACACTGAAGCCTCATACTTCATCGCCGGCCGGGCTAAGAGCCGTGGAACCTGTTCTGCTCTAAGTTGTCATCCACTCAATACTATGAGCCGTTGTCTTTTGGGTTTTTCCTTTCATCCCTCCAAAGCTTAAATGACCATGTGAACTTCTTACGGTTTCTACCGTGGCTGCTGGGACCCTTTGGTTGGTCTCTAGTTGTAGTTTTTACAGCTGATACGTGATTGTTATATCAATAAAGGAACACAGTACAAAGTATAAAGCTAGACATTTGTTAGGTAGAGTTGATGTGTTCCATTCACATGATTTTTTCTATATCTCTGTAACAAATTACTGTTAAAAAGCTTATTTTTCCTATCTGCTTCATGTTAATTGAGATAAACATTAGCAAAAATGGTCTTATTACTTGATTCCTTGTAAGTAGAAAATTAGGCTAAAGCTATAGTCAAATGTTTTAAAAGATAACAAATTCCCATATGAGAAAACTGTAAGTATTTTACAATTGAAAGTAATACATCGGAAACAACCAATCTACAAAATAAATCTATATAACATTGATTATGTGTTTTAAAGAGATCTTCATTTTTTCTGTTTGTAAGCTTTGTCTATTTAATTTAAAAGTTATGCAAATTTCAGGAAGTTCGTCCAGAATGATGATGAGGTCTTTAGAAGATATTCCCAGGAATTCACAATGTACATATTATTTGCCTTGTAAATATCTTTAATACAAAGTATCTTAATCGAAATCATTAGTACCATTTTTAAGAAAATCAAAATTTCCAAAAACATTTCCATGCAAAGAGGTAGTTTCTTGAAAATCTTCTGTTTTACATCTCTGGAAGATACTAAACTATATACCAAGTTTAGTATTTAATGGTATTTTCTTTTTTAAGGTATGCTGTCCACAGACACACACATACCTATTATTTCTGGTAAAATTTCGATATCGAATTTTTGGATGGAATACAATATCTTGTCTATTATGTACGTTATACATATGTGCTAGAGAAGGTAAGAATCAATGCCATAGCCGGGACTTGAACAATGGATCTCTCGGTCTTCAGTCGGTTGCTCTAACCACTGAGCTACAATGGCAACATGCCGACAATGTCATATGTTTTTCGGTAAACCAAGGTGATGGTAAATTATTCTGAGGTGACATTCCGCAATAGAGACTTGCAAGTCGTAAGCATTTTAAGTCCTGGGCTTCATAGTTTTAACCATTATGACAATTGTTTGGAGACAGGGAGGTCCAAAGCATTGAACCTTCTAGTCTGACTCTACCTATCCAACTCCTGTCCTACACATGGCTTGTGTGAAAAAACAACGAATTAACCTAGACAGTGGGATGCCTCAGGTGGTAACATCAGTGCTTCACAATAGTTAGGTCCTGGGTTCAAATCTCATATGTTTTAAAATTTGTCTTTTTTCAGGTTTCCCTCAGTTGCCAAGATAAACAATGGATTACATATTTAATACTTCGACCCAAAATTCCATCTTAAGTATAAAACAGTATAAAAATATGGTGCCTGCCTGACTAGCGAGTTTGCCTTACATACAGCACGTCTCAGGTTCAAATTTCCTTAGGGTGAGTTATCCGGATAAGATTTTTCCGAGGTTATTCTCCTGAGAAGATGAATGTCCAGTAACTTTAAGCTCCATGGTCACCGAATCATTTGAGCATCATTTCAGCAATTCATTAAGTTACACAAAAAATAAAATAATTATGGCAATAGAAATTTCGCTGCCATCTATGCACACGTAGTGAAAATAAATTGAATATCACCCTAAAGCTTGCCTTGAAGCTAACTGTGGTATAGTTGAAAGAGATGAGACCTCGAAGGCGGCTGTACTCAGCCATATGGAAAACAGATAGACTGAATGCCATGCCAACGTCATTTGCCTGGTGCGAAGCGTAAGTAGTGTGGTACGGTGATGGGGCATCTAAGATTTCTCTGCACCACATATCGACCAACGAGATATCTCACTAACAAACCAGTTGCGATTTGACCAAGAAAATACTAATGCTGTAAAACAATAACTATTCAAGTGTTGTAGTTTTCGATTCTCAATATTCTTGCAGTATTGCGATAAATGTGTGCTTTTAGATAGAAACTCTAAGGGTGAGAATTTCAACTAACGAGGCAACCATGATGCAGATATGCTGCCACCAAACTACCTCCGTGGATACTAAAAAAATCTGATGTGTTACACTCACATGACTTTCTCTATATCTCTGTAAATTATTATTGTTAATAAGCTTATCTTTTATTTACTTCATGCTAATCGAGAAAAAGTAGCAGAAATAATCTTATTTCTTGCTTTATAGTAAGTAGAACCGAAATAAGGGAGTACCATAGGTTAAAGTGAAAGCCAAAAGCTGGTTGCTATGTGACTGATGTTCCTTTGTTTGTATTGACAGGAGTTGACAAATTCCTGTATGAGAAAAGTGTAAGTTTTTCAAAGCTGAAACCAATAAAAAGGAATATCTCAAAAACGATGAACTCCACGAAAAAAATGTATATAACATAAATTGTGTTTTAACGTGCTCTACATTTTCTATGGGTTAAGTTTTTGTCCATATCTTACGGTTTAGTAGTTATGAAAAATTCATCCAGAATAAAGTAATCTTCAGAGGCTATTCCCAGAAATTTCAGAATATACATTTTATTTGTCAGGTAAATAACTTTAATATACGATATTTTAATCAAAATCGTTAGAGCCATTTTTTAGAAAATCAAAATTTTCGAAAAAAGTTCCATGTAAAGGGTAGTTTGGGGTGGGGGGATTTTTCTCAAAATCTTCGTGTTGCATCCCTGGAAGATACTAAACTTAAATACCAAGTTTGGTATTTTGCCGACTTTTCGTTTTTGAGTTATCGTGTTCACAGACACACGGACACACACACACACACACACACGGACCTTTTTTTGAAAATACTTTTTTTGGATACAGGGGACCCTAAAACATATATTTCCGATGAAATCTCGGTATCAAATTTTTTGGTGGAGTGCAATACATTCTCTATTCACTATGTACATAGTGAGTATAGAGAAAGTAAAAATTAGGAAATCTTGTCCCAAGAAGGTACCATGTACCAGTACGCTATAGTGTCATGCAAAACACACTATGTTCGGTTCATGTTTGTTAAGTGTGGCCACTGCCAAAGTTTGCTTCTCAAAGCAAGGCAAGCTACGTTCACTCCTTCATTTCCCTTTCTTCCTATATATTGGACTCTCTGTCCCTCTCGAAATGAAATTACACTTTTTGTTTGAATTGTATGATAAATAAAATGCTTTACACTACATCTCAGTTACAGGCAGAAGTTCTGTAAAAAACTTTTGGAGAAACGGGTAAAACTCCTACGGAGCGTAACGCATATATTTTGTGCTTAACGCGTCTTACTATTCCTGTGTACTGAAAATAAAAATTAGCATGTTCTCATATATATATCAACTATATATCACTACTGACCAAACCAAAGGTGTAATTTATATAAATACACAATAAATGTACGTTTGTGAAAAATAAGCGCTAGTTGTGAACCCTGAAAAAATTACGGTGTAAATTATTAAGTCCTTATAACATATGATCATGTATAAACATCCCAAAATTAATAATAAAAATATTACCTTTTATCTATGCCATATCCAAAGGAAAATAACTGGAGTAGACGTACCTCCAAATGGAAACGAATTACAAAATAATTAATTCATCTAAGCTAAACAAATTCATCATCCTTTAGCCAATATCCTCGCGACCTTTACTAAATTTTGTAAATAAGGAGTTACTAAGCTCTGAATGAACTATATCGTCTAGAATGTCAGTAAATCAAGCAAGATCATCCACTTCAGACAGCAAGTATCGCTTCGAACATACCCTTTGGAATGAATTTGACCGTACTCGGACATTTTTGGCTACACGCTTCACTCAAACGTTATTATGCTTGTATGTGCAGCAAGACACATTATTTCGTCCTGGTACATCGTCTAAGTTCGAACATTATACGACTCTAATACACTATTCAGGTTTAGCAGCGATGTATTGCGAGTGTCATCTAAAGCTTCACGGATCATTAGACGAGTGCAGGAAATTCACTTCTTCTTCGAGATCATTTTCTAGAAAAACGGGTTAAATAAGACACCTATCTTAAAATAAAACACTATACATTCAGGCCCATAGAACTATCAAGAGTTCTGACCTGCCAATGTACCATATTGCAGCAGTTTATTCAGCCGGCATTGGTGAAAGTATTGTCCAACTACAGGGAAGAAATCTGATCAATTAAAGCTAGTGTCTCAGTGTATAGCAGTTGCTAGTTCTGGTTTTGAAGTAGTTTTATGTTAAAGTTTGAACCAATGTCTATCAACAACTACCCATACCCTAGATACACCGGCCGTTGGAGCTTCGTGGGTTTGCCGTCTCACAACAGTGCGCCCGAAGACATAACCTGAAAGTAAATGACGTCGAGGAAACACCGTTTACGTTGTTTGTACAGGAGAAAGGCTTCCTCCAGCATCAGTATTTGTAGCATTCATTACCGTAAACCCTCGTTATCTTAATGTTGACAGAGGCTCTGTTACAACAAATCTGGCGCCTTTATACCCGAAAGGAATATTCTGGAAACGTATTCGTTAGACCTATTAGGTATTCTTTCTCAAAACACCTAGAAATAAGGATGATGACGTAGACGCTATAAAACTTTGTTCCTTTTAGTTTTATGCAAAGTATAGCATCCGTATTACATACAGATATAAAACTACAGGAGTGTGACTTCAACTCGGTACCTCTTCGTTAAAAATCCTCCGCGCTAAACTTCCTTGAAAGAGAAAGAGATGGAGATAGAGAGAAATTATACTAATCTTCATAAACTACAAAAGTACAAATGCTCAGAAGTGGATATTTAGGGCAAAGTGGCCACCAAAGTATAATGCTCAAATGCTTGATTTATGTTGGACGGGATATAATATTTTTATTATTATTGTTACACTCTAATATATAGCGGACTATAACATCAATATTTCTTTCGTGAACATTTAAATACTATACAAATTGTAAAATGAATAATTTAGTTAATAACACGCACACATTTTATCGGCTAAATCAATGCAACAATCGAGGTTATGTATTCGAAGACCAAATTCTCTTACCTCGGTTGTGGTGACAAAACGCTTTTAAATAAAATGACAGACACAAAACCAATTAATCTTATACAAAGGAATAGAGATATTTTATTACCTGATGTTGATAATTGGGTTGCCGAACGGAACACCACCGCGTATAAGGTAGATGATGTTGCTCCACCTCTTCGAATAACACCCAAAATCGCTTTTCTTTCACAGCTTAATTTGAATGGAAATGAATTAATTTGCTTTCATATTTAGAAGTTCTGAGGCTGTACTGTCTGGCTAACTGTGTCTCCCTTATAAGGTTGGCGAGAGAGATGTGTCATAAATAATGACGTATTTTGAAAGTAATATTCTGTTACTTATGTGTGTTTATGTTTTCCTGTTATATCAATAATTAAAATTACTACGTTCAAGTCGATTAACATACGTAGATAGAAGAATTAGCTTTTTCAGACATTTTTTACTTATCGATGAGTAGGTAGAGAGTCATGAAGATTTTTTTAATCGACTGGAACCGATAACTAGAATGAACGAAGTTTAGATTCAGGGGTATCTCAAGTTGTACTTTCTCCTGAGATTGGCAGGTAGGTTTTCTCCAAATGAGAATGGAAGCCAGGCTGCGTAAAAACCACAGAGCATGTAGACATTATAGCACTGTGGTAGGCTTTATTTAATTTTTATTTGGTTATTTTATGACTCGTAACGCTGCTGATATAAAGCTCTAACATCTGAAGCTCGAGCTGGTGACATTCTTCTCTTCAGCGAACTCCAATATGGAGTAAGACAATCGTTACTTTTTCCGATTGCGTTATTCACAAGACTGCATCGCATTAGTCGTCTTCACAACAACAACAACACAGCAAGCTGCATCTCCTATTTTCCCTCTGTAGAGCATTATAGCTTCTAGATCTGTCCCTTTCTGGAAACCTTCTTCCCTTGCTATGTTTCGCTACAGTCTGAAGCTATTCAACAATTGGGCACGTCGGAGTGTTAATTTTGGCACACGCTGAAACAACGTCATGACATGACCCGATAAAAAAAATGATAAGCTTTGTCACGACATCCTTATTGGGTTGCAGGAGAATATTTTGAGTGCCGATCTCACGCCGACATGCTCACAGGAGATATGACTGATAGAGATGATAAGAAAGGCATCTGCTATAGTGGGTGTACAGATGTACATTTCTGCGATTTGTACTGTTTTAACCTATCAATCCCGCATACTTGTTACACATCAAAAATATCTATTTGTCAATTTTAAGTGAAGTATTATAACCACAAACAGTATATGCATTTATTAATATACAAAACGAATATATTAATGTGTTTACAATAATAATACTCTCTCTCTATACACATAATTCGAAACCTCAAATAGTTATTTTTAAAGAAGTAAAAGTGAACTACTTAGAATTTAAACAAACGAATACAACTGCGTTAACGCTTCCAGTTAACGCTCGCTAAAGTGCCCAGCTTTGGTGCTTCGTGATGCATGGATTTGCAGGTTCAAGTCCCGTCTCGAATGGGTAAAAGTGGCAAACAAATAAGAAAACAAAAACAGATGCTCAGAGAAAAAGTAAAAAAATAAGAAAAAACAAAAGTTAAAGATAACAAAAATAAACAAGCGCTTTTTGATAACAATATCCTACATAAATATACCGATGGTAATGCTTGAGCTTCTATAACTTCTGGCCTCTAAAGGAAAATTTGTTTTATTCGGCTTCCCAAAGCCTTAGTATCCAGCAAGATTTCAAGTTCTGACATCTACAGCAATATCGCATCGTAATGCTCAGTGAGTTGAAAGTAAAATACTACTTCTCTTCATGGCAGATCGACAAATGTACATCTCTAGTTGGGTGCTCTGGACTTCTAACTCCTTAATTCCCTGCAATGGTTATTGAACAGCATGGGCCAAAGTGTGGATTCTACCAAAGGAGTGAAATAGAATATATATATTTGCTCCGACCTTCATTTGTGTACACACACACGCACACGAGCGTTAGAGCAAAAGTCATGGCAACTATTTATTTTCTTGAAGATACCAGTCCGGTTGGGAAAATGTGACGTATACAAACAAAAGGGCAAAGTGTTAACTACATGTGTGAACAATGAATAGCACTGAATATAGTAACCCACTAATTTATTACGCTAGTATACAGGGCAATATGGCATTCACAGTGCAAAAGAATGACAACATAGTGCACTTCAGTTGATATGAAAAACCTGGGCCTAAAGACCCTCAAAGTAGTCCCCTGCTATTGTCACCACACGCTGCCAACGATGTAGGAAGCGCAGCATTTGCATCACCATGTGTGAATCGTATTATCTGTTCGCGCACGGCATTAGCAATGTCCTTCCGTGTTGCATACCGCCTACCACGTTGTGGTTTCTTAAATTTTCGAATGAGATCAAATTCATAGGGCCGAAATGTTGGGAGAGTACAGTAAGCGCGCTGCTCTCGCACGACACTCACCAACTGACTGATTTCACAGCCCTCGTTGCGCTACTACCAACTATCACAGGTCCATACTATGCCTGCAGAACTTCCACACGACACATATACGTTTGTGATCCGTTCACATATCTACATGAAAAAAAAAATTAGTTGCCCTGTCTTTTGCCCTAACCATCGTATATTTATTTATCTATTATATATCTTTCATAATGAATATTTATAACAACATACTGAATAAATAATTGCGTAATATGTATAAAAATAAATAAAAAGAAGAAATAGCATATACAATTATTTAATTTATATTTTCTGTTCTATGTAATATAACTATTTTGGTGTTTTGTTATCCACATCCGCTGAATAGATTTCAGTAACATAAATCATTAGAAATAAAATCACAACTGTTAATTTTAACGATTTACTGAACTACAGAACATACAAATCAACAAGATATATCGTAAAAATATGATGTACATTACTTTGTCATTCCTTAATAAACTAATTTGGCCATAGATTATTACTTTCTCTACACGTACTATACATATAGTGGATATGGAAGGTGTTGTAATTCATCCAATATTCAATATCAACATTTCACAGGAAATACATGTATTGAGAGGCGATATAAAAGGTTGAGTAATATTCAATGGTTTAGAAATAGAGACCGCATTGGCTTAGCATCGCGAGAAACAAGCTAATGGTGAATTAAAACTTAAAACTTATATTAGAATTAAAAAAAAAAAAATCCGGGAATGGTTATTGATACAACAGTTTTATTTGAAAATGGCGTGCTTTATCAGACAATATAGGTTCATTTACTGTAAGGTTTTGTCAGTGTTACAAAGTTTCACAGAATGAATAGGACTTCACAACGTATTCTCGGAAAGCTTAGGGTATATATGCTATTTGTCAGACAAATATATTGATTGTTTACTATCTTAATAACAAAATAATATTTCTGAGAAAACCAAAAATATAAAAATCATTGCCCTGAAAGCGGTAGTTTGAGGCGTAGGAGTTTTTTTTTTTTTTTAATCTTCGTGTTATATTCTTGGAAAATCTTGAACTTAAATACCAAGTAATTTTATTTTCTTGAATTATTCTACAAACCCACTGACTCACTCACACATTCAATCACTCACTCACTCACTCACTCACACATTCAATCACTCATTCACTCACTTTGCAAAAAGTTAGTTTTGGATTCAAGAGACCTCAAAGCCTTTGTTTCTCACTCCACGTTTGTTGGAGAGAATGCAATACTAAGTGTTCGCAAACAGTATTGATGCTTTTCTCATGAAATTTTTCTAAGTGTTTTCGCCGAGAAAAATTTGTTACATGCCGTGATATTTGGCAAGTATCTAATATAACATTTCAAACATGGTACCTTCTCTAAGAGCAAAACTCCAAGTTCTGAATCAAGCAGATGTTTCGTTAAATGAAGATGGAAGTTTTTCCTTTTAGGTGCTTCACTGCCAAACCGCACATTTTAGTATGTGCTAAAATCCTTTTGAAAATTTCGCTTTCCGTCCGCATGAAACATAGTTTGAACACGTGCCAAGTTTGGAGTCAAAATTTTACATATACTTATGCCCTAACTATTTAATACTCCTAATAATATATTTTAATAATGCTCTCAAATACTTATGTAACAAAGTAACGCAGATGAAATTTGATTTTTGGCCACAATTGTTCTTATCTTTTTGGTTTGATTTTAAATGTTGGTAAACAAAAATTCATATCGGACGAAAGTATTGGATGAATCTCCTATGTTAAAAACCTGTCATTACGGTTTAAAAGGCGCTGATTATTAATACTATTATGGTTTTGTGTGAATGTGTACATGGTATTGAGGGCGTTTTCTTTTTTCTTTTTTTTTTTCTTATTCCTTCACTTTTACATAAAATTAAGGAACTGGAATCTGCAGCTGATCATTTTTATAATGTTTATGTTTTAATTTTAAAAATGCTTTCAATATTCACTCAGTTGTAATAAATATTACAGCAATCTGTTTTAAGAATTTCTAATAAAAGCTATTTAAGTTAGTTTAAATTATTACGTTAGTTAATTTCTAAACTGTAGGAAACCCTAGGAAACATTATGTTATAGTTTCTAATGTATAAACTTTCAGAAATGTTTCTCTCCCTATTATGAAATATATGTACAATAAATATAGCATTAAGGAGCACTGGAAGTGAAAATTTGACTAAAATAAGTGAAAAATTCCAATCTCATTTTTTTAGCAGCTGGTTGTTGAAACCTATAGTTATCCATAGAGAATCAACATTTACATGTCGTATCATTGCTTCAAGCTCTACAGCCATCTAAAAATCGTAAAATACGCCGTTTCCTAACATACTATTTTATAAAACAGCGTATTTTCAAAACATAGTTTTCACACTTTCAAAATGTTACACGCGTCGTAGTTTTAGTTTAAATGCAGCTGAACTTTTCCAAATATAAATATTAATTAATATTACTGGCAATAAAAGTATTGCTACACCAATAGTTAGTAATTTTTCGAAAAATAGCTTATAAAAGTAATTTTAGGGATTAACATTTTTAACGTTTAAAAATTATTGTTATTCAGTAATCAAAATTATTGAAATATCAAGGTGTAAATCTGCAATTCAAACATTTCCATCAATTTTCTCAAATTTTGAGCAGTGTGGAACATTTTGAATATGCAATAATAACGTAATAAAATTATGACATAGTTCATATTTTGAAAATTGTTTATCCAGCGCATTTATATTAATTAATATAGTAACAATGAAATCAACATTTTAAAAAAATCTATAAAAATATAGAAACTTTAAATTTCATTCCCAACCTCCTTAATATGTTGAATGCTACTAAAAATGAAGTAATTATAAAATTATTTTTTGTTAGTAATTGATTGCTTAGGTACTGCATTTCGTAGAGGTAGTTAAAAGCAAATCCGCAGTAATATTTGTCGACATTCATTACTGGGGAACCACAACATGGAGATTTAAGGATACGACAGTGTTATGTTCATCAAGTATTCTTGACATTTGAGAGATACGCTTATGTAAATCTGTTGTTCAGATTTGGAACACGTATATTCTGTTTGCACGATGTCACTCAATGGCCATGACACGTGGTTCAACATCAATCAAGACGCAGATGGGGCGATAGCATAGGATCCACCCACACATACACACACGTATGTATATTTGCATTTCATATGTAAACGCATAGCAGCATTAATCTCTGATAATCCCTTTGAAAGCGAGGAAGAGCGAAAAGTGACATTTGATGGCAGATTAACACCAGAAGTATTAATAATGCGACACATAATAACATCCAACAGGTTTTGTCGTAAACAAGGGGATCGTTTAGTTCTATATATACGAAGACTAATACTAAGCAAGAATCCGCAGATGACGGCTTCTTTACTGCGGAAACAGATGCTCAAAGACAAAAATAAAATACTGGGATCGCAAGTATGGATGCCTGCAATCGTAAATCCCCCCCCCCCCGCCCGGTGGCTGTAAGGTATAATTTGGTTATGCGGTGTGGCGTACTGAAGAGATGAAAATAACATATGCTTCCGTTTTAACTTCACCTCATTAGTAAACTCAAATGAACATTTTCTACATGCAGCTTTAAAATATCTGTATTATGTAGAACCTCGAACATTTTGACTACAGGAATGGGTCTGGTTGGCACATTAACAATAATTTGGAAAATCTACATCTTTGTGCATGGTCACTCAGACATAGAGTTCATCGTCTTCCCATAAGTTTTTGCTTCTAGTTGTGTTGCATTTGGAACCACAGTGTGTAAGTACCTGCAAGTAAATATCAGAAAATAAAAGTTTAGAAATATTGGCTTTAAGAAATAGTGGCTATTGTGGTTGTCTGGGGAACAATGACTTGTAACTGCATGTCTAAGCAGTTTAAGATTTATGCTGGTATTTTATGATATAATATTGAACCTTTTGTTCAACAACATGCAGCGGGGTAAGTTGGCATGGTTTAGGAGGTATGTTGTCTTTTTGAGTCAACTAGGCTTGCGGTAAATATTTTTAAAATATTGAACAAAGGTTTTACTTGATTATGAGTGTCCGTATTTTATTATGGCTCTGGTTGCATAATCACTTCTGGACCATAACAGAAGCGGCATCAAGAGAGAATTAAATATACTATTTCAGCTATAATAGAGCAATACAGGAAGGTATGTTATGGACATCAAGTAAAGAGGATTCTACCCGCATTCCAGTAAGCATTTATAAGTACAGAAAGACCAAGAAAACATTGGAAAGCCTAGTTTTTAAACTTTGTGAAGCCGGAATGGCTCAAAAGACCCAAACCATGCAGTTTTTTTATGATGAGATGATGATAATGAGTGTACGTATTTTAGCAGCCGCAAATATGCCAAAATCATAAATTATATCTTACCGTCTTACATATATATACGCCATTGATAAACCCAGCTCCTCCAGGACATAAAAATTATGTTCCAATGCAACCGCGTAATCAAAGATATATCAATGCCATTAAAATGAAAACCGAAAAACAAAATAAAACATAAAAAGAACTGCATTAAAAAGTACGTAACGTAGAAAATTGCCATCCAAATAACAGATGACGTTGATGAAAGTGATGAAACATGTTGTTGCGTGGATAGGTTCTCGAAAAGTGCGTGTGAAGAAGAATGAATTCAGTGCATCCAATGTAAGATATGAACCCATTAAAAATGCACACCCAATGTCTAATGGGACTTATTTGTCTGAACTGTAATTTCAATGCGTCAAATGAAATGTTTTAAATGGTGTTTATGACTCTTATACTATAGGAATTGTTAAATGAACTCAAATGACATTATGTGCTTCATATACTTACTGATTTATAAATTTGATTGTTATTCAATTGATTGATAAATAATTGTGTTATTTTCAAACTATTTGTTGTTCAAGTTCAATAAACTTTTCCCTATAATAGAGTAAGGAGATACATGCATCCAAGTCGAAATAAATTAGTTTCTTTATTAATTTTATAAATACATGTTTTATTTTATTTTATAAGTCCACTTAAGTAATTAAACGTATACATAAGGATATATTATCATTGCAAAACGGTATTAACTAATATTAAAGCTAGTAAAAATAAAAGCTTAAAATATGTATCAACTAAACCTGGGATCCCTCTTCTGTGCATGGCATGACTGAACTAACTATCTATAATACAATAATTCAGAATATATCCAGTATTTTGATAGTTCGAAATGTGGTAAAACTATACTACCTGTAAAAACGTATACCTAAGAGGCAATAAGTAATGGACGCTTTAGATGAAAATACATGGTTTGAGTGCAGATAATTAGAGGTGTTATACGTTCAGCTGAAGTTCATGTAAGATTTAAAAGTACATAAACATGTTGCAAAACTATTAATATTCGTTTAAATTTATGACCTTTATCTTTAAGACACGTAATCCATTAATTTCACTTTTTGGGGTTACGACTCTCTAAAAATTAAACACCTCTTTTTAGTATTGTTGGGACACTATATAATATAACAAGAACTCGATAACCAATTAATGACGCCAAAAGAAAAGTATCAAGAGCCGGAAAACTTTTTCCTTCAAGAAAATAGCATTCTTGGGTAGGTAGAGTCAGACTGAAAAATTGAATGCCATAGCCGGGATTTGAAGCACGGCACTCCCGGTCTCTAACACTGGGCTAACATGCCGGCATAGCACTGACTTTTTTAACGGATTCGCATGTTTCCCGGTAAACTACAAGGTGATCCCAAATTATTTTGAGATGACAATTGAGAAATTCAGTGCTATGTTGCCATGGTAGAGACCGAGAGATCCATCCTTCAAATCCCGGCGATGGCATTGAATTTTTCAGTCTGACTGCACCTATCCAACTCCTGTCCTACACACGACTTGTGTGAATAAAAAAAAAAAACAACAATTAAATCAATAGTATTGTTAGTACGAGTAATATGGCTTGGCCTCAGCAACTTGCGAAGCAGAAATGTAACTTGCGCTTTGCAAAACAACTGAAAATGTCCTGAAACAGCAGCAGAATAAATTTTATTTAAAATACAAATTTTATAAAACGAGTAAACTTTATGTATAGTAGAAAGCATTCACTAAGGTACGATTTGACTAAAATACTAATGGAAGTAAGTTATTATTCAGTAAAATGTACAAGGTCGTGAAACTGAGGGCGCTGCAGATATGAGGATTCGCAGAGGCAGGCTCTAAAACTCACGTAATTACCTGCGCAGAAGGAAGCTCTAGATAGACAGGTTTATTCAATATTTTGAATCGTGAAACTATATGTGCAGACATAACACTCGAGATCCACATCACCTGCGAGATATTCCCCCACCATTAATTAGAGGTGAAGACCATCGGGGAGGAACCCTTCAGACACTAAATACGCTTAAGGAGTACGAACTGCGGGTACTTGGGGAACAATGCTTTCACTGTATGACAGACATTTGGTTGCACTGATGTCCATCCAGCCTTCGCCCAATCCAAAATTTCTACAGAGCATCAGGATAATTAAACTAGCGCCCAGCTGTACTGCATTGTTACTCAAACTGACTAACAAAGAACCATTAATGTTGCATTTCGAGCTGGGGTTCTTTTTACTTTATCTAGCCTGTATGAAGATACCTACACAGTGGAAAAAGAAGATATTCTGTTCAAGATCAAACATCTGATACCGATATTTAACCGGAAATACATGTTTTAAGATCCCTGATCCCCCCCCCCAAAAAAAGCAGTTTAAGCAGTTTTACAAATTGATTTTATTCTTTTCTAGAAACTTGAAAAATGATACAACCGCAGACGATCCTCTCTTCACTACATAAATTCTTCGTTTAAGTTATCTTTGGTACAATCTTGCGCACTGAAAATTAGTCTCAATGCGGGCAAAATCTTGTCCCATTCGTGGCTGTGTCGACTACACAGGTTGATAAAGGATTGCAGTATTTTCTTTTCATTGATCCTGTGTCTACCTGCAGCGGAGGTGTGGTAATACTCCCTTAACATTAATTGGGCAATAAATGTGTAGCTTATAAGCCTGAATGTTACCTTAATCTCTCACTTTGAAGGCAAGGTGTTAGTTCTATAATTGGTTTTATTTGCAGTTCGTAGCTTTAAGTTCTTAAGCCACAATTTTTAGTTTAAGTGGTCACAGAGTAATAGGAATAGCAAATCCACATTATATCAAATCAATCTTTATGTCACTGTTACAGAATTCAGTAATAATAATATAAAAATAATAAAAAATAATAATATTAATGATAATAATAAAAAATATAATAAAAATTGTAATAATACATATATTAGTCTTTCATTTTTGTTTATTTAGTTTATTTTAGGTCACATATAATTTCTTATTAATAACCATCGTTAATAGTAATACTTTGCAAAATTAAAAGATATGAGATACTGGAAATTAAGAACTCCTATATTTGCAATATACGAAGGTTTTAACTACATAGCAACCAGCTTTTAGAAGATTTGAATGTCGTTTCAACCTAGAATATTCCCTTATTTTCCATTTATTTACAACGGAGCAAGTAATTCTGTCAATTTCTGCTAATATGCATCGCAATTATCATAAAGTAGATATCGGAGTGTACTTTTTAACAATAATTTGTTTTAGTGATGTATAGAAAGTCATGTAAATGGAACCCATCAGATTGTTATTAGAATCGAGCTCAGAATTTGAATCCAAGTAAAATACCTTGTAGCAGCCTTGCATGTATTTGCTGCACATTATTAGTCATATAGTCGTTGAGCGGAAGACAGACATTAACTCAGCCATTACAACTTTAAACTTTATAATTTTTCAGGCGCATATTAAAGAGAAAGCCGAGACACGAGGATGTTTGTTTTGGATATATTTTTACTATGAAAGCTACTATTTAAATATGACCATAAGCCCTTGTAAGCGACTGCGCTGACAAAAGTTGTACGTTTTATGAAAAACACTTTTCTTTGACCTCTCAACTTATGAGTGATGTAACTTTTTCTTCTGGGCGGAAGTGTGGTGTGAGAATTATTACATTTCTTTGTTGCAGCTGAGTCCCAATATGTGACAGATGTGTTTCTTCGCCTGCCCAACATGGAAGGAAGGTTTGCGAAGGAAGGTGTTCGATTTTGAATACTTTGTACACATTTTAACTACTGCATTTAATTAAAATATACATTTATTAAAATAAACAGTATAAGACATGTTCCGCAGTATTGAAGGGGAAATTAAAAGCCACACCCCATCGATATTAATACTGCTAACACCATTGTTATCTCAGAAAGTAATTAAAATATCAGACTCACATTTGTCGGGTTGTAGATGTTGCTCATGTACTTTTAACATATTAATTGTTAAAGAAGAAAATTTTTCTTACTTGCGCAGAAATGTGTCAGTTTTTCAGTAATTTTCAAAATATGATAAACTAACTTCTTAACAGCAAAGTATATCAGTAATACGTTTAACGTACACGTACAATATATATATGTATCATATTAATTTGGTAGCACATTTAGAAATGGTACCAAATTGTACTAGCAAACGAACCTAAAAGTCTGTCTCTTTACTAAAAGAAGAGGAAATTATGATTTTTGAAGGTATGTAGAATTCAGAGTACATAATGGAATTGCAGCATCATTTATAAAATATATTTAGTGCACTTATAGTCATAAAATACAGAGAATTTATAAGACTACATAACATTTTAAAATGTCAGGTTTTGGCAATTCTCACCTCCAACGTGAGTTAGTGAAGTTACTCGTCATCCAAAATGACATTTTGCATGGAGGGGACGTTCTAATTCTGTGAGGAACAGAATATTTTAAGAGTAAGACAAATGTGAGACATTCTCTTACAGATTAAAGCAAACACTATAAAGTAAAATAGCTATTACTACAGAAAATAGTGAAGAAGCTTTAGTATTTATTGTCACACTTTTTAACTGATACAGCTTTGTCTTAAACTCCAACATGTAAAATACCAGCTAGTCCACGGATTCCGTTTACTCATCTTGCTTATCAGTGAAGATGGAGAGTGGGTCACGCTGCCTGAGAGGACCAGTTCCTTGTAGACACGTTTAAACTTGAAATACTCCGTCGAGTTCTGCAACCCTTTCAACACCAGGCGTCTCCAGAGTGTACGTCACCAGCAAGTTAAGGGGGAGAGGCAGTTGGCGGTAGAGGACAGACTCGCAGTACTGCGCATTCACGGAGAAGAGTGAATTTGGTAGAGCAATTATGTCACAAGAGTATTCAAATCTACTGTCACATGTGACTGCTTTTAACTGCGCACATAGATTTGCACTGGTATCTAAGATCGTGAATGCAAATTTACTGTTTTCAGTTTTGAAAAACTCTTTGAGTTCCTGGGGTTAAATTACACGTTCCAATACAATAGTACACAATTCTATACTTCTTATTAAGCTTCCATTTGCAGTACCTTCTAAAGTATGTTTAAAGTCGATGAATTTATTAAATTATACTCTTACAAAGCATTTTATGATAGTGATGATACTCTTAATAAAGGTAATAATAAAAAAGATGATGATGATGATGATGATAATAATAATAATAATAATAATAATAATAATAATAATAATAATAATAATAATAATAATAATAATAATAATAATAAACGTTTGCGTTATTTAATTAGTCTAATTACTCTTGAAGATTCTTGTTTTTAAATGACTTGCTTGTAATGTTCAGTGTTCTTTGTGACACGCAATATAATGACGTCTTATATTAGCTTTATATATTCCTTGTAAACTCTTGGAACTACAAACTGTTCCTTCCATTCGTCCTTAAATGTTATGTGCATACACGTTTCCGTGGATTTTTATTATGATTTGGAGCAGCAATTTCACTAAGATAGAAATGGTCCTTAACTTCACGTCTCGTTGAAGGGGTGAATGAACAGTAATGTTGCGTTAAAGCCCACACCGTCCTTCTCTCATTCAGGGGCTGTATTCACGAGTACACTTATACGCACGTCAAATACGGGGTATTTGGGCCACCTGGTATGTTTAAAACAGGTTAGTAAATGTTTGGGTTACTGGATAGGTAGAGTCAGACTGAAAAATATCTGATGTGATCCATTCACCTGACTTTCTCTACATCTCTGCAACAAATTATTGTTAAAAAGCTAGTGCTTCTATTTACTTCATGCTAATTGAGAAAAAATCATCAGAAATAGTCTTATTACTCGATTCCTTGTAAGTAGAAGTGAAATAAGAGAGTACCATAGGTTAAAGTAATAGCCAAATGATGGTTGCTATGTGACTGAAGGTCCTCTGTTTGTACAGACAGGAGTTGACAAATTCGTGTATGAGAAAAGTATGTTTTTCAAAGCGGAAACTAATAACAAGGAATATCTTAAAAACGATTAAATCCAAGAACAAATGTAAATAAATAAAATTGTGAGTTTTAATGTGCTCTACATTTTCTGTATGGTAAGCTTTTGTCCATCTGTTACGGTTTAGCAGTTATACAAAATTAGGCAAAAATTCATCCAGAATAAAGAGGTCTTCAGAATCTATCCCCAGAAAATTCAAGATATATATTTTATTCTGGGTACAAATAGCTTTAATATACGTGATTCTAATAAAAATCGATAGAGCCTTTTTAAGAAAATAAAAATTTTCGAAAATTTTGCCATGTAAAGGGTGGTTTGTAATGGGGGGATTTTCTTGAAAATCTTTGCGTCGCACCCTAATACCAAATTTAGTATTTAACGTTCTTTTTATTTTTGAGCTATGTTGTCCACAGACACACGCACAGACATGGACCTTTTTCTAAAAATGCTTTTTTTTGGATTCAGGGGATCCTAAAACATGTATTTCCAGCGAAATCTCGATATCGAATTTTTGGGTGAATACAATACTTCTATTCACTATGTACATAATACGTGCAGAGAAAGTAAACATTTAATACCATATCCGGGATTTGAACCACGGATCTCCCGATCTCTAGCCGGTTGCTCTGCCACTGAACTACCATGGCAACATGCCAGCATAGCATTGAATTTCTCAACTGACTCGCATTTTTCCCGGTAAACCACAAGGTGATCTCAAATTATTTTGAGATGACAACCCCAATGGTGACTTACTTAAGTCCCAGGATTGATAGTTTGACCAACTATTATGGTCAATTTGTATGGAATAACCGTTTTCTTACACATAGCCGTGTGAACGACTGGAGTTGGATAGGTAGAGTCAGACTGAAAAATGTAATGCCATAGCCAGGATTTGAATCACGGATATCGCCGATCTCTAGCCGGTTGCTCTGCCACTGAGCTAACATAGCAAAAAAAAAAAAAATAATAATACTTGGCCATATTATGAATCGTGGTCTAAAGTACTTACAACATTGTAAATCGCCATTGGGGTTGTCATCCCAAAATAATTTGAGAACACTTTGTGGTTTATCGGGAAACATGCGAGTCAGTTAGCTCAGTGACAGAGCAATCGGGAGATCCGTGGTTCAAATCCCGGCTACGGTATGGAATTTTTCAGTCTGACTCTACCTATCCAACTCCTGTCCTTCACACGGCTATGTGTAAAAAAACAGTTATTCTATACAAGTTTAGGTTACTGCTTACACATTTGGAACAGCTGGAAAAACGATTTCGGGGACCCGCAGTTCCTTAACTAAATACACAGGCAAATATATAGATAGACCGAAACACACCCAATGGAATGCTACGGATTACACTCTCCAAATGGTTATTCCTTACATCTGCGTCTCCACAGGTGCTGAGCTGCAATAGAGTGTAGTCATAAAAGACTAAGGAGGTGATATAAGCTTGAGATAAGGAATCAAAATACATCGAGCTCAAAAACGTATACGCATATTTTTATGATTGTTTACCTGCACTGGGTGTACTTAACAAATGAAATGTTCTTTACTCTACCAACATATAGTCGAAACACAGAGAAAGGTTTCTGTGGTTTGCAAATTTCATTACTACCTACCGTTATACAAAATAGTATTGAAAACAAACACTGCTTCTAGCTCAACTTTTTGCGTTCATTTCAAAACAATGCTTGGCAAGGATATAAAGGCGAGAGAACAATATACGCCTGCAGCAACTGAGTTGTTCTACAGCTTAGCATTGCACAGATGTCGCTATTCTACGTTCCTGTATGACGTGAAATTCAATACATGTACGTTTCCAGAGTAGCTCTTTGCTTATTTCTCCACTTTGAATACTGACGCTTTAATTATGGTCTTATAACGTTATGCGAACAATGTCATTTGAGGGAAATGATGTTAATTAAGCAAGGAATTAGCGCCTGTGGAATAAAGAATTTCAAATGTTTAAATTTCTGTTTTTTATTTATCGAAACAAAAAAAAATTAACAACTCCCCATATTTACGGGCTGCAACCAAGGACAGAGTAAACCAGAAAAACTATAAATTACTATAAAAATAGTTATAACATTGAAACTCTTCTGTAAAGATAATGCAATGTCGACAATTTTATTTAGTATGGCAATCGAAAAGTGACTAAAGTTGCTGGACTATTAAACATAATATAAAATTGAATACAATTAATAATTTGTAGCAAAGGAATATAAAGTGTAAAAATGCTAAAAATGGGTGTTATACAAATGCTTTTGCAGAAGGGAAATTTAACTTCTTATTGTGGATATTGCAGATACAGCAAATTATTTTATGTCTTCCTTCATCCTTGAAAAAGTGCAAAGGAATGGTACCCCAGCGCCAGCCATCAGACCGACTACTTCTAGGATATTTAGATTGTATTTTGACTTGAAGCATGGGATTGTGGCTGTGTAAATTATTTCTTTTATTTATTTTGTTGTTGTTGTTGGTTGTCCTTTAAGCTTTTAAAGTCTAACGGTAGGATCAATGATAAATCCCATTTTTGTGTCTTCTGTAACTGCAATGATGATTAACTTTCAGTACGTTATTAATAAATACATACGCTGTTCATAATTGTCTGTTTAACTACTATATAATTCTGCATTTTAAGTTGACAAGTGTTGGTATTAGCTATATAAAATAAAAGTATATACTCCATTTTTATTGTATCTGATGAAAACACAACCAAAATTGTCATCAACAATTTTCTAATTGTTTGTTGAAAAAATCTAATACTTACCATTCACATGACGTTCTCTAAGTATTCTATACCAAACTATAGTTGCAAAATCTTATTATTCTACTATATTCATGCTATCGAGACAAACATTAGCATAAATTGTTTTTAGTTCCTTATCTGTAGAAGACAAATAAGGGAATACAGACAAATCTTTTAAAAGGTTGATATGCGAATAACATTCGGTTCTGTTTGAATGGCAGGAGAAAAACAAAGAAACAGGAATGACAATTTCCCGTTTGAGAAAATATTAAATGTTTGCAGATTAAACCAAGAGCAAGGAATATCCCGTAAATTGTTTAAGTTGCATATTGCATACATTTTTTTAATCAGATTCACATTTTTTGTGAAGTAAGTTTTTGTTTATCTCTTACGGTTTACCAGTTATGCAATATTCATCAAGAATTAAGACATAGTGAGATTTAGGATGGGGTATTATCTTGAAAATCTTTTTGTTGCATCCTTAAAATACGCGCATACACATACATACACACACATGGATGCTTTTCTAAAAGTGCTCTTTTAGATCCATTTAATCCTATAATCTGTATTTATAATGGAATTAGTGGACTCGCAATAATATATGGTTGAAAAATTATATTTAAACCTGTATCAATATGAGTTTTAAGTTTTATTCTTCTTTTCAAAATTTTACTATGTATTATGTTTTTATCAATTATTTTCTTATGAACTTATTACTTTCATATAAACTAAATCAAAATCTTAAAGATATATAACCCATAATTAAACATATACAAAGTGCTTGAATTATTGGTAATACAAATATTAAAACCCACAAAATAAATTGATTAAGTGTTACGAGAAAAATTCCAAATCCTGGGAGAATTAAAGTACAAATTTCAGATAGTCCTATAACCTATATTTCCAGTGAAATCTTGGTATCAAATGTTTGGGAGGAAAACAATACCTTGTCTACCTACTACAAACGTGATAAAGAAAGTAAACATTGCAATTGCGGATTCAATCTTCATTCCGCATTCTCCGTCTTTTTTTTTTTTTTTTTGTTTTTTTTGTTTTTGTTTTTTGCTATGCGCAATAACAGCAGCAAAAAAGGCAAAGCGATAGTGTTGTAATATGATTCTTTGTTTATTTTTTCAATTTCATACAAAGGGTTGTTCCAGCACTATCTGCCCCTTTGAGATGCATTCATTCAGTTGTTCATTTGGTCTCCTAACTAAGCGATTATCTTAACTCTCTAATGCATACTAATGACAGTCGTTACTAGCGGGGAATGAGAAGACCGTTTCTAAATTGGAAGCCACACACACGGCAGATCCTTTCAGCCACAAGAAAGTAGCTGTGGACAGTAATTGCTTTGCTTGGAACCCAGGAAATGGTTTGGCCGGGAAGTTCATTGCCCACTGTCAGGATATAGTGCTCAAGTTCCCGAGAGTTTGTATTCAATACTGTAAAGCGAATTGCAAGCAATCTTCTGTCTTTATCTTAAATTAAAACCTTAAGTAAAATACTTGAGTTCCGATTTTCTTACGTATGTATCAGAAAAGATTTCAAGAGTGCGTGAAGATTATCTGCTTATCCAAATAAGGAAACATTTTAAAGCTGTTTGCATACCCTTTATTCCATTCCTTTTATGTCATTTTAATTCCTTGGTCAAATATCAAGGGATCTTTTAAATACTTATCAATTGTGCTGGACTATTGCCTTCATGACCTCATTCCTTTGAAATACCGGCTTCGCTTCGTGCCAAGCAGAAGTGTCACGGAGTCTGAAGTCTAGCTGTTTTTTCCCCTATTTGTCCTCAAATCACGCCATCTGTACTCAGACGGCATAGAGCTGCATTTGAAGTATCACCGCTCCACACCATACAAATTTGTTCCGCTACACGGTCTGGCTGGATTCTTTGGACAGATGACAGCGAAATCGCAACTTTCATATATTTTCAGTTTTTCTATTGTTTTGCACTGAGTGTAGAACTTTATTATTGAATAAATATATGATATTAAATACTTAGGAGATTGAGGGAAGCCTAAAAAAAAGCACTCTCTTAGTTTGTCACCACAAAGGAATTGAACTGGGAATCTCCGAATTCAGGTCACAGACGTTATCGCCTGAGCCATCCCATGGGAACCTACATATTTTAGTACTGCCAAGACAAAACACTATCTAGTACATATCTTGTCAATGTTATATTTCTCAAGTTTATAATTCATTTTTCCTGTAACTAATTGCCAAATATTAATTCTGTTTTCTCTGCTTACATAGAAATATATCATACATCCACAGACCTTCTTCATTATTGTATATTTCAAGGAATTAGCATATACAAAATATTACAATAATATACATATAGGCTCCTTGCCAGTTAGTAGGGTAGATTCCAGGTTCGATTCCCAGCTGGGAGACAAGATTTCTTTTTGTTAAGATTACTCCCTAACCTTCCACTCTAAGAAACAATATACAAGCAAAATTATACACCAGTTACATCACTGCCGATAGAGAATTTGTTCCAAAGGGATCGCCGCAATTATGATCACTGCAGTTAAATGCGGAGTAGAAATGGAACACAAAAATAATAATAGCAGACTTTCAGGGTATTTTTTCTCCTGTAAAAAATTAAATATGTTAGGTGGATATGGGCTTGGAAACGCTTTATTTAATATAATCATTTATTTCTAGAACTGTTCATAGTTGATTAATCACAAAAAATTGCACTGGCATATCACAAGAAACGCTTTCTTACATGAAATTTTCAAAATTTCCTCTTGGCTATGTCAGGTTGTAATTCTTAAGTTCACTGCAAGCGTTTGTATTACATATGAACAAGCTAATGAAACATGTGAATCACTTTATTTTTGTGTTGAAATGCACCCCACTTCATTACTTATGCTGACATGCGACTCACTTCATTGCATATGTTGTCGTGAAAATCAATTCACTGCTTATGTTACAAGGAATATTGCACCGCTTATGTTTTCATGGAATCACTTCATTACTTGCCTGCGACTAACTTCATCGCTTATGTTGACATTCGACTTATTTAATTGCTTATGTTAATAAATCTCACTGCGTAGACATGAAACTTAGTTCAGTGCTTATGTTGACATGCACCTCACTCCATTAGTTATGTTGGCATGCGGCTTGCTTCATTGCTTAAGCGGCATGCGACGCTTTATGGCATATGTTGACATGCGAGTAACTTCAATGCTTATGTTGACATGCAAATCACTTCATTGCTTGTATTGACATGCGACTCATTTCATTGCTTGCTTGGTATGCGAATCATGTCATTGCTTGCTTGATATGCGACTCACCTCATCGCTTGTTTGATATAAGACTCACTTCATCGTTAGCGTGATATGCGACTCACTCCATTACTTCCTTTCACATGCGACTCGCTTCATTGCATACTTGACATGAGACTCACTTCATTGCATACGTTTACATCTGATTCCCTTCATTGCTTATGTTGAAATGCAACTTACTATATTGTTTGTTTAGACATGCAACTCACTTCATTACTTCTATGAGCATGCGACTCACTTCATTTCTTATATTAAAACGACTTCCTTCATTGCGTATTTTGATATGCGACATGCGACTTACTTATTACTCGCTTTGATACGTTATTCACTTCATTGGTTGCTTTGACATGCCACTCACTTCATTGCGTTGACATGCGACTTACTTAATTGCTTAAATTGAAATTACTCACTAATTTGCTTATTTTAACCAGCGACTCACTTCATTGCTTGTTTTGGTATGCGACGCCCAACGAGACTTGTTTTGACATGCGACTTATTTCATAGCGTATCTATAAATGTGACTGAATTCATTGTTTGCTTTGACAAGCGACTCACTTCATTGCTTATTTGGCATCCAACTCACTTCATTGTTTGCTTTGACGTGCTATACACTTCATTGCTTCCTTTGGTTTGCGACTCACCTCATGTTTGCTTTGTCATGCGACTGACTCCATTGCTTACCTTGATATGCGACTCACTTCATGTTATTTGGCATCTGACTCACTTCATTGCTTATTTGAAAGTCGACTCACTTCATCACTTGCTTTGATATGCGACGCACTTCATTGTTTGCGTGAAATGTGACTCGCTTCAGCGTTTGCTTTGGCATGTGACTTATGTCATTTCTTGCTTTGACATGCAGCTTATTTCATTGATTGCTTTGACAGGCGACTAACTTCATTGCTTGCGTGGACAGGCGACCCACTTCATTGCTTACGTTGATATGTGACCCACTTCATTGCTTACTTTGACATGTGACCCACTTCATTGCTTACGTAGACATGTAATTAACTTAATTGCTTACGTGGACATGCAACTCACTTCATTGCTTACGTGGACATGTGATCCCCTTCTTTGCTTACGTGGACATGCGACTCACTTCATTGCTTACGTGGAAATGTGACTCAGTTCATTGCTTACGTGGACATGCGACTAACTTATTTGCTTACGTTGACATGCGACCCACTTTATAGCTTACGTTGAAATGTAACCCACTCCATTGCTTGCTTTGACATGAGACTCAGTTCATTGCTTGCTTTAACATACGGCTCATTTCATTGCTTTACTAACGTAGCATCAACCTTTTAGTGAACTTGACAAACACGTAACGGTTTACTGGTGTTCATCAGGCAGTACAATAGAAGTGTACGTAAATGCGGAGTTGGCAAACAGCCATTTGATGTAAGCATTAGCATACGGTAATGGCAGTGGCGCACAACGTTTGTATTGAGACAGATTGCCAGAACGAAATTGCCCCTACAGGAAGACGTTTGAAGTAATTGATCGTCGCACTTGGGAGTATGGGACGTTACAACCTGCCGCTCGGACTGGAGGAAGCCTAGAAAGACAAGCACACCAAAAGTTGAGCAGGCAATTCTCCATGCAGTTGACAACTCCAATATCACCGTACACAATTAGTAATAAGTAATATTTACTAGGTTACGTTAGAACCACTGTACATCACTTCATTTACAGCGTGTGCAGCTAGTTCCCCTACACAAGTATCAATCAACCCTACTTTTTGTATTAAGTGTGCTGTGCATGGATGAGTTATTGCTTCAGCGTAACCAACTTGAAACTTTTTCAAATCATCACGTATGCACTCATGTGAATCCTCACGCAAATGTTGATCACATCATCACCACAATGTTTCTGTTAGAGCTTGGGTTGGTATTTTAAATGAACATTTGTTAGATTGCCATGTTTTTCTACATGTTTAATGGATAAACTTGTGAGTTTTCTTTTGGAGAATATTATACCTATTCTGCTAAAAAGTATGCCTATAACAGTGAGCGAAATGTGTTGTATACAGGATGGCGTTCTCCCTCATTTCAGTAATAATGTCAAAATAGTAGGTTCTATACCAGATAGATTAGTGAGGTGGATTATTCTCTGGTTTCATATTCTCCGGAATTTATGTGTGGGGAAATTTGAAAGCTGTTGTGAATCAAACAAGTGCAATTAGTAGAATGTTTGTGCCCATATTGTGGAAGGCTGCGATTTAGGGATACATCAGCACACCAGAGAGTGAATGCGATGGCGGGCTGATGCTTGCACCAAATCTCTGATGAGGGTATTCTGAACACTTGCTTCGCGAGGTTTCTGGTACCATCTGTTTCTGTTATTCCCAATGTTAATATACGATGAAGAAGAATTGTAAAAAATGAGTTTTAACAAGAAAATCAGGTGTTTGCATAACCATGTCCATACAAAACATTTCCTTCTTCAACTACATGTGAGGAAATCTCTTGAAAGTGTATTTTGTTGCGTATTTTGTTACGCCCTGTTTATTTTAAAGGGAAAGTTAACCAAGTTTATACGAGGGCTGGGCAAAAGTAATGGCAACTAGTTTTTTCCTTGTAGATATGTGAACGGATTTCAACACGTATATGTGTTGTGTGGAAGTTCTGCAGGCATAGTGTGAATGCAGAACAACACATGGCTCTGTGATAGCTGGTAGTAGCGCAGTAGTCAGTAGGTGAGTGTCGTGCGAGATGGAAGTAACCCGTGTTGAACAGCGTGCTTCCATTAAAATAGATGTTCTCCGAGGGAGAATGTGATGGAATGTCAAGTGAATTATTGGAGGCCCTTGGGAATAATGCTCTATCATACTGTACAGTAGCACGGTAGGTAAGAAAGTTTCAGCAAGGACGTGTGTCAACCAGGATGAGCAAAGTTCGGGAGGACCTGTCAGTGTCATCGAGCAGCTCCTGGATGAAGACAGACGATGGACGGTACTGGAGTTAGAGAGGGCAAATGGTGTATTGAGTAATGAGCTGCAACTACCCAAAATCGCATCGCGGTAGGTACCGCATGCACTGACGACAGTTGAAAGGTGGGTGTGCCATGCAATATACTCCAACCACCTAGACGCTGGCAACAGGACGGCGATCAATTATTCTTGTCACGAATAATCGCCATTGATGAATTTTAGGCCAGGTCATACGAACCAGAACTGAAACGTCAGTCCGCGGAGTGTCGACATGCTGGATCAACAAGGAGGCAGAAGTTCCGTCCACAGTCAAATTGGTGGTGACCGTCGCGTATGACGTCAGGGGTGCCATTGTTTGCTAATTTGTTCCACATGGCAGAAGAGTGACCGCACAGTACTACAGGGACTTCCTGGTGCGACAGGTACGATGTGGTGTTCGGGAGAAATGCCCGGCTCTTGTAGGCAGTGCAATAATCCTGCACGATAATGCAAAATCACAAAACAGAGTGTGCAGGGCAGCTACTGCAACGTTGGGGATGTGAAGAATTGGTGCCCTGTGACTTTGATCTCATTCGAAAGATTAAGGAAACACTACGTGGTAGGCGGTTTGCAACACAAGAGGGCATTACTAATGCTGCGTGCGAACAGATGACCCTATTCACATATGGTACGGCAAATGCTGCGGCACCTGGTATTCAGCGCCTCCTACATCATTGGCAGCGTATGATGACAGTACTAGGAGACTACTTTGAGGGTCTTTAGGCCTAGGTTTGTCAGTTTGTCAACTGTATGTGTACTGTGTTGTCATTCTTTTACACCGTGAAGGCCATATTGTCCTGTATATTACCGTAATAAATTAGTATGTTACGATATTCAGTCCTTTCGTCTGTATATGTCACATTTTCCAACCGGACTGGTAAATTCAAGAAAATAAAAAGTTGCCATGACTTTTGCCACAAACTTCGCATTTTAGCAAATATTCAAAATCGCAAGATTAAAATGAAGTTTACCTCATAATTGTACACCCACATTTTCAGCAGCACTATGATTAAGAGTAGAAAATATCAGAGCTTTAATGAAAATGGTTGGCCTAATATGTCGTTTATTTAAAACATTTTATTCAGAATCAGCAATTAAGATAATTATGAGGTAGCAAACAGAAAATTCTATAGCAAACAGGCTCAGGGAGGAAAAGCAACTGAGATTATACGAAAAAGATTACCAATATATCTTAAACTCTTAAGCCAACCCATAGTTTTCTTGAGTTTATACCTTTAAAGAGTTTAATTAAATAGACAAAAACGAATAGAGCAGCACAAATTAAAAGCACACACACATATATTTAATGGGATAAAAATACAGTACATGAGTGAGTGATGTACCCAGTTCCTGACAATATGCTAAACATAACATTCATGTATCATAAAATTAGTAGGTAGTACTCTATATGACTCATAAATTCGCGCAAAATTGGAGACAAAAAAGAAAACAAAAATTATGGAACACGTTTACATGTAACAGTTTTCAATTTCTTTTTAAACTCTGATATTGCATCACAGTTGGATGTTAGGATGTTAGTAATTAGTGTCTGGTAGGTGATGATGATATAATGTCTTTTGACTGCCCAAGGTTTTGAGTCCATAGCTTACGAACATTATAACAAGCTTCCTGAACTTTTCGTCTGGACTTTGGAACAGAGTTATTGCGTCCTATGTACACATTCCACAAAGATTTTTTTGCAGTTAAAATAATGTTGAATGAACTATTACTATAATATGTTAATATTAGAGATTGTTGGAAGTGATAAATAATTAGAAAAAATATATACAAGTTAATGAATGACATTATCCTCTACAAGCTAAGTTATATTCTACTTTTAAATAAAACGTGAAAAAAGTATCATAACCACGAAAGCGCCCGTTTCTTAATTGCAGTGATAACAGAGCACATAATAACCAGTGTCTTTAATGTGTACCGTATTTGTGAATACTATAGTAACTACTCTACAGCGCTGAGGATTGTGAAGTAGTCCTTAAAAGGATGTAAAAGATTATTTTATAAAAGAGAACAGTTTACAATAAACGCTATTCATTATTATTATTATTATTATTATTATTATTATTATTATATTATTATTAAATGTTAGTAACAAATTAGTAATTATATTATGATTTTTAAAACATCTAAAATATGTAGGATTGTTCATATTTCTTCAAGTCTCTCTATGTGTGAAGTGATTATATTCCTTATTTTGACTGTATAGTAAATGCTTATGAATTATACTTAATTTGATTTTCGTTTAACAAAACTTTAACTTTATTAAACTAGCTTTGATATTACAACTTAAAATCAGTTTAAATTAGTGTAGTGATCCGGATCTAGTATCTTTATTGATCTAAATGTATTAAATTTACGACATTATATGGCCGAACTAAATTTTAAGTTTTTAACCTAAAAGCTCAAACGGCTATACAAATCATAAAAAAACTGAAATAAAATTGTCTAAACACCCATAAAAGCCAAACAGGTACAAATCTAAAAATATTATATGTTCCATTTACACGACTTTCTGTACCTATTCTGCAAACAAACTTCTATTTCATGTTAATCGTGATAAACATCGTGATATGGCGTTATTATGTAGTTGCTTGTAATGGGAATACACTAGGCTAAACCATGCTCAAATGTTTTAAAACGCTCTCCCTGTGCAATTGTAATTCTATTTGATGGCCAGGGATAAATATAGAAGAGTAAGGGGTTATTGTCGTGAATATTTATTACTTATATTACATTGATTACCTTTAAATTTATTAATTTTGAAAAGAAATTTTAAGAGAAAAACGGGATGACTTCGCTTTATGAAAAGTATAAGAATTTTAAAATTAAAAAGCAATAGCAAGGAATTTACATGATATAAACTGTGTTTTGTCGAGGTCTACATTACGGTTTACAGGTTATACAATAGTCATTCAGAAGAAGAGGATTTCAGGGGTTATTTTCAAGAATTTCAGATTAAACATTTTAATTGCCATGCAAATACATTTAATATACGGCATTTTAATCAAAATAGCTATTTTTTTCTAGAAAATATAACATTTGGAAAACATTTCCATGTAAAAAGCAGTTTGAGGTGGGAGGACTTCATTGAAAATCTTCGAGTGGTATCTTGGAAGATACTTAAACCTGGTTACCAAGTTTGATGTTTATCGAACTTTCGCTTTTGAGTTCATAATTTTGAGTACAGACACAGACGGACCTTTTCTCAAGAATACCTTTCTTCTGGACTCAGGAGACCTCAAAACAAATATTTCCGATGAAGTCTCGGCGTCGAATTTTTGGACGGATTCTCTACCATAGTCCGTGTGGGGAAAGTAATTTGTAAGCTGTGTGGAAGGGGAGGTTGAAATTCAGGTAACAGACTGCCGCTGTTTTGCAATGAAACGCTAGTAATGGTTGATCATGTTGGGGTAAGACATCTAAAGCCACTATCGGGAATTATGCATATACCTACTATTGTTTATTAACAACTGAGCGATAGATGCTCATGTGAAGGGATTAATTGATTCTGGAAGACAATTTCCGTTAAAGATATCAGCTATAGAAGAAACCAATTTCCCACAAATAACGGCACAGTAATAGCCATCTTTACACTAAAAATGTAAATTTATGTTAATATTTTACGAAAATAAGGTTAGATACACAGTTGTTTTGAAGTAATTTTGAACAGAATTGATAATTGAAGGCCGAAGTAACAGCTTTTTGCTCGTTTTGTATTTACCTAATCAGTTCCACAGCCTGAATAGTATTCATGGTCACAAATGCCTTGTCCTCTGTAAGCCTCTAATGTTTTAGGCGTCCACTCTTCCTGGATTATGCGCTTAACGACCCACACTTAGTAAAATCACCATAAAGACGTGTTTGCCAAAGAATCGGAGAGTTCTGCTTAATGTTAACAAACCAGCTCTAACCGTGTTTAATGCTCGTAGAAGGATTTAACAGAACGCAGACTTGTTGGCCATGACATTCGGAACATACAAATAAGAGAGTGCCTGTCTTATTGGACACAAGAAGTTGAACGAAGCATAATGAATCCAAACTGCTATGTCGAGCATACAAATCAAGTAGCAAATTAGAACAGTCCTGAAACTGCTGATGTTTTCTATTTGATTTGTCAAGTATGGTTTATCATATTAATGAAATAACCATTTAGTTAAGGTATTAAGAACTTCTAAAATCATTCTTATTGGCACAAAATGAACTATCACTAGGAGTGGTGATTTTTCACAAATGCGATATTTATGTTCATAAAGTCTTGTACTCTTGTATTTTCATGTTTTACGACCTATAAATCGCAATTTAATGTGTTTCGAAATGTTATAAAATGAGAAATTGACTCGAAATGTAAAAATTATACAAAATGCGATATAAATCAAAATCGCCGATTTTTTAAAATTCACTTTCTTTCTTTATTTTCTTCTAGCAATTGCATCTGATGAATTTGTGCACCCTTGGAATGTTGATGATTGTGACACACATGTTCACCGTAGTGATTTGGAATTCAAACTAATTCCCTCATCCCTCATCTGTTTGTGAAATACATATTATAAATCTGAACTTGGCATACAGAAATAAATCAAATTATAATCACCAATTTAAATAACAATACTATTTTCTTGTTAACAAATATTAAAGAAAGGTACTCTTAATTCAAGATATATATTTTTCTTCAAAATGCTATGAAGTGCTAATTTGAAAATGTATCAATGCTATAAAATGCTAAACGTAGAAATCAAAATGCTAAATTTCCGAGTTCAAAATGCTAAAAATCACCACCCTCACTATTTTCAGAAAACTGAAAATTAAGTTTCAGTTTCGTAACTTACCAGTATTAGTCTCATAAATACGGAAAATGTTAGCACAGATTATGCTACTGAAGATATGTTCTGAAAATAGGTAGATATGCTTAAATCTAAGATCAATAAAAAAGTATAATTATTTGAATTAAAACTCATATATTAGGTATAAGAGTATATCAGTATAAAGAGCCGTGGGATATCATCAGCAGCGACGCGCGTCAGTAGAGGTTAAGGACAGCGCCCGGTGGATATCTTCCATTCTCCAGCCAGCCGTGGGATATCATCAGCAGCGACGCGCGTCAGTAGAGGTTAAGGACAGCGCCCGGTGGATATCTTCCATTCTCCAGCCAGCCGTGGGATATCACCAGCAGCGACGCGCGTCAGTAGAGGTTAAGGACAGCGCCCGGTGGATATCTTCCATTCTCCAGCCAGCCGCAAGAGTGTAAGTTGATGTAACAGTGCTACAAGTCCGCCTCTTTGTAATCAAACAAAGAATTGGGTTGCTTTGTTGTGACTTAAGCAGCAGTGTCAGTACTACTCCTTCAGTAATTAATAACTCTGAACAATTAGTTAACACAATCGCAGGAGAGGCTTTCTCCTCAGCGTAAACAGAGGATTTAAAGTCAAAGAATTCCTAGAGGAAGCTGCATATGGAAAGATAGTGAAAAGGATTTGAGGAGCCTTTCTAACCCGTATTATTTAACAGCCTATTCTAAAGTAGCACTGAGTTGGTTTGCAGATATATTAAATGTATAAAATTTCATAAGTATAAACTCAAACTATATCTAAGTTTCAAGGATATTCATAATAGAAACAATATCAAGTATGTTTCCAATCACAAAAGCGTACAACATAAAAATAAAAAATCAGTTGAGAAATTTTAGTTTCACACATACGTACCGGTTTAGCTTGGTATATAATTGGTGGTCAGCCACTCAGCGAAGTTATTCACGCGACTGCTGGTCGATTGACGTCTTATATTCAGTTTGTACTATTATCTATTCACCTTTAGACTGATCTGCACCAAAACGGATTCATGTGGCAAGTGCACCGCAGTACAACACACTACTAGTGCACGCAAGAATGTAATTCTTATGCTAACATCTAAATTACTGAACGAATTGATTCTCATATGATATAAATACCCAAGAGTTAGACTGACTTCAATTTGTTCGTTAAACAGAGCTACAATTTCGTATCATTCACCTGATTTCCGCAATATTATTTAGAAAATAGCGGTTGCTGGTTGTTGTTGCTTAGAATCATGAAGGAGTGTTGCCGTGAATTTGCTCTTGCATCTTCGTCGAGTTATATAAGATACAAGGCTGGTGAACTATTGACTAGTGGTGAAAATACTTTAGTGTTGGATGTTTACTGCAAATTTTATGAGAAATATCCAACACCTCCCGCAAAAGAAGTGGGGAAACTAATATGTGAGTTCACCGGTATATCAGTTACAAATATAAATGCTCATAAAGAATAATCTGATACGGGAAAAGGGTTATACCTATCCGGGAAAAAGTAAGAAAGCGTATGAAAATCATGATGCACGAATGTGACAATTTTGTGAAGGATGCAATTTACGTATTAGTGCACAATTTATTTTGTTTTAAGTATGAGCCGCCAACAGTTGATAAAGTGCTACATGTAACGAAAGAGTTGCTTTGTTCTGGGAGTTGGATAGTTTAAGAGACACTGTTGTTGATAGCCTGGAGTGAAAAACAACAGCACAAACAGCTCAGACATCGATTCTGATTCGGAGGGAATAAATGCAAGTTATCGTATACATTCTATTTTTTACGCTGGTGTATTTAGAGTCAACCATTACTTGTACACTCATTTAGTTTGTTATAACTATCAATATTATTATCATTATATCTAACAGAACATTTTCTCAACATTTAAGTTGTCGGAATAAGGGTTCTGTTGGTTTTACATTACATATGCCGCGTGTACGTGCCACGTGGTCGTGAACTATGACAGCATTTCTGATGTGAATGGCGGAAGACTACATTATAACGGTGCACTGGCCGCCTGGGTTTTTTATTTTGGCGAGGATCAACTTAAGGCTGAATAGATAATAGTGAAATTGTAGTGGTAGGGGTAGCGATAAGAAGTGAAAGTGCGTTGTTATGAAGGATTTGTTGTTCAAGAAGGAATAGAGATATAGTTTTATGTGTTTGCGTTTCTAGATTTCGAATTGTTCGTGAGTGTTTAGAGTATTGCTTCTGAACAATGTGCAATATTTTCATGTTTGTATATGCTTCCCTAACCATCATTTTTTTGTGAATATGTTCTCTGCGTAATTTAATTTGTTGTCTGATGAATGCCTTTTATTTTTTCGTTTTGTCTGATATTAATGATCTTCAGGTCTAACCTATAAAAGTCGGAACAGCCTTAGCGTTTATACTCCTTGTATACTTGTTTGATTGCATTTATCTCTGGTTTGTTGTGTCTTATTAGGTTTTTGTTTATTTTGTGTGAATTTCATGAATGTAGCATGTTGTTTTTTTTTTTGTTTGCTGATTATGCTGAATCTGTTTTCTTTTTGTCTGTTTATGGATACCCTTTTTTGGTTTCTTTGTGATTTTCTTCAATGTGCATTCTACAATTGGAATGTAAATTCGAATTATTGATGGTTGCAAACAACCGAAATATTCGGTAGTTTTCGTCAGCATTCGATGTTTCATTTGCCTTAGCAATCGCTTGAAAGTTATAGTAATTTTCTTTTGGGTTACGCACCCGCACGCATTAACTTAGTTTACCGTCCATTTTGGTATGTCATATCGGACAATGATGAAAGGAATTAATGAAATGATGCTCAAATGAGCCCGGGGTACGTAGAACAGTGATAAGAAGTGATAAAACCCATTTTCTAAAGTGTTAAAGTTAGAGCTTAATTTTTCAGACCTTGCCGTAACAAAGAAAACATTCATACCAACTTTCATTGAAATACGTATTTTCATTCTGGATATATTAATTAATTCATTTGATTTAATTAGCTAAAATCAAAATCTATTTGCAACTACAGATATATATTGCCCGTCTGGGTTGAGTGGTGGTAGCGTGTCTCCCTCACATTCAACAGGTCGTGATTTCGAATCTCGCTTATGGTGAGATACCCGGACAAGAATTTTTTCGGAGTTTTCCCTTATTCTGAGAAAACAAATGTCGAGTAACCCAAAGCTCTCTGGACCCCGAGATCATTTGAGCATCGTTCTACCAATTTCATTTATCGTCCGATGTAACAACCAGGCCGTTAAACTATCAAGTAAAGAAAAAGAAAGCTACAGATATTAAGCTACATGCATTTTAGAAACTACATTCCGCTATAACAAGTTTTAGGTTTGATATTTTTCTCAAGGGGTTCGTATTTTTTTTAAATTATTTTACATTGCATGGTGGAAGACAGAAAAAACACACTTACTTATACTAATGGATTTTTAAAGGTTATCTATGACCAATATCACAATTCTAATCAGACAATATTTCATCCAACTTTTCTTTAATATCGACTTAAATTATATTGAGTTTTATTTGTGGTCTGTCGGTCCTCACCATCCCATCTTATATTGAGCGTGAAAAACCGCTTAACTTTGCTCACAGGCCTTTTTATCAGGATTGGGGTTCTTTTACGTGCCGTTATTTTACTACACGGGACAAATGGCTTTGCTTCCCTTCCGAAGGAAGGCATATTTAGGATTTTCACTCCTGAAAAGGATCCATCGGCTTCCGCCGGTTGAACCCGCGACCTTGGGAACCAGAGGCCAACGTGTCACTCCTAGACTACGGAGGACGACTTTTAATACCGACTTGTGTGCATCTGATGGCAATATGTTTAACAACATACAGCTACGTTATGTTTGCTGTGGAGCATGCACTTCCCAAATTCTAATACCTCTCTACATCTCTTAAATTATTTCAGCTCTGTATTTAAATACATAAAAAGTTTTTATTAAATAAACTGTGATGTAGTTACATTAGTACGTCTTCCGAAGCTACCTCCAGACCTTCCGTTAGGTTGCAACTTTGTTTTTGTAATAAGGCCTTAAAGGACTATTTTCATTCTCATAATTCATGACAGATTTTATTTAGCATATAGATTCACGGTTTTAGTCGTCTTTATTGAACCACTTAACTTCTAATTTATTCGAATAAATATTCGTTTCTTGATTATGCCATTGTGGAAGATTAAGGCTAATTTATATTAAATGTTCTTTCGATTATTGAGTTTGTAGAATTATTGTGAGTACTATCAAAGGACAAGTCCTTTCCTATTTTCCTCAAGTTGTAGGTTAGCCCTTGGTTCTTAAAAAAAAACTGATCAATTGATGGTACGCTAAGGGTAGCTCCTGTATGCTAACAGTGTACCTAATTTTGATTTGACTTAACCACCTTCTGATGAAATGGTTTGCAGGGTGTCGGTTGTGAAAGAAGGTAGCACGATTTGCTCCAGTCAACGTGTAGCGGCCCTTGTATACTACTTGTGTAAGGTTATTTTAAAAACGTTTTTTAGGGGGATGTTTATTTGAAATCTGATGTCCAAGCAACTCGGAAGAATTACATAGGAGCTCAGTCTTAGAGGCTGTCAGAATTGCTCCGTCGTTAGTGGATATGTCCGCATGCCATGCGGGGAAGCCTGAAGAGGCCTATCCTTAAAATTCCCAAGAGACCTAAAGAGGGGACCCCGATGGAAACGTAAACTACCGTAGAGTTTTGCAGCCCGGCGCCTAATCCCGTAGCAGTCTAAGGATTTTATTTCTTTCAGCCATCAGCACTGTAAGGAACTAAATCCTAATTACAATACCAAAGATGAAAAATTACAGTTAGTAATGTAATATTGATTCTTCATTGGCCAAACTCCATGTAGTTTTGATTAATACATACATGTTTTTAACCTCCAAGATTACATTTTTGGTATCTACTTCGCATTTAGCCGCAAGAAGTCATACTTTTGCATTGAATCACACGTTTATTGACTATTCACTTTTATATAAAACTTCATAGGTGACGCCGTAGCCAATTGGTTAAACCGCTCGCCAAGGCGGCACAGGTTCAATCCCAGGGGGTTGTATTGGGTTTTGTGGTGACAAAAGTGGAGTCTGGGTGGGTTTTCCGGTTTTCCTCCACCATTACTTCCATCATCTACTCCGTAATTACATTTTTTATTTTTCACACATTTCACCATTCTTTTATATAATGTACTTACTCACCATCACATCATGCATCGGGCTGACCATCCATCTGGGTACGACCTATAACCCACAGTTCTTAACAGTCAAATGGCTTGTAAGACCTGGGGGATGTAAATTCTCCATACGAGGAGAGCAAATAGTGGAAGAAGAAGAAGATATAAAACTTCACAAACAAGAATCTGAGTGTACGTTGATATTGAAGTAAAGTTATTTCCTTTTTCAGTAAATATAGCAAATTACGCACTGCGAATGAATTATTTTAATGCTCCTTGTATATTTAATTCACGTATTTTAAAATATATAAGTACATATTTTCGTGGGAGCGACGATGTATATTTGCGAAGTAGATAACATAATAGAGAGCGAGCTTAGCATTCCTCCGCAATTTATACCAAATGGCCTGGGGTTTCAATTTAGACTGAATGGTGTTATGAAGAGTGTGGTTTTGCTTTTATGTAAAGGGCGTGAACGCTTCAAGAGTGCAAAACTTGCTTGCTCCTTTGAAATTCACAAAAAACTTACAGTTCACTCAGAATCTAAAATATATTTCAGAGGAATAAATGCTCTTCGGCATGTGTAACTGAAATTTGCACCAGTTTCATCCCTTCAGTTCTAAAACTAACAAGCAATGAATGACGTCGTAGAATATACATAAAGTAATGACGACCTGGCTGTATCACTTTATAATCAGATACATGTAATTCTTTGGCATCAATGCTGCCAATTGCGGCCAAGTTTGGAACGATCATCCCTGAGCTGGGCTGCCGTGGAGAAACATGTAGTGAAAACCCAGAAAGCGAGAGAACCACCACGGCTAGGCATTTAAAGCAAGAATTCTGCGGGTCCACGCCGAGAAGATAATTCTGGAGTATGTTTTGGCTGCGCTAAATTTGGGAACATCTTGAGGTAAGTCAAAATTCTTTGTAATACTAACCTCCACGGAATTGCAGGATACCGTCGCACTTATTATTGCGAAAGCGTTAAATCACAGATATGTAATAAACAAAGAGACGACCTTTAGCTTCAAGAATTATTTCAGTATAGTCATTTACAACGTGTAATATCCTATCATGAAACCTTGCACATTGAATAGCTATCAATGAGGAGGATTTAACAGTTGCAATGTACATAATATTACAGCACCATATTAATAATTTATGAAACTTATAAACATATTTATTTATCGCCATACTCTACTACTTCTTCATAGGCCTAGAAGTGCTAGAAATATAGTTAAAGATCTTCTCTGAGAATTGAGTTCTTAGGAAAACTAGGTGATAATCTACAACACAGCACAAATTATATTCACTACAAAAAACAAATCAGATGCGTTACACTCTCATGACTTTTTCCACCCATTTAACAAACGATTTTTACAGGGATTATTATTAGCTCATAACATATTAATTATTAATTCGTCCTAAAGGAAATATGTACATATATCTATATGTAAAATGCTTTAGTAGATACTTCCTTATCGGTACAAGGGAATAAGAAAATATAATTTACTAAAGCTATGGTCAAAACTTTGGTTGCTGGATTTGAAATTAATTTATCTTTGCATGGCCAGGAAAATCCAATAATAAGATTTCTTCGTTTCGTAGTCGGTTTACCCTCCCGTTATTTAGGACTGACATCCCCGTAGGACTTATAAGCGGATGCCGAGGGATCAGAGCCTGTCGGGGAGCCAACGGCATGAAACCACATGATGGAGAACCTGAAACGAGTGGTCAGCCCATGGCCAGAGCAAGAGATTGAGGAAGTGCACGCGAAATGGATGATAGGCAAGGTGATGAAAGAAAGAAATTACTGGAATGAGTGTCGGGGGAAACCGGAGGTCTTGGAGAAAATCCGCCCAGACGCTGCTTCGTATATCACATACCCTACATGCGGGCACTTGAGGTCCCCAACCCGGGTCGCCTAGACGTGAGGCGAGTGGTCTAACCACTCAAATATGGTGCCGTCCCGTAAGATTTCTAATTTGAAATAATATACATATTTTAAATATCACAAAAAAGGAAAAAAAAAGAATAACGAAAGAAAGATTCAATGAATGAAAGAAAGAAAATACACACTGCGTGCTTTAACGAGATCTTTCTCTTTCTTTTTTTTGTCGCTTTTTGCTCGTTTTTATTTGAATTTTGTATATAGAATTATAATCTACCTTAGCAGTTTAAACTATCCAAAGTTATACAGAATGAAGATGTATAAAGAAATTTTTCTCTGAAAATTCCATATATTATACATTTTATTTGTCATAAAAATAACGTAAGCATATTCTAATTTACGAAAATCAATGACCATTTTTGAGAATATTAAAGAGAACGAAAAATGTTCCACGTATAGGGTAGTTTGAAGTGGAACGATTTTTTTTACAAATCTTCGGGACACATAGAAGATTTCATATTTAAATACGAGGGTTGGCTGATAAGTCCCGGGCCTCACTCAGATATAGTGCCACTAGGCCAGTTATACGGTAGCATCTTATAGTTTAAAGCTACACTAACTTGTTTCCATAGATACAGGTCAATAACTTGTTTAGTTTTCGAATTACAGCATTTTAAACAAGGCAACTTTATAGTTTTCACGAAAATGGAGGATTTGGAAAAACGAGCAGTGATTAAATACTTCCATTTGAAAGGCTTAACGCCTAAAGAAATCAAGGAGGAAATGGGTAGTACATTGAAAGACTATGCCCCTTCATATTCAATGATTAAAAGGTGGGTTGCAGAGTTTAAAATGGGACGTACGAGCACTAGTGATGAGCCTCGCTCTGGACGCCCTGTAGAAGTGACAACTCCAGAGATCATTGAATAAATTCATCGTTTAGTACTGGAAGACCACAGGTTAAAGTTGTTTGACCTAGCAGATGCTGTAAACATATCAAAAGAACGTGCAGGTAATATTTTAAGTAATATTTTGGGCTTTCACAGTGTCTGTGCAAGATGGGTGCCGCGTTTATTGACACCTGATCAAAAGTTGCAAAGAAAAACCGTTTCTGTTAGGAGTGTGGAGTTCTGCCGTAAAAATTCCAGTGAATATTTGAGACGGATTATTACCATGGATGAAATTTGGATACATCACTACATTCCAGAAAGTAAATCACAGTCAAAACAGTGGATTGCACCAGGTGAACCAGTTCCAAAAAAGGCAAAGTCAATTTTGTCAGCTAACAAGGTTTTGGGGAGTGTCTTCTGGGATGCACAGGGAATTATTTTTATTGATTACTTGGAAAAGGGTAAAAGTATCACTGGTGACTACTACGCAAGCTTACTGCAACGTTTAAGTGATGTGAAAAAAATGCCTCATTTGGCAAAAAAAAAAAAAGGTCTTATTTCATCACGACAAAACTCTAGCCCATCGTTCAGTCACTGCAATGGGAATAATGTGCGAATTAAAGTTGGAATTGCTTGAACATCCGCCCTATTCGCCAGATATACCACCCAGTGACAACCACCTGTTCACAAACCTCAAAAAATGTCCCGGAGGACGAAGATTTCACAGCAATGTGATATGTGGTCATTAATGTGGTAAACAGCTATTCTGAGGACCTTGATAAAACACACTACGGAGATAGTTCAATTAAATTAGAACACCGGTATGATAAATGCATTAGCCTTTTGGGAGGTTATGTTGAGAAATAAAGCAAAAAAAAAAGAAGTTTTAAATGATGTTTTCATTGAGAGGCCCAAGACTTATCAACCTGCCCTAGTAGAAATCTGGTATTAGGTTTTTAAGTTTTTGATTTACACACATATATACACACAAGGACACTTTAAAAATGATTTGGGGGGTTCAAGGAGTTTTGAAAGATATTTTTATTGTGAAATTCCAATTTCGTGTTTTTAGATAGACAATTTTACTTATTCTAGTAAAGGAACTAGAAAAGTAAATTATATCCTTTTATATGAAAATGTAATTCTGTACCGGTGGAAAATTAAATAATCATTGTTTTTAATTTATTCCATTTTCAGATTTTAAACCATTCGCCCAACCGAATCAAAAGTATCAATTACATGATTGGATTCTACTTGTAGCTGAGCTACAAACTTTGTCGTTAGAAGTGCGTGCATTTCCGAACAATCTAGAGCAGTAAAACAAGAGAAGCACCTTCAAGTTTCTCCTGAATAGATATTTTTCTACGTCTTGCAGAGAATTTCCCAGCGTTGTCGCTAATGCTAGGACTCGGTGATATATGTCCACAGAGTACAAGGTTTTGCTTGTAACTGGAATTCAACTGTTCCGATGCTTTGCAGGAAGTCCTTGGGGATTGCGTAGCCTGAACTTCCTGTTCTGGCTGAGCAGATCTGACGTCAGCGTGCTCTCTCTCTCCACATGCAAGGCCCAACAATGGGCAAGTCAGTAGTAGTAACAAAGGAGGTGAGCCCACCATGGGAATTTCTTCGGCTGTTGGTTCAAACAGCGAAATATATCATTTGTCATTCTTAACCCAGAGATGTCCCAGAGTGCTTTCTCGCCCCAGCTTTCAATGCACCTGCGTAATAATGGTCGCTATGCACTACATCAATCACAGTGGTTTGGTGGTCGACTCAGACTTTTATTTTCATTATATGTGAATATTAAAAACTTTGAGAGATACTTTTTTCTACATCATACTAATGAAGATAAACATTAGCAGAAATTGCCTTATTACTTGATTCTTGTAAGCAGACGGAAATAAAGAAATACACTAGGCTAAAGCGATTGCCAAATTATTTAAAAGCTGGCCGCTATGTAAACAATTTAAGTTCGGTTCTCTTTGGATGACCAGCAATAAAATAAAACGAAATGAAACGAAAGATAACTTTCCATTTGAGAAAAAATTTAAAGTAGTTTAAAACTGAAACCAATAGGAAGGAATATCTCGGTATTGGTTAATTTAACTGTGTATATGGGATAAGTGTATGCATTAACAGGATCTACATTTTTTGTATGGTAAGTTTTTGTCTAACTTTTACGGTTTACCAATTATACAAAAATCATCCAGAATGAAGACGTTTACTGAGGCTATACCCAGAAAATTAATGATATACATTCTATTTTTCATGTAAATATCTTTATTATGTGCTTATTAGAACCATCTTGAGATTTTGTTTTCAAAACTTTTGCCATTTAAAGGATAGTTTGGGGTGGCGGGATTTTCTCGATTGTTTTTATTCTTCTTGGCAGGGATTTTCAAGTGTGGTATTTAACGGTATTTTGTTTTTGAGCGCGTACACACATCCACACACAGACACATATACACACGAACCTTTTACTAAATAGCCTTTTAATCAGGGGTCCTCAAAACATGTTCTGGAGAAATCTCGATATCCAATTTTTCGATGCAATAAACTGCTTCAACTATCTATTACGTGCGTAGTACGTGTAGAGAAAGTAACAATGTTGTTATATATTTATTATACATTTTACGCTCTCAGAAATGTGAATAAAGCAAATTCATAACATACATTTTAAAACCTTTATTAATGAGTAAATGTACCTCCTATTTTCATTTTCTAATGCCTTTGATGTTCCTTAGTAAGGAATTGATGTTTTCTGTTTTGAATAAAACTATTTTCCAATATAAATATAAACGAAGCCAACGATTATATACAAGGAGTTGTAGCATAAGTTTTGTTTTGTTTTCTTCTTATTTGTTTGTTTTTGGAGAATACCAGCACGTGCGGAAAATGTGAAATATACACATGACAATGTACCACACCTCAAAATTGTGTTTCACATGATATGTGATATAAAGTCAGTTGATATCACATTATTGGTTTCACAAATTACAGCACAGCATGGTACGGCTTACATAACCGTTCTAAACTGCTTGAAAATAGTTCCCTGCAATATTCTCAATATGCTGCCCACGATTTGGGTGGCGTTGACATGAACATCACTGATTTCATCCCGTGCGAAATTTGACTATTTGTAGCTGTACAATATTTCCAATATCCTCACGTATTGCATACCGCCTATCATATAATGGTTCTTATACCTTGTCTGTGCGATCTTGACGTCACATGGAGACAAATCATGGATGGTAGGCGCCCGAATTATTATTCCCATCCCCAGTAATGCAGTGCCCGTCGACAATCTCTTCTTTACCTACCCACCTCGTGACAGTCTGGTATGGCATGTAATTATTCCCACCTGTGCTATTCTCTGGCAGTTCTGTCACGGAGAATGGCTGATTAAATGTACGAGCGTTGTCCACCACAAGTTACATCGCGCCGCACAACTGATTTCACATTGCTGAGTGTGCTCCTATAGGTCATTCACAGCACCATCTGAAGTTCTTAACACAAATTACACTGCCTCTCTTTCCCGAGACACATGTCAATTAGTACTCCAAAACGGCTCGTCACAAAATCAAATAGTTTCCATGCTTTATACACATGATATTTTTGGGAGGATAGGCCTTTTTCAGATTTTATTTACTTCACCTCCCACCATCAAATTCATATGTAACAACTGACAAATCTATACACTTCTGCTACTCGTAGTGTAACTCTGAGGACAGTTTTATTTATTTGTTCAATTTATCACCACGTTTCACTGCAAGGTCATATTGGCCTGGGACATATTGCCTATCGGGAGTGGGGTTAACTCAAATATAGGTGCCGTTGGATTTTTTTTTCTTTTTCTTTTCTGAGTTTACATATCATACACCCATTCACAATCTAATTCATAATTTCAGATTCTCGCGAGTATTGGACATATTCCTGGTTAGAAAAAATTCTTCCCGGGACCCCCCGCAAAACAGTAGGTACCAATTCATCTACGGAGCCGCCCCAGTACTCTTTTTCCTTCGATTTTAAGGAACAACACCTAGATATTACAGAAAAGATTTAGAGAGAGAACTCTATTAGCAATCTCGCACCTCGAGGTGGGACAAGTCGCCTAGAGGAGATTATGGCTGCTTCACATTGGGACGCTCGCCGTTCTGCATAAATGTCTGAACTTACGGTGAGCAGTTTAAGTATTAAATATGCACATACAGTAATCAAACTGTCACATAGTTTGCGTCCCTAAGTTTTCAATGAATTATCTTACTAAGTTAACACTTGTTTTATAGAAATTATAGAAACAATTACCATAAACTATGTCTATATATTGCAACAAAATATCACTTTATACTCAAGCAGTCCTTTAATTCTTCCAAGTGCTTATAATAAAAACTCAAGTCGCTCAACCTTGCGGTGTTTACGGCCAGCAAGGCGCAGTTTCCATGTACTCAAATCGGCGTATAATTTTAAAAAGAACGCATTATAGCTTTGTTAGCGCGAGAAAGCCAATACCTCAACCTTCAGTTCATTATAGTTAGCATGTTCAAAAATCTCAAGGATTTTTGAAAACAAACTAAGCCATTCTGATTAGAATGCAGCGAAAATATTTAGAATTTAACAAAGGAAAGAGTGAAAAGTTACGTCAGAAATTAATAAATAGGTTTAAGATTCGGTAACGTTGTACGTAGATTCTGGTGGGTTAGCTACAATATAGGTGGAACTTAGGCTAATGAAAGAGCGTGTATTTGGAAAATTTAGTACTACTGCGACTTTGTTAAAAACTAGCACTTAAGTACCGCGCTAGTCTCATCACCCACGGAGCGTGATTCAGCGAGTCAAACCAACTTGCGCTTCTTACACTTAATAGGGAAGCATTTGCCAACCATAAAGTTGTTTAGACACGGAAGTTGGTACATATAATTCGCAGCAGTTACAGTTTCTCGTGCTAAGATTCTGATACATTTAGGTATTCATCAACATCTCGTTCCAAAGATCTTGCCAGTTCCGTTTTCGCACCCACCCAAAGGGGAATTTGTTTTTCTTCCCCCCCCCCCTATATCATTGAAACAGCCGGCAGCATTAGAACAGGAACATCTTTAATTCTCGGGATGTATAAACTATAGCTTAAATTATGTTACATAAAATAAAGTTATAAATTATAGTGTACCACTCGCCTATCACCTAGATGGCTCGCGTTCGACCCCAAGTGCCCGCATGTGGGGTTTGTGGTAGAGAAAGCGACACAGCGGCAGATTTTCTCTAGGTTCTCCGGTTTACCCCGCCATTAAATTCCACCATCTTTACTCCATATATCATCAGTGCCATCGCCTGTGGTGCCATTTGTAGTAAAAGCGGGCGTTAAACACTATAAAACAGGTGTATAAGGAAAACTGTTAACATAACAAATATCATCCGCTGCATTCATCTTTATTTATAGATTTCTTATTAGTGTTCTAGACGAATACGTTGCCAGAAATTCCTGCTGGGTCTCTCGTCATTCAAGAGTAAGGTAAAGAAGATGCACAACGGAGAATAGGTAGCAGTGGTACCAATCATGCTATTCTGCAGCACCACAACTGTAATAACAATGGTGTCACATAGTGGCGATCTAGTGTTCAATGCCGTTACACAATGAAAGACGAAAAGCATACGCCAAAGAATAGTAAATCATTGACCGTCATGCATCTGCTGCATTAAGGACATAATATAGCAGTTTTGTTTTGTGAAGAGCATCCTCGAACTTACGCTCTTTCAGTGTACTTTAAATCCCGCCTACAATTTTCATACGTAACAAATCTTCAGAACCACATTAATCTAATTCGATTCAAAGTATTTTCATGCATCCTTTGTTATTCAACACAACCTATTTTGACGAAGACACCACTGCACATAAACAGCCACAACTCAGAACTGAGTGTGGAATACGTTGTATACCCCTTACACTACTATAATATGCAACCCGGCGAGTAATGAGTGTCGAGAACAGCCATGCACGGCATTCGAGAGGAAGCTGTTTATTCCAGGCGTCAATGTCACTGAAGCGCTTTCCCGCAAACTTCCCCACATTCACGTACCTCAGACGAAGGATACAATGGACCAACACCATCACCTACTTGGGGGTGAAGCTTGACAGGGGCGTCACTTTTGGGGAGCACGTCCGGGGGCTGTGGTGCCGGGGCAATGGGGCTGTGGTGCCGGGGCAATGGGGCTGCGGCCTCACTGTACCCGATGCTGAGGTCCTCGATGACGGTTCCCCTTAAGTTGCGCCTTTTGAGGGCTCTCATTATCCCCTTATTAATCTACGCCTGTGAGATCTGGGGCATGGCGGCAGACTGCAGTCTGCTGTTGCTTCAGCGGGTACAGAATAGGTGTCTCCGGGCTATCTATTCTGTGCCTCGAGGCTTTCCAACGAGACTCCTGCACGAAGCCTCTGGTCTACCATACCTGGAGGACGAGATTAGGCGTCGGGCAACAAAATTCAACGAAGGGTTACCATTCCATCGGAGCGCCCTCGTTAGGTCTCTTGGGGACTACGATCCCACAAACCGCCGCTTCAGGCGATACCGGCTTCCCCGCATGGCTTGCGGGCATCCCCGGTAACGAAGGAGCACCACCAACAGCTGCTACGGCTAAGCTCATTACTATCCTTCAAGAGTTGCTTGGATTCAAAATTAAATCTCAAGAAACATTTTGATAAACACACACCAGCGGTGCACAAGGGCCGTTGCACCATCAAGGCAACCGTCGAGGAGCAATATTCGCCTCCTCCTGTCACTCCACAACCCCAAAACACACCCGCCATCCTACAAAACCCACAATCCCGTCAGAACGTGGTTAAGTTCTCTCTGAGAACAGGGACACGTCTAACACACCTCGGGCTGCCCTCAGCCTGCCAATCACACTGGACTGGACTGAAGCTTCTCTTTGTTACAAATAAAAATGATCTTACTGTTACTCATGACAATTCAATGAGATGGGAAGCAGATGTGTTTATAAGTATGGCTGCTACTGTTCCTTGGTAGGATTTTTGTTGTCGTAAAGTTTGTTTACCTGATAAAATATAAAACTGTTTTCGTCCAGTATTCCTTTTCCAATTATATGTCTTTTCAGTAGCTGCGGTTTTGATTAATAAATTTATCTTTCGTATCAGCCTGGCAAACTAGCTGTTTATAACATACAGGATGTTAATGAACTATACCGAAATATGTTCAGATTATCTAATTACTTAAGTAATTTGAGATAGGAGACATATGACCTGTTTATTGAAATTTCGAAGTAATGGCTATAAGTTTCTGAAGTGCAGTACGCCACTGACTGGTTATCAACCATTCGAGAGCATAACACGAAAAACGAAGGGACATATTACGGACATATTACAGCGTAACTCTCTAGCGTAGTGGTTATGATACTAGCTTTCAAGTGAAAGATAGTTTCCGAGTTCGGATCTCGTTCACGTATCGCGGCACTTCATCTGGAATGAAAAAAATAACAATAAAAAACATTTACTCTATGACAGGAATCGAACTCATAACCTTTGGTTTAGCAGCTGCCCGCCTTACGCCACCAAAGCAGTTAAAAATGTGCCTCCAGAGTAGACTACATCACTCAAGAACGTAGTCAATAAACGCTCAGTGTCGCATTGTCAAGTGATTAGTTCGAGATTTTACAGATTTTTGCGACATTAAATCTGGAGAACGCTAGAAAAGAGCTAAAAATCGATATTTCTATACTTGGGCAGCACTTTTAAGGACATTCTAAGCCATTTTTTCAACCTGTTTTGCTTCAACACCGACTTGTCAGCACCTGATACCCACACGTTTAACGCTTTGTAGCTGCGTTATGTTTATCCGGGGACCATGCATCGCCGATCTCAAATTACTTATATCAGTCACACACACAATCTCACATATTATTTCGGTGTAGTTCATTAACACTTTGTATATATGTATTTAAATGTGCATGGACTCTTTTCTCAAGGCGATTTGTATAAGGAAGGACTTACTGCTGAATAAACACGATTCGTTATATAATTCCACAAAATGTTTTATTTTATTATTAATTTTTGAAATAAAAATTCAATTAGTCTTACAAGTATCTTCTTAAATGAATATTTGTATAAGAGATTAGAGTTACTCTCTCTATGTACCGTCGAGGTATTCAGGTATCACACTGATGTACATTCCTTCTTACTTCATCTACGTCTCCAAGTAAAACTTTTTCAAACAAAACAAACATAAAAAAGGAGATAATCTATTACTAACTCGTTTGTTCTTTCATTAAGGAAACAAGATTACTGATATTCATAAACATGTTATCATTGCTCATCGTCTTTACTTAGAACATTCTTTTTAACCAATAATAATACAAATTAAAGGTAATGAAATAAAATTGTACGGTTACACAATAATTTTCTGTTGCATCCCAAATAAAAAAAAAAAAATTACCGCCGCACTATAGGAACAACCACGAAAGGATTTCTAACCCAAGCCACTTAACAATTTCTTAAACTACTAGATGGCATTTGCATAGTTTTCCATTAAACTATTTACGGACATATCAAGCGCATTGCATTACAATTGTTTGAATGGCATTTAATTTGTTCAATTATTCAAGCTCTTCCTATAGTATTAGCACTACTACTTAAAACGTTTTTCATGAAAAATCTAAAAACAGTATTTTCTGGGACACTATTCAATATATGTAAAGAACGAGCATTATGACCCATTGATCTTTTTTTATTTTACCTAACAAAATTCTTCTAACGTATGAAAAGATATTTCAGGCGATTCTGTAAATGTGCAGCATATAACATAAGTTTTGGCTGGTCAACTAGCTCAGTTGGTAGAGCACCTTCCCGCTGAGAGAAGGGTCCCGGGTTCGATTCCTTGTTCTCCCCAGAGTCAGAAAGAATGCATACGTATGTGAGTGTATGTGGTCTAATGATTAAAATGAAAGATAAATAACAATAATACAGGAGGTATTCCGATAGGAAATACCGCAGATAGGATCATACAGTTAAAGTTGGTGTGTATGTAAATGGAACAATAAAAACACAAGTTTTAATCAATGTAATAGAGTAACTGACCTTGAAATAGGCATACAGTACTTTTGGAAATAATGTTTGAATCCATGGGAGTCGGGGATTTCTTTGCTATGAAACTGGTTGAGGTAAAACCGGTAAATGCTAAAGTTGAGAAATTGTTAATTATTTACATTTCGGAAGATGCTCAGGTTCCTTCGACTGTTGGACAGCCATGACTATAAATATCCCTCGTCTATTTGCTGGAGAGTTTCAACGTGAAGTCAGCGAAAAGAAATTTTGAGCGAACAATCCATTTATATAGCTCTTCACAAATATCCCGTATGTAGTTTGTGAAATAGGTTTTCCAGTTCATGGTGTTTACTTAAGTTTCATTACTGAAAAAACATGCACCTGCAGCATATTTAAACGCATTTATCTAGTTTTTAACAGCTTCTCTATTCAACTGCATTATCATGTGGACGACTACATTCACTACCAAGTCTACAGTGCAAAGAGGAAGAAAACTAACTTGTTTGCCAATAAAGTACGTGGTAGTTCTCAGCAAGCGTCCGTCCACTCGGACACACAAGGCTGTATAATTACTATGCACTATTTGTTAAGTAAATGAGATTAGATTTTGGCTTAATCAATGAAAATTTTAAATCCTTATGGAATTTTATTTACTTTTAGAATTAAACGTTCTGAATCCCAGAACAGTATCCTGTAAAATTAACAGGATCCGAAAAGGGGTTGCAGTTTGTGGATTGAAATGTGCAGCTTCCGTGCATCAACACAGAAGACCTAAACGATTGTCTAATTTAAGAACACTTCGCTATGTAAGGGATTTAAAATTTCGTTCTCTTTGCTGCATGGCAGAGAGAGAGAGAACAAATGAGTCCATTTAAGAGAATTATAATCACTGGGAAACTTATGTCAACAAGGAATACCTTCAAAATAGTTAACTCGACAAAACACGAAAGAAATTGACTACATTTTGTGCTGTACGAATTTGTATTACAGTTTGCCAGTTACGCAACTGTCATTGACAAAGGAGAATTGCAAATATATGCCTCAAAAATTCAATATGTATTTCACCGTTATGAAAGACTCTCAAATTATGGCATTTTAATCAAAATCGTTGAAAGATTTTTGGGAAAAAAAAGGAAAAATAATCTATACAAAGGGTACTTGGGATGGAAAAAATTCCTGAAAACGCTGATCTATCCCGTTTGATTTTCGTTTTTGCGATTTTGAATTATGATTATCAGACACATACACCCTTTTATAAAATGCTTATTTGGATTAAAGAAACACCAAAAGAAATTTCCGGTATAGTATTAAAATCCAAATATTTAGAAGTAGTAGTAAAAAAAAGTAAGGAAAAAAGTAAAAATGAATATGTAGGGAAAATTATCTTGGATTACATTAACGTGATTTTCTCTACTCAATACATACTGTTCTTATGAAGTTTCGCTTTTCTTCATGTAAATGGAAATAAACCTTAACTGAAATACTTTCACTGCACTTTCCGTTGTAGGTGCAAGAGGGTTACAGCAGGTAGAATCAATGTTCTACAGTCGTAGTTTAAAAGCTGGTCGATATATGGTAGCCTTGCAATTCCATTCATGACATTGCGAACAACTGAAAAGCGACATGACTTTCGATAAATAATAAATGTGTTAAAAAGTTCAAAAAGAAACAGAGACTTCAAAAGGATTGATGCTACAGAAAGCTATTTCGAAAAATGTATGTATTTTAAAGAAGTATAGATTTTTATTGTGCCAAGTTTTTGTTTTTTGTTTATAGTTTATCAGTAATTTTCCTTCCGAGGATTTCACAGAAAATTTAAGAAATAACCGTTGTTTTACTCCTCTGCTTATCAGTGAAGACGGTGAGTGGGTCAAGCTCACTGAAGGCTAAAACGAGGTCGCTCAGGTCAGTTCCTCATTGGCTGGTTTTAACCTGAAATAGCCCGTTTGACTTGTGCAATTTTTTTTTAACGCAAGAACGGATGATGATGATGATGATGATGATGATGGTTGGTGTGTAGCGGTGCTCAACTACTGCAGCTATTAACGCCCTACAGGAAGAGATATATGCTCACGTCAAATACGGGCAGTTGGGCTATCTGGTATGTTTCCTTACCCATCCAATTTTTATTCCATTTTGCAGCTTCAGTGATGCTTTTGTGTACATTCAGATTCTAGTTCCTATCTATTTATATCAATAGTTCTCTTTTGGCCTTTTTCACGAAACTATATCTATTTTCAGTAACCATTTGCCAAATATCGTATAAACTCATTTTTATAATCGACGTTGGAGGCTCACCGCCAACCATTTTGGATGCTGTAGTTATTCATTTGATGACGATGTGAGTGTCACTAGATACGAATTGAGATACGAAATGTTGGCCACTCTGAAGAAAGCAATGTTGTTATGTCGAAATAACTGACTCATTGGTAATGCAATGATAGTAGGCAGAGGATTGCTGTGTCACTCGTTTGCCCTCATTTTATGTTTGAAGTCTGGAAAATGTGAACGTTCTTGCAAGTGCAGTGGAAATTCAGTGAGAGTATTTTCGTGCAATTATCTTGTACAACTTCAAGATGACTTAAATGAAACGCACTCATTTGAGGGGGGTCTTTTGAGGAATGTTTTCCATCATATGCCTCTGTGATCCGCTGGTTGGGGAATTCATGAGGGCAAACTCTTAAAGATGAAAACAAGAACACCTTCGTTAAAAAAAAAAAAAGAAAATCAAGATGGGTGCCACATAATTTATCTGAAGCACAGAGGCTCCAGATCTGCATAAGATGCAATGGCTGTCAAGGTTTAAGATTTTAGTATTTCAGATATTGGTACTATTAGCAAAATATGACTATCATTTTGACCCAGAAACAAAATGTCAGTCCTCCATTTGGGCTCCTAGATGACCAGTCATCAATCGAAGTCAAAAGAACAAGTGCCGGAAAGAAAATGGTAACTTCTTTCTTCTCCACAAGTGGTCATTTAGTAACAGCTGTGTTCGAAAATTTTAAAACTGTTACTTCAAAATAGTACACAGAAGTTTACCTTCGAAAGTGTTTCAAAATATTTAAGGAAACCGTCCAAAGGCAGTAAGAGGCACTTTGTCGTATCTTGACAACGTTTAAGCTCACATCGCTAATGTAACAACGGAGTGTCTGCAAGGAACGGAGGCAAAACAATTGACTCATCCACCCTGTAATATGTGATTTCTTCCTTGCCTGTTTTCGAATGAAGAAGTTGTACGATAAGAGTTACCTTCAGTGCCGGAAGATGTGTGATGTGGATGCTTCCGAAAGTGGTTCCAGAGGTTGGAACGCTGCATACAGTGCCAGGGAGAATACTTTGGGAAACTGGGATAAACAAAATCTTCTATGGGAATTCATTATTTGCTATCTCAAAACTTATTTAGTAATCCTTGTATCATATCACTCTCACAATTGTTTGTTACTTTAACTATTTAATACAATTGTTTTATTAAGCATGGCTTATAGATAAGTAGTAAAGGAACTAAACAACTGATGTGGTACATTCACAAATTATTCTGATCTCACTCTTCAGAAAATATTCTCAGAAAGCTTATTATTCTACTTCACGTTAATTGATATAAAATGCAGAAATACTTCTATTACATATTTCCATGTATATTCAATCGGATTGGGGAAATGCAGCAGGCATAGGTGACAATAAAATATTTAAAGAAATGTCCGCTATGTAATGTGTTTTAAATTTCATTTTATTTGCCTGACCAGCAGCAAGAAAAACGAACAATCAATTCCATTTGAGAAAAACAAGTGTTTGAAAATTTAACCATTAATGAGGAATATCTTGGAAATGTCAACTTCACAAAAATGTATTTGACATACATATTGTGTTTAACTATATATATAGTGTTTAACGAAGTTTTAGCTACTTCTAAGCTTTACTAATTATGCAAAACTCATCCAGAATAAAGAAACCTCAGGGGCTATTCCCAGAAAATTTAATTACACATTTCATTTACCATGGCAATATACGTATTACAATTTTAGCATTTTAATCAAAATCGTTAGTTGTTGTAGAGAGAAACATTATTTTCGAAAAATGTCCTTATAACATTAATTGGGGCTGAGAAGAGAGATTCAAAATCTGCCTGTGGCATAGTACATGAAGCAGAAGTCTGGTATACGACCAACTTTTCATTTTTGACCCGAGCCGTTCACAGAAACACACAGCACGCGTGCGTACCTTTTTCTGAAATGTTTACATTCAGGGTACCTCAAAACATACTTCCAGCAAAATCTGAAACTTCCCCTATTTACTATGAGTAGTGGAGGTAATAAAGGTGCTGTTATATCCTGTATGGCAATAAGACTTGTAGTTAGTTTGCGTGAGAGTTCTAATGCTGCTTAAAATGCACAGGTTTTATTTCCTCGAATTAAGAGATACATTTTCACGCGCATTTGTGCATTAAGTCTCCTCTTGAAATATCCCTGCTGTACTAGGGTAAAGATACAGTTGTAGGTAATAGAACAACTGGGGGGGGGGGTTACGTCGCTTCACAGTTTTGTAGCCGAACATACACAAGTATCACATAGATATATTGGAAGTCTGAGATTAATGCTGTGACAAGGGCGATGTCATAGCTACCAGAATCAAAACATTTGAATGATGGCGGTTATGATTAGCACAAAGCTGTCAGTAAGTAGTGACATTTACACGCTGTGTTGGGGATGTTCCGTCTCGACCTCATAATTTTGCCATATTATAATAACGGTTATGTATCGGTTATGTACCCATTGGGATAATATTGTAGTAAGTAACATATGGGCGGCGATGTACGGTAATAACATGCGCCTGTGGTGATCTACCGGTCATTGTTGGGTGATCGTTACACGAACAGGTAGTTGTTACAACTAGCAACGTGATATAGTCTAAGTCACTTAACAAGTCCTCCAAAATGTTGAAGCTGGATATGGATTTACTAGCGTCTACCTTAGCCGTGTTTTCACGAGCAACTAAATCAGTAAGATTTGTGTAATTAGACGTCTAATCACGCTACAACAGGCGCTCTATATCCATGCCATCCTCCACGTGAACTTCCGGGTGGTATCAACCCTGAAACAAAAGTGAGAGTCAGAAGCTATTTTACATTTAGAAAGTTAATAGGTTTTATTGATTTTCAGTCCAAATACTTGATTTGCAATTCTGACATAGTTTATTTATGCACTAATCTATTATACGGCCTGTTCGGATTTATTCGGTCTTTGCCACCAATCGTTTGCATGACGTCAGTACTAAGCAACCAGCATATCACGCTTTGTCCCTTGCAGAGGACTAGCCTACGATAAATAGAAGGGGTGGATGTCGACAGTTTCGAGAACAACTTAGTGAAATGTTACCGTATCGTACCATTCCAATACAGTATACCTTCGATTATCCGGGGTAATGTGGGAGAGAAGATCCCGAATGATCGGGAAACCTGTAATTTAATGTTTTTAGGTACAATATACATATGTAAATAGGAAAGTACGTTTAAATTTTTTTTCAAAATATGTAAATAGGAAAGTACGTTTAAATTTTTTTTCAAAATCTGTTCTTTATTCAAATGTTTATTATACTTATGTGCATATGTATTTTTTATCTTTAGCAATCAGCGATAAAGGATCCGTCGCGTGACAAGTGCCATTTCCATTACTTAAACGATCACAGCATGACAGCAAAATACCGTTGCCATTGTTATCGGCCTGTTGGTATTTAAGTTCCATATCTTCCAAGAATGCAACACGAAGATTTTCATGACAAACGAGAGTGTTTATCTTGATTTTTCTGGAAATAGTCTCTGAAGGCTTTTATGCAACTTATGTAAATCGTAACAGATATGCAAAAACTTACCACACAATTTATGTCATATAGTTTCTTTTTATAGAGCTAAACATTTCAGACATATTTCCTATTACTGGTTTCAATTTTAAAATACTTAAACGTTTCTTAAACGCGAATCCCTCTTCCTTTTTATATATTTTCTTTTAAATCCTGGCCATGAAAGGAAAATCAAATTTCAATTACCACAGCACAGTTGAAGTTTCGACTATCGCTTAGCTTAGTGTATTCTCTAATTCCCCTTCTACTTTTAAGGAACTAAGTAGTAAAACCATTTCTGCTAATGTTAATCTCGTTTAGCATTATATAGACAACAGAATACGCTTTTGTAAGAACAGTTTGCTTGCAGAAAAGAAAAAGAAAGTCATGTGAATGTAACACATTAGATTATTTTATTATCTGAACTAAATGTGTTCATAAAAATACGCCGCACAATATATTTTAAAAGTATGCACTTCAAAAATTTAAACGTTGCAGTAAATTTTACAGGTTTATAAATAGAGCTACTGCAATATATTTTATTTTAACACCTAATTGTTTTAAAAAGATAATTACTCGCTATACCTTCTAAAGCACCCGATTTTTAAAAATTAAATTTGTTTTCTGAAAAGTGGGACATACTTTTGAGAGCAATTACAAATATTCCGAAATAAACTAATAAACAAATGCATAAAGTAGAACATTTTAAGTATGGAAAAATGCTGAAATAAATTTTTTGAGAAACAAGGATTTACGATGGAAGTATCTCTAAATAAGAATGTCACTTTATAACTTCAGTTAATTTCGTAGTTTGAGTTCCCGGTGTGGAAACATCTATATATTTTCACAAAGTTTAGAATTCGTAGTATTAGATTATATATAAAATATATCTTGTTTAATTTTTTTAGAGCATTTGGTCAAATTTCACCACGGAATATCTTTAAACAGTTTATTTTAGGTAATTTCAAATACATTTCATTGAATAAAAATATATTGAATAGCTTTTATCTCCAATAAATATCCAATTGTAAATATTACGCAAAATAAACAACTAAGTACATCGCTAGTACTGTAATAAAACTTTAGAAATGCATTTTATACCAAATAATCACGAAAAGTGTCGTAAAACTATCTTGCTAATTTTATCGATACGTTGAATGTAAAGAAGACGCGCCGTGGCCGAGTGGTTAGACTTCTCACCTCTCACTTAGACGGCCGGGGTACAACCCCAAGCAACCATATGTGCGATTTGTGGTGGACAAAGCGGCGCAGAGGCAGGTTTTCTCCGGCTTCTCCGGTTTTCCCCACCAACGCATTCCACCAGAACTCCATCTTCATTCCATATATCACCAGTGTCATCACCTGCGGTGCCACAAGTAGTAAAATTGGGCGTTAAACACTACCAAAAATGTAAAGATATGTCACTGGATTTAATTAGTATACGTGATCTACACTTTGAATTTTAACATTGAATTATTGAAGAAACTCCTCATATATGCTAATTTGCTATAGTTAAATATTTTCGCACACTGTAGTGCAAAACAAACTTAAATTCATGTTTACCTACCAGAAACACTGTGCTGACAGGTTTATTATATGCACAAAGCTAAAAGAAAACTAGATGCCATGGTTTGACTGCTAATTCCCTCAAGAGTGATAATGCTTGTTGTGCTATATTACCAGCATAAAACTGGGAAGGAGAAGCACCGTATAGCCCAAACTATGTCCACATCTGCTATTCTTTATTTGCACGTTGCTCAGTTCACTCTAGGGACCAATTTGCAAGTTTCGCCACTGCGTTAGCACATATAAACTCGGCGGAGTTACTGTGCACAGATTAAAGTAGTAACAATGACAACCTGGAGGAAAATGGCGACACAGAGTCCCTGTGGCTATGCATCATTCATGAATTTCTTTACTACAAAAGCTTCTTTACGTTCCTCTCGCCTTTACATCTCGGATGGCATTTGAGTGCCTGTGTTCCTTGTTTTTTTATTTCTTTTCGTATTTTTCTTACCGCTGTTTCTTATCTGGGTGTTCTTTGTAGGATAAGAAGAACGCATATCATTATTTTTTGAATAAAATATATGTATCATTGTCAGGCATAGTGCCCTGTAGCTGTCTATTACATGCAAAAGTAACGCCACTCACATTTCTGACTGCAGATTCATAAAGCATTTTGAGAAGTACAAAGTACAGTGAGAAACTTTTCTTTCTTTCTTTCTTTCTTTCTAGTTTACATTTGCAACGACTTTATTATATAAAATTATGCTGGGACTATATTGATACAACGGGCTGACTACATAGCTCAGTTGGTAGAGCATTTGCCTGTCGTGCCTGGATTCGATCCCCGGCTGGGAGTAAGGATTTGTCACTAGCCCAGAGTCAGTAAGAATGAATGTGGGAGTGTATGTGGTTTAAACATTAAATAACACGACGACATCAGAACACGATTTAACACCATTTCGGACAGGCAATATGTTCCGCAGAGGAATGCTGCCGATAGTACCATGCAATTATAGATGGAGCATAAATGGAACGGTAGTAAAAAATATCTGTTGTGTTCCATTCATATTGCTTTCTCTAGATGTTCCACAAACAAACTTTCCTTACAAAAGATTACTCATTTATCTGCATCGTGCTAATTAAGATAAATGTGTCTTTCAATGCTGCATTGTTGATAACAGTTGCTATTTATGAACAAGTGCAAGTTTACAGTACTTGTAGTTCACAATTTTTGTTTGAAGCATTATACAAAGAAGCACAATCAACTAAAAATTTCACAAACAGAAACAGGAATTAGCTATGGAAAATCCCTTATCCCACTTCTTAGCAGATTTATATATGATCTTTTTGGAAATTAAAGATACTAAAGAACACCCTGGAATATTCAAAGTATGGATAATGTCTTAGTTATTATCCCTAGAAAAGCCATACATGAATCTTTAAATATTTCAAATACTCAGGATGTAAACATCAATTTCACAATGGAAAGCAAAAAAAGCATATGCTTCCATTTTTGGATTTGAGATATTCAGAAATAATAATATGGTACTACTTGGCATTTATAGGAAACTTACTCATGTGGATAATTACATAAAGAATAATAAGTACAGCCCAAAATGTCATCAACATACTATCTCCTGAAGCTTAGTAAATAGATTAATGAAATGTATTTTTAACAAGAAAAAATAATTAAACCATATCTTAAAGTAGCTAAAAACAATGGCATTAAGAGCCAATTAATTTACAGTATCCTTAAAAATAGGAAAAAGAAATAAGAAGCTAAATTATTGAAACCAATAAAAATGACAACACAAAATATAAAAATGTAAAGCTATTTCCAGTTTTCAAAAACTTCTTTGAGAAGTGCAATACAACCTTGGGTCCCAGTAATAGATACAATATGAAACATATGTTAAACAACACCTCTCAACAAAACTACAGATATATTAAATAAATCTGGAATTTATCAAATAAGTTTTAATGATCGTGAAAAGGTAAACATTGATAGAACTAAAAGAAATTTGAAAACACCTTTAAAAGTACATCAAATAAACACCAAACTGAAAAAGTTGCAAAGATCAGCAGTAGCTAATCCTTTTAGGAATTCTTACCATGAAATTGAACCAGAAATTAAATTATTAAATGCTATTAATACTTCACCCGAGTTAGATATCTGGGGAAAATTATCATCCATTGCAATAGCAGTAAAATGGTTAATTTTGAAATATCACCAGTTGACAGTCCAAAATTAATACAGTCTGAAAGTCAAGCTAAAGTCTTTAAACTAGCAAACACTTTCGAGATGTCCAACTAGAATTCGCCAAGGGGGCGTTGGAAGAAGGCAGATGTCACAGAAGTCCAACCAATACCACTTGAGGTCGTCCCAATGAACGACATCAATAGCAGAAGTCGAAGAAGGACTACACCTCAGATTCACTTCCATACTGGAGGACGAGATTAGACGCCAGCCCTCAAAATTCTACGGAAGCTTGAATCAACATGAAAGCGCCCTGGTTAGTTCTCTTGGTGACTACGATCCAAGAACGCGCAGCTTCAGACGATATCGGGTTTCCCACATGGCTTGCGGGCACACCAGGTAGCACTGGAGCAACTCCACCAGCAGTAAAAGCTGAAATCTATTACAACCTCACCAAGAGCTTCTACATGTTTCAACCAACAACATTTAAAAGGTAATGAATTATTAAATTATTGAAATCAATTACAACAGAGGTGCAGAAGGATCGCTCTTCCTAAAGAACAGCCGTAGAGGAGCATCTTGCTACCTCCTTATACCCCAACTCATCTCAAAAACAAAAGCCTTCCTTAATACCCATCCCGAAATAAAAACGCTATTGAGGTGAGCACGCAGCAAAACCACTCTGGCTGAACTCTGCCAGCCAGTAACGGTCAACGTAAAGGTCAACACCTCAGACGTCCGCAAACCTGCTAGAAGATGACAATGGATGAATTGTCGAAAGTCATCCAGACAATCACCATCAAAATTCAGTGAAGTAGAGTAAGGAATGGACGTCCATAAATGTATAACGCTTAGTGAGTTGGTTTGTTTATTTTTTTACTGAAAATGTCGATGAAAATGTCCCTGTTTATTGATCAATGTGCATTAAACAGAGAACAAACAATTTTGTCGATAGTGAGAAAACTGAGGATAATTCTTTGTAAACCAAGGACCTAAATTTCCTCAAGTTGTGTGCACGATGTTCGGAACTCGTTACAGAAATTGTTGCACCAATTAAGCCAAGACTTACCAGCCCATTCGGCTTGATATTTCCAAAAGTTATTGTAAAAGCACTTCTCAGATAGTTACCTTTCAGGTCAGATTGATATTAAAGATTTAAGTTTAAAATATTTGTTTACAGAAACGACAAAGTTCATTTTATACTTGATTAATGAACCCGTGTTTGTTGCTGGTCTTGAGATCCGAAGACCACGGGTTTAATCCGGCCCAGACAGATTATTTTTACTGTGTTTAAATGCGACAAACCCATGTCAGTAAATTACTTGCACGAAAAATAACCCCTGGGAGCAAGTGCCTGCACTTCGGTGGGCTGATATGATTCTGATAATTGACAGCTGGTTAAGAGAAAATTTTATTTATTTATTTATTAGTTTGTATATGAAATAAGCAAAAATGACCAAAAATAGCATTCAAACAAAAACAACATAGAATTCTAGTCATGGCGAACATAAAGCATTTCTTACACATATATAGAACGTTTCAAATATGCATGTACCTTTTCAATTTCTGCAAAAAATGTAGCTTTGAACAACATTAGGTTCATGGTTTATATTTAAATATTGACTCGTCATTAGGTTGTAAATCAATAATTTCGTATTTCTTATTCTACAGCATTACACGTTTTCCCTTTCAGAAATTTAAAATCCAATTAGGATAGATAAAATGTATTAAAAACAGAAACCAAAATAGAGCATCATACAAAATTAGCAAATTGGACATTGAAGATTAAATATTTGCATATAAACTTGGTAATTAAAGTTTATTCATTACAACATGAAATAATCAGTTAAGGTAATGTTCCAGTAAAACTGTATATTCCTGAAAGCTTTAATTAACTGTTTTATAAGTTAAATTTGTAGGTATATTTCTGAAAGTTTTAATTAACTGTTTCAAAACAGTTTTATAACTTAAATTTGTGTGTATATACCGCTCTTTACATTTCAATGAAATATACTTTAAAATTTCAAATATTTTAAGTTTAAAAATTATTTATGTAATCTTTTGGTAAAAATGACAGTATGCACAGTTTGAATTAACAAGACTTACCTTCTTTTAACAGTATCACACTTTTTAACCTTTTTTTTTATATTATCAAATTCTGAACATTTACTTAATTCTATAGCTACTGCTTACGCTCATGTCAACATAAGTGTGCAGCTACATTTATTCCGCACAATTTATTAACTTTAAATTTTCCCTATTCTTTTTCTATACTATGATAATTCTGCATAACGCGCGCGCGCTTGTGTATGTGTATGTGTTATATCCAACTCCCAGCGTAAGCTAACAAGGCATCCAAGTGTGTGAAACTGTTTCGTACTTTATAATAATTTCCGGTCTGGTCCGTTTTCCTTCTATACAGTTCTGTATCCGTTTTTAAAAGTCAGAGCTCTAATTTTCCCCTTATTTAGCATGTTTTTCCAAAGGATAGTATGAGGTGGTATGTTTGGTTCCTTTTACAGTACCCAATTCATGTAGACCAAACAACAAATATAGGAAAGGAGGTTTGTTTTAATCTTCCTGCATCACCAACATTTGCAGACTTGCGTTAATAAACAATGTAATAAAGTAAGTGATCTTAAACTGCACTATTACTAAAGGGGGGGGGGCGAAAACTGAATGTCTGAGGGCTGGATATGTTACCACAAGTTCTGCTCTTAGTGCTGTTTTATTGGTACACACACACACACACACACACACACACGCAAACATACACACACATTAGCTCTTTTTAATTCAAGAGAACTTAAAAAAGTATTTTTGTTAATATATTAATGATGAATATTTGCTCTATATACACTAAATATATTTACATGAGTAATAAAATAGAAAACAGAATATTTTGGCAATAGCCTCTGAAGACCTCTTCATTCTGGCTGACGTTGCATAACTGGTAAACCCTGAGAGATAGACAAACATTTAATACAAAAAATGAAGATCTTGTTATAATACATAATCTACGTCATATACAATGTTTGTACAGTTAAACTACTTCTGAGGTATTCCTTGTGATTGGTTTCAATTTCAAAATACTTAAATTTTTCTCAAACGGTAATTTGTCTTTCTGTTTCTTTTGTGTTATTTCTGGCCTTGCAAAGAAAACCGGATTACTGTAATATGGCAACCAGCTTTTAACTATCGCTTTACCGCAGTGTATTTATTTATTTCCCTTATAATTTTTTTTTGCAGGCAGAATAAGTCGTGTGAAAAGAACACAAGATTTTCTGTTGTGAAATCCAAATAATTTAACCGATCGTGGGGCAAATAGTTGCTGTTGTTACCTCTTTTGCCGTGCCCTCTCCCTTTAGCTTTTAATGTTCCTGGTACCGTATACGTTAGGTCTTTGGAACGATGGAAGTGCAAATGAGGCGCCCACGGCTACCTCTCATTCGCCTTTTCCAAAGGATAGTGACAAAATTACTGGGGAAAAGAATCTCATCTCCGAGTACAACCTAACGGAGCCCGCAAGCCCTACCATTGAGCTGCAAGAGCTTTCTGGGTCTACATTTAGCAGACCATGCATGACGGAGTTGTGTCAACCTCTCTAAATCGATTCTAACCCTCAGAGAATAAACTTGGATAAAAAAAGAGATGAAATGACAACCAAAGTTTAACCCAGACATATACATAAAGGAAAATAATTTACTTGTCAAAATCATGACAAATGACAATACCAGATTTGGGGTGCTGCATTTTGCGAGTAGCTCTGTTTCTCTATACAGTTTCATATCTAAGGAAGCTTTTGCCCATAGGAAGTTTTAATTTTACCTTCGTAATTCTTTTCTCACATTTCAAATCAAAGACGAAATGACACAATTCAAGATGTAATTTGAGCTAACAGTGTCTCAAACAATAAAGAATTTTTAATGATTCAAATTTCAAGTAGACGTTCAATAGAACAATATTCTCTGTTAATATTTCCAGTATTTTCTTATTGTGGTCATAATTCAGAAAATTTATATCGATTGGAGATAACTGTCATAATTAACAGCAAGCCCCGATGTAGCAGGTTGTTGTCAGAACTACATATAGGGGTCAGCACACTGAGTCAAGGATTGTTTCAAGCTCCAATTTTAGCATGCAGGTTCCTAAGGTAACAATAAACAAGCGGAATCATTCAGGCAAATAGCGTTTGAGACTTGTATTCTGAAACTCAGCTGAAATCTCAAGGTAATCGAGCATCTCTAACTGGTTGCTATTCGAATGCTGGGGTGGATTCTTATATTCTTACATTCCACAAATGCTTTATCTATCAGTTTCTCTCATTCTAAATCTCTCTTTATCTTAATGGGAGTTTGCGGCGATTGGGTATCATAACCTCTCGCTCGAATCTATCTTTGAAAGCCCCGGCTCCATTGTATTTGCTAGGCAATACGTTTCCGCTCTTTGCAGTCCCTCGCCTCTTCCTTTTCTTTCAGCTCTATAGATGCAATAGCTCAGGCGTCACCAACTCGCATTTTTTTGTGCTTAGCAAGCAGACTTGCTCCGTGCGTTGCAGAGGGTGAACACATGATATCAGTTAGAGACGGCTTCTGCTGCAATGTAGGGTCTCTGCGTCTTGTAGAGTGTGTTAGGAACAAGAAACCCTACACGCAGACCATCGACTCCTACATTTATCTTGCCTAGGAGGAATCCTTAGTATTTTTAAAGTAGTATATTATTTGTGTTTCAACTATTTTATACGCAATTGTTCAAGTATTACACTTGTTGAAGTGAACTATGTTAGATAACACTGCTATAAATGTGAACCATTTCTAACTTATATTAGATATTCAAACATCCATCGGACCCATGTACTCCTGGTCGATCAAATCAAGCAACCGTTTAATTAAACATCCTGGGTCTAAGGACAGTGTTCAGAAATTTGCGACGAAAATCAGTGAATGATTTTCCTTGCAAGTACTACTCGTACTAGTAGTATTATATGCGATTACAATAATATTGACCAAGTTAAGGAGCTGGTTATGCTGCGTTAATTCTATAAATTTTGTTACGTTTTTTGGAATTGTTTGATACGGCTACCAAACCTATGTATATGTTCATAACAAATATAAATGCTAATGTGAAATACATTGTAATAGAGCAGTTATTCTCCTATTTCGAACCAATAATAAGTTTATTACCCCATGAAGGATAGATTACGTATTTTAAATGGAAAATGTTGCAGACCGCCACCACATGAACAAATTTTCACGCAGTGCACAGTAGTTGATTCAATATGAGCAAGTCTACTTACACTCTTTGCTTTACTCAACGAGCAACCAGTTGGTGACGCCTGCAATAGGTCCATTACTGGCCACCATGCTAAAATCCTCATCAACTTTGCAACCTATATACCAGGTTTATCTTAACTCAAATAAGCATTCAATATGTTTTATAATTGAATATTTCTCATGGGAATGAATAGTGTATCTTTAAAAAGAGAAGAGCATATAGTTCAGGAAAATATAACTGATTCAAGATATGATCCTCATCCTGCTAACGATTTCTAGATAAGTTTATTCCCATCCGTAGCAAATATAGTAACACTAACAATATCAGATACTTGTTTAGCACCGCGTCTACTTGGCGGTCACATTGCAGCAAGCAGTCGTTTACTTTGTAGAACCTCCAAATTGAAAGCTTTATAAAGGCTCGAACAGCTGTTGTGCATTTATTGACCCAGCCGTTAATACCCATTAAACAGAATATATGAGATCCACAGCAATGATTGGAAAAGTCGCTATGAATACAAAATTAAATTGATAATTCAATAAACATAAGCGCAAATTGAAATGGAGCTGATGTTAGTTGACAGCGATCAGCTTTTGGCTTCTTTATGTCCTTCATCCACTCCTGAGGGCGAATAATTAATATCTGTCGCGGTCAACCACCTTATAGCTTCCAAAAAATATTACCTGTATAACATTGGAACAGTATATTTTATTTTTGGGACTTGAGGAATATATGAATAAAAAGAGCTGAAGAGTATTTATGCTGTGTTTTATGACTAAGTCCCGATTCTTAGCTTTTGACTTATTTTATTTCCGATTTCTTGTCCTCCCAATTCTGTTTTAGATACCAACGTAGTAATTATATTTAATTTTATACAATCTTAAATGGCCTAGTTTTAAGTTAGGAACTAATAAGACATATTTTTAGTAATATAACCTAAAAATACCTATTTAATAAAATCGATTATATTTATTTCCTTCTTTAGCACGTATGTACACTAACAAGAGAAGGTACCTACTGTATTTCATTCAAAAATACGATGTCGAGATTTCATCGGAAAAATATGTTAAGAAACATGAAAACAATTTTAGAAAAAGGTCAGTATGTATATATGTGTGTGGACAGCACAGCATAACGAAAAGTCCGTTAAATACCAAACTTTGTATTTAGTATCTTCCAAGGATGCGACACGGAGATTTTTAAGAAAATCCTGCCACCTAAACTATCCTTTACATGGAAAAATATTCGAAAGTTTTGATTATCTAAATAATGGCTCTAACGATTTTTTATTAAAATACGTACATTAATGATATTTACATGATAAATAAGATGTATATCGTGTATTTTATGGGAATAGTCTCTGAAGTCCTCTTCATTCTGGATGACTTTTGCATAACTAGTAAACCATAAGAGATAATCAAAGGCTAACAACAAACATTTTAGATCATTTTTAAAATATAACATTTATGCCCTTGACAGTTTTTTTTGTGGAGTTAAGTATTTCCGAGATATTCTTTGTTATTGGTTTCAATTTTAAAGTGCTTTACCAAACAGGAAGTTACTTTTGTGTTAATCCTTGACCATATGGAAACGAATTTCAACGACAATTATACAGCCTTTCCCTTTGACATAGTCATTTCCTTAATTTAATTTTATTTATAAGGATCTAAGCAATAAAAAATCATTCTCCTAATTCTTATTTCAATTAGCATGGAGTATAAAAATACCGTAATTTAATGCTCTGCAGTAATTTTAAATATAAGTTATATATTGAAAATAATTAGGGTTTTCAAATATTTATGCACAGTCTACTTACGCTTTTGGAAGTAATGCAGTTGCTTCTGTTTCTAAAAATTAAAAGTAATATTTATTTGAATGCCTGGACTACAGCTGGCTCTCCATATGTATTACAGGACTGTAGTACCGAGCACATTGTACCATTACAAATGTACATGACACGGTCAGTGGACACTGTGCAAACAAGCGAAATGCTTACCCCGGGTGGGAATCGAATAGCTGATCTAGTAATTTCCCTTTCCGGGCATGAACGTGGGCGGCTGTAATGCGTATATGTGGTAATTTCATTATTCGCATTATATAGCGATATTTGAATTATTATGGCAGTACCGTTACATGCATCTCGCTTTAGAGTGTTTCAACTTTTCTCTTCAAGATTCTACACAAGTAATTCGAATGCGTATTTATCTAAAACGTCCTTAAATTACACAATCTCTCATATTCCTATTCAATCAGGATATCTTACACCAGCTTTAAGGCTCGTTGGTTCAATATGACAAAATAAATGCTACTTGAATTCGCTTTATGGCTATAAGCACCTTTGATGTAAATAACAGAACCAAAATAGTTCATTTTACAGATAAATGACATGTGGAGGTGAGAGTGGCGACGGCAGGAACAGTAGCGGTAGTGGCGGTGGTGGTGGTGGTGGTGGCTACGGTAGTGGCGATGGTGGTGGTGATGGCTATGGTAGTGGTGATGGCGATGGTGGTGGCTGTGATGGTGGTGGCTGTGGTGGTGGCGATGGTGGTGGTTGTGGTGCTGAGGGTAGTGGTGGTGGCGATGGTGGTGGCTGTGGTAGTGGTGGTGGTTATGGTTGTGGTGGTGACTATGGTAATGGTGGTGGTGGAAGAGGCGGTGGTGGCAGTTGTGATGGTAGCGGTGGTGGTTGTGGTGTTGGCGGTGGTGGTTGTGGTGGTGGAAGTGAGGGTGGTTGTGGTGATGGTGGTGGCGGTGGTGGAAGTGGTGGTGGTGGTTGTGGTGGTATTGGTGGCGGTGGTGGTGCTGGAGGCGACGCTGGTGATGGTTGTGGCGGTGGCAGTGGTGGTGTTGACGGCGGTTGTGGTGATGTGGTGTTGGCGGCGGTTGTGGTAGTGATGGTGGTGGCGGTGGTGGTGTGGTGATGATGGTGGAGGTGGTGGTTGTGACGGTGGTAGTGGTGGTGGTGGCGACGGTGATGGTGGTAGTAGTGGCGGAGGTGGTGGTGATGGAGGCGGTGGTGGCGGTGATGGTGGCGATAGCGATGATGGTGATGGTGGTGATAGTGGTGGTGGGGCAGGAGTGGCGGTGAAGGTGGCAGTGGCAGTGGTGGTAATTATGGTGATAGTGGTGGTGGTGGTAGTGGTAGTGATGGAAGTGGTGGTGGTGGAAGTGGTGGTGGTGGTGGTGGTGGTGGTAGTGGTAGTGATGGAAGTGGTGGTGGTGGAAGTGGTGGTGGTGGTAGTGGTGGTAGTGGTGATGGGGGTGGCGGTGGCGGTAATGGCTGCGGCTTGGTGGTGGTGGTGGTGGCGGCAAAGGCGGTGGTGGTAATGTTGGTGGTGGCGGTAGAGGTGGTGGTGGCGGCGGTGGCGGTGATGGTGGTAGTGGTGGTGGTAGCGGTGGTCGTAGTGATGGAAGTGGTGGTGGTTGGGGTGGCAGTAATGGTAGAGGCAGCGGTGGTGGTGGTAGTGGTAGTGGTATTGGAGGTGGTCATATAATTTTTTTTATTCATCACTAAGTAAACAAACATTGTTCCAATTTTTTTATAATTTTTACTTTCTCTACAGTCCACACTACCTAGGTAGCGAAGGTATTGCATTCCACCGTAATATTCCATACCGGAATTTCACTGGAAATAGACGTTTTATGATTCCCTGTATAAAAAACAAAAGATTTTAGAAGAGAGGGAAAAAAAAAGAGCGTGCGTGTATGTGTGTGTATATCTGTGAACCTGATAACTAAAACACGAAAAGACGGTTAAATACCAAACTCCGTATTTAAGTTCAGCATCTTCTAAGGATGCGATACAAGATTTTTAAGAAAGTTACACTAACCCAAAATGTTCGAAGTTTTTTATTTACTCGAAAATAGTCTTACGATTTTGATGTTCAAAATTTCTATTCAATTTTAATGAATTAAGCGGCTTTAATTAATAATTTTAAACTAATGATTGAAAGTCTTAACGTACTAAATATTAAGGGTAACCATGACAAATAAAATATGTACATCTTGATTTTCTGGGAATTGCCTTTGAGGTCCCCTTCATTCTGAATGACTTGGGCATAACTTGTAAACCTAAGAGATAAATACAAACTTAATATACAGCTTGTTTCAACACACAATTTATATCACATACATTTTTGTTATAGAACTGACCGTTTCCGAGATATTCCTTGTTATTGGTTTCAATTTTAAAATTCCTTTACATATAATAGAAAGTCATCTTCCTTTCTTTTACTTTACTCCTGGTCATGCAAAGAGAAACTATATTTTATTTATAGGATTTGTTTTATTCCTGGAATAATTTCGCATGTAATTTCCCATGAAAGAAAAAAAAAAACTTCAATAAAGGCAATTGTTAATTAAAAGCTCAATTTTTTACAATCTTAAAGTTTTTAAAACAGGAGTTTTTGTGTAATCTCGATGTCAATCAAATAGCAACAGTTTTTAAAAGATTTGCCTAGGTATCGCTTTAGCCTAGTGTATTCCCTTATTTGCCTTCCACTTACAAATAAGCGTGTAATAAGGCAATTTCTGTTAATGTTTATCTCGATCAGCATGCTTTAGATAAACGGATAGTAAGAAGAATCTTTTGTAAGGATATTTATTTGCAAAACAGTTAGAGGAAGTCATGAGAATGGAACATATATGTTTATTTTTCTATTCTTTTTTAAAAAATCTCAAAGTAAACTGCAAACAATACATTATTAAAATACAGTATTGACTCATATAAATACACCTAAAATATTAGAGTATCACATGGGTGCCGTGAGATTCTTCCATGCTATAAAGTGCATTCCTTCTTAGTCAACATTCTGATACAGAATTAAATATAATATGACTAATAGTTACAGCAATTGGTATGATTTGTTTAATAAATATTTCTGATACAAGAGTGTAAAGTTATCGGTTTTAATCCGTTAGGCCTCATTTCATAACCACACGATACTTAAAATACGTTCTTCTCTGACGCAAATTTTTATTTCTGTATGGAATTTTAATATACAATATTTAGATGGTGTGAAATATTTCCTTTAGCTACCATAAATAAGGGAAAACAAATTAGAAAGCGTAACGTAACTCCATAGCACAACAGTCTAAGGCACCTTGGCCTACCGCCCGGCACTGCATCCCCCATCTCGACCCGAAGGTGTCATGAATGGGGTGCAGTGCTGGAGGGTGAGAAGTGATGAGTGCCTCGAGTCCCTTCTGGTCCTCTTCTCGATCTGCAGACGCTACTTCTCAATCAAGCAGCTCCTCAATTCTCTTCCCAGGGATCTCACGAAGCCGAGTGCTCCCCGGACCAGGTCTCCTAGCCGGGGAAAATTACCCACGTGGGTACCGGAATCGAACCCTGGTATCCCGCTTGTCAAGCAGACGCGTTACATCTGCGCTAAGGAAGCGACTAACATAAGAAAGCGTAACGGGATTAATTATGTTGAATAACAAACTCGCGTAACGTAGAATTAAATAAATAAATGAATAAAATCTGAATATTCTACTCCGGCACCTTGGTTACTCTACCGGGGCATATATCCAAACTTCATATTTAATTCCAAAAACAAAACAATACACAAAGTTACAATACATATATATTTTTTTCAGATAGCTTAACCTAATACTTATAAAGCAAAATAAATTAAAATAACACAATGAAAAAGTACAAAATCAAACTAAATAAAATAAAACAATAATAATTTACTTCCAAAAATGAGTAAAAAATGAATTTTTATTACAGTAACTAAAACTAGATGGCAGGGAGTAAGTTAAAGCAAAAACAAATCTGATGTGATCCATTCACATGACTTTCTCTACTTCTCTGTAACAAATTATTGTTAATAAGCTTATTCTTCTATTTACTTCAAGCAAATCGAGAAAAAATTAGCAGAAATAGTCTTATTATTGGCTTCCTTGAAAGTAGAAGTGAAATATGGGAGTATCATAGGTTAAAGTGAAATCAAAGGCTGGTTAAATGGTGACTGAAGTTCCTTTGTTTGTATGGACTCGAGTTGACAAATTCCTGTATGAGAAAAGTACAAGTTTTTCAAAGCTGAAACCAAAAGCAAAGAATATCTTAAAAACGAAAAAAGTTATATAACATAAATTGCGTGTTTTAATGTGGTCTACATTTTTTGAGGGTAAGCTTTTGTCCAATTCTTACGGTTTAGCAGTTATGCAAAATTCCTCCGGAATAAAGTAGTCTTCCGAGGCTATTCCCAGAAAATTCAAGATATACATATTATTTGCCAGGTAAATAAATATCTTTAATATACGATATTTTAATCAAAATCGTTAGAGCCATTTTTGAGAAAATCAATATTTTCGAAAAAAGTTCCATGTAAAGGGTAGTTGGGGGTGGGGGGATTTTCTTGAAAATCTTCGTGTCCCATTCTTGGAAGACACCAAACTTAAATACCAAGTATGGTATTTAACGGTCTTTTCGTTTTTGAGATACACTGTCCACAGACACAGAGACACACACACACACATACACACGGACCTTTTTCCAAAAATGCGTTTTTTGGATTCAGGGGGACCCAAAACATGTAGTTCCGGTGAAATCTCAGTATCGAATTTTAGGGTGCAATACAATACCTTCTCTATACACTATGAACATAGTACGTGTAGGGAAAGTAATAATAAATGTATAAATACACTTCTATTTAATATTCACTGGAAGCCAGTAACCTATTACACCTAACTACAAAAAGTAACTTTTATCCACTGGAAGCCAGCAGAAAATGTGCTGGAAACCAGGATCCAACTAATATATTAACCTATATATAATAAATTTCTGCTTGTTAAGCTTATTAATTCCACAAAAGGACCTTTTTTGTTTATTTTTACTATTGTTAATATTGATATTATTAATTATTATTAATATTATTACTATTATTATAATATTCATTTCTCATCTCACTTTGTTTATTTAAAATATTAAATAAATCAATTTATTCTCTCAATTTAACCTCGTAGAATTGAGAGTGCCGTTCAAAAGTATAAAAAAGTTTGGCGGTACACAAATATCAGTTCTCTTGAACAGCAGAACACCGACACATTTATACCCGAAGAAATATATACTCTAATCCATATATAATTTGACATTCTAAGAAGCAGCGACATCTTAGTCCAGTGATTAGCCCGCTCGCTTCTCACCAAGCCTCTCCGAGTTCGTCGGTCCCCATGGCCGCGCTCGCTAAAGTGCCTAGCTTTGGTGCTTCGTGGTGCAGGGGATCATGGGTTCGAGTCCCGCCTTGGAAATGTGTGTTCGTAAATGTGTATATGTCTGTGATTGCGTAAGAAAAGAAGTTAACAAATAGGTCAACAAAGGACATGTAGGAAACTGGAAAAGAAAGGAAAAAAGAAAAAGAAATACAGCGCCGGAGTCCTGATAAGGCTTCGGAACTGTATTTATTTTGTTGTTTAAAGAAAAAGAGAAGAAAAAAAGTTGCACCCCTTCTGATGGATGTGGAATTTGAGGGGAACGAAGTACAAGATTCTTCAGGATGCTTCTTCTTACCTGGTAGTCGTTCCACAAAAAGCTTTACTTGCCGTAACTGCTACATTCACCTTCTTGTTCAAGGTAGTGTAAGTAAGGTGTTAAGAGTTGAAAATGTGTGTTACTCTCCTTTCCCGGGGAAATCCACATTGCCATTTCTACGATTTAAATAATATTAAAGCTATAACGTTTTAAGGAATATTCCATAGGTTTGTTAGGTCCATAAAAGTTACTGAACATACAATTTGTCTACTTCTGCACTCCCAAATACGATAAACAGGTTTAGTGCAACAGGAATGAACGCCAAATGCTCCATACGTAGCAAGGTAAGCGAATCAATAAAATGAACATTGCTGCTTTCAGTACCAAATATAATTTTGCCTTCCTGAAGGAGACGTCCTATGTCTCCAGCTCTAGATATGCTCACCTCTTTTCATCATATATCCAAATACACTTTCAAAATAATGTATGTGAAATAGTACATATATTTCAGCGCAGAAATTTGTTCCAACTGAGCACATGTCCCTCAACTATTGGATTTATGTGAACTTGAAAGCACACTCAACATAGTTTAGATATACAGAATGAATTCACATCCTAAACATCGACGTACTTTCACATGACTGTGACTATGAAAGAAATGTACAACCTTAGCCTCAACTCGGACAGTGTGAAAACAGAACTGAGGTAGGCACAATCAGCTCAACCCTGTAGCAACATTGACTAGAAGTTTTGAATATTTTAAGCACTAAAGCCGCATATGCTCCATTCACATGACTTTTTCTACCTAGTCTGTAACAAATTATTCTCTAAACAACTTACTCTTCTATCTACTGCATGCTAACAGAGATAAATGTTAGCAGAAATCGTCTCATATCTTAGTTTATTATAAGCAGAAGAGAATTTTTTATAGCATCTATCACTCGATTTTACCACTTGTGGCACCGCAGGCGATGACACTGATGATAGGTGGAATGAAGAAGGAGCACCGTTGGAATGCGATGACTGGGGAAACTGGAGAACCCGGAGAAAACCCGCCCCTGCGCCGCTTTGTCCACCACAAATCTCACATGCGGTCAATTGGGATCAAACCTTGGCCTTCTAGGTGAGAAGTGAGTGTTCTAACCACTCGGCCACGGCGCGGCCCAGAAGGGAAATCACGGATTGCATTAGACTAAAGTGTTAGTCAAGTCATTTAAAAACTGGTTACCAAATGGTTAAAATTTTGTTCTCTATGTATGGTCAGGAATAAAACAAAAGAAAAAATGAAAAATGCCCGTTTCAGACAAAAAATATTCAACTCCACAAAAAAATGTATATCACATAAATTGTGTGTTTTAATGAGATATACATTTTCTGTGTAGTAAGTTTTTATCTATCTCTTACCGTTTACCAGTAATGTAAAAGTCAGAATGAAGTGGTCCACCGATTCAGTTCACAAAATTGTAAGATTCAAATAGCGATCAACTCTACAAAAATAATGTATATGACATAAAATGTGTGTTTTAACGAAATCTACAGTCTTTGTTAAGCATAGTTTTGTCTATCTACCGCTTATGCAGAATTTATCCATAATGAAGAGTTCTTCAGAGGCTATTGCTACTCCTAGAAAATTTAAGATATATATTTTGTCATGTAAACATATTTAATTTGCGGTATTTTGATCAAAATTATTAGAGCTATTTTTGAGAAAAAAGTTTCGAATCCATGTTAAGCGTGGTTTGGAATGGGTGGATTTTTTTGAAAACCTTCGTGTCGCAACCTTAAAAGATAACTGAATTCAAATATTAAGTTTGATATTTAACCGACTTTTCGATTATGATTTGTTCTCACACTTACACACGAATTTTTACTTTCTCTAACCCCGTATGTACTACTGTGTCAAGAAAATTCCGGGAATTTGCCCATAAAACACAAAAAATTAATTATTCATCCAATTTTATTTTATCGCCTTCAAAGTAGGCCCCTTCTGAAATTATACATTTATGCCAACCAATAATCCAATCATCCAAACATGTTTTGTAGACACTTTTAGGAATCGATGTCAATTGTCACCGCGAATTTTCCTATATATCTTCTATCGACTGAAAACGGGTGCCTCAAAGTGGTAACTTGAGTTCTGGAAAGAGAAAGAAATCAGCAGAAGTCAGATCAGGTGAATACGATGGTTGTTTGATGAAATTTGTTGAGTTTTTGGCAGAAATTCGTTCACATTAATAGCCTTGTGAGTTGGTGTATTATCGAGGTGCAGAATCCATGAGTTGTCGTTCCACAAATCTGGCCTTTTTCGCCGTATTTTTTCTCTCAAACGCCACATAAGCACACATAATAGTCTTTATTTACCATCTGACCTTCTGGCAAGAACTCTGAGTGCACGACACCGCTATAATTGAAAAAAAAAAGTCTGTCAGCATGACCTTCAGTTTTGATCGAGTTTGACGTACCCTTTTAGCTTTCGGTTCAGTTGGAAAGCGCCATTCAGAAGCTTGTTGACTGGTTCGAGTGTCAAACTCGTAAACCCACAACTCATCACCAGTTACAATGCGTTTCATGAATGTGCGGTCAGAACTGGCTCGTACTAGCATGTCTTCAGCAATCCTTACGCGATTGAGTTTTTGTAGAATATTCAAGTCTTTCGGAGCTAACCGAGCTGCAACGCGTGTCATGCCCAAACAATCGTTTAAAATGGTACGAATCGATTCGTGAGACACAGAAAGTTCAGCGACAATCTCTCTCAGGTCTAAATGACGATTTTCAGACATCATTTTCTTCACTTTAGCGATGTTCAGTTCAGTTGAAAACGTTGATGGCCGACCAGGCGAAGCAAATCTTCCACCACATCTCGACCACTTTTGAATGCACTGTACCACTCATATGCAGGTGTTTTTGATAAAGTAGATTAACCGTAAGCAATTCGGCACACGAAATACCATTTGGAATGCAAAATTTGGGACAGATTCTTGTTCAATATTTGTATCCATCGTAAAATCGCAAATCACCTTTGAGATGAACTAACAAAATGGCGTACTGTAATCAAACTAGATGACAGATGACAATCAAACTCCGCGTGGGTATAGAGGAAAGTTGTACAAACTTAGCGGCAACAATAATTTCGAATCCCCTTTTAAAAATAACTTTTAAATGACCAATTTCCGGTACTTTCTTGACAGAATATACAATGTACATAGGTATGGAGAAGGTATTGTATTCCACCCTATGGCCGCACCGTAGCCGAGTGGTTAGACCACTCGCTTCTCAGCTAGACGGCCAGGGTTCGATCCCAAGTGACCGCATGGGAGACTTGAGATGGACAAAGCGGCGCTGGGGCGGGTTTTCTTCGGGTACTCCGGTTTCCCCCGCCATCGCATTCCACCGGTGCTCCATCATCATTCATGTAGCATCACTATCACCGCCTGCGGTGCCATGAGTAGTTAAAGCGGGCGTTAAACACTACCAAAAAATCCACCCTAAATTCGATACAGAGATTTCACCGGAAACACAAGTTTTGGGTTCTCCTAAATCCAAAAAAAAAAGCATTTTTAGGAAACGGTCCGTAAATGTGTGTGTGTGTCTGTGGACAGCATAGCACAAAAACGAAAAACCCGTTAAATACCAAACTTTGTATTTAACTTTGGTATCTTTCAAGGATACGATACGAAGACTTGCAAGAACCCTCCCCAACTACCCTTTACATGGAACTATTTTGGAACATTTTGATTTTCTCAAATTGGCTCTAACGATTTTGATAAAAATATCGTATATTAAACATATTTACCTCACAAATAATATGTACATTTTGAATTTTCTGGGAATAGCCTCTGAAGTCTAATTTATTCTGGATGAATTTTACGGAATTTTGCATAACTGCTAAACCGTAAGAGATAGACAAAAACTTACCACACAAAAAATATGGAGCACATTAAAACACACAACTGATGTTATGTTTATTTTGTTCGTGGAGTTGATCGTTTTTCAGATATTCCTAATTAATTTTATTGGTTTGAGCTTTGAAAAACTTATACTTTTCTCATACAGGAATTTATCAACTCCTGCTCATACAAACAAAGGAATTTCAGTCACATAGTAACCAGCTTTTGACTATTACTTTAACCTATAGTGCTCCCTTTTTCGCTTCTGCTTACAAGGAAGCAAATAATAAGATTATTTTTGTTATTTTTCCCCCTCGATTAGCGAGAAGAAAATAGAAGGATAAGCTTTTTAACAACAGTTTGTCGGAGAGATTTAGAGAAAGTCATGTGAATGGAACACATCAGATTTTTTTCTGTTGCTGTTTTATTTTATTTTTTTGTTCAGTAGTGCTTACTGCATTTGTTAAACACGGGTGGTTGGCATTTATGATATATCAAATTTAATCATTATTATACCCGGAAAGGGACATTTCCAGCCAAGTTGCTTCCCCCATATTTGTCAGTTACGATGACTGAAGGAAACCTGGAAATTTCGGTAAGCTGCACTATATTTTAAGAACACTATTCATTTCGTATTTTTTGTAAAATTATACTTTATTTATTGTTATTATTGTACCCTAATGATGTCTCAAGTTTTTCATTCCACTACCTTATTAAGTCCAGTAAAATCTAAGCTACTGGATGTATTCATGAATGTTCAATCATATCATTTTTACTTTCTCTAGCCCACGTGCACAATTTACATAGTAGATATAGAAGGTACTATATTCCACCAAAAAATTCGAGAATTCACTGGAAATGTTGTTTGAGGTCCCCGATTCCGAAAAAAATAGAAAAAGTCCGTGTTTGGATATCATAACTCGAAAACGAAGATACCGTTAAATACTAATCTTGGTATTTAGGTTTACTGTCTTCCAAGAATGCGACAAGAAGATTTTCAAGAAAATCCCCCCAATACAAACTATCCCTTACATGGAAACATTTTCGAAAATTTTGAGTTTCTCAAACATGATTCTAACGATTTTGATTAAAATATCGCATCTTAAGGATATTTACATCCCAAATAAAACTGTTGTATTGCATTTTTTTTGGAATAGACTCTGAAGACCACTTTATTCTGGATGAATGTTGCGAAGTTTGATTAACTGCTAAACCGTAAAAGATAGACAAAACTTTACAACACAAAAGTGTAGAAATCGACAAAACACACAATACATACTAGTTGTGGAGGTAACCGTTTCCGAGATATTCGTTGTAATTGGATTTAATTGTAAAGTACTTGTACTTTTCTTAGAGAGAGAGTTGTAAATAGAAGTGAAGTAAAGGAGTAGCATTGGCTAAAGTATTAGTCCAAAAGCTGACTGAAGTTCCTTATTTTCTATGGATAGGAGTTGAGAAATTCCCACATGAGAAAAGTATGTTTTTAAAGCTGAAACAATTAACAATGCGACAGTATTTTAGCACGACGCATACATTACTAGTTTAATCATTAGTTTGTAATATTTAACATAAGAAATATATGCTCAGGAGAACGCAGTACAAGGAACATATAAAAAACGATCCAGTATACGAAAATAATATATATATATATATATATATATATATATATATATATAACATAAATTGTGTGCTTTAACAAGCTCTACATGTTCTATTTTGTAAGTTTTTGTCTGTCTCTTACGGTTTGCCAGTTATAAAAAATTCCGTAAAATTCGATAAGGATGGTCTCCAAAGGCTATTCCCAGAAAATTCAAGATATACATTTATTTTTCAGGTAAATATCTTTAATATACGATATTTTAATCAAAATCGTTAGAGCCATTTTTTAGAAAATAAAAATTTTCGAAAATGTTTCCATATTAAAGGGAGTTGGAGGTGGGGGATTTTCTGAAAAATCTTCGTATCGCATCCTTGGAGATACCAAACTGTAATATCAAGTTTGGTATATAACGATATTCTTTTTTTTCGTACTGTCCACAGACACACACAAACACATACGCACGCGCGCGCGCACGCGCACACGCACACACACACACACACACTCATACATACATACACACGGACATTTTTAGCAAAAAAAAAAAATTTTTAATTCAAGGGGAACAAAACACATATTTCGGGTGAAATATTCGTATGGAATTTTTGGGTGCATGAGAAATACCTTCTCTATACACATGAATATAATACGTGTAGAGAAAGTAAAAAAGAAAGAAAGTAAGAAAAGCAGAAACCTTACCGAGAACCTATCGTATTGTACAGCTGAAACAGTGTTTCTGTAAGTTTTATGTTAGCTTAGACAATAATGGAATATATTATTGTCACTATCGAATTCTATGACATGGGAACTCTGTTGACGTGATACATGAAACCACATTTCTTTCACAATTCCACGTATATACTTGTGTCGTTCGTGTTTGTTTTAGTATAATTTTGTCAATACTTACAGATTTTCTTATAAATTTGCTACAATAAACGCATTCAGCATGTTGTGATAAACAGAATTGGCTGTACTACATTATTCTTGGGTACAACATAATGCATTAGATTTACGTATTAGATTTGTGTGTGTGTCTCTGTGTGTCTATGTGTGTACGTGCGTGCGTGTGTGTTTGCGTGTGTCTGTGTGTGCGTGCGATAATTCGCGGACCACATACCAGTAACCGAGGTCGCATTCAGCAATGAGAGCACCCTTCAAACAGAAAGCCATCGAGTATTCCCTGTGTCAGACAGGGGCAACAGTATCTGCTGGTCGCCAAGTGGCTGGAGGTGTACGCCATCCCTAACCAAGAGGTTAAGCCATCGCGAACTGCCTAGTGGAGGATATGTTTTTTGCAATAAGTTACCAATTGAACTACGCAGTGTTCAGGTCTCGAACTTTGAGTGCAACTTCATGAGGGAAACATTGGAACGACTGGGAGTGCACAAGACTCGTACAACACCTCTTCATCCGCAGTCAGATGGCATGGTTGAGCTGTACATCAAGACTCTAGAGGAATATTTGAGGTAGAGACTGGGATATGAGAGCGCCTCCTTTCTTGCTGGTTTGTCGCTCTTCAACCCACGACAACACCGCGTTGGCACCGGCCAGTTTGTTCTTTGGCAGAAAGCTGCGTCTTACCATGCGACCTGATGTTCGGGAGTTTTCCCGGGGATGAACAACCAGTAGTCGACTACATTGAGCATCTAGTAGATTGACTTCATAACATGTATGTGATGGCGTGTCAAAACATCCAGATGGCGAGCGATTGGTTGAATACCCGATACGACCGTCAAGGTGAGGTTTCCAGCAAGGTGTTCTAGTGTAGTTATGTCGCACTATCTAGACCAAGAAATGCTGCCACAAGCTTCAAAAACTATGGAAAGAGCCATGCCTTGTGGATAAATGTGGATAAACCTACCGCATCCAGAGGCTACCCGAGGGAAGAAACATTGGATCGTCTAACCCGCTACGTTGGTGTTGTTCGGGGTAGTGCCGTCCGTGTGCTACTGCTCTCAGGTTCACCTTGTGGGTCGGTGCAGTTGGGGACCTTGGAATGCGTAACAACACAGAAAGTGGACGCGACGTTAACCGGAGGTTTTGGAACGCGACACGTCTGGTACACTCTAGGTTCTTCCAGAGCTTCGGTTCCACATTTTTCAAGAATGTTCTATGACGTTATTTCTAATTATAGAAGAGAAGGAAGAGTCGCAAGCTGCTTGTCGTGAACTAGAGTGAGTCGTGAGTGCCGGAAATGTTAGCACGCAGTGGCGTGCATGCCGTCAAGTGTCCACGCGTCGAAGAGTTGAGTGAATTATTTGTAGCATTGAATTAGAGATGTTGTTTGTAAACAATTTTTGTGACAAGTTATTACGTTAACATGACTTCAGAAAATAGCGAAAAGACCTGCAAATACTGAATAGTCACTTCCGCAACCCATGATAAAATATTTTCACCCATTCAGCTTCCACCCTGTATATTCATCTCTAAATGTTTAAGGAAAAGCTGTAATTTTAAATACACATTTTAAATACATTAAAACATACGTAGAGATTTACTCATTGATTTTGTTACATGGGTCTCCAAAATATAATAGATAAGCAGCAAAAGATCATGCCTTTATAAGATTCCACGCTAGTGTTATAATACGGCGAGAGTTACTGCTTCTTATGATGCGAGTGACGTCCTTTATAACTATAGATCTTGATCTTCAGCAAATTGAATAGTGTGCAACTTCTATGCATCTCTGGCTTTTTGTGCCTTTATGCACGGAAACAGTGTCCGGAGGATTCGAAGCTTAGCGAGAATCACCAGGAATTCCGGAAATTTGCTGGGCAGCTGGAAGCTGTTAAGGGGGAAGTCCAGTGGAATTAATTCCAAGTCTGCCACGGATTAAAGGAGCGCACTAATCGCATTCACATACAGCTGGCTATTTCCCTCCGTCGCTACACGTCTGTCGGCGTCCATAGCAAAAAATGAAGCCAAACACGAGTAATGAGAAACTAAACGCACAAGCTTTCACTTCGTGTAATTAAGTCTTCAATGCGGTTTTCATGTGTACACAAAACGAAGCTCTCTATGAGAACATTTAGTTATTTACACAAAGTACATTTATGAGCTGCTTTTATGCATACCTGTGCAGTTCAGTTGAAGGAGCTTCTCAATGAAAATGCACTGCATTCACATGACTTTCTTCACCTTTTCTGCTACAAATCATTCTAACAAAAGCTTATTAGTCTAATTCATAGTAATGGATATAAACATTAGAAAAAATCTTATATTTTACACTCACAAGACTTTCTCAAGCTGTTTTACAAATAAACTTTCTACAAAATATTATTATTCTTTCTACACCATGCTATTCAAGATAAAATTAGTAGAATGTTCCTATTACTTAGTTCCTTACAAGTGGAAGAGAACTAAAGGAATACAATAGGTTAAAGAAAAAGCAACATTTTTTAAAATCTATCGTTATACGATTGTCATTGCAAACCACTTCCTTGCTCGGCCAGGAGTAGAACAAAAGAAAAACGGGCACTTCCCTTTTGAGAAGAGTGTATGTACTTTACAATTGAAACCAACAACAAGTAATATATGTACGAAACAGTTACCTCCACAACAAAAACGTAACGAACATAAATTGTGTGTTTTGACGAGATCTACATTTTTTATGCAGTACGTTTTTGTCTATCTCTTACGGTTTAGTAGTTAAGCAAAACTTGACGAAATTCATCCAGAATAAAGAGGTCCTCAGAGGTTATTCCCAGAAACCTCAAGATATACATTTTATTTGGAATGTAAATATCTTAAATATACAAGATTTTAATCAAAATCGTTAGAGGCAATTTTGAGAATATCAAATAGTTTTTAAAATGTTTACATATAGAGGATAGTTTGTGTTAGGGGGGAATTTTCTTGAAAATCTTCGAACACATCTTTGCAAGATGCTAAACCTCAATACCAAGTCTGACATTTCTGGGTGTTTTTGAGCTATACTGTCCACAGACAAACACGGACCTTTTTCTAAAATGTTTTCTTCGGACTCAGGGGATCCCAAAACATATATTCCCGGTGAAATCTCAACATCGAATTTTTGGGTAGAATACAATACCTTCTCTATCCACTACGTACATTGTACATGCGGGCTAGAGAATATAAAAAGTTTCATTACTTAGTTTCTTGAAAGTAGAAAAGAAGGGAGTGCAATTGACTATAGCAATAATCAAATCTTTAAAAGACGGTCGCTATGTCATTAAATTGAAATTACTTTCCCTTTGCAAGACTGGGACTGAAAGAAAAGTGAATAGCGACTTAGCATTTGAGAAAAGTTTAAGTAGTGCAAACTTTAAAACCAATAAAAAGTAATATCTCGTAAATGATTAGCTCAAAAAATGTGTATGATATGAATTGTATGCTTTAACCAGATCTATTTTGTGTATGTTTCTTATAGTTTAGCAGTTATACAAAATTCATTAATAAGGAAGAAGACTTCAGAAGCTATTCCCAAGAAAATGAAAATATGTATTCCATTTTATGTAATATGTTAAATATACGATATTTTAATCGAAATATTTATAGCAATTTTTTAAGAAATCGCAAATTTAGAAGCATCTTGCACGTGAACAGTAGTCTGGCATGAGGATATTTTCATGTCCCATATGCTAGAATACTAAACATAAATACCAAGTTTGGTATTTAACCGACTTTTCGTTTTTGAGACACTTTTTTTATTGTGTTAAACGCCAGCTTTTACTACATAGGCACCGCAGGCGATGACAGTGATGATAATTTCATATAATGAAGGAGTACCAGTAGCATGCGATGGCGTGGGAAACCGGAGAAGTCGGAAAAAACCCGCTATTGCGCCGCTTTGTCCATGGCAAATACCCATGCGATTGCATGGGTTCGAACCCGGCTTGGGCCTTGGAGAGTCGCGAGTGGTCTAACCATTTGGCCACGGCGCGGCCTCTGTGTGTGGCGCTGTCCACACACACACACACATACACACAGGGACCTTTTTTTTAAATCAGGGTTCCTCAGAACATGTGTTTCCGGTGAAATCTCGATTTCGAATTATTGGGTGGAATACGATACTTCTCTACTTACTATGTACTTGGTAGAGAAATCAAAATCTCACGTTTTACATTCGCATTACCTTCTCTACCGTCTGTATGTTTACATGGAGTTATATACCATACTGGCCCTCATTTGTATACTCTTTTAATTCAACCGTGGGAAAATACTGAAAACGTGAAGGACTTAAAATAATGAAACCTTATGGAGCAATTAAAACTATTAATAGAATATTAGAATGCGATTTTTATAGAGATCCACAGTGCTCGTGTAGTGCGCCTTCGTGTATCGCTTACTTATTATACAACATTGTATAAAATCCCTCTGAATGAAGAGGAATTCACACGCTTTTCTCAGAAATTTAAGATTAACATTTGTTTTCTTATATAAACATATTTAATCTACCAAACCTTTGTCTTGCAACTTTAAAAGTTACAGAACTCAAATACCAAGTTTGGTAATAATTTGACTTTTCGTTTTTGAATATGCACGCGTGCACACACACACGCACACACACACACACACCTATTTCTTAAAAAAACTGGATTCTATGGCCTCAAGACCATATTTCAGGTGACTTTCAGAATAGAATTTCTAAGGGAAATATGTTTTCTCTACCTACTATATGCATGGTTGACAAAAAATAACAACAACAAAAAAGAGAAAAATTTATCTCATTTATTTCTTCTTCACACATTCAAAAGATCGCACACATTCAAACGGTTCCGTGTTCGAATTTCGGTCAAGGTGCGTTATATAAATAAGGTTTTTACGGGGTTTCCCCTTATCCTGAGATAACTAATTTCGGGCAACTTTAAGCTTTATGTGCCTCGAGATAATTTGAGCAGCATTTTACCCAATTTATTCATTAACTACCAGGTTAAAGGACGTTAAACAAGAAAACTGGGTAAGAATTTACAGCCATCTCTTAATATATGTATTTTCAATTGTATTTACTTAATTACTTTCTGTGCGAAGATCTAGAATTTAAATATGTTCCTATTATGCATTACAGTTTTATGTGTTTTTTTTCTTTTTTTTTTCTTTTTTTCTTTTTTAAGCACAGATGGTCTCCAAGTTTCCTCATTGTTTAAATGCATTTCGTTTTGCGTTGTAATTTGGGTTTTAGAAGAACTCAATAATTCGAATATATTTTAAACCATAATATGTGATTTTGGGATTGGATGTATAATAGGTCTCGCCATTAATTCTTCTTTGCTCCTTGGAACAGAGTACTCTGAAAATTATAATTGATTTTACAAAAAATAAAAATGTATCAAAAAGTCGCAAGTAGACAACTCAATCTATGTACAGAGCTGGGATAGCGAGACTGAAAGTTTAATAGTACTTAAGGATTTCAATATTAATATGAAATTCAGAAATAATAAAATAATTAATTTTGAAACTGCTTTGAACTCAGTTGTAAAGAATATCGATAACATTCGCAATTTAAAACATTGGTTATAACTGTGAATGTAAATAACATACATATGTTATACCATTATCAGTAAACTGGAGGCAATTATAAAATATGGGGGAAATGCATTTTAAGCAGAGTAAATATAAAACTTAGAATTACTCAGGAATTTAAATAATTAAATTATTATACATATTTTTAACTAGACCTAAGAGAAAGCTTTAGCTATAAGATGAGCTAAAGCGTATTACATACATAGAAACCAGATGACGGTTTCAGTATATTTCTCACATATTTTATATGCTTATTTAGAAATTAAAGACTGCGGAGACTGGAAATACATTTTATTGACGAAGAACTTAATATAGTTGACCCCAGAACAAAACCCCCAACCTCCAAAACCCTCCAAACCCCCAATCCCCAAACCGAAAACCCCAAAACTCTCAACCTCATAAACCCAAACCAAACCAGCCAACATTCCTGCTCATTCAACCATCAACTTACTTCCTTACACTTACTGATGACCAACAAAAGGGAGTAAGAATTGCAGTTAGCAAGAAATAAATAAAAACAGCAAACTGATAGTATTAAAATAATGATAATAATAATAATAATAATAATAATAATAATAATAATAATAATAATTCAGTAAAATTCATCCAGAATAAACTACTCTTCAGAAGCTATTCCCAGAAAATTCAAGATATACATTTTATTTGTCAGGTAAATATCTTTAATATACGAAATTTTAATCAAAATCGTTAGAGCCATTTTAGAGAAAATCAAAATTTTCGAAAAAGGTTCCATGTAAAGGTAGTTTGGGGTGGGGGGATTTTTCTCAAAATCTTCGTGTCGCACCCGTGGAAGATACTGAACTTAAATACCAAGTTTGGTATTTTACCGACTTTCGTTTTTGAGTTATCGTGTTCACAGACACACGGACACACTGACACACGGACTCACGGACACACACACACATACACACGGACCTTTTTGTGAAAATGCTTTTTTTGGATATTGGGGACCCTAAAACATATATTTCCGGTGAAATCTCGGTATCGAATTTTTGGGTGGAGTGTAATACCTTCTCTATACACTATGTACATAGTGCGTATAGAGAAAGTAAAAAGGAATATCTCGAAAACGCCATTACTGGGAAAATCAAAATTTTTTGAAAAATATCATGTGAAGGGTATTTAGGAATGAGGGAATTTTCTTGTAAAGCTTTGTTTCGCATCCTTGAAAATACTGAACTTAAATACCAAGTTCGGTATTTAACCGACTTTTCTTTTTTGAGTTATCGTGTGCACAAAAGGACAACATACACACAAGTGCCCTTTCCTAAAAATGCTTCTTTTAAGTCAGAGGAGCTCAAAACATATATTTCGAGTGTAATTTCGACATGGAACTTTGGGTGAGACACAATACCTCCTCTGCATGCTATGTGCATAGCACTTTCAGAGGAAGTAGAAACATGATGGGGGTTTTAATACTATTTAAAATTTTCAAACTGGATTTAGAGACGAGAATAAGTCCCATCTTCGTTGGTGTGGGGACAGCTTATCTGATTCGCATTTCAATAGGTTTCGAGTTAAATATCATGTCGTGTCTCACATGACAACCAGGTTAAAGGACGTTAAGCTAAAAACTGTACAAGAAAAGGAAAAGGCTACAGTAGGCAAAAATAAAACATTTAAGGATCTTAGAGGTCATTCAACATCACCATTTTTAGTGATAATTATTAGATTATAAATAATTGGTATAAAGTAAAATTCAATGGAATGTACGGAACTTTTGTTGTTGCTGGAACTATTTGAGTGTGTAGTCATAGATCTAAAAAAATTGAACTATTTCATATATTGATATAAAGGTCATTCTTAGTTTACCATTCCATATTGTGAGTAAAAGATAATATATTTTGTTCAGGGGTCTCTTTTTTATAAGGCCTGAATGTACGACATGACCATGGTTTTATTTTCTTTCCGAAGGAAGTACTTTGAACGCCCGGAACACTCCATCCCTCTCCGTTGGGTATAAACACATGACCTCGGAAACTAGAGGCATCCCTAGGTCACAGATGACCTCATAAATCTAGAAACCACATCCAAAGAAGTATTTAAGCTATACCGGTTGAAATGTTCAAAAATGCTTTGACTGTCACAGAAGTTTTGGGTTTTAATTAATAACCTGCTTACTTGCATAGAATATTCGATGTAAAACATATATAATATGTTATAACTTCGAATTGTAAAACATATTTTACATCCTTACCTGTATAATTTAGCAGTAGCTGTGCAACAATTTTACTTTCTCTAGTTCGGTACGCACTTCTAAGAGTGGGTATAGTAGGTATCGCATTGTACCTAAAAGTTCGATACCGAGATTTCAGCACAAATATGTATTTTGAGAACCTCTTAATATACAGCAACTTTTAGAAAAGTTCCCTGTATGTGTGAATAGCATAAATCGAAAACAAAAAGTTCGTTAAGTACCAAACTTGGTATTTAGGCTTAGAACTTTCCATGGATGCGAAAAAAAAAAAATCAGAAAAATCTGTTACTCCAAACTACACTTTAAATCTAAAGTTTTTTTAAATTTTCGTTTTCCTCAATGTCTCTTAAGATTTTGCTTAAAATATTGTATATTTACATGAAAAATAAAATGTGTATCTTGAATTTCCTGGGAATAGCCTTTGAAATCCTCTTCATTCTATACGACTTTTGCATAACTGGTAAACGTAAGAGAGAGACAAAAACTTACTACACAAAAAATATAAATCTTGTTAAAGCACACAATTTATGTCATGTATAGTTCTTTTTTGTAGAGATAACCATTTCCAACATATTCTTTGTTATTGTTTTCAATTTTACACATAGGTTTCTCAAACGGGGGTGTTCATTCGTTTCATATATCTTTTGTTTTAGTCATGTTAAGCAAAGATAACCGAATTTAAATCATTTGACTATCACTTTAGCCTTGTGTATTCTCTTGTTTCCCTTCTATATACCTAGAAATAGATAATAAAACCATTTATGCTAAAGTTTATCTTGATTATCATGAAGTATATAGAAGAATAAACTTCAGTAAGAATATTTTGTTGAAAAACAGGTAGAGAATGGAACACATCAGATTTTGTTATGGTGTGATGTAATTCAGTTTTCCCTTTAAAAGTTATCCTGTGGCGCTAACACACCCGACTGTACTGCACAAACAATAACTATAGTGGAGTTTCCCAGTTAAGTGAAAACATCTTCGGGCGAGCGGTGCTCCACACCGAGCTATTTACATAAGTTTACCCAAATATCAGGCCCTGCAACGCAAATTGGCCTTCTAACACAAAGCAACTCTAAGCTCAAATGTGTTTTTGTATCGCTTAATTATACAGTCACGAAGTTCTTCAACTTACCAACATTAAACATTTATTTTATCATTATTTCCTATGTCAGAGTTTTAAAACAGCGAAAGAAGCAAATAAAGGATTCTTTTAATATTTGATTACGTAGTCGTTATGCTCCACGCTCAAGTAGACAAATGAATGCTGTAGTCTTCGCAATAATGCAAGTTGCAAAGTAAATTAACTTCATTAAGGAGAATAATTATTCATTCTGTATTCTGATTTCTCAGATTATAATAAGTGGTGTTTTAAAATTCATTTAGGTTGTTGATCCTGTATAGATAATTACACCGCGGTTGTTAAATATTTTAACAATTGAAAATTCAGGCAAATAAGCTTTGCCAAAACATTAAGTTGTGACGTATCCTCCAGAGACACACTCTTGTAGCTAATTAATCAGAACGCAATATAATTAGAGCTTTATTGCCGTAAAACTTAATGATATTTTATTGCTTTTTTAACCAGGCACAACATACGAGTAAAAGAAGTATACAATAAGAATTGTTTAGGTTCTTCAGGTTTATTCGACCTTTGCCGCCATTCGTTTGTTCGCGCATGACATCAACACTAGGGAAAGAGTTTATCTGCATTGTCTCTTGCAGAGGACTAGCGAACGATGAGTAGAAAGGATGGATGTCAACAATTGCGAGGTCACCTTAGCCAAGTGTGACTTTAATCGTATCTATCCAATATTTAGCTTTGGAACATTCACTTGTGTCTCGTTAACTCGAAATCGCAGTATTTATGCCAATATGTAATCAAATAATGGGACGCTTATAGTACGAGATATGTCCCAGAAGTACCAGACCTAACAAAGAAAGCACAAAATTATGGGTTACACATTTTTATTTATCTACATAAGCTTCTTTCTGCTCGATAGATACACCTTTCCCAGCGATGTTCTATAGCTTCGATACCCTGTTTATATTGAGAACCATCGAGGTCTGCAAAATAGCCATCAAGTGCAGACTTCACCTCTTCATTGTTGGCAAATCTTCTACTACCAAGCCATTTCTTCAAGTTTGGAAACAGAAAATAATCAGAGGGGGCTAAATCTGGTGAACAGGGTGCATGAGAAAGTAATTCGATCTTTAATTCATTTATTTTGGCCATGGCGATAATGGACGTGTGAAGTGGTACATTGTCTTGATGAAACAAAACTTTCTTTTTCGTTATATGCGGCCGTTTTTGCGCGATTTCATAACAAGTACGTATATTCGCCATTGATTACTTTTCCTTTTTTGAGATAATCAATGAAAATTAGCCCGCGTGCGTCCCAAAAAACTGACGCCATGACCATGTCTGCAGATGGAAGTGTCTGTGCCTTCTTTGGAGCCCATTCTCCCCTTCCAATCCACTATTTTGATTGTTTCTTCCTCTCGGTGGGAAGTGATGGACCCAAGTTTGTTATGATTTGACGCAAAAACTCAGCTTTATTGCAGCGAAACATTGCCAAACACAACTGAAACATCCTAACGATGCTGTTTTTGTTCTATTGCGAGAAAACGTGGCACCCACCTTGCACACAACTTTGTCATATCCAAATTTACAGTCAGGGTGCGTTATATACAAAACTTTTTGAAATGCCTGCAATGCCTGCTAGCTTGCGCACTTTCGGTTGACGGTCATCCAAAACCATTTTGTGGATTTTCTTTACAATTTCTGGACTGTTAATATCATTTGGTGGACCACTGCGAATGTTCATCTTAGCAACTCGTATGGCCGCGCTTAAACTCTGCCACCCAATATTTCACTGTTGTAAACGAAGGTGCAAACTCCCCCAAAGTAAAGCTCAGCTTTAAAATTAGTTGGACTAAGACCTTTCAAATGAAAGTATTTTATCACATAACGATGAGAAGTTTTATCCATGTTTACAAATTTGCTGAGAGCATTCAGACATGATGCCTGTCAAACAAATGCTAATCAATATAAAATCGAAAAATTAAAACTCATGCTTTGGAGGATTGGTACTGTTTATCATTGTTGTTGTTTGAAACGACGAGTGCTATCTATACGTCAGGTCGGGTACTTCTGGGAAAGCCTCTCTAGCGTAGAGGGCTTTAATGCCACAACTTCCCCATTACAATAAACGCTTGTAGACTACCTCCGTGGTCGAGTGGTCAGCGAGCTGACTATTGAAACAACTATACAAATGAAACAATTAAAAAATAATAATAAACGCTTGTTTATACTCTTTAAAGCAGTAAATGAAAACTGCCCTACTCGGAGTAAACTAAGAAAACACAAATTCTGTGATGGGTGGTCGCTTCATACTCGCATGCAAAGAACGCACAAAATGTCTTGCACCGCTCAGTGTATCAGCCTGTTTACGTACATGCAGTCCTAGGTTTAATTCCGAACCTCTCCCTTGAGACAAGAGGCTCGTTGAACTAATAATGACCCCGCCCATTTAAACCCATTGACCCTGAAAGTCAAATAGATCTGAAGACCCAGTGTACACACATTAAATGGAATGGTTGTTATGCATTTAAAAGCATAAACTAGGATTTAATACCATATTATTTGTACTCTCTATAGAACATATGCACAACATTGTATTCCACCCAAAAATTCTATATTTCACCGGAAATACATGTTTTGAGGATTCCTGAATTCAAATAAAGAATTTTTAGAAAAAGGCATGTGTGTGCATGTGCGTGTGTGTATATGTGTGTGTTTGTGTTGGAGTGTAGGACAGCATAACTTAAAAACGAAAACCCAGTTAAATGTCAAATGTAGTATTTAAGTTTAACATCTTAAGCTACCCTTTAAATGGAAAAAAATTCCGAATATTTTGTTTTTCTCGAAAATGGTGCTGACAATTATGATTAGAATATCGTACATTAAAGAATTTTACATGGTAACTAAAATGTGTATCTTGAATTTTTCGGTAATAGCTCTGAAGATCTCTTCATTGTGGACGAATCTTTTATAAAGTACATCTTAAGATATAGATGAAAACTTACTATACAAAGAATGTATATCTTTAAAACACACTATTTATGTCATATACATTTTTGTGGATTTAGCCGTTTTCGAGATATTGCTTGATATTGGTTTTAATTTTAAACCACTTAAACTTTTCTCAAATGAGAAATTATCTTTCATTTTTACCATCTTTTGTTTTACTCCTGACCTTTGCTAAGAGAACCAAATGTCGACTGTTTCACATATCGGCAGCTTTTAAAGGACTTTACTTTGGGTTTACTCCTTTGCTTATGTTTATTTTAATTAGTATGAAGTATATAGAAGGATAAGCTTTAATTTGGTACAAAATAGGTGGAGAAAATCATGCGAATATAACACATCAAATTTTTATCATAAGAACGTAATCTAAAAGTATTAGTAATTATACTCCTGAAACTTAAGGTATAAGGTTGTGTTACAGTCACGTTTTATTAATTCTGGTAGGAAGAAATATAAGGTCTTTACTTTTTCTGCTCTTTATTTTCACAGGGTAGGCCAAGTACCCTATGTATTCCGCAGACAACCCAGGTTGTATCACTGGCGTAGGCTACATAACCACCATCATCATCATCATCATCATCATCATGTGCGCAGCTCTTCCTTACCGACACCGTCCTCATTGTTTGTGCAATGTGTGTATGTTTGTAAAGAAACAGTAAACCAGTAATCAGTAAAACCTACGGGAGGAAATGTAAATAGGGATACAGTGCCGGAGTCCTGATCAGACTCCGTTACTGTTTAAAAAAAAAAGCCATTTCAGGTTCTTCATTCGGAGTTCCTCAACGTTACGACCAAGTGGACTGCCCTGGAGGAGCTACAGTCAACAACCAGCACATAGTCATTGCACCAGACCTTCACAGAATCCTCAACTCACCACTTAAGAGTCCCTAGATGTGTCCCTATGGTCACTTGAAGAGAACATCTACACACCATGCTCATCAATGTTTCAAAGGGACGTCCCAGTCCCTCGAAGGAAGTCCTCAAAGCCGGAACACGTGACACTACCAGTCATGTGCTACCAATGACTTGTATGAACCATCCTGCAAGTGCACAACCACAACCACCTTTTGTCCCCTTCCTACATCACCCTCAATTCCTCTAGGTTGCAGTCAGGTTTCCTAGAAACAACTTTCATCTATTTCCGCACAATATGTGGTGGCATCCTCTCATTTACTACCGCGGGTGATACGAGGGGCCGCACAAAATTCACTGAAGCACCACGAAAGGGCATTAAACGTGCTATTACGTGGAGGGTTTTTAGTGGGTATGCCGCAACCGTGCTCTGAGCCTCATATCCCCCCTCCACTTTACCTGGGGTTGAATTCCTTTCGTGGTGTATTGGGTATCTTGCTAGCCTCTAATACCCAAGATTGCGGAGTCAAATCCAGCAGAGGATGTGGATATTTTCGAATGCTTAGAATGGTTTTCTTCGGAAGGAAAGTGAATTAAAGCTTATTTGAAGGTAACAGAACCTCACACCTTCAAAGAAACCTTTGGTTAAAATGTCATATCAGCAAATTTCACGTTTTGATTTTGTCCTATAGTGACAGCTATGGGCGATGATTTGTTACCTCTCACAATGTGCACATAGTGAAAATTTCAACGTCAAAAATTAAAAAAGCTGATTGTAACTAATAACACTAAGTGTTACAATAAGTAAACATACACACACCCCCCCACACACACACCCACCCATCCATCCATCCAATCTTACTGACATTAACTAAAACAATTGGAATACACATGAAGAATATAAACTTTTAATTGGAAAGAAAAACATTAATAAAGATTCACATTTATTTTAATTTCTGTTTTTAGAAATTCTCTGATATAGAAACTATTGTAAAAAGTTACCCAAAATACGCCAATATGGCGTGGATGAACGATTGAAATGCATGTATTTCAAAGTATAATCTATAGAATTGTTTTTATAACAGTAAAAATTAGAGAGGAAACAAGTTTCAATTAGAAACTAACAATATTCCAAAATGGTGTTTGGAAAAAAAATATACTTTAATATCATTCAATGCTATATTCACTATAAAGTAGCAATATTTAACTGTATTTATCATATTTATAGTATTCCACTGCTAGAGTATCTTCATTTAAAGAACCAGGTGTAGATATAACTATCATTTTTCCTTTTGCTTACTGTCTTCAAATTGCTTCACATATTTCTCCATCTCTGCTTGCATCTCTTAGCAGCAGCTCCTCATTACATTTGGGAGTAAATAGAATCATGAAATAATGTTATCTCTTGCACATACATAAACGAAGGTAGAGAAGGTATTTCATTCCACCCAAAAATTCGATAACAAGATTTATCCAAAAATACACATGTGTGCGTGTGCGTATCTGTGGATAGCATAACTCAAAACAAAAAGTTGATTAAATGCCAAACTTAGTATTTAAGTTAGATATCTTTCAAGGATAGGACATACACAATTTCAGCAAAACCCTCCGATCTCAAACCACTCTTTATGTGCAAATTTTTCGAAATTTTTTATTTTCTAATAAATGCTTCTAGCGATTTTGGATAAATTACCGTGCATTAAAGATGTGTATATGGAAAATAAAATGTTCTCCATGTTCTTTCCATTCTAGATGACTTTTATACATAACTGTAGGAGTCAAAGAAATGTACTACACAAAACATGTAAATCTCGTTAAAATTCACGATTTATATCATACACCCTTTCTTTCAAAAATGGGAAGTCATATTTCGTTTTATGTTTCTTATTTTACTCAGAGTCATACAAAGAGAACCAAATTTCAATTATTTCACATGGCGACGAGCTTTTGAAGGAAATGAATATCGCTTTAGTCTAGTGTTTCTCCATATTTCCTTTCTGCTTAAAAGGAAACAGTAAAAGAATTTTGCTAATGAATATCTCGATTAGCATGATGTGGATAAAACGATTATCTTTTGATAGAATAGTTTGTTTGCAGAACAAGTAGATAATATTTTGTGAATGGTAGAATATCTCAAATTATTTAGAGATCCATACCCCAATGGCGAATTACCTATACATACTTTCATAGTTTATCCAACCATTAGATCAACTGTTTCTTACTTATTAGCCGTGTGTAGGACAGGAATTTAAAAAGACATGTTACTATTTTTAAATAGTCAGAACAACCGACGAAGACTGGATTTCGGTGGTTCAAATCTCGGCAATGACATTGGATTTTTCAGCCATACTCTATCTTTCCAATTACATTAAAGTAGCTTTGGCAGTGTCTCTGCTCTCCTTCATTCCTTCCTTATCTCAATCAAGGAAAGAATATCTACAGAAGCATGAACATAGCAGGATTTGCTCTGGAGCAAATCGCTTATGTCTTCATTTCAAAGGACAAACTACCAAATGAAATATGTCAAGGAAAGGTCAACTGATCTGCTTGAGATAGTATTTGCTTTCCTTGACGTTTAAATGGGTCTCACATCCCCAACTTTGTAGTTAGAGGTCATTAGATCCAAGTAAGAGGCCTCTGACAGGACAAACACTGCTGGAGAAAGTCAATCGTTCGACGGTATCAATCTCGTGCTAGTATTGACTTAGCAGCAAGGGAACTTTGTCTTCAAGCCCGTCTTACCCTCAGCCTACTATATTCCGGAAAGTACTAGACCATTTCTGATTTATAATGCTAATAATAATCGAACTTGAGCGGATATCACCCAGCACTGAATTTTATCACTTGGAACATTCGATTGGATTGCAACTCATAACATTTTTATTCGAGAAAATAATGGGAAACTATAAAATCCAGTTTAACTGCATTTGTCGATTTGCTTTGTTACAATGTTCTCTTTTAACTTCCTGTCTTTTGAGTTATTTCAGTAGTCTATGTAAAAGGAACAGTACAAATCTACATAAAATAATAGTCACTTGAGCGATGTTTTTGTTCGCGAAAAGTTTTAAAAGTTTTAGCCGTATATTAAAATATGTTATTTCTATAGTTTTTCTACCACATATTTAATAGGTAAAGGAAGTAGGTGTTGTATTCCACACTGACTTTCAGTATAGAGATTTCACCATAAATGCGTGTTTTATGGAATCTGAATCAAAAATATGTCAAGTCTGGATCTGAACTACAGAAAATGTTGCATGAATAACATTTTGGCCAATAAAAAGAATAACATTTAGCCAGAATAAATAGAAATTAGCTTTAGAAAATTTAACACAAAAGAGCATAAGCCAAACATCTTACCGGGTGATCCAAAAACGTCCGAACCAACTGCGCGGTGTTTTGCCTGTCCGCGCCCTCGGTGCTGTTGCCGTCTGCCGCTATCATAGAAAGTCACGGATGAAGTCACTAAACATTTTTAGAGCTTCTTTTAAAGGCTCTACTTACCAATGCTATTCAAGGACACGCTGAACCTTGCTACCACCGTTTTCCATACATTTTTGGCACCTCTTTAGGAATCTATACATACACCACTCGCCGTAGTCCACGTTGAGAAATACTGGCAATTTCCTGGCGGATATTTTGTTTTAATTCTTCCACCGTGTGTGGGTTTGTCTTGTACATTTTAAGTAATTTCAGATATAGAAATCGCGGGGAGTTAGATCGGGGGATATTAATGATTCCGTCCTGAAGCACACTTTCAATTGTTCTCATCGAAAGATTGGATGTATGAGCTGTTGCAAAGTCTTGTTAAAAAAAAAAAAAAAAAAAAAAAAAGCCAAATCAAGCTCTCCAAGAGAGTGGAGAAAGGGAGGCAAAATTGTATTCACGTATGTATGGACGTCAACTGTCGACTCGAAAAAAATTGGGCCTTTAACTCTCTCCGCTAATGGCGCACCTTACATGTTCTTCGTCATGAAGGAGTATTTCATGTGCAATATTAGATTTCTCCAACAAGGAAGCGAGGTATTTCTGCTAATTTTTTCTCAATAGAAGTTTAAGCTTTTTAACAATAATTTGTTGCAGAGATATAGAGAAAGTCATGTGAATGGAACACATCAGATTTCTTTTCTAGTTATGAGAAACTAAGTAATACGACTATTTCTGTTAATTTTTATCTCGATTACCGTAAAGTAGACAGAAGAATAAGCCTTTAACCTGGTTGGTCATATTGTACGATGAATGAGATTGGTGAAATGATACTCAAATTATCTCAGGGTTCATGGAGGTTAAAGTTATTCGACATTCGTCTTTTCAGGATAAGAGAAAACCCTGAAAAAAAAACCTTATCCGGGCAACTTACCCTAAGAGAGATTCGAACTCACGACCTTTTGAATATGAAGCAAACATGCTACCACCTCACTACCCAGGCGGGCCTAATAAGCTTTTGTAAGGATAGTCTGTTACAGACTACAGGGTGTCCCATGAGTTTGGAATCGTAGGCGAATTATTGACAATGTTCTTTGTTCACAGATGGCTTGAGTGAGGTCTTTGAGTACTGACGCCATAATTAATAATTCTCATTAAGTGTATATTTATTGCGTGAGAGATCTGTAATGTAACTGCCATAAGCTCAATGGTAAATGAAAAGGAGAGCATGCCGAAGAAACTGTTTCGTAACGTCAAAAGAGGTAAAGCGTTACGAGAATGCTATGCGATGACATTCAATGCAAGAAAGATTGCACCGCTATATTTATAATGTTTTTGAGACTTTTATTAATTAAAGTATTATTGTAAAATGTATTAAAACAAGTAGTACGTAGTCTTTCTGTATCAGAAAACATACTGACAAAGCATACACATAACAAAAAAATCACTATAATGCGTTTGCAAGAAATGTAAAGAAACAGTTGAAACTATGGAACTATGAAAGTAAACCATACGTAGTTTACAGCTCTATGAAGTACTACTAAATGTATATAATTAAAACAGTAAGCATTCATATTTAAATTATGAGTGTATATTGCTTAATTGAGAAACAAATGCAATACTTTACATTGCATTGTAAAGTAAATTATGAATTTCTATGTTCATAATAGCATGAAATTAGCGCAGCTGTCATAACACTCCGAGAAGACAAAAAGTAAAAGCAACGATGTGCAATTGGAAATAGAATGTATATAGAACGGCATGCGGATAAGAGTTGGCGTCGCAATAACGATCCTGAGGAGACGCCATTCATCCTCAATATAAGTACATGTGGCAACATCACTACAAGAAACTCACATCTCTGCAAGTAGGAAGTTCATTGTCAATTGTAGTTAAAAGAAAATTAGAAACTGGGCGTCACCAACAGATGCCAGGCAACATTTCGACAAATGTAAACATACTTTCAATTAAAATTGTTTTATGATTTATATAATATTTTGTCGTGTGAAAAATATATGCTAAGATCATGATTCTCATACTCATCAAGTTGAGATCATCTGAAATTTAGCAGTCTGCTAGATCCATCAGGTCAAACAAATTTATATTTCCATATCAATACATTACACGCTACCGGTTGCTACTAAACGCAGAACTGAATACAACAATTAGTTACCACAGTAAGCAGGGCAGCCAACAGAGCTTCAGGCGACAGAAAATTATTAATATTCACAGTGCCAACCCAAAATTTTAGAGATGGGCATACAAGGCAGGATCATCCAGTGGCCAGCAGAAGCCCGTAACCAGCCAACATCGTCTACAGCACAAGGAGTGGAACCCCTTCAAATTAGCCCTCTTCCGACAGAGCAGCGTATTCAAGTGTTCCTGCTTGTTGGCAGGGAGGTTTCCCAGGGTAAATTGTTTAAAAAATTCACTGAGACGAGATCCGTCGGAGATAAACCACGTAGTGGACCAGGAGAGTATCTGATGAGCAGATAATGTGCAATATCCTGGCATCATTTTCGAAAAATCCTAAGAAATCTATCTGCAGAGTGTCAGCAGAGATAGACATCTCAAAAAGCAACATCCAGCGCATATTGCACAACAATAAATGACATCCATACAAACTGCAAGTGTTACAGAAATTAACAGAAAACGATCCAGATCACAGACAAGCATTTTGCGCATTGACTGTGCAACAATGTGAGCGGATGGAGAGTTTCTTACCACTGTTCACTGTAGCGACAAGGCAAATATTTACATTGACGGAATAAGCAAACCACGCGATAGTGCTCACCAACCAACCTCAAGGGGTTTGATGCATGAAGGATGACTTCCCGTTTGAGAAAAGTTTAAGTAATTTAAATAGTTTAACAAGGATAATCTTGTGTAACTGAAAAAAAAATGTACATGGTACAATTTTTTTGTTTTAATGAGACATATATTTCTAGTGCAGTAAGCTGTTGTTTATCTCTTACGGTTTACCAGTTACATAAAAGTCATCCATAATGAAGAAGTATTCCTAGAAAATTCAAAATATACATTTCGTATATCTTGAAAATATCTTTAACATATAGTACTTTAATCAAAATTGTTACAACCATTTTGGATGAAATAAAACATTTAGAAAAATGTTCCATGTAAACAGTAGTTTGTATCACATTCTAGGAAGATACTAAATTAAAATACTAGCTGTTTCGATGCATCAAGGGAAGGTGTCGAACAACTTGTGGTGTGGTTTAGCATGTGGAATAATTGGTCCATTCTTCTTTGACGGCACCGTCAATGGAGATACTTACCAAAGGATGCCCCAGGAGGAAGCTTTTTCCCACCTTACTGAACCCTGATGGCCATTATTCCGCTTACAGTTTACAGGTTTACAATTAGTTGGACACACAATTTCTAGGAGATTGGATAGGTCGCCGAGGGCCAGTGGAGTGACGCCCAAGAAATTCGGATATGCCACCTCTTGATTTTCGTTCATTTGAAAGCTATGGTCTATGCTGTGAAAACACGACCCCTGGATCATCTGAAACGGCATTTCTTGGAGTGCTGTGCTTCCATTACCCCCGATATCCTTATCAGTGTGGTGGATGATTGGAGAGAGCGTCTCGAGATGTGTATAATAAGACAAGGGGAACACACTGAACATATTTTGAGGTTTTCAGTAACCGCTTATGGTTTCAAACTTATGGGGATACCCTGTAGATAGAGAAAGCCGCGTGAATGTAAAATATCAGATTTACTTTTTTCAGTGAACTCCTTGCAACCCAAGGTAGATGTCCATTAGTCACCATGATACACACCGAACGAGTCTGATGAATAATTCGTGTCGGGTTTAGTACTGTGCGAGTGCCTAGAAATTCTCTCTTGGATTTAAATTGACGTCGAGCGGCCGGCCTTGTGGTGAAGACTGCCCTTCAGCTATATGCCTGTGGATGTCCATGGTACAATGGATATGCAAACTTGCCGCTCTTCCCTATTCATGGAGGTAATGACCCAAGACAATGGAAAGTGCCTACTCTATCCCTGCTGATGCAATAAAAATTCTTTATATGTTACATTCTCTGGCTTTCTCTACAAATTATCGTTTATATTTATATCTCTTTCGCAACATTTCTTAAAAAATCTTATTTTCCTATCTACTTCATGAAGTCGAGATAAACATTCGTAGAAATGGTTTCATTACACATTTCATTTTATGTGCAAAGATGAGTACAGGAGACTGAAGTAGTCGTTATAATGAATTCAAATTTTTAAACATTTGTGAATCACAAGAAACACAGAAATGGTGATATAGCACATCAAAATATATGATAAATAGTCTTGAGGATTTTAACCAATAACAGCGAATTTCTCGGAAATACCTAATGCCACAAAAATGTATTTGATATGAATTGTATGTTTGTACAAGAGTACTTTTCAATAGTAATCCTTTGTCTAGCTTTACAAAATTATACAGTAATTATTTAGAATAAAGAGGACATGCTATTTGTGTAAAATTGAACATATAAAACTAGTTTAAACCAACTGTATTTTAATCTAAACCATTACTGCTATTTTAGAAAACATATAAACACAGTGTAGTAAAGTAATTTCTAAACTTGGGCATTTCTATTCGATTTGACTAGAGTGGAAACGTTTTCTTTAACCATAAAATTTATCTACCATAACTATGTGTATTATCTTTATTAAAGTTAAGTATTCCTTAATTATTCTACATCCTGGAATTCTGAATTTGTAAAAGAAAGGTGGTATATTTAATAGTAAAAAATATTTATTCCATTCATATAACTTTCTCCAAATACAAACTATTCTTACAAAATATTATTCTTTTATTTACATCATGATAATCGAAATAAACATTAGCAGAATTTATTATATTGCTTTATTGTAAGTAGAGAGGAAACAAAGGATTTCATTATGCTAAAGCGATAGACAAATATTCTAAAAGTTGGTCGCTATGTGAAACAATTGAGGTTCGGTTGCTTTGCATGGTTCGTTTGAGAAAAGTTAGGTAGTTTAAAACAGAAACCCATAACAAAGAAAATCTCAAAAAGGTCAACTATACAAGAAAAATGTTTATGATATAAATTATGTGTTTGGACGAGATATAATTTTGGTGTTAATTTTTTGTGTAGCTCTTACAGTTTAACCGTTATGTAAAATTCTGCAGTCCAGAATCAAGTCTTTAGAGGCTATTCCCAGCAAATTCAAAATATGGATTTTATTTACAATATAAACATCTTTAATATACGGAATTTTAATTACAATCGTTAGAGCCATTTTTAAGAAAAACAAAATTTTCCAAAACTTTTCCTTGCTCAAGGGTTCGTTTAATTTTTCCATCTAACCGTGGGTGTCAGCACTGTCCACAAACACACACACACACACACACTCACACATATACAACTCTCTCTCTCTCTCTCTCTCTCTCTCTCTCTCAACACCGTTTTCTAAGAATGCTTTTTTTGGACTCAGAAGACTTTAAAACATATATTTCCAGTGAAATCTCGCCATCGAATGTTTGGATGATATAAAATACCCTCTCTGTCCACTATGTACATTGTATGTAGGTACATGCGTGCTAGAGAAAGTAAAAATGCACAAATGAATTGTGTTTGGATGACAACATTTAGAGTATTGTAAACTTTTGTCTAGCTATTATGGTTTACAGCTGTGTAAAATTACAGAAAAGTGTTCAAACTTTGGCGGCCCGCCTAGGTAGTGTGGTGGTAGCGTGTCTACCTCAAATTTAAAAGGTCGTGAGTTCGAATCTCGCTTAGGGTGAGTTACCCGGATAAGGTTATTTTTCGGGGTTTTCGCTTATCCTGAGAAGACGAATGTCGAGTAACTTTGAGCTCCATGGACCCCAAGATCATTTGAGGATCATTTCACTAATTTCATTCATCGTCCGATATGACCAACCAGGTTAAAGTACGTCAAACTTGAAAAAAAAATTGGAGAGTATTAAAAATAATAGGGGCTACCTTAATGTTAAAGTGATCAGCATTCTTACTTCTCAACTCGCGTCTCGGTTACCATTTTCACTGGAGTGGGGAATTTGCCTTTAACCATAATCATTCCATTTTGTAAGCATTATATTGATTAGTTAAAATTATTACAAACATATTCCCTAACCTAGACGTATGAATGTCGGAATGAAAGCGAGTGTATAGTAGTAATAAAATTAAAAACCAAAAACGACAGTTCAACGACTAATAATAACGTTAGCTGTTTCTGAAGTGTAAGACGATGTAGCAAGAGGATGTAAAAATGAAACACTTCAAAACAAATGGAAAGTTTTTTCGAGGAAACGGATTTTGGTGGGTCGCAACCCTTGAACATATATACTTAAATAGCATTTTTCGTTTTCTTTCTCTTTTTCTCTAAATTCTCTCTCTCTCTCTGGTCTTCACATAAAATGTTGTAGTCCAGAGATCTCCATACATTTCCCATGCTAATTTTATTATGTTGGGAGGACAGGCTTTTTGTTATTTGTTGTAATTAACTCACCCCTCACCTACCATATTTATTGCTATTCAGCTGATTGTGCTATAGAAACTATAGCTATGACATACAATATTCATGTGATTTTGTGCTACCCAAAAATGCTTATGTTTTTACCTTAAAAGTATTCTTCTCTGGGTATACATTGAAAAATTAACGCCAAATGTTTTTCTGGAAATTATAATTTACTCCATTAGTATATTAGAAGCATAATACATATTTCCTTATCACTAGTTCTGCTTTACAATTCTTTTTTATTAGTATTATCGGAATCAACATTTCAAAATTAAATATGAAGGGAATTGGGCCAATAATGGCAATAAATGCATAGAAATGGTTTCACTAAGTCTATAGTGGATAAATCTATCAAGTTTTCAGTAACACTTATCAAGTCGTGCTGAATTGACCTCTGATAAGTATAATTAAAAACAGGTTTAATACAACAACATATCAAGTTTAATTATATGAATACGTTTACATTTTCTGGATTTCTGTAACACGTTTCTCAGGTACTGGGTGCCTAAAATCAATGTAACTTAATATGCTCTCTATTTTAAGTAAACTTGACGTTACCTGTTGAAGATGCTTTATTTTTAAACCATGCTGTTGCTTTTGTTTATAAAATACAGTTATTACTAAATTATTTATTGACGATTTAGTATTATTTTATGTAGGTTGACAATGCTTAAAGTGCAGTAGACGTGACAACACGTAAAAATATCAAGATGTAACTTTAAAGTTTCTAGTGAAAAAATGCAACATATACCATACAATGACTTCCCGTTTGAAAAAATATTAACTATTTTAAAACTGTAACAAGGCATTTATGGCAAATGGTTACCTCTACAATAAAATGTAAATGGTGGATATTGTACGTTTTAACGAGATGTATATTTGCAGAACAGTAAGCTTTTGTCTGCCTCTTACCTTTCACAAAGGTTATCCAGAATGATTGTTTATCGCAGTCGCTCCGATATCTAACACTCCTTACACCGCATACCTGTAAACCCAGAAAACTTGCAAACAATTTAAAAGCAGTTAATGTAACATCACGGAGCAGTTTTGTTAATCTCTTGAAATTAAGAATAACCGATTGAAATATGCGAGAGGTAAATGATTAGGCATTTTTTTTTATTGTTTCATTTATATAACCCCCTTTAACATCTGAGGTCATATCGGGGGCAATGTACTTGAAACAACTTGTCTGTAGCTTCTTTTACGTTTGGTTTAAATCACTTTATTTTCCTCACGCACATTCACTCTCATATACATACTTCCAGAATCTGTGGCGGATAGGCAAAAAAACAAAACAAAAAAAAAACACCTCCGGGAATCGAACCCGGGACCTCTGTGTGAGAAGTCAGCTCAAGGTGTTACCGTTATGCTACGGCACGAATAATATTAACAATGTGAGATTTAGTACGTTTATTATCAAGAAGTTACCTCACATGGTTGCTGTTGTGTACTCACTGTAATGGCAAACACGTGGCGGGTCCATTGAGGTTATGGTCATTTCTTACACTGCTTGGTGGCCCAAGGAAGAAGCTTAACATAAGTTGGCAGAGAGCAGTCTAAGAAATGACGCGGCCTAACTGGAAACCATAACCTAAACAAAACATTTCCTGCTGAAAATCTGATATGTTTCATTCACAGGACTTTCTCTACAAAATATTGTTACAAAATGTATTATTTTGTCTATAGTGTGGTAATCGAGATAAACATTGACAGAAACAGTTGCAATTCGTTGTTTCTAAGTAGAAGAGAAATAGGCTAAAGCGATAGTCTAATCTTTTAAATATCTGGTAACTATGGGAAATAATTGAAATTCGGATTTCGCTCTGTACGGCCAGAGAAAAACAAAAGAGAGATGAAACGAAAGATGAGCTCCTGTTTCAGAAATGTTTAATTAGCTTAAAATTGATATCAATAACAAAGAATATATATGAACTGGTTATCTCCTAAGATTGTACATGACATAAATTGTATGTTTTGACTAGATCTACATTTTTTGAGTATTAAATTTTGTCTGTCTCTTAGGGTTTACGGTTTTGCAAAAGTCATCCATAGTGAAGAGGTCTTCAGAAGATTCAAGATATACGTTTTACTTCTCGTGTAAATACCTGTAACATGCGGTATTATAATCAAAAGTCTTAAGGGTCAATATTGAAAAAAAGACAAATTTTTAAAACATTTTTCATATGAAATAGTCTGGGGTGGATGAATTTTCTTGATAATCTTCATGTCGCTCCTTGAAATATACTACATAGTTTTGGAGCTATGCTATGCTATGCTGTGCGCAGACACATTCATGTCTAAAAAATGTGTTTCAGGGGGTGTCAAACATGTATTTCCGGTGAAATTTTGGTATCAAAATTTTGGGTGGAATACAGAACTTTCTCTATATACTACGTACATAGTACGTGAAGAAAAGGTAAAAAGGTTAAGAATATAAAATGAACAGAAGAGCAGCTAAATATGTATTATTACTGCAGTTAAAGCACACAATGAGAATGTTGAACAGGTGGGAGATTGAGCGGATCTTAACAAGGAGAGACACAATAATGGTCTCTGAATCGACTCGCTGCAGCCTCCGTTGTTCAAGTGTTTACTCGTGCAAGCTAACGACGTGAGAACAGTGCGATAACCTGGCATAGCTCATAACTTGGGGTACAAGTGAGAGGCTGCGATACGGCACGCCTTCATCGTGTCGTCTTTGCATCGTAAATCGACTGACGTGGAAAGTAAAAGCTAGCAAGATCCAAAGTTAGCAGAACATTAGCTACAAGCGTAGTTTATATTTGAATTTATGTTTATTACCTACAGTGATTTGCATACATTAACCTATGCGGTATGACTAAAGGCACACCGAGCTCACCGCAAGGTAGAGGAGAGGAGATGTATGTTGTGCTGTAAGTGGCAATGCGACGAGTTCAGTGGCGACCTGTGGTCTAATTTCAAGCTAAACATTTGTAACGAGGATGCGTATCTCTTCCTCGCCCACTGGACCAACTAAACTAAAACGAGGCTATTTCTTGTGCACTAGTCACCTCTCATTGGCTGCTGTCGTAGACGAGCTAGTTGTGTATAAAATAGTTTATTTTACACGATCATTTATCTATCTTTAACATATCAGTGCCTCGTGTCCGGGTGGTTAGAGATATGAGATTTGCAGTGGATCAAGCGACAACTGACCGGGATTTCCCCAGGTTCCTGGTTACCTCGCAATTTCTATCAAGTTCACCTTCATTTCAAATTATTCATTTCTTCACTTTCATACCAGGCATCAGGCTGATCACTAATCCTTGCTTCTCTCTGATCAGAGCCTCTGCTTCTGAATAGGCGTCTGAGCCCAGGCTTGTAAGTCTGGGATTTAAGTCCTGTATGTAATAAGTTTGAAACAAGGAGAGAAGGAAAGAAAGAAAGAAAGAAAGAAGAATTTATTTCAATATATTCGAAGATAATGCTTAGATTTCCTTTTCATAATCGTATGCATCAAATACGTTATGTAAGAGTTAATGCATCTAAAATTCATGTAAGTTCTTTTAAGAAACACTAGGAGGGTTCTCTGTTTTAAAACCACTTCTCAGGATGACGAAATCACCTACATCCATAATGGCTATGTTTATATCGCCTTTAACGCCAAACTTTGCACGGAATAGTCCATCGCCAATCAAAGGTGTACATTAGCCAAACAATAGAAAGGGAAAGCAAATAAGGCGTAGAAAGCTACATGAAAGGCTATAAGAATCAAATTTATTTTTAATGTTTTTGAGCTTCTTAATTTTTCAGCGAATTATCTAAAGTCAGGAGTATTTCTGAAACTACAATTGATATTGATTCATATTAGGCCAAGCACTCACTTCTGTTTATGCATCTAATTCGGAGGGTTCGTACAACTTTATATTTGAAAGACATGTAGAGATTCAAAAGTGTGCATTAGCTTAAAACGTTCCTTGTGATGGGCTAACATCAGTGAAATATCCGTTTGTACCTCTTAGAGTAGGGGTTTGTTTTAGTAACATAGCGATGTTGCTATGTTTTCTTTCCCGAGCCAGAAGTTTCATCCAGAGGAATTCAGTATCTGTTATATCTTTAGTATCAAGAGATATGCACCTGCAGCCTATATTAGGACTCGAACTCTGATGATATGCCATCTTGTATTTGTTGCATCATAGGCATTCCTAACTTATACATAAATTCATAATCTAATATTCGTAGTTATTCGGAAATTTTAAGGCATTTTTGTTGGGATTATACGTCCTTTCTTTGTAATTTTCTTGACCTGAGCGCCTTTATTTAATAATTGTCTTATATTTGTATTGAATATACAGAATGTTCGGGAATTGCAATTACACACTTTCAGCACTTACAGAGGATATGAGTAGATCATGTTTTGATTAGAATCCAAGTCCAGAAACATGCCGTTTCTGAGCAAACATTTGAAATTAGGTATTTAAAACGACTATTTTTACCTAAGTACTTCTGTATGACGTGACTCAGTTCATCACCTTGCTTACAATTTGACTAATCAGCTAATAAAACTATAGAAACAAATAGAAAACTCAATTGTTTTTTAGAAACACTTAACTTTTATCATTCTCACAGGATGATTGTATATCATTTTCATCCACTACAACTCATTAAGAAATATTGCGGAAGAAAAAAAATTGCAAATTTAATAATTGTACAGTTATGTTGGCATTTAAATTGAACAATCTGTTTGTGTGTTCTTCACAGCTCGTTGGTATTCTGATCCGCTACAACTTCAGTTCAATGTGACGACCATCAATATTGCTGCACACATGGTAGCTATGAGTAATGTTTCGGTAAAGTATCTCTGTCATAAAACCACTCCATCACAGCTGATATGTGTGTAATCCATTGTGCAGCGACCAAAATTCGGTCACCATATCTCCCTCTGACTCTAAAGAAGTGTCTGTCGATGGTCAAACTCTGCATAGGCCCTACAGGAAAAATAACAAAGCAGCCAAATTTGGTGAGTAATGAGGCCAGGGAATTGTACCACCTCGGCATATCCATCTTGTCCAAATCGTCGTTTCAGATGTTACCGAACACTAAGTGAAAAGTAAGGGGGTGCACCTCCAGCTCAAACCAAATATCTTGGCGGACGTCCATAGGCACAAACTGGCCCAATATCTGATTTAGGAAGATAAAGTAGATGGGGTCCGTTAGTTTGGGGGAAAGAAATATGGTCCAATTATATGACCATACACGCGGCGCCGTGGGTGAGTGGTTAGACCGCTCGCCTCCCATCTAGGCGGCCCGGGTTAGATCCCAAGTGCCCGCATATAGGATTCGTGGTGAACGAAGCGGAGTCTGGGTGATTTTTTTCGGGTTCTCCGGTTTCCCCCGCCACTCATTCCATTATTTGCTCCATCATCACCTTTCCAATCATAATTTCGCTTTCATATCATATCATCCACTTCCTCATGCTCATGCCTGGCTACGGGCCGACCCCTCGAAACAGGTTCTCCATTCTGTGATTTCGTGCCGTTGGTTCCCCGACAGATTTCAGACCCTTAGGCATTGGTTTGTAAGCCCTAGTGGGGTGTCAGTCCTACAAATACGGGGAGGGTAAGCCGATTACGAAACGAAACAAGGTCATACAGAATATGTGTCACATCTATGTTGGAAATGACATGAGGATTTTTGTCTGTCCTGACATGGTTGTTCCGCGAATTGAGAACGCCACCCCTAATGTTATGAACGACATCAATTACACGCGCATTTTCTCTGTACTCTTGACGGGTTGTCAATGTGATACAGAAACGGCCTCTTTAAAGTTGGTAGGGTGGCATCTCTTTGGAGAGCCATAGTCTTCGCTACTGATGTGGATCGTTTTCTCGAAGCCGTTGCGTAATCATGGAGAAAAAGCGTATGCATTTGAGTCAGACGTTGTGGGTGACGAAGAGCTCTCGAGCTTCGCCATACAGAAGGCCATGTCTGCCCTCTCCAAACGTATGTTGGGGGACTGAGCAACACGTGAATGTGGCTGAAACAGTGCAGAGGTCAAATAAAATCAGCTGTTGTGTGACGTAAGCACTCCTAAACGTGACCAGCCAATTGCATACCGGCCAAGCAGATTTGAAATTGTTGTAGCACAGAAACGTACGTTTCTGGACATGTGTTCCTATTCAAAGCATGATTTACTCCTCTAAAAATCCTAACAGTTTTTGAGAGGAATTGTATAAACCTGGTCTAAATATTTTATATCATATCTTACACATAGATAGCTTTTCGATCAGAAATAATTTCACTATTCAGCTAAGAAATAAAGAGTAACTCGCATTCTATGAAAATATATAACATTTTCATTTAATGTTTAGGAAAGCATTGCTTGCGACTGGAGGGTTGGCTATTGTCGGAGGAGTAGGTATATGCCGTTGTGAACTAGGTATGAGACAGATAAATTCCCCATTTTAGCGTTTATGTGCACAGTCAGGGTGCTATTGTTGCTGCCTTAAGCTGTGAATTCCTTTCACAGTGAATTTTGTGTAATCTGAAAAATCTATAAATGTTACAGATAATGCAGCTTCAAAAACGATTTTGTTACGTTTGTTTTCAGATTCATAGAAAAAGAATATTTAAAATATATATATATACATATATATATATATATATTTCATAATATTTAAGAAATATGTACTTCATCATAATTAATTTTTATATTAACTTACTATTATCTGCACATTAATTTTAAGAGATTAAATAAATCTCAGCGTTTAGGTAAAAATACTGCAATTATTATGCTGCTAAAACATTAGATAAACTTATAGAACATTTTTCAAAGATTAACAGCTCATAATGATACGCGAGTAAAAATGAAAATGTGAAACTTAACGACTCTTATCAATTTTATTTTCCTCGTTGTTCCCCTTACTTGCTTTGCAATTCAGCTGTGTTTATATATCTTATAATTTATTTTTGTTTGTAAACAACGCTGTTAATTACCAAGATCATAGCATCGCCATCGATGTGCCGAAATTTCGTCCCCTAGGAGTTATTTTACATGCCAATAAATCATGCTAAACATCTTTAAGGAAGTACGTTACAATATCATAAAACGTTGCTAACTACTAGAACTATAGTCCAGCAAAATCTCCATTCACATTATAAGTTTATAATTACCAAGTCAGTATCAGTGTGTATTATTCAATTCGAGGGGCATTCAATAAGTCCTTAGAAAATGATAGAAAAACAATTATTCTTGTAATTATTTTTTATTTTTCAACATTATCTTCATTTAGCTTGATACACTTTTCCCAACATTTCTCCCACTGTTTTAAGCCTTCCAAAAAATAGGATTTCGGAAGGTTCTCAAAATAGGCATCTGTTTGGGAAATGACCTCTTCATTAGACGTGAATCGTTTGCCGCCGAGCCACTTTTTCAAGTATGGAAATAAAAATCTGGTGAATAAGATGGATGTTGTAGCAATTCGAACCTTAATTCTACCATTTTCCTCATCGAAAATGCGCAGGTGTGCGCCCTTGCATTCTTTTGATGGAAGGGAATCTTTCTTTGTCAGATGAGAGCGTTTTGTTTGATTTCTCCGTTCAACGGTGCATATATCGTTCTTTGTTTCTGCAAATAATCAATGAAGATGATTCCACATGCATACCCTAAAACCAAGACCATCACCTTGTCTGCAGATTTCACCAACTTTGACTTCTTCGGAGCCGGTTCGCCTTTAAAAACCCACTGTCTCCACTGTACTTTTGTCTCTGGAGTGTATTAGTGTATCCATGTTTCATCCACAATTACATATTGACGCATAAACTCGTCAGGGTTGGGACGGAAAAGTGCCAAACCAGCTCCCGAATCGATCACACGATTGCGTTTATTCTCCATTGAGAGCAAACGCGGCTTCCATCTTGCCGAGACCTTTATCACACCGTATTTTTGGTTCAAAATTGAGAACACTGTACTTTGTGATATGCCTATGGCCGCCACTATTTCGCGAACTTTGATTCGCCGATCACTCAAAACCATATCCTGGATTTTGTGAACAATTTCGGAGAGAGCAATTTCTGCTGGACGTCCGGAATGTTTTTCATCATTTGAAAATGCACGCCCACGTTTAAATTCATTTATCGAATTGCAAATCGTTGCAAAAGCAGGAGCAGATATACCATGAATTTCGTCCAACTCAGTTTTTATCTCTTTCGTTAATCACAGCACGAAACTAGTTTTTTTCTACCGTCTTTCTAAAGATATACAAGATTGTTGCTTCAATCGCCTATGGTAACGAAAACACGTGATGAATATAGCTAGCAATAGATGACGGTTACTAAATTCGAACTTTTGTCGATGCTACGAGTGTAATGTCTTGGATTTTCTAAGGAGTTATTGAACGTCCCTAGTAGAAGAAACAAAATTCTCTATTGTGATGTACATTTTTAGAACCCTACTTGCTCTTCTCTAAAGTTCAGTGCTGGAAAATACGACATTATAGCAAGTCTCCTTTTGAAACATACTCGGTGGTAGTTGAGGTTGTATACGGGTAGTGGCTGAATTCAGCGAGCTGATATGGTTTAGTTCAATTCAGGAAATGATGTGGAGCGGTCAATGGATTCAGAACTTCGGATCTCTTTTTATATAGCATGAGGCTTTCTCAGGGGAATAAAAAGGAAGCCTAGTGTTGCATTTAAATGTGGTACATTTCTACTTCAGCGATTGTGTTGCACTTTTGCTGTTAAACCCGCACAATGCATATCCAGTTAGATACACTCTCATATTTAGAATTCCCTCAGTTTCATAAAACATGGTCTAACTTCCCTTTAATTGCTTAAATCACATTCTCTCTTAAATTAATATCGTTGATGTCGGCTTCTTACCTGCAACGCAGCGCTAAATTTCAGATTGCATGACTTATGCGGGTAAATAACACTTCTATGCTTTTCCAGTCTCAATGTTCTTGTACGTCAATGTAAACTGAAAATCTAAGATGCAAGGTGAAAATCTGACGAATATTTGTTTCTACTTTTCTGTTTTTCTTTTTGGAAAGGTCGTTATTGTGACATTCTTTATTCCCTCCTCTGAACATGTTTCACCATGATGGATATAAATAAATACGTGTTTTGAATTGTTGTATTTGTAAAGTCTTGTTAACTTACATGTTTTTGTTTGACAAATATATCTCTGGTTATAGGTTTGAATGATGTCCTTTAGAAAACACGCAACATCTCCGCCATGCAATTTTCATATTCTCCGAAGGGTAAATGAGGATTTAAATTAACGAAAACTTTTTCTGTCCCAGCTGAGAATGCAGAAGGGGACCGTTGGGTTGAACGTTAGCTACCTGACTACAGATATTGTGGAAACACATTTTTATGACCAAATTGGAAATAATTTATAGAAAATATGTAATGTGTGAATAAAGGATCAATTTTTAATATTACGCGGGGTCTGCGATCCCCCAAATGTTTTAAGCCTTAAAAAAGTAGGATTTCATAAGATCCTCAAAATAGGCATCTGTTTGGGAGAAGACTACTTCGTGAATCGTTTTCCGCCGAGCTAATTTTTCAAGTTTGGAAATAAAAAAAAACCACCAGGTGCCAAATCTAGTGAATACTATGCATTTTGAAGAAATTCGAAACTTAATTTTATAATTTTTGCCACCGTAACTGCACAAGTGTGCATTGTCTTGATGGAAGAAAATCTTTTTCTTTGCCAGATGAGGGCGTTATTTTTTTATTGGTTTATACCACATCTATAGAGGTAGTCTCTGTTTTCTAATGCCCAATATTTCAATAAAAATCCTCTTTTTAAGAATTTTAATTAGAGTTGTATTAATTTCACTATGTGCCAATGCATGAATAGGAGCGTCAATAGGTTTAGAAATTAATTTATTCTCCTTCATTCCATTCGATGCAATAACAATGCATAATACTCTCAATTTATAGTTGTTCATTTCTGCAAGTAATCAATGTAGATAATTCCGCATGCATTCCAAAAAAACCGAGGTCATAACCTTGTCTGCCAATTTCATCCACCATTGCTTTTTTCGGAGTTGGTTCACTTTTGAAAATCCACTTTACGACTGTACTTTTGTCTCTGGAATGTATTAGTGTATTCATGTTTCATCCACAGTTGGTTATCGACATAAAAACTCGACAGGATTGCGACGGAAAAGTGCCAAACCAGCTTCCGAATCGATCAAACGCAGGAGCAGATTATCAGGAACTTCATCCAACTCTGCTTTTAGCTTTTTCGGTGTTAGACTTTTAAATAGAAGTGTTAATCACAGCACGAAACTCGTTTTTACCACATTTCTAAAGAAGTACAATTTTATTGATTCTATCGTCCATAGCAAAGAAACCACGTGGTGGATATAAATGCAATCTAGTAAGAGGTACTAATCACAAATTTTTTTGATGCTACGAGTGTAAATTCTTGGATTTTTTTAAGGACTTATTGAACGCCCCTCGTACACACATATATAAGGTTACTTAAAACAATATATGTATATATTATTTATTTATTTATTTATTTTTGTTTGTTAAAGTGAGTAAATTTGACATAATGTGTAACTCCAACAAATGATATTTTGGAGGGAAGCTTCTTCTCTCCTCTTTCTCTCTGTTTCTTAATTAATACGCTATTAGAATATTTTAAGTTAATAATTTTGGAAAACTGATCTTTAGACATTTAGGCTCAGAGCTTGCAGAGATTCGTCAAGTTAAAAGTGCCCTGCTGTAGCCATTAGTCTTGCTACACACGTGTTTGCTGGTGTTACTGCATGACAAATTACCCAAACAGTGAGCGGAGCGCTGCTTCATGCTCGGAATTTACTTGCAAAGTAAGATTCATGTACACAAAGCTTAAATATATGATCAGTGGCATTTCCACGTTTCTTCCGTCGTGAACTATGAAGCCTTCTTAAATAGCCTGTTACGAAAAAAGGTTAACTTTTTCTGCCCCCGAGGATTGAATTCACTGTACGTGTTACATAATGTAATGCTCATTTTATTAAGCTTCTTTTATTAAATAGCATAATGTATCTTTTCATTCACTTAATTCTCTTCCAACTGCATCTATATATTTCATATTATCTATATATCTACATCTTTTATATAGCATTACACATTGAAAGCAATTAAATACATTTTAGACTATGAATCCATAAATGTATTGGTGGAATGTTTCACATGTATTTATGCGTTTATATAATATAGTTTCTTTAAATATTCTTAGTTAGAGTACGAGTCTTTAAAAAACTCAGGAAATTAAATTCTGTTTTCAGATATTAATGTTTAATGTTGATGGTGTTTTACATGCAAGTAAGATATATGTAGTTTGTAGCAATCGGCTTATTATACTAAATTTCCACGAAATTGTGGTCTAACCCTTATAGACAAACGATTATTTTACGTAAGTGTAACCATTAAGTTACAACCGCAAAAAGCTAACAAATCAAACTAACTATATAGTCTCACAGTCTGGTTAACTGCCTAAAGATTAACTTGTCGTTGTTCCTCCACACCCTTTCAATCACGTAGTCTTAACTTCAGCGCAGGTGATTGTGTGACGGTCGGCCGCATGTTGAAGGAGACTCAGCACAGGGCAGCAAAACAGAGGAGACAGTGACGTATTAAAACACCCGGTCTGAACCTCAATGAAGTATATCTTAAGATTTCTTGAAAACCTTTTACCACTTTTAAAACAATTTCTAATTCAGAAATCATAGTTAAATCATAAATTAGATTAGTAATTGCAAAACAAGAAGCATTTTACACCCAAAGAATTAGAGGGAGACACTTTTAGTCACTTTAAAAAAATAATATTTGACATAGCTGGTGAAATATTAAGATATTTTAACCACTAACAACACTTTTAAATATATATATATATATATATATATATATATATAAAATGATGTTGACTTTATTACACTTTGTTTTAGATATTTATCTCTCTCTCCCCCCCCCGCCTTTTTTATTTTTTTATAGAAACCAGAGGTAGCATAAAATTGTTCACTGACTGCTTAGAGCAGCACATATGGTATACAAAAAAAGTAACGGCTATATATATTATACTCCTTTAAAAATGTGTTCTTAAGAAGAGAAAATGTGAAAATCTTTGCAAATGTCTGATTTATTGGAATATCAACAAGATAGCAATTATTAATCTTAGCTATAATTTCACTGTGGTTTCTGAATTAAAATATGCTGCTTTATAAGTGGTAGAATTTTTATTATGATAGAGTGTAGGGTTTTTAAGAAACCTTAATATGTTCTTCATTGAGGTTCAGCATGAAAATTGCTACTCTGACTCTACCACATATCCTTAACAGAATCTTGGGGTTCACACATTGACACCAACCAGAGGGATAGCGGGAGTTTCTCCTTTTCTCGGTATTTATAATCTGAATCAGATGATGAGTTGCTACTTATTACTTGCATTATTGGTGTCACACAGCAAATAAACAGTTAATCTTTAGTGGAGCAGGATATTAAGGGAAATTTAATTTAATGCTAAATAACAATTGGGAGCAGGAAGCGTTAGTCTCGGTGCACACATTTATTTTAAAATACTTTATTTTAAACAATAAGCAGGATCAAACTCTACTTAATATTTTTCAAATGACGGTTCCTATTCCACTAAGTCCTCTGATTTAATTATGATAAGAGTTTTGGGAACTGTTTGGACGTCATTACTCATGACTTCCGCTTCTTCCAAAATGCCCAAAAAACTCTCTTTTTACTATCTCTACTTAGTGCATAGTAGATATATAAGAAAAGTATTGCATTCTACCCAAAAATTGGGTACTAAGATTTCACTGTATTAGAGCCCCCCGTATTAAAACAAATAGAAGAAAGTCCGTCTTTGTATGGGTGTCTGTGAACAATATAACTCAAAAAAAGAAAAGTCGATTAGATACAAAACTTGTTAATTTAGTTCAGCATCTTCTACTAGCCAAACTAACTTTACATGGAATTGTTTCGATAATTTTGTTGTCCTCAAAAATGACTAACGTTTTTGATTCCGAAGCCGACATTAAAGAAATTGAGTGATAAAAATGTCGTATCTTGAATTTTCTGTGAATTATCTCTGAAGATCTCTTCCTTCTGGATGAATTTATATATGTAAGAGATGGACAACAAAATTTATAATTCATTTTAATATACTCTGCTACACAAGATACAAGTAATAAAATTACCTTCAATTAATTATAATATCATCCTTTAATTTCTTATTAAAACACAAATCTAGATCTCGTTAAAATACACAATTTATATCATATAGGTACATTTCCTTCCGAGATTTTTCTTGTTACTGATTTGAATTTTAAAATACCTAAACTTTCCTCGTTCGAGAATCATTAGTTTTTGTTCGGTTTTACTCCTGGCCATGCAAAGAGAACCGAATCACATAGCGACCGAATTTTAAAAGATTTGACTATCGCTTTAGCATAGTGTGTTCCCTTATTTCCCTTCTACTTAAAAGGAAGTAAGTAATAAGATCGGGCTGCTAATGTTTATCTTGCTTAGTATGACGCAATAGAAGAATAACTTTTGAAGAATAGTTTGTTTCAGGATGGGTAGAGAAAATCATGCGAATAGAATACACCAGAGTTTTTTATTTTCAGCTGCGACATTTTGCATTTACTTGGTTGTATTAGAGATAGATATAAAAATCTGAAACAATCATTTTTCGATAGGGAAAAATTTATTTCTAAACGCACCTCTTTCAGCAGTATGTCGAATGTTTCCTTCACTATGCAAGAGACGGTATTTTTCGTTTTTGGTTTTCTTTCTGCTTACTGGTAAGGCCCTGGAACTCCAGAGAGGTTTGCAATTATTCTGCTTCCGAAGAGCTTTCGTCCAACTGCATAATTTGGCTGTGGACTTCGGTTCTAGAGGATTCCTGGCAGTTTGTCTGTTGCGCATGAACGGTAACAGGAACTCCATTTGTTGTTGTTACGTCCAAAGCTTGTTGGCCACACCGACATCGCTATTGCCTTTCTTTTTCTGTCTCTTAGAGTATCTCTGTGACAATCTCTTAAGTTAATTCTGTTGTTGCTTCGCCTAAAAGAGAGGACTATGTTGTATTTGTAATAAAGTGTTTATTTCTAGTCATTTAATATTAATTCTTTTGGTTATACTCGTTCGCTTTAGATATTATCAAACAAGCCAAAGGAAGAGAAAAATTACATATAACTTATATTTGCGTATTTTCTTTTAATTCGCCTTTTGAATAATTCAGATCTTCACCTATTTTGAACTAATGCTTTACCTTTGTCCTTGTGTAACCCTCGTGGTTTGTGTCATAAAGTACTGCATATTCTCCAACAGTTTCAATCAAGCGCTCCATTGTTGCCTGATGCCCACTCTGCAGAGGCAACTGTGCGCCTAGCTCAGAGGACTCCCCTGCTGTGCTGCCAGCCAGGAGGAGGAGGAGCCAGGAGCAGGGACTAGTCGCCCGAGTGTACTCGGGCGGGGACAAATCATCACGGTACCTATCCGCTTTTCTCGCGGATTTACCCGTGTGATATAAAATATGTAGTCTTGTGCAAGCGTTTATGTCTGTGTCAAAGTAATGTGGGCAGGGTGTTTCCCTTTGTGCAGCCGGCGCGGGCTGGCTTACCTACCGGAGTGGTCACCCACCCAGAGAGGGACCAGGCCCGGTGCTGCTTAACTTGGCCAGCCGCTTGCGGGCTGTCAAGGAAAGCAATGCCAGCTAGCGGGGAGAACTGAGAGGATGTAGGTACGGGGTGGGGGAAAGCCAGTGTTGCAGAATCTGGTCGGAGAGCAACTGGACGGTCACCCATCCGAGTTGTGACCGGGCCCGATGCTGCTTAACTTGGCGGGTAATACTGTAAAGAAGGGAGAGGCGGCCGAAAACTACCATCCCAAGGCGTCCTTGGGAAGGCGGTAGCATTACGCGTCTCCTAGGCAGCGTGTGGTCGTAAAGACCGAGAGTGTTCACCTGAGGATTTGGGTGAGGAGCAAGTTTAGTGTATATTGTGCAAGCTCTTTTTCGCACAACGTCCACTATGTAAGGGATTCCGGAATGGGAATGGAGAATGTGGGACGGGAATCTACGGTCTGTGCCATATATCATCCTCAGTGCCCTGTTCTGCACGGTCTGCAGTCTGCGGATCAGTGGTAAGTTATATTAGGCAATCCCACAAAGATGTTAGCATTGGACAGTTTTGAGAAAACCTTGTACAACTAATAAAGCCCTTATGATTGGTTAACTCATTGCGGCTATAATTTATTTATATTATAAGTGGCTTAAATAGACTAGTATTTGTGAGTGGGATGTTAAGTACACAACAACGTAAGCGCGAGTGTTCTATTTTCTCCATGAGCAAATAATAAGCCAACTTGATGAACAAGTAATGGCTCCAGGTCATGAGGACCGCATTAACCGGTCGGGGGATGGTCGAGATGCTGACCACGTCTCACCCTCCCATACTGCACCCAATCCATGATATCTGTAATGGATCGAGATGGGGGATCGCAGCAGCCGGGCGGTATGTTAAGGTTCCTTAAAGCTGTCGTGTCATGGAGTTATTGTATAAATAATAAGCCACATATAACATACAACGTTTTATTCTATCCTAATATTAACTGAAATATTCTTATATTTATTAATATTATTAGAGTCGTCATTACGAGGAATTGAATTTTAGTTGTGACGTAGGTAGTGCTTTGTTCGTTCGTTGCTATGTAAACCCGCCGGAACAAACAGTTTCAATTGTGATGTTTAAACTGCAGCAAATAAATAAATTAATGAAAATTGACATTTTCGAAAAAGTTTTAAAGTATGCTAAAAAATGCTGTACTTAGTTTGTTGCCCGGAAAGTCGAAGGACTTATATATGACAAAGAATTTTCATTATTTAAAGAAAGGGGAGCTGCCAAAGGAGTTCAAATAATTTACAATGATGAACTATTCATTTTGTTGTTTCCTAGGATACATTAAATGTGAAATGAAGTCTATAGGATAGGCTAAAGACTATTACACTTTAGAACATAGTGACAAACCTTTCCTCTCCAATCAAATTTTGTTAAGACTTGAAACGGATCCTGGACGATTAGTGTGTGAATTTGTAGGCCCTATATTTTAATTGCAGCTTAGGAATACCTAACCATCGCAATTTCTAAACACTAGTAATAAAATTCGAATCATTTTGCCTTTTTTCGGAGACGAGTATTCTTAAAGAAATGGTTATCTTAGGGCAGTGGTAGCACCAATGCTTGTCAAGCAGGAGTCCTGGATTCGATTCTCTGTACTTGCGTGGGGTTTTTCTTCTACTGGGGTGCACTCAGCCTCGTGAGTTCCTTAGGGGACAAACTGAGGAGCTACTTGAGGGAAAAGTAGCGGCTGTAGGTTACATGAAGAGAATTAATCGGCTGGGAAGGGACTCAGAGAGTAGTTGGCACTCTAGTACTGCACCCTATCCATGGTGTCTGTAATGGTCGGGCGGTAGGCTTTAGTCCTAATTCGGGCTGTTGTGCCATGGAGTTTAGTTTAGTTTTTGGTATCCTTAAAGAAATAATATCAACAAATTATTGTGCAGAAGCCGGCTTATTTTAATTGGTGAGCTATAACACAATGAGCTTGTGTATTTTTCAGCCTTTTAAATGTTATTGATATGAATTATAGAAACATTATAAAAATAAGTGGGAAAAATACATGAATATAAAAATGATTTCTCAAAGTAACGCAAAATGATATTATGTTGTAATGTTACACTTTTTTGAAAGAAAGGAAATATATATTCAAAAGTTCTAACATACAAGACTCTTGAAAATACCTCTGATGTAAGACGAGCAGGTTAGGTCATCATCTTTTGGTACGAATTGAACTGGAGCTATAATGCTTGCGGTGATTGTTGGTATATATATTGGATAGGCAGAGTTCGATTGCAAAATGCAATGCCATTGCCGGGATTTGAACCATGGATCTCCCGATCTGTAGCCAGTTACTCTAACCACTTGTCAGGAGTATAATAAAAAGGATAACTTGCTGATTATAAAAATATATATATACTTTAAAATTAAAACCAATATCATAGAATATCTTGGAAATGGTTAAGTCAACAAAATATGTAACATAAACTGTGTGTTTTAAAGAGATCTACCTGTTAAGTGCAGTCAGATTTAGTACATCTATTACGGTTTAACGGTTATGCAAAAGTCATCTAGAATGAAGAGGACTTCAGGGCCTATTTCCAGAAAATGTAAGAAAGATATCATGACTACGTCGAACAGACCTAGTTTATCAACATCTACATTCAATTCTAATCTTAACCCGGTTTTCTCGTACTAAAATATTAAATAAAATTAAAGATAGAAACCAACCTGGCTTATGCCGGTTTAAACTCAGACTATGTAAGATTCTAAAGGTCGAAGGTGCCCATATGCAGGCGCCTATACCTTCCACCACCTGCGCAGTGGTCTTCATAAACTAGCTGTACTTATTTTTTCACCTGGTGAGTGAACATGTGCGGATCAACGAGCGCATTACATCATATGTCACATTGCCACAATCCTGCTTCTCGAATTTTCTTGCGACGTTAGTTCAGTTTTCGATTGTCAGATTTTTCTCTTTTTTTTAACTACAGTTCCGGAGTCTGGTCGGGACCTTGGAGCTATATACCCTGCCTTTGTTTACCTAATGTTTTTACTTTGTTTGCTGGATGATTACTGAATTGCTGTTTTCTTCTTTTACACTCACACACACATACACAAACATAAAACACCATGCCCAAGGCGGGACTCGAACCCACGATCCCCTGTGCTACGAAGCACCAAAGCGAGAAGCCTTGGCGAGTGAGGCCATGGGAACGGCAGTTCGGAGTGTACAGCTGCAATAGAGAGTCATCCGAAGCGCCGTAGCGACGAGAGACAAACATTTTGCTACAATCTTCAAACAAATGCATTTATTGTTAACATAATTTGAAGTAATAAAGAAATTTACTTACAATACACAATACACGCCTTCAAGTATCCTTAATATAATATAGAAGTTTAATCAAAATCGCCAGAAAAACTAAAAGATGTCGAAAAAAGTTCCAATAAAGGGTAATTTTAAGTTAGGAATTTTCCGGAAAATCTTTGTGTCGCATCCTTGAAAGATACTAAACCTAAATATCAAATATGGCACTTCACTAAATTTTCGTTTTCGAGCTGTGCTGTTCACAAATGCACAAAAACACACATGGTCCTTTTCCTTAAGATTTTTTGTTTTTTGTTTCAGGTGAAATCTCGGCGTCGAATATTTGGTGGTATGCAATATTTTTTCACCTTACTATGTAGTATATTGTACGTGGCATAGAAAGTAAAATATATTCATCAGAAATAAAACAATGTCTTACCAATAGCTGACCAATAACTTAAACTTTCTGGTAATCTGAGAAGCAGGAGTCATTATTCCACACACCATATAGCCCCAACATAAAATATGTAGAGTGCACAGAAAAGTTGGACGAATAACAGTTTTAAGTTTTACGTTGGACGTAAACGGCAAACAAAAAAAAAAAAAAAATAGAAACAATTGGAATAACATCTTTTTTGTTTTATTTTCATAGATATGTTTCCTTAAACGCGAAACTCATGTTGACAATTTTTTTTCTGAAATTAATAATTCGAACAATTTATGAGTAGCTGATTGTGAATTTTAACTGAAGCTTGCACAAGGTACATACCTTTTTCGGCAGCTCAGCTTTTGTAAGATATGTTACTGTTTAATGTTAAGATTCTCAAGCTATTTTTTTAAGTTACTTCCGCACTTAGGTCTCAAAACATAAAAATGATTTAAATATTCAATTAAGGACTCACGAAACATGATGTCGACGTGCAGGACACAGGTGCTAGATGAAAGTTTGGAACCAACCTGTGCCGGTAATGACGTTCCTCGGAGACGTGACGTAATTGTGTGCTTAAGTTAGGAGCGCAGCACTTACCTGCAACAAACAAACAGCAAGAGTCAGAGAAAGGCAAAGTACTCCATTTGCAACTGTGACTCAATCAAACCAGAAAAAAGTAACCGCACACACACCTTAATGAGTAGTTGGCTGGGATACAGGATCCTCGTTAGCGTATATCTACGTGCAGCGGGCAAACGAAATGCTATTATCAAACACAGTCAAATGGAGCTTCAGCGAGCAAATAGAATTAGACAGGAAGGAAGTGAATTAGAGAGCAAAGCAAATGGAATCAGGACATAAGGAACTGAAACGCGTAGAAAACAGGGGAGAGGGCTTGGCTTGAGGGGGTTAACAACCAGAATAAGGCAGACATAATGCAGAGAAGGATGGGTTTGGGATCAAAAAGGAAAGATATGCATAAAGAAGAAGAAGAAGCCTGTCTTTCAGATGTTACATCTGAACTTGAAGGAGATGTACGTACAAACAGCTGTTCCTTTGTCCAACAAGACTACTTCTGGTGATGCAAAGGTAACAAGTTTACATCTACAAAGACAAGATGGAGAGACCAATGGGAAGTGATGGATCCACTGAATTTCTTCCGCCTTTCTTGCAAAGGAAACTCAGACAGAGGAAGTACACTTTGCGAGTTCAACTGTCTGTAATTTCTGCTGCATGGGAAATTCGAAAGGATTCTTCAATTCAGAACATAAAAACAAGCCGTTTCTTTTTTCTCTAAGCTTGGGGGCTTAGGTTCGTCGTTGGCAAGAGGGATTTCCAGAGATTCTGTTCTCACCCGAATTGAGCTCAACAGTGAACTTGCATAATGAAATAAAAGAGAATAATACAAGAAAAGATAAGTTATATAAACTAAAACCAGTTTCTCGGAGTAGGAACTTTTGAAAGAGGGTTAAGTCAAAAACGTATTAATACTTTAAAAGTATTGCTTATATTACCATAAGTCAACGCCAGTAGAAGGAATAGCATAAAAACTAGAACGATAAGTGCATTATTTAAGACGTCTGGTTAGAACTTTCCTTGTAAACATCAGATTGAAATAGTTACAAAAATGATGAATATATATTAAATTACATATGAAGACTTTCACTGTAAGAAATCATAAATAAATAATGTAATGACCAATTAGAAAAAAGCCATAATAACTCTAATTGGTAGAAAATCAAATCAAATTAGATATAAATCCTCTAATTAAACATATAAAGATTGCTTGAAGAAAAACATAATGAATTATTTAAAAATAGGAATGTATTTCTTAAGACTATTCTAATTCTTAATTATAACTATAATATTAAAGATACTTTGAAATGGTGAAAACTTCCACGCTGAAGCTTTACCACAGTCGCTGTTAAACTTCTTTTGAAGATGGTAACCAAATAATTGAGCGAAACGTCAGATGTGAATAACTTTACACCTAGATCACGGGATTTGAAACCAGCTTTTATAATTTATCAATACATGAAAAAAGTTAAGATGGTGGAATAGCTTGAGTCATATCAACACCTAACAATGGGGGAGAAAAGTATCAAAGAAATAATCACCATAAGAGAAAAAGCATGAAAGCTGTCCTAGGAGTATTTATTAATAAAGGACAAAAGTATTCTTGGTGTTTATTAAACATAATTGTTCCATAGAGGATAAGTGGAGTAATATTCTCGGAGACTTTAAACTTTCTTTATAATTTTCTGCTTCAGGGGGAAAGGGGCGTAATTCCAAAAATATAATTTTCGTAAGCAAATTAAGGCAATTCTCACAAATGACAGTTTCATATTTCAATAGCCTTATTTGCACCAAGGCTTAGGTTAGCAATCAGTGCTATTGTTCAAAGTTATCAACAAATAAGAGTGGATGTTTCTCCTGAAGAAAAATGTACTGGATCAACATGTGCGAGAAAACTGCGTGTACATATCCAAAGAATAATGTAAGTTCATATTTATAAAAACCCTACACATTTTGCAATGCTCGGACAATTTCCAAAACAGGGTGTTCTTCACGTGACTACTACTGTTCAGAAAAATTGATAAAACAATTGAAAAAGTTTGTCACACAAATCAGCATTTCTTACTGTGATTCTAAGTGACGAAGACATCTCGCACGTACTAGCTTTGTTTACTTGTTAGTTATATCTAATGGCGGTCCGGCATTGCAAATAGCAAGTCCGACGTAGGTGAGGTTGGGTTGTTTTGTGTGAACCATGATTACTATGTAAATATCAAATGAAGTCTGGAATTTATCTAGAACTTCGAAATAGATTTGATACAGATACTACTCACACGTATAGAGATGTATAGCAAACGCAGCGCAAACAGAACCATGATAGTGTTTCAAGAATAATATTAATGCGACATGTTTCTCGCCTATATAGATAGTGTTGATATAGAAACTATTTGTTTATTTTACTTATATTTCAGGAAAAATGAAATGGCGCTTTATTTATGGACGCTCTTTAACTTCTGTGGTTCTCAGCGTCCCATTCTATACTGGGCTTGAAAGACCGCTTAATTTTGCTCAGAGGCCTTTCTAGCAGGCTTGAGGTTCTTTTACGTGCCGTAAATCTACGACACAGGACCAATGGCTTTACTTCCCTTCCGAAGGAAGCCATGCTAATGATTTTTACGCCCGAAAAAATCCATGGTCCTCTGCCGGGTTTGAACACGCGACCTTGGGTATATGAAGTTAGTATGGTAGCCATTACACCTCGGAGGGAAATATATATATATATATATATATATATTTATTTATTTATTTATTTCAGGAGTAACCTACTTTGTCATTAGGAGGATAGAATGACTTAAGATAGAACACAAACAAGAAACACACAATACTAAACATCCATGCCTATAGTGGGGTTCAAACACGGATCTTTTCGCGCACCACATCTACGGAGACGGCTGTAAATATTGGCATAACGAATTCTTGGATTGGTTAACGAGAGGAAAATTGGATCTTTTGGCTTTCTCTACACGCATATGTGCATAGTGTATAAAGAAGGCATTGCACTCCATCCAAAAATTCGATACCGAGATTTCACCGGAAATATATGTTTTAGGGTCCCTTATAACCAAAAAAAAGCATTTTCACCAAAAGGTCCGTGTGTGTGTGTGTGTGTGTGTGTGTGTGTGTGTTCGAGTGTTCGAGTATCCGAGTGTCCGTGTGTCCGTGTGTCGTGTGTCTGTGAACACGATAACTCAAAGACGAAAAGTTGCTAAAATACCATATATAGTATTTAAGTTTATCATCTTCCAGGGATGCGACATGAAGATTTTGAGAAAACCCCCTCCACCCCAAACTACCCTTTACATGGAAAAAATTTCGAAAGTTTTGATTTTCTCAAAAATGGCTCTAACGATTTTGATTGAAATATCATATATTAAAGATATTTACCTGATAAATAAAATTTACATCTTCAATTTTCTGAGAATAGCCTCTTAAGACTACTTTATTTTGGATCAATTTTACGGAACTTGGCATAACTGCTAAACCGTAAGAGATGAAAAAAAATTACCACACAAAAAATGTAGAGCACGTTAAAACACACAATTTATGTAATATACATTTTTTTCATGGAGTTGATTGTTTTTAAGATATTTCTTTTTTAGTTTCAGCTTTGAAAATCATACTGGAATTTGTTAACTCCTGTCCATACAAGCAAAGAAACTTCATTCACATAGCAACCAGCTTTTGCCTATCACTTTAGCCTATGGTACTCCGTTATTTCGCTTCTACTTACAAGGAAACAAGTAATAAGACTGTTTCGGCTAATTTTTTCTCGATTAGCATCAAGTAAATAAGAGCATAAGCTTTTTAACAATAATTTGTTGCAGAGATGTAGAGAAAGTCATGTGAATGGAACACATCAGAATTTTTTTAAGGGAGTGCTGAATAAAACGAAACAAATGCCTCCTCCCCCCCCCCAATAAGTCTCTGCTTGATGAAGAGACTTGGAATACTATAATATACCTTCAGACATTGCCATACTTCCTCAAATGGCATCATCAGTCTCAACTTTACCCAGCACAGTAGTCTTAGAGATGGCATCTGCGAGTGAGTTGCGTTGCTAATAAAGAGCAAATATTGCTTTACTTTTGGTGGAAAAGAGGAATCATACATACTTCAAAAGCGCTTAGTTTCAACGTAGGCCTCAAGGGACATGAGTAAAGCGTATAATTAACGATTTATTTGTTATTAGTGGAATAAGAAAAGGAAGTTAATCTGATCGTGGTGGCGCCGTGCCCGAGTGGTTAGACCCTCGCTTCTCACCTAGACGGCCCGAGTTCAATCCCAAGGGACCACCCATGTAATTTTTGGGTGGACAAAATGGCGTCTGGACGGGTTTTCTTCGGTTCTCCCCCATCCATTGCACCCCATCATGTCATCCATTTTACCGTCATCTCATTTTCTCTGAGCTTCTTATTTTCATACCAGGCATCGGGTTTCTCACCCTCCTGTCTCCTTTCTTATCTGCTGAACAGGCATCTGGCCCTAGGTGCTGGCTTGTAATTCCTACATACGAGGAGAGTAGAAGGAAAAAGAAATTAAAGAAAAATAATTTGATCAGTCTGTGCCGTAGCCATATGCATGTACGCTCGAACCAAAAGGTAGAAGGGGGGAAAGCGTAGCCATTTGCACCTAGAATAACGCCAGTTTTGCGTCAAGCGCGGCCGATAGTATATGAGATGTCAGTTCAGTATATAATTTATACATTTTGGTATAAAATGCACACAAATCTTTGATATTTTAGGATTACAGTTTGATTGTGTTAAATATAGTATTTAAAAATACGTTTTTTTAATGGCAGTTAATTTTTTTTTTACTGTTTCATGTCTAAATTGCACTAATCTTACGTGTTTTGTTAGAGGCCCTCGCAGAAAGGCACATTATTGTACATCCCCTTTTCTTCTCTGTATTATCATAACTGGTTCTGAAGCATCCACATCGTAAAAATAGCCAGATTCTAATGGTTAGATATGACAAGATGTAAGGAAAAACTAACAGACAATTTGTCTAATCCCTAAAATGGAAAAGGAGACGTGTATGTGTTCAATAGAAGTAGATGTTCAAAACAACTAACGGATACACGATGATTAGGATTATCGCGCATTGAGCCCCCGGCCACTGGGGCAGAACACCGCACTTTGGCCACCGAGGCCATTTGCGTTTAATGACCTGGAAGGGAGGGATAAGATGAGAGACCCGAAGGGCAACCAGATCCGGCTGACGACGGGTGCAAGCTTGGACAAGGTCCATCTCGTTTCCAGATTGAACACATCCGACGCGGCCCTACTCACAAGTCTCGAGTCTTGGGAGTCTCCTGAAAGGCCGTCTGCCAAAAAGCACAATGACGTCAGGGAAGAAACAGTTGTAACTCGCCGCAAAAATCATCGCCTAGGCCTTCAACCCTGAAGCATATGACAAAAAGTGATGAGACAGAAAAGTCGTGAAAGAAGATGAAGCATCCCAGCATCCGCCTGCCGACTTGGGGAAAAAACACGTAAAACCCATGAGTAAGATGGGGCGGTTACTGGAGATTAAACCTGGGTCCTGCCGAATTGGGGCCACAGACGCTGGGCCATTCCGCTTGGTGTATCACGATATATGTATATGGCAATAGTGGACCTTCTATAAGCAACTACTCTGTTGCCAGTACATAGGTCAAGCTGGCTGGCATATACCTCGACAGCCACAAACTTTTTTTATTTCCCTCTCAGCGGGGCATCATCGACATCGTTCTCGATTTCCTTTTACGGAAGTGAACTGTTGGTTCAATATGAAGCCTTTGGTTTATTTTTTACACTCGTTTAGGAGGGAGGCCATAGCTTCTAATACTCTTTCACTTTATTTTCCAATAAGAGCAGTTTTTTCTCTGTAGAGCACCTTTATGGTAGCCCCGCGCCAACTTTTGGGATGATTTGGAAAGGAGCTGCTCTATTCAAACCTTCACAATCTTTATATGTGGCCTAATATTACATAGTCGGAGCCGCCAGCTTTTATATTTAAGCTTTCTCATTCCTTTTCCATTTCTTTTAGTGTGAATAATTATTTCAAAGGTGAAAATATATCTTTCTATTATATGGGGTCAATAACGTCACGTTTGCATGCCTATAGGACTGTCTAAAAATCTTTCTCCCTTACTTCATTTGAACATCTCTAGGGGAAGTGCAATATCACTTCTATGGGTATTGTTCCCCCTCAAGTTATAATTGTTCTATTTTTGTACTTTCGCCTTCTTCATTATATGTGTATATTTCTGATTTCTGCAATGTTCCATAGAACTATTTTCGCTTGTTTCCTTTCAAATTCCTGGTTTCGATATCACGGTTCCCTTCGAAGGGCAACTATTTTGAGTTAAGATGTTATATATAATTTAGGTTCTTTATGCTCTTTTGTGACAAGAATTTTAAGTCTATCTTCTTTGTTGCTATTGGAATAAGTTAATTTTGTAGATTATGTCTGAAAACTTCGAAGATGCAATATCAAAACTACTGATACGGGGTTGGCTGATAAGTCCCGGGCCTCACACATATGTGGTGCCAATAGGCCAGTTAGATGGTAACATCGTATAGTTTAACTCTAGACTATCTTGCATCCATAGTTACAATTCAATAGGTTGTTTAATTATTGAATGACAGCATTTTAAACAAGACGACTTTAGAGTTTACACGAAAATGGCGGATTTGGTAAAACAAGCAGTGATTAAATACTTCCATTTGAAAGGCTTAATGCCTAAAAACCTCAAAGAGGATATGGACAGTATATTGAAATTCTCTGCCCCTTCATATTCAATGATGAAAAGGTGGGTTGCCGAGTTTAAATGGAACGTACGAGCACTAGTGATGAGCCTCGCCCTGGGCGCCCTGTAGAAGTGACAACTCCAGAGATCATAAAGAAATTCTTCGTTTAGTACTGGAAGACCGCAGATTAAAGTTGATTGTTGTTATGCGCCAGATTTAAGCACCCCCAGTGACTACCAAACCTCAAAACATTTCATGGAGGATGAAGATTTCACAGTAAAGAGGAAGTCATTGATGCGGTAAAGAGATATTTTGAGGACCTTGATAAATCGCACCACAGAGATGGTTTAATAAATTAGTACACCAATATGACAGATACATTAGCCTTTCTGGAGATTATGTTGATAAATAAAGAAAACAAATAAATAAATAATATATATTTTTATTGAGAGACCCGGGACTTATCAGCCGACCCTAGTAAATGGTTCCTTACGTCACGTCAGTTCTGTCCCTGAATTGACAAATTATATGGCTGGCAGTACAATATGTACATAGATTATGGTTTTATGTTATAAGGGCTTCTTTTTCAGTCTTCCATATTATATTTTTCGACTTCAATTGTTTTGTGCCAGACCGCCAATTAAAATATGATATTAAAATAATTACCTTTTTGAGGTGGTACTTTCTAAAAATGAATATTTCATTTGACAATATCAAATTAATATGATACAAATTTCTTTGGATCAAAAAATCCCGAGTTCGAATCTCGGTTATGCTGAATTGCTCGGATAAGGTGTTTCTAGGGTTTTGCCTTAACCTGAGAAGACGGATGTTGAGTAATCTGAAGCTCCATGGACCCCTAACTCCTAAGAGCATAATTTCGTCAATTTCATTCGTCCGATATGACCTACCGGATTAGAGGACGTTAAATTACAAAAAACTCTTGATGAAAAAAATTGTGCTGCATTACTCACCGAAGAGCACTCGTGACTACATTCATAATTTGGCAGGTGACAAGGTGTCCCCTCTCTATCTATCTCTCTCTCCCTCTCTCTCTCTCACGCACACGAAGAGACACACACACACATAAACACAAGCGCGCGCTTTGTCATTTTTGCTTATACGCAGTACATTGCCTCTACAAAACCGACGGCTGCTAGTATATAATTCAAAACTTGCAGTACACTTGCGTCTGTAAATAATTATTTTGTAGCTAGACAAAGCGTACAGCCAAGATAAGAACTGTGCTAATTACGTCACAGCTAGCATACATAATATATGGACTACCGCATTTTCCTGAAAAACAGACCCGCTAGTGCCCTCTTCCGATGTAATGCTGTGTTTTAGTAGACATGCCCAAAAACCCTTCTTTCTTTTCAAGTATTCGATTTTAAATGTCTAAATCACCTGAGCCCTTTTTCTGGTCTTACCGCATGTTATTTGTAAATTGATATCAATTAATCATTTCATTAAGTTCAATACTGTATAGAACCAAAATTTCAGTTCTCCTGTTCTTCTGCTTTTGTTTCTCCTCCTCCTCTCTTTCTCTCTCTCACTCTCATTTGTGGGATTTGTGATGGACGAAGCGACGTCTGGCGGGTTTTCTTCGGGTCGTCCGGTTTTCCCCGCCACTCATTCCACCAATTGCTCCATCGTCACCCATTTCGCTTGCATTTCATATCATGCACTTTCTCGCGCCCATGCCTGGATAAGTCCTTTTAAGTCCTAGGAGGAGGGTGCCTGTCCTAAATATGGGGAGGGTAAGTTGACTACGAAATGAAACTCTGCGCTCTCCAAAAACTGAAAATATTGTATTCGAACTAAGAGTTCAAAAATGAGATTTCAACACAGTTTTGGGGTTTGTAGTCTCCTTGATAAAATGTTCCTTTGAGAATAACAAACAAACAAACAAACAAACAAACACACACAGAAAGTTTTCCAGATACCAAGAAGAGCCTTTCAGTACAATCCAAGAGGAATAAGAGACGTTGGCCCACCCCGTAAAAGATGCCCATCACAGACTACTTCGCTCGCGTGGGCTAAACCATATGGAAGAAGAATAATATATACATATGTAAAATAAATTACATGAGTAGCGGTTTTATGCTTAAATCATTTAAATTTCCAAGAGAAATATTTTCAAAGAATTCTATCCAAGAATTCGATTTATTTCTGTAAATAAAATTTTAGCATGTTTATTTAGAAGAAAAAACTATAAAATTTGCTATGACTGAGAGACCGATAAAATAGAAATAAATAAAATATATAAATTTAATAAGACGCTAGATAATGTTAAATTATAGTTCTATGTATCTCTGAGCATATGTTAAAAATAAGTAATACCATAAACTAGCATAGTATTCATTTATCTTATCACAGTTGAGAGTTCTTTCAAAACTGTTGTATCTAAGCTCATGGATGCATACAGCTAGAGATGTACTAAAGTCTGCTTGTGAAGATAGGAGGTGTGTAATCAAACAACGTTACGTGTGAATTATTTGTGAATAGCTTTGGGTAAAAGTTATTGTGATGCTTGCATTTAACTTCATCTTACAATTTATAGATAAAGTACCCTTCTATATAAAATGTATTAAATATTATTATTATTATTATCATTATTTTATAGAAAGCTTTGTTTAACTTTCAGTTCCGCATTAGGGGTTGCCACTGTAGACAAAGTGTACCAAACAGTTTTTTGGTATCATTTAATATATATACACTAAAGCATACATGTTGATTAATTACATAGAAAAAGTATTGTAACCTCGGCGCGCGAATCTAAGCATCCACTGAAGGGATGGCTCGCCCGATCTAAAGTAGAGCGAATGGATACGTTAGTGGGGTAAATAAGGGCCTTTGTGTGTTTTCCTGCAAGGCTTTTCGGACTTCTTTACCCCCAGGCCCAGAAGAATCTTCTTCCAGAGTGATCTCTTTCTAATGGACAAAATGTAGGTCATGTTTTCATAATTTCTAAGACTGGAACTTTTGGAGGCCGCCACGCACTATATAAGAGACCGACAAGTGCAGAAGTAAGGTGAAGTGAAGTGAGCTGAACCTTACTCTAGTTGGTGCCGCTTATTAAGAAACTGACATGAACGCAGCGACTCAAAAGCAAGTGTTACATTACGTGTAGTGCTCTGGTGACCAATAAAGTTACTCTAACAGAAACTGGCGTTTTCGTTTCTTACAATATTTAAAAATACATAAAATTGGAATACAACAAGGAACATCTATTTAATGGATATTCAATTAGTTGTATAGATCTATGAATAAATAGTTACTACCATAAGGGTGATTGTTTAAGATTAAAAGTGATCATTTGATTGCAGCAACCGCTGTTTCTTCCAGCAGGTCCCATTTAATGCCGAAGCTGACCAGCAGACGAGGTATGGTGCTTCTAGCTCAGTTCATGAGTGAAATAACTTCGATGGAGTTCAGGTGATGCTGGTGATTTGCAGGTTCGTAATACAACTCTTTTCTTTTTGCGAGATTAAATACACCAATATGTTATACCCCCCTCTCTCTCTTTTTAATTAGTTACTGATATTTATTTATGTTGTATAGGTACAGTTTTCAATAGTTTTAAATATATACAGTTTTTATAGAAGAATGCCAAAAAATAAGGAGCTTTATCATGGCCATGCATTATGAGATGTAGGCAAAAATATTTGCCGTGTTCTTAAAACGGCAATTTTATATCATCTTAAACCTTCCATTAGTAGTTTTGCTGTTTTATTCCTAGCTTTTATTGTTTTCTTTCTTGTTTACAAAAGTTCTTCTGAATGAACAGGACTTCAGGAACTATTCCCAAGAAATTCAGAATACAAATTTTATATACGACTAGGGTAAGCTTCTTTAATATGCAGAATTTTAATCAAAATCGTTAAAGCCATGTTTTAGAAAATCAAACATTTTGAAAAATGTTTCAAGTAAAGGGTAGTATAGGGTGGGGCAATTTTCCTAATAATGTGTCGCATCCTAGGAAGAGCTTTATTTTAAACAGCAAGTTTGGTATTTAACCTCCTTTTTTGTTTTTAAGTATTATTGCCCACGGACTCGCACAGGAGTCCAAAACATAGATTTATGATGAAATATTGATATTTAATTTTTGGGTTCAATACAATACCTACTACTCCTGTTACGTACATTATATAGGTACATGCGTGCTAGAGAAAGTAAAAAGCCATTAGCAAGACTTCACTAGGGTTTCTTGTAACCAAATTCTCTCTGTTGATGTAGTACCTTTATTGAAATCAATACAAGCTTGGATACCATCTGTTGCCTGAGTATTTGCTTCACTTGACTACCCACATGTTTAACAGCAAACCGCGTGTGAATGTTTTTGTACATCAGCAGAGCAACATTTTCGGTTGGAAGGTTCACAAAATATGCGGGCTTTGGCAGAGAGATATGGCAAGCGCAGCTCATGATGGTACTTATCAAACTAGTGGCTACACATACACCGTTCTAAAGGCTTTAATTCGCATATAAATACTTTGAATGCCATGCTCTTATATCCTTGTAGCCTTTTAATGGTAACCGTAATGCGCTCGTGTGTAAATCTTTCAACACATATGCAGTTAATGTTTCAGTCGTGTTACAACAAAGCTAAATTATAGGCTTTTTAATAACAGTATGTTGATCACTAGTAAGGATATTTATTTATCTTCCTATCAGGTCGAAACTGATTACAATTAATTTGCTTCTTACTTAATTTCAACTAAATAAGGATATTTATTTATCTTCCTATCAGGTCGAAACTGATTACAATTAATTTGCTTCTTACTAGCTTCAAGTAATGGCCGATCATTGTGTCTTTGATATTATAAATTAATCTATCCAGAAACAGGCCGCCAGACTTGCTGTGTTAACTAAATTGTCACCAGTTTCAACCCTTCCTATACAGTATTAACAAGCAAGATGTAGATCTAGATCGTATGCCAACTAACCAGACATCTCCGCAAAGGAAATCCATCATCCCTCTGGTGGTAAACATGGGAAACCACCCTCTCCGAGAGGTTGAACGGCTGAACTCTCCAGAGACAGATACTCTGAGAAATGTCTTCCCATTAACTCTCACTGGCAAATGTATATGCACATGTCCTGAATATAGTGCGATATCTTTGTATTGTTTTCTTTGAATAAAGTAGTTCCTTAGACAAGGTGGCGGGAGAGAATGGTTGGGTCAATTAAACGCTGCCTAAGAAAACTGCTGGAACGGACTAACATGGATAAGGAACGACTGCAAACAGTGCTAGTCAGCATTAAAGCGCCTTGAATTCCAGGCCAAATACCCAGGCCGATGAAGACGCTCTGACACCAGCCTTTCTGGTGGGAGAGAGACTGACGACAACGTTGCCAATCGGACCGGAGCCAAATAGAACAACAGACCTAGCAAAAGACTTCAAAGTCCGACAAAAAGCAGCTGTCGACTTCTGGAGGAGATAAAGGAGCTAAAGCAAGGTGTATTAATGCTTCTACAGAGTTTCAGGAAGTACAGTGACCACGGAGGAAGCCAGGAAAGGTTCGAGTAGGCGATATTGTCCTATCCAAGAAGGTTTATACATTCGTTAATTTATTTCTCGTAAAGGTCCTTTATAAATATGAATGCTTTTAACCACTACAATTAGAGTTAAGAATAAATAAGATGCAATTAAATATATAATCATATTAATAGACTGATTGTACATTTTAATACAAAATTATGGGGTAAAATATTAAAGTTAATCTATTTTATAAATGTTATATAGTTTATGGAACGCCCTACTACGCCAGATGTGAAAGAAGCACGGGTCAATGACGGTAGAGCAGGCAGAGATGGACTTATTCGGACAGTAGTCCTAACTACTCCAGATGGAAACGAAGTCGATAGTCCTGTACCCTTGGTGGTAGAGCAGGCTTATCTTTAACTCCCGCTGACAAATGTACATGCACATGTCCTGAATGTAGTGCGACAGCTTTGTATTATGTTCTTTGAATGAAGTAATTCCCTAGACAAGACACGCTTTACTTTCTTGTGTGCTTCCAACAGATACGGTGCTGGAGCAATGCTGCAGCGTCCACCAGGAAGGGCATTTTTGGGCAATTTTTGCGGGAAAAATTGGGGTCTATATTTTGGTAACTTGAAACTCTATATACTTTTGATTTCTTACAGCCATTCTGGAAGAATGTTTCATGTTTGGAAATAGTTAAAATTGTATAAATATGAAGGGAGTCGCCAGGAATTTTCACTCTGAAGACCTACGAAATTCATATGTAAAGATTATAAAGCTTCACTAAATAAATTCTTTGTTCACTATTCTTACAGATAGAAAGAAAACTTTCAGGCCATGTAGCTAAAATCAGTTCAGCATGTTAATAAATTATGAAGGTTTACGAGTTTTTATTTCTGCTCACCATATTATGAAACACTTTCCTTGCTTACCCCTTTTGGTAGTTTTTAACGCCCGCGTTTACAGCTTGTGGCACCGCAGGCGATGACACTTGCGATACATGAATAAAGATGGAGCACCGGTGGAATGCGATGACGGGGAAAACCAGAGAATCCGGAGAAACCCAGCCATGCGCCGCTTTGCCAACCACAAAATCTCACATACGGTCGCTTGGGATCAAACCGAGCCTACATCTAGAGAAGCTAGTCTGTGTTGGCCTGCCGGCCGGACCTGACCTCCTTCCAGAGATTCAACATGTATAGTAGGATTCATGTGCTGCCGTGCCGTGCCGGAACCATCCTCCAAACTAAATCTCACATACGGTCGCTTGGGATCAAACCGAGCCTACATCTAGAGGAGCTAGTCTGTGTTGGTCTGCCGGCCGGACCTGACCTCCTTCCGGAGATTCAACATATATAGTAGGTATGATGTGCTGCCGTGCCGTGCCGGAACCATCCTCCAAACTAAATCTCACATACGGTCGCTTGGGATCAAACCGAGCCTACATCTAGAGAAGCTAGTCTGTGTTGGCCTGCCGGCCGGACCTGACCTCCTTCCAGAGATTCAACATGTATAGTAGGATTCATGTGCTGCCGTGCCGTGCCGGAACCATCCTCCAAACTAAATCTCACATACGGTCGCTTGGGATCAAACCGAGCCTACATCTAGAGGAGCTAGTCTGTGTTGGTCTGCCGGCCGGACCTGACCTCCTTCCGGAGATTCAACATATATAGTAGGTATGATGTGCTGCCGTGCCGTGCCGGAACCATCCTCCAAACTAAATCTTCAATCTATACAATTGTTTTTTAAATGGTTAAACCAACTTCTATCCCAGTTAAAACATTTAAAGCATTTCTACTTTCTGTACACGTACTATATACCTACTTAGTGTATTGTAATGCACCCAAAAATTTGATACCGAGTTTTCACCGGAAAAACATGTTTTGAGACTCCCTGATTCCAAAAAAAAAAAAAAAAAAAGTATTTTAGAAACATGTCCATGTGTGTGTATGTGTCTCTCTAACTCTCTCTCTCCCTCTCTCTCTCTCTCTGGACAGCATAGCTCAAAAACGAAAAGTCGGTTAAATACCAAACTCAGTATTTAAGTTCAGCAGCTTCCAAAGATGCGACAAAGATTTTCAAGAAAATATCCCCAACCCAACTACCCTTTAAATGAAACATTATTCGAAAATTATGATTTTCTCAGAAATGACTAAACATTTTTATTAAAATACTATATGTTTACGATAGTTTTATAACAAATGAAATGTGTATCTTAATTTTTTTGGGAATATCCTCTGAATACCTATTCATTCTAGATGACGTTTCTATAAGTGGCAAACCGTAAGAGATAGACAAAAACTTAGTACATAAAAATTGTAGATCTCATTAAAACATACAATTAATGTTGTATACATTATTGTAGAGTTAACCGTTTGCGAGAAATTTCAAATTGTTGGTATCAATTTGAAGACACTTAAACTGCTCGAACAGGAAGAGATGTTTATTCTCATTTCTCGATTTTTTTTCCTGGCAAGAAAAGAAAATGAAAGTTCAATTGTTTCACATAGCGACCAGCTTTTAAAGGATTTGATTGTCGGTTTAGCCTGAGCATTCCTTTATATCGCTTATAATTACTAAATAATATGAGAGTTTCTGTTAATGGTTATCTCAATTAGCATTAGCATTATTAGATAGAAGAATAAACTTAATAACAATTTGATACAGAGATGTAGAGAAAGTCATGTGAACGGGAACAAATCAGATTTTTATGACATGTAATACATTATTTTGAAAGTCATATTTTCATTCTCATGTTTGACCATTTCCAAACCAATCTCATTCTTATTATCTTCAGATATACTGTCAGAAAAGTGATGAGTAAACTGCATAATTTAAAACCGAAGATGAACTAAAAACTTTGAAATATTTGCTATAATATCAAAATAAAATGTATAGACGGTGCAGTGCACGAAACTTATAAAGAAATGCTTAAGCAATCAGCTACAAACCTCGAAAGACAACATAAATGAGAAGTCGTTCAACACTATATTAAAAACGTATGTGTTGCATTCTCACGGGTTTTCTACCCGTTTTCAATAAGCAATTCTTTAAAAAGTTTATTTTTCTCTCTACTTAACTTTAATTGAGACAAAGCTTTGTAGAAATGCTTTTGTGGCAGACATTTCCTTGTAGATACAATGGAAATTAGGCTTAAATAGGCGTAAAGTGGCAGTCTAATCTTTTAAGAGCTGATCTCTGTGTAATGACTTTAAAATTCAACTCTCTTTGCTTGGCTATGAGGAAGAACTTAGAATAGCGAGTTAGTATTTAACACAATTATAATTATTTTAAAGCAAATTAATAAGGAATAAAATGTAAATGATTCATTTTTCAAAAAGTGTGTTTCATAGAAATGACTTGTTTTAACGAGATACATTATTTTGGTAATAATATTTTGTCTCTCGCACATAGTTTATTATTTTTACAAAAGTCATTCAAAGTGAAGTGGACTTCAGAGGCTATTTCCCAAAAATTAAGATATACATTTTATTTGTTTACAAAATGTTTACATATTGTGAGTATTTAATATCATTTTTAGTTTTATTTTAATAAAATTTTACGAGAAAAAAAGTTCTATATAAAGGATAGTTTGAGATGGAGAATTAGCTTTAAAATCTTCTTGAAAAATCTTTGTGTTCCATTCTTAGATGATGCCGAACTGAAGTAATGAATTTATTTTAAATGCTGAGGACAATTTTTATATCTCGCTTCAACGCTCGTACATAGTGTATAGAGAAGGTATTGCACTCCACCCCAAAATTCGATACAAAGATTTCACCGGAAATATATGTTTTAGGGCTCCCTGTATAAAAAAAAAACAACACATTTTTAGAAAAAGGTCCGTGTGTGTCCGTGAGTTTCTGAACACGATAGCTCAAAAGCGAAAAGTCGGTAAAATACCTTATTTTGTATGTTAAAGATATTTACCTGACAAATAAAATGTATATCTTGAATTTTCTGGGAATAACCTCTGAAGATTACTTTACTCTGTATGAATTTTACGGAATTTTGCATAACTGCTAAACCGTATGAGATGAACAAAAATGTAGATCACGTTAAAATACACAATTTATGTTATTTCTATTTCTTTCATGGAGTTGATCGTTTTTGAGTTATTCCTTGTTTTTGATTTCACCTTTAAGAAACTTATACTTTTCTCATACAGGAATTTGTGAACTCCTGTCCATACAAACAAAGGAATTTCAGTCACATAGCAACCAGCTTTTGACTATCACTTTAGCTCATGGTATACTCCCTAATTTCGCTTCTACCTACATGGAAGCAAGCAATGAGACTATTTCTGCTAATTGTTCTCGATTAGCATGAAGTAAATAGAAGCATAAGCTTTTTAACACCAATTTGCTACAGGGATGTAGGGAAAGTCATATGAATGGAACACATTAGATTTCTCCTATTATTGGACGTGTTAATTTGGAAAGTTCAACCGCCTGTGAGAATATAGGGATGATGATATAGCGAACGTGTTCACCTCTCTAAAATGCTGCTAGCTACATGCCACTCTTCGCGCATACCTGCAACAATTCAAGGGGGATAAGGTAGAAACGCAACCCGCACATACATTTCAGCACATAGTTATAATAGAATTTTGGTATATATCGACTTTTTGTTTTTGCGCTATCTTATTCAGAAACTCATAAGCATGTGACCATGTTTAAAATTGTTTAAAAAAATTGAATTTCAAAACATGTATTTACGTTGAAATGTCTAAATAACACTCTGGGTGAAATGCAGTACCTTCCCTACCTACTGTGTGAGTGGTATAGTAAGTAAAAGATCTTATAATCATTTAATACTGATAACAACCAACACTTTAGGAAGGTATTCTTTGCTTAAATGGAATGCATTGTATTTTATTCGAATGCAAAACAAACACAGAGTAGGAAATGAAATTCAAGGGGCGTTTATAAGCTGTAAACGCAGATTTAAAGAAACGGCACAGTGTTAACATTGATGTAGGCATTCAGAATATGAAGTTGGTGTCTTGGTTGCAAGATAAAGTCAGACAAACATAACCAAATTTCATTTCACGGTAAATGGCCCGAAAGGAATTTATTTTTATAGCAAATTTGCACACTGGTTAGTTTTTATCACAAAAATGCCTGTGGAATTGCCGGGAATGCTGTATGTAGCTATGAAAACCACAAATATTGATGTGAAATATTCCTGTGTTTTCTAACGTTTACATAACGGCTCACCAAACTGCAGTGGAAACAAAAACATATCCCTTTGTTCTTAAAACAGCGCATTTAGGCGAGGATTATCTTTTGATCTTGTTTACAGCGGCCAGCACATTCTTTTTTTGAAATTGATGCTTCACAAACTGGAGTCCCTACTGATAGGTGCTTCTAAATTTGTCCATAAATTACGAAGTTTTTGATTAGAGCACCAGAAAAATGTTATATGTTCCATTCACAAGATACCTATTCTACAACAAACTTTCACAAAAGCTTATTTTTCTATTTTCTTCATAGAAATCCAGGTAAACATTAGCAGAAATTGTCTTATTACTTACTTTCTTTCAGGTAAATCGGAAATAAGGACATGCAGAGACTAACACGATACATGCATCTTTTAAAAGCTGGTTACTATATGATGGCTTTGAAATTCAGCACTTTTTAGATGCACAGAAGCAAAAATAAATAAACAAATAAAATAAAAATCCAATGTTGACTTCTCATTTGACAAAATTATAATATTGGAGAATTTATACCCATAACAAGGAATATCTCCGAAATAGTTAACTGCACCAAATAACATAAATTAAAAGTAAATATATTTGACATTTATAATTTTAGTAAAATTCATCCAGAATGAACAGGAGCTAAGAGATTATTTCCAGAAAATATATTTAATTTGCATATAAATATATTGTTTTAATATTATTTGAGCAATTTTTGAGAAGTTTTCAAAACTGTCTCATGTATAGGGTAGTTTGGTCTGGGGGTATTTTCTTGAAATATTTCATTTAGCATCTTTAAAAGATGCTGAACTTAAACTAAGCTTCATATTTACTCACATTACTATAACACTGGTTACTGAAATTCATGTCTCTCAACACGAATATAAACAAGGAAGAATGTAGTGCGCATAATTATACTTTAATCATGCAAGTTGAAATTATACTCAGAACAGCTTTGGTAACTCGTATCAGAGATAGTTCATAAAAAATAGGGGGATACACAGTTCTTCTTTGGTATGCATTTATTACATTGCAGTGGCGACTACTCTGTTCTGCATTATCGAGCTGAAATTGTGCTTACTTATGTTGATTATTCCTTCTTTGGATCTCACTTTTTGTAAATGTAAGCTGTTGATTTATTCGTATTTATGGCACATTTTCAGATATTCAATTAGTTGATACAGCTTTTTCCTTTCTATTTTATTTTACATAATTTCAACTATATGACCAAGTAGCGACGGATTTTTCAGGAGATACTTAGTTGCTGAGAGTGGGTGGTTACTATGCCTCATCCCATCTTGCTTTATCACGGTCCATAAAGGTCTTAATGCGCCTTGGGCATGGGTGTTATATGTTTGAGGAATATATGTGTGTGTAATAGAAGAAAACAGCTATCCAGTAATCATACAGCAATCAAAGAAAACAAAAGCAGTAAAATAAAAGTAGGGTATAGAATCGCCGTTGTCCCGACCAGACTCCGGAGCTGCATTAAAAAAAAAATGCTAGGCAATTGCACCTCTCTTTCTACGCATGATGGCTGTTTTGAGGTGGTCACAGAGACTTAGTACCAAACAACTATATCTCATTAGTCTATTTGACTATAGTTTTAGACTTATGTTGAAACTTCGGATTGCAGTATTAAATATTCAATCTGACAGTTACCTTAGCCTAACCAGCCCTGTGCCAAGCTCTACACAACCTAAAGATCGGTATGTGGTGCGCTGAAATTGCGAAGCTGAACTGAATCAAATTCAAATGGAAAATGTTTGATTGCGACGGATTAACTATTCGTTCCCAACCTATACTTTAGCGTAGGAGCGCAACTGTAGCTGGTGGTTTTCAATGTCGTACTTTATTAAAAGACATAAAAGTTGGAATTATTGGCAAAGCTACACTAACTCATCCAACTTTTTACTTTACCCATACGCACTATGTACATAGTGTATAGAGAAAGTATTGCACTCCACCAAAATTCGATACCGAGATTTCACCGGAAATATATGTTTTAGGGTCCTCAATATCCAAAAAAAGCATTTTCACAAAAATGTCCGTGTGTGTGTGTGTGTGTGTGTGTCCGTGTGTGAACATGATAACTCAAAAACGAGTAAAATACCAAACTTGGTATTTAAGTTTAATATTTTCCAGGGATGCGACACGAAGATTTTGAGAAAATTCCCCCAGCCCCAACTACCCTTTACATGGAACTTTTTTCGAAAATTTTGATTTTCTCAAAAATGGCTCTAACGATTTTGATTTAAGTTTCGGATATTAAATATATTTATCTGACAAATGAAATGTATATCTTGAATTTTCTGGGAATAGCCTATGAAGAGTAGTTTATTCTGGATGAATTTTACTAAATTTTGAATAACTGCTAAACCGTAAGAGATGGACAAAAACTTACTAAACAAAAAAATGTAGAGCTCATTAAAACATACAATTTATGTTATATACATTTTTTTCGTGGAGTTCTTCGTTTTTGTGACATTCCTTATTTTTGGTTTCTGCTATGAAAAACGTATACTTTTCTCATACTGGAACTTGTCAACTCCTATCCATATAAACAAAGGAACTTCATTGACATAGCAACCAGCTTTTGACTATCACTTTAACCCACGGTTGTCACTTATTTCGCTTCTACTTACAAGGATGCGAGTAATAAGACTATTTCTGCTAATTTTTTCTGATTCGAATAAAGTAAATAGAAGTATAAGCTTTTTAAGAATTACTTGTTGCAGGGATATGGAGAAAGTCATGTGAATGGTACATCAGATTTTTTCTGCTACAAATCTACTTACGATGGCTCCCCTGATCACACTTCAAAGTATTGTGTCGTTAACTTTGTTAGTCACCTGGCTAAAAGTCATTAAAAGAATATTCATATATACTAATCTATGATTTAGATAGTTTTGCGCATATTTTGTTAGTGCATGAGTGCAGAACGGTAAAGGGAGGTTCTCCCTGGCCAGGATAAAAGCGTGTTAATCAATGTTCTGACACAGAGCTGCAGTACGACAACATTGACATAAGGGGTGCATTGTGCGAGGCTCCATGTCGGCGACAGAAAGGAACACACAGAGCATTTAGCAGTGTTTGTTTCTCTGTGTTGATAACAGCGATTCTTATTCTGCATAAGCACGAGCACGGATAATAGCGCGATAAACTGAAACTGCAAACTACCGTTATTTACCTGGCAAAAATATGAGACACTAAGGTAAAACTAATGGCGGTAAAGACATGAACCTGCAAAAATTATAATACATTCCTCCGCTAGGTCTTTAGTAAGCAGTATTAATTATACAGACGCTCGCGTACATTACGAGCATGGTGGATGATAAAAGTTGCCAACGAAAATGATATGAAAATCTGCTCATTTGTGAGGAAGAAGAATCGTGAGTGCATATGGGAATGAGAGGGGGACGGAGGAGTGGAGACAGAAGTATCTACCGCGATCCTTTACCACCGCGAATGGAAGTTAGGGCATGCTAGAATGGAAGACGCGGAGGTGATAGGTATGCTTCTGCTTAAGTTGTATATACGTGTTTGTAAAATAAATAGCATTTTATTTATGGACGCTCTTCAACTACTTGTGGTTTTCAGCGTTCTATTCTAGCTTGGGCGCGAAACACCGCTTAATTTTACTCATATGTCTTTTTATCAGACTTGAGGTTCTTTTACATGCCGTAAATCTATGACACGGGATCAACTGCTTACTTCCCTTTCGAAGAAAGACATGCTAAGGATTTTTACACCGAAAAATCCACTACGCCGGGTTTGAACCCGCGACCTTTGGAGCAGGTAACCATTATAGCATGGAGGGTGAGATATTTGATTATATATAAACACATATATGTCATATTGTCTGTCACTGTTACTGCTGTGTTTATATATTTCTCTCAATTGTATTTGGTTACCATAATAGAACACCAATGTTTCGGAAACCAGTTTACGGTTGTTTGTGTGTTGTAAATTTAAGATGCTATATTTGAATATATTTGTATTTTTATTTTTTGTGCGCACTCCTTTTATTTTATTTTTTCTATATTGCTTATTGTTTTGTGTATTACAAAAGCATGTACTGTCTGTGGACACGAACAATTGATACATATCAGTGTATATGCACTGGTATTTAAATAAATACACTTACTTATTCATTCATTTATATAGGTACTTCTTCATTTATTAAAATATCCATAAAGTATAGAAGTAAAACTTAATCACTTGCTCTGTTCATCTTTAATTGTTTGATAAACATGTGTTATAATGCAGTTATCGAAACTATTAAAAAATAAGGTACCCTGCGAGCCCACGTGTGTATGCATGTGGTAGTAGTATTTATGAAGTGCAAACTGTTCACATCAATTGTGCCCACCGTCACATGAGTTACAAGACCTTACATGCTCTCTAGGAAAATATTGAATGGAAAATATTTTTTCGTTTCGTAATCGGCCTGCCGTCCCATATTTGTAGGACTGACACACCCCTAGGACTTACAAGCCAATTCCTAGGGGTCAGAAGCCTGTTGGGGAACCTACGGCACGAAACCACAGAATGGGGGACCTGTTACGAGGGGTCGGCACGTAGCCAGGCATGAACATGGGGAAGTGGGTGGTATGAAATTGCAAAACTGATGATTGGAAAAAGGTGGTAATGGAGCAATTGGTGAAGTGAGTGGCGGGGGAAACCAGAGGACCTGGAGAAAATCCGCCCAAACGCAGTTTCGTCCACCACGAATCCCACATGTGGAGACGCTTGGGTTCTAACCTAGGTGGTCTAACCACTCACCCACGGCGCCGCCATGGAAAGTATTTACCTACCCTTATTTTCTATTCATACTGTGAACACACACATACAAACGCTACAAAACAAATAAACAAACCAACAAAAGAAACAACACTATAACACACCTCCACACACTCGCACTCACACTAACAACCCACGTATTCACACAGATACTCCTTTCAAGAAAATCTCCTCACCCTCAAGCTACACTTTACGGTGGAATACTTTTTTTCGAAAGTTTTGATTTTCTCAAAAATAGTTCTAACGTTTATGAATAAAATATTATATGTTTAATATAGTTTCATAAGAAATGGAATGTATATTTTGAATTGTCTAGGAATATCCTCTGAATTCCTGTTCATTCCGGCTAACTTAAAAAAATGGTAAACCTTGAAAGATAGAGAAAATCTTGCTACACACAAAATGAGAAGTGCTCTACTCACATGACATTCTCTGCTAACTACAGTTATAAAATATTATTCCTTTGTCTATATCGTAGATTAATACACACGAGATAAACATTTGAAGAAACTATTGTGTTAGTTCCTTCTAAGTAGAAAGAAATAAGATAATTTACTAGGCTAAAGCGACGGTCAAATCCTTTAAAAAGATGCTGCTATGCGAGACAAAATTTGGGTTTCGATTTGCACGGCCAGGAGTAAACAAAACGAGAGATGAAATAAAAGATGACCTCCCATTTGAGGAAAATTTAAGTAGATTAAAGTTGAAACCAATAACATGAATGAATAAGTGTATTTATTAATATAGCAATATCATACATAGAATTTCAACAGTCGCACGGGTCCACAGACCGTACGTGCTTTTGTAATACACATTACAAACAATATTAAAACAACAACCAAAACAAAGAATTAAAAGAGTAAACACGAAAATAAAAAGACAAAGGAAATACACAGTCAAAAGCAATATTAAACAACAATAAAAATTAAGAGTGAATCCGCAAATAAAGATACAAAGATATTCAAATATATCAATTTAAATTTACAGCACAGAGTACACCTTCATAAATGCACCCTCTTATAATAGATAATTACACTTAAAAGACATATATACACATAATATATACAACCCTAGCACAACAGTGACCTAAGTATGATATAATATACATGTATGTAGAACATTGTAGTCACTTTTGTTTAGTTGATCTTATCCCCCCCCTTCTCTATTGGCAGCCTCTTCAGATCTCAGCTGTCTTGCCTTAAGTATAAATTTACCTAGCCCGTCCATGTTTTCCGTGCCTGCCAGTAGCGTCCAACATGCTTCTATCCCTACATTCGCAGTGGTAAAAAATCGCGGCAAATATTTTTCCCGCCATTCCTCCGTACCCCTACATCTTGCCAAGATGTGAGTCCACGACTCTTCCTCCTCGCAAATGGGACAGATTCTTATACCATTCACGTCAGAAATTTTCGTGCTCCTCCATGCTCCTAGTCTAATCCACGCGAGCCCCTCTCTAATGAGTTTGGTACCTGTTTTGATGTATTGCTCCATACCCCACTCCGATTTCAGCCCAGACTGTACTTCTAATGACACCTTCTCTGTGCATTGCGCAATTATTTGCTGTCTGTCAATATCACAGAGACGTTTCTTAATTTTTCTCCAAATACTTCGCCTGTTTTCCTGCCCCGCCATCCAAATGTCTCCCATCCCAATGGTTTCCAACCCTTTCTTTAATTTTGATGCCCACGTCAAATTACCTTCCATTCGCAACTGTTCACGGTAGCAGACTGCCCTAATTAGAGATTGGTTTCCGTGAACGATTCTCATCCAATATTTAACTGCTCTGATTTTGCACTCTATCGTTTCACTATGTACCCCGAATTCCCTCATTATTCCGCAGTTTGCCGTACCCCTCCCTACACCCAGAATTCCTTTCAAAAATTGGGTCCTCACTTGATCCAGATTCCCTGTTTGTTCCCACCCCCATATTTCTCCTCCGTATGTCATCGTGGATCTAACTGTCGCTCCGTATACAGTTTCCATTAAGGAAACCAATAACATAGAATATCTCGAAAACGGTTAATTCTACAAAACATGTATGTATAGCACATTAATAACTGTGTGTTTTAACCATATCTACTTTTTTGTGTAGTAAGTTTTTATCTATGTGTTACGGTTTAACAGCTTTACAAAAGTAATCCAAAGCTCTTCAGAGGTTAATATCAGAAAATGATATACATTTCCTTTCTCGTGAAAATATGTGTAATATACATATTTTAATAAAAATCGTTAGAGCCATTTTTAGAAAACAGATTTGCAAAATGCTTTCCATACAAAGGGTAGCTTGGGAGATACTAAACTTAAATGCCAAGTTTGGTACTTAACGGCTGAACGCACAGAGCGAGAGAGAGAAAGAGCGAGAGAGAGAGAGAAAGAAACACACACGAACGTTTTTCTAAAAAAAAAATTTTTTGGACTCGAGGAACCTCAGAACATCTTTTCGGTGAAATATCGACAGCGAATTTTTCCTACTATATATTTACAATAGCACGTGTAGAGAAAGTAAACAGTAGATCTCGTTAAAGCATGCAACGCTTTTGTATGCAGATGATCGAATAAGTGTAGCTAGTAATGTTGATTACATGCTGAGGAATCTGGAGGAGCAGCATACGAAATATGGTGTCCATATGAGCATAGTGAAAACGGAATACGTGAGAGATGGAAGACAAAAAATCTTAAAACTGTGTAGTTTTTTTCTTTTTCTTTTTCCTCCTTTTCCCCTTTTCTCATTTTCCTAACATTTCCTCTGTGTTGCTATTTGATTACCGTTTTGCTTTTTTATTTTTTGCTTCTAATACACACACCTCTACCCAAGGCGGGATTTGAACCCACGATCCCCTGCGCCACGAAACACCAAAGCGAGACTTTAGCAAGCGCGGCCATGGGAACCGGCGTGTATTCGGAACTTAGAATGTAATGAATTTAAATTAAGGTGAGGATTATATAATCGGAGGGAAAACGATACTGCAATCGAGTACAAGGGAAGAAAAATGGGGTTACCTTTCAAATATGCTGTTATGGTCAGACAGACTGAGAATTAATGCATAGACGAGAACACAGAACACATGAACTTATTGTCGGGGGAAAATAAGAGTATTTGAGACAATGGAAATTGATTTCCAAAGGAGAGCATGTATGACTTCTTAAATAATGTGAAAAGATTGGAAGATAAAGTTTGCAACTATTGTAGGGTTACTTTGTGCTGAATATTATTTAAATGGTAATGACAAAGTAGCGTCGGCGTTATTGTGTGGGTCAGTTGGTCCGGTTAGGGTGGAACCTAGTGACATTTCCCTACCTTTTGATGTCTTTGCTGCTCCGGTGTTAGCTCAGGTTTTTCTTCTTCATAGGCGAACATGAATTCCTCGGTACAGGGCGTGGTACAGAAGGAAATGCAAGAGGTAGTAAAAAAATAACAATAATCACTGGTCCGTAAATATTATTGAAGACAATTGCATGGTATAATATTACACTGTGTAAACCCTAACCGTTGACAACCAAGTGACACCTGTAAACATGATTATAAATCTGGGGAACGCAAAACCATGACTTCTTGGTTTCAACCGCGGTGAGCAATGTGGCGCGATTTTGCTCCAGCGACCGACATAGTGTCGCCCTTGGGATCTGGCGTAGAACTGCCCAAAACGGTTGTGAATTTTAAACTTAAACATCCTTCTGTCTGAATAGCGTCCCTTCTTGCCATTGGTTGAAAGTACTTAAGCCTCTATTTCCTAAAGCCACTCAACGTTAAATAAATGACAGAGCAACCTTTCTAGAATGTTTCCTTTTGAAGGCTGAGCTAACAATACTTCAAGGTTTTGCTAACGGAAATCTGTGCATTTACAGTTACAACCACGTTTCAACCTTGTCGTCTTATCGTGTAAAATATTAACAAAATACAAATATTGGAAATAAAATAATGGTTAAAGCAAACATTATTCCCCTTACTATGATTAATAAGACATTACTACATACAAAGGCTATCTACTTAATTAAGTATAATTATCACTATCGGTTCGTTGCGCAATACATCTTATTTTTACATATTATTTATTGTTAGTTACATAATTTCGATGGTTTAAGCGGATATAGAAGAGTTACTATCTCAAGATGCCCCAAAATTATATATATATAAAATTATAATAATCCAAGACAGAAGGAAGACAAGAAGATCTGTAACTCAAGGGAGAGAAGGAATTAGAGCGGTTATACTCATTAGGGCTATTACACAAAATGAATGGAGAGATAGAGGGACATGAAAAACAAACTCCAACAAACAACTCTCTATTTCTTATACTGATTAAAAATGAGAATTTGTTCGCAAATAATGTTTTTATTAAATGCTTTCGCAACAATGCTGCCGTGGTTTCCGTCGACACTCGCTGTGGCGGGGACTGTTGCAGCACTCGAAACTGACGCAATTGAAAGACAACTGAACTAGCTCTCTCTGCTGGGCTCACACTCTCCTTTCATACGTGTCGATTACGTGGCAAGGAACTTCCAGAAGCAATCGCAAGCGTTATGTGCCAGAAACTCACGCAGATGTAACAATGATAGCTTCGACGTCAAAAATACTCGCTGACGTAGGTGTAACAATGCAAAACAACAATTAGATATGCCTTCCGAAGCAAGCCGCTCACAAATTTGCAGCTATTATGGCCGCTCAATAAACTATTTGTTTGTTACCAGACAGCTTTAGTTTATTATATCCTATAATGTAAATATCTAATGTTAGAAAATGTTTTAATTTTATCAAAATAATTTGTTATTTATGATAATATGTGTAACTTTTGAAACACGGCTTCAAATCTCACTCCGTCATTTAATAAAGAAGAAGTGGTTAGACCCCTCGCCTCTCACCTAGGCGGCCTGGGTTCGATCCCAAGCGATCGCTTGTGGGATTTATGGTGGACAATGCAGCGCAGGGTCGAGTTTTCTCCGGGTGCTTCATTTTCATTCCATGTATCATCAGTGTCGTCGCCTGCAGTGCCATAGTAGTAAACGCGGAGCTAAACATAAAAAAACCACACACACACACACACCTAGAAGGGTAGATGAACAGCAATGTTTTACGTACTGAAATATTGAAATAATTACTCTTATATTTTGGATATCCTGGAAGACTTGAACACCACTTAAAACGTTACCTGGGTAGCCATAGTTATTCGTGGTCTAAAATGCAGGATACATCCTCAATCAAACTTAAGTCATGTGGGGGCACTTCCGTCCTCACCGCAAACGACCACCCGACTGGGAATAATTCACAAACTACCTCAACACTCACATTTCCCGAACATGCTGCGCTCTACCAACTATCCCTTAACGTTACAGCTTGTATTTTATTTCTCCCTATTGTAGTGTGTAGCTAAAAGAAAAAGGAAAAATGAAAAAAAAAAAAAAAAAAAAAAACCTTTATGGTATTACACATGACTTTCACTATTTATATTGCAAACAAAGTTTTCTAACAAAATATTATTCTTTTATATAAAACATGTTAACCAAGATAAAAATCAACACAATACTTGATACTTACTTTCTTCTTATCAATATGGAAATAAGAGAATACACTAGGCTAGTCAAATGTTTTAAAAACGGTTGCTTTTTGGTTGTTATTGCAATTCGGTTCTCTTTCTAAGGCCTGGAGTAAAACAAAAGAACACTTTTCATTTGATAATATTTTTTTTAACTTGAAACCAATAACAGAAATATGATATAAGCTAAGTGTTTTAACGGGATCTACATTTTTGTGTAGTAAGTTTCTATTTATTACGGTTAGACATAAGTATGAAGAAGACTTTGGAGGCTATACCAAAGATATTCAGGATATATATTTTGTTGGCCAGTTTTTATAAAATCGAAAATTTCGAAGAAAAGAATGTTCTATGTGAAGGGAAAGTTTGGAGTTGGAAGTTTTCCTAAAAATCTAAGTAACGCGTCCTCTAAACTTAAATACTAGGGGTGGTATTTAACGGACTTTTCGTTCTTAAGTTATGTCTACAGATATATATATATTTTTTTTTTGAATTCTCAGATTGTAAAATAAATTTTTCCGGCGAAATCTGAGTATGTGATTTTTGGGTGTAATACAATTACTTCGCTTTCTAATGTGTATTTTATACGTACGTGCTGGAGAAGTTTATGGTGCGCTCAAATGAGTTCAGGATCACTTTTTCTCAAACATCACCATAGATAAGAAGAAGAAATCGTTATATAAGTTATCTAAACAGCTCTCTCAAACATATGACAATGTTTAGAGCTTAACCAAAACGTCATTTAATAAACAGTGTTTTATGCTGCCACATTTTGAAAATGCCATATTATTTTAAAACTTAAAAAAATAAAATTCTCTGAACCGCTATGCAAACATTATGAAGTCTTGTGGTGAACTGGAAGTAAAAACTCTGATGTGTTTTATTCATATGACTTTTTCTGCACATCTGTAACAAATTGTTGTTAAAAAGTTAATTCTTCTATCTACCGCATGATAACCGAGGTAAGTATTAGCAGAAAGTGTTCTTATTACTTGATTCCTTGTGGAAAAATCGAATGTTACAATGATGTTACAAACCTTTTATTCAAAACATTAATCTGTTCTCTATATCATGCTAATTAAGATAAACATAAACAGAATTAGTCTTATTACTTAGCTTCCTTGTAAGTAAAGGGTAATAAAATGCACAGGCTAAAGCGATAGTCTCATCCTTCACCAGGCGATTGCTATGTGAAACAATTGAAAATCCAATCTAGTAAGATTTTGTATATCTCTTACGGTTTGCCAATTATACAAAATTCATCCAGAATGAACAGGTCTTCCCAGAAATGTCAAGATATAAATTTCGATTGTTATAAAAATATCTAAAACATAGGGTATTTTAATCAAAATCGTTAGTCATTTTTGAGAAAATCAAAATTCTCGAAAACTGTTCCACGTAAAGGGTAGTTTGCCGTGGGAAGATGTTATTGAAAATCTTTGTGTCATATCCTTGGAAGATACCAAACTAAAATATCCCGTATGGTATTTAACAGTTTTTTAGCTTTTGAGCTATGCTGTCCACAGACACGCACGCACACACGGGCATTTTCTAAAAATTTTTGGAGGGGCTTAAGGTAACCCAAAACATGTATTTATGATGAAATCTCGGTATCGAATTTTTTGGTGCATCACAATACCTTCTCTATACACTATGTACATAGTACGTGTAGAGAAAGTAAACATTTATAGCATTCTTTTCGGCTAGAGCTTGTAGGTGGCGGAAAGGTGTTTCTTGATACAGGAATCAGCCGCTTCCCTCATTTAATCCACTGGCAGAAAAGAATGCGAATAGACTGGAGTAATGTACCTGGAGCCCGAAAGAGTATCTACATGTCGATTGGGCAACATTTTAAGACTCAATGTTTAATAAGGGTCTGCCAAGATGAGCAGTAAAATTTGAGCCAAATTGGTTAGCATGAGAAGCATTACAATTAGATTATTTCCTTGAAATGTTGTATTTGGATCTGTTCTTAGTGCGATATACTTGACGGCTGTTTCTTAAACTTCTTGTATATCATTTTTATACTCGCTGGCTGATGAAAAATTTTGAATAAAGCACTGTGTTTAACAAATTTGTAATATTTCTCTTTCAAATTCACTTGAGTATATACCGTAGCCAAAGTTTGGAGATTTTGTTTCCTGTTTTGATCTCAAGACGTGATTAATAAGTGTTTGGTGAAAGAAAATTGCATGGACTGCACTACTTTAATTGCTATCACTAGATTAGCTACAAGTTTATATTTTAATTCCGAAAGCAAACCAGAGAAAAAATTGTAGATTAATAAAGCTGTTCGCCTTGCAAAGGATGTTCTAATTTTCAGCACGTAAGGGAAATTAATTTACACCTAAAGCTACTAGAGCATGGTAGAATAATTTTTCGCTTTCTGAACTTATATTTTCACTGCACACATTTCCCGAGGGATGCTAGGTCTTGGTTATCGTAATGCACGTTGCTCTCAGGATTTCTCTGTCTTCGGGATGTAATACATTTGGGTCGTTCTTCTTTCTTTTTTCTTTTTAGAAAAATTCTCTCTTCGTTTCGAATTTAAATGTAGAGAAACAAAGGGTTGGATTATTTATCTTGGTGGAGCGAGGGAGTTGTGCCTGTGCTGGCTAATTGTTGCACGCTTTCCTGACGTTTCTAATAGCCTTTTAAACTCGTTACTCTGTGCGGAGCTGAGGTAAGTTAAACAAGGATGTCCTGATACAACTCTCAGCGTATTCTAACATTGTTAAAATGTTTCGGTCAGCAAGACGTTCACTGAGGGAAAGAGACCAAGAGTGCTAATTTTCTCCTGTTACAGCATTTCTCTCTTGCTCCAATCTTTTTATGTGGTTCTAATTTTCTCCTTTTATACAAAAGAAAGTAATAGAGTATTTTAGACCGTACATATGATGAGAGAAAGACCAGTTTAACTACGAGGTGTTTCTTTACTTTCTGAGTAGTTTTCTAACACTATTTACCGCAAAACATAAATGTACTTAAGATAGAACATTCATGCAGCAATTCTACAATTCAAATCCTTTTAAAATCTTTCGATGAAAGATGAAATTTTGGTTCTCTTTTAGGATTATGTTTAGGAATTCAAATTGAATCTGCAGTAGCTATTATCCAATCTTATGTATTTGCAGTCTTAAGAACAATTATTTATTCTAATTATCATAGACTTTTTGATTGGAAATCGAACGTATTAGCTTATGATTTTTCCTATTATACTAATGTGTGAAGTGTCGAACAGTAAGGTATGAAATACACTTAAAGTAATCACGATTGCATATTAATCAGCTGACAGTCAAGTTGTCCAAACTTATAATCTTATTAGAGATTTAAGAAACTGAATAGCATTCCAATATTTGAAAACAACTTACTTTTCTCTCATTGAAGCTCTGATTAGATATGTATACTTTTATGGCGTGGAAGTAAAAGAAATAAATTTATTTTGGTATTGCAAAAGAAGTTTATAGGAATTGTTAAATAACGGCACACTTTATATTTTAGCTGCTATAATTTATATATTTTAGATATTTTAATTCACATTAATATGTCCTCAAGGAGCTACTTATTAAGAAGTGACAACCCTGGACACAAGGCAAGACAGAAAAATGATATTGGCATAAAAGTTGCGAGATTAAATAAAACGAAAATGGTTATATTCACATGGGACCAAACATGTATCGCAAATTACTAATTTAAAACATACATTAACTTCGAGTTGGCTTACCCTCCCCATATGCAGATGTCTAGGAGTGAGTCAGAAGTGTATCGGGGAACCATACGTGCCATACGCAGCCACAGAATGTAAAACCTGGAACGAATGGCCGTCCCGTAGCCAGGCATGAGCGTGAGGAAGTGGATGATATGAAATGCAAGCAAAATGAATGATAGGAGAGATGATGACGGAGCATTGGTGGAATGAGTGGCGGGAGAAACCGGAGGACTCTGAAGAAAATCAGCCCATACGCTGCTTCGTTCACTACAAAACCCAAATGCAAGCGCTTGGGATCGAACCAAGGTCACCTAGGCGTACGGTCTAACCACAAGGCCACGGTTAAAAATAAAATGCGAAGATTGATACATGACAATATTATAATGTATTTTGACAATGTCTATTACCCATACTTTTCTGAATGGCAAATAAAGTATTTGATGATGTTTAGACTGCTATGAAATCAACTACAACTTTAAAAGTCTCATTTACTCTAAATATTGCGTTGTTGTAAAAAGAAACATATGTAATATATTTTAAAAAAAAATTATTGCTTTTTTTACGCGATTTTTCTCCGAAATTATTGACGAAACCCAGGTTATGGTTTTGAGTTTCGACGACAGAGGTCTAGGCAGGATGGGTGAGAATAAGGCAATTGTGTGATCGATTGGCTGCTTTGGCACCTTTTCGTCGTAATCCTGACGAGTTTCTGCGTCGATACATAACTGGATGGAACATGACTACACTAATACACTCCAGCAACAAAAGTACAGTCTAAACAGTAGGTTTTTAAAGACGAACCGGACACGAAGAAGACCAAGCTGGTGAAGTGTGTAGACAAGGTGATGGTGTCAGTTTTTTTGGGACGCAGGCGGAATCATTTACATTGAGTACTTGAGAAAGGCAAAAATAAATGGAGAATATTATGCATTGTTATTGCACTGGTTGAACAGAGAAATTAAGAAGAAACGCCCTCATTTGGCAAAGAAAAGATGTCTCTTCCATCAAGGCAATGTAAGGTTGTACATCTGCGCAGTTTCCTGGCGAAAATTTGTAGAATTAAGGTTCGAATTACTAACATTCACCGTATTCTCCAATTTTGGCCCTGAGTGACTTTTTTATTCCAAACTTGAAAAATGGCTCGCGGAAAACGATTCACGTTTAAAGAAGTGGGCCGCGCCATGGCCGAGTGTTAGACCATTCATCTAGACGGCCCGGGTTCGATCCCAAACGACCGCATGTAAGATTTGTGGTGGACAAAGCGGCGCTGGGGCGGGTTTTCTCCGGGTTCTGCGGTTTCCCCCGCCATCGTATTCCACCGGTGCTCCATCTTCATTCATGTATCATCAGTGTCACCGTCTGCGGTGCCATAAGTAGTTACAGCGGGCGTTAAACACTACAAAAAATATAGAAAACTGATGCCCATTTTGAGGATCTTCGAAATTCTACTTTTTGGAAGCCTTAAAAGAGTTGGAGAAACGTTGTGTAAATGTATCGAGCTAAAAGGAGATAATGTTGAAAAATAAAAAAAAAATCTACCAAAATTAATTGGCTGTTCTATCTGTTTCTGAGGACGTATTGAACGCCCCTGGAGTTTCAAGTCTTTCAAGTTACACATAGTAGTGGAAGAAGTTGGCTACTAATCAAGTAGCAATGCTACAATTTTCATTGAACAATTTCAGGCAACCTTGTTTAGCCAGCCTCTGGAGTGTGGTGGTATCTTGTCAGGGTGAGTTATCCCTGATAAGATTTTTCTCGGGTTTTGCCTTATCCTGATAAGACCAATGCCGAGCTACTGTAAGGTATATGGACCCCGAGTTCATTTCACCCATTTTAATTTACCATCCGATATGGTAAATAACAGGTTAAAAGACGTTAAACTACCCCTCCCAGCAAAAAGTTTGTTTATTTTAGAAACAGAAGCTGTATGCGAAATAGCCTATTTAGAACACCAAGTGGTACAATATTAACTTGTACTAGACACTTCATTTTACTGAAAATCCCTGTATAACTGCCACATGATGCAAACAAAAAGACAGTGAAACAACATTGATATATGTTATAGAAGCAGAGTAGTTTTTGCTGGATGAGCTTCAGATAGCACATTTAGCAGAATGTTGAGTTCTGACTGCCCTATGTGGTTGTTCTCCTCGCTTGTTTTTTCAGCTATACAATGATCGATAGTTCGCTCCAACCACAACCTTTTAGCTTCTGCTACAGATTTGTACAGCTGGGTTATCCTTCAGTAACAATACAATCGCGGTAAACTTGGTACTAATAAGTAGAAGTTAAATTCGATGACAAGATTCATTTTTACGCTCTTTTCATTTGGACTTATTTGTGGAACATAGACGATCCTTTAAAGTAAGGTGTTAACATGGCCTATTACAAACAGAAAACGGTACTTTAGCGAACTTAATCCATCCATCAGTATTTTAAAGCAATTTATCTGCGTATAAATTGTAACTCTTAAATAAAATCACGTGAAGAAATTCTAAAGGTGCAATAATGAATATTTCTAGAGTGATTAATGTAACTAAAAGTCATTTGGTGTGCATCATTTTAAAGATACTACTTATTACTTTCTCTAACACATATGCACATATGCATATCTTACATGAAGTGAAATAGTGTCCTAAAGTAATAAAAATTGGGTATTATGGATCGTAATAAATAAATAACTGAACGAAATTTTCATTGTGCTTTAATTAAATTAAAATAAAACAGTAAGATGTAGAAAAACCAAGTACTCTAGATAATTTTTCTACTCGGTTCAAAGAGGACTAATAGCTCTAAAACTGTACAATTTCCGTAATAAATGACATTTCTATGGTTATTACTTCCATTGATAAAACAGGGGTATTAAAAGAAATAAAAACATCTGTAAAAAATAACTCTGTAGGAATAGATGGTGATAATATGAAACTGATTAAGTTAATAGCACAGCATATAACTACGCCATGACACAAATGTTTTAATTTATGTATTTTCTGTCAAATTCCCTGGTAGTTTGAAATTAATAATTGTGAGACATATTTTTAAGAAAGGTGATCCACTTATTTACTCTAACTATAGAACGATAATAATGTTTATTTACAAAGGTCGTTACTATCCAGAGTGAAGAATACTTTATCATGCAAAAGGCACTCTATCTTCTTTTGAACACAGATTTATGATTGGTTGGTCTGCTGAAACAGCTTGTGATTTGCTATTTTTCTAAATTGTATTAAAATCTATTTATATAAAAATGTATTGGTTACAGGATCGTTTTCAATTCAACAAAGGTATTTGAATGCATTATCTTTGGTATTAAGACTAAATCAATCAGATTGGAATTATAGGAATTGTGATTATGTGTTGAATTGAAATAAGTTCGTAAGCACTGATAATGTGCAGAAGTTTTAGGTTTGTTTGTCGACTGTAAACTGAAATGAGATGGGCGTACAGTGCATATGCGAAACTTAATAATGTGTGCTTTGCTTTAAGATGTTTGACATACACTTTTGATGAGAACAGACTTCGAGTTTTTATTACACTTTAGGCCAGTCATTTATATAATATATTTTAACTTAGGGTGAAGAGTATTAAAGGAGTATAGTACAGAAAACGGTTATTATGATAAGTACTAATAAATGACCAAAATAATTTTACGTCACATTTTTAAACAAAATACCATTTTAAGTCATATATGATTATGTATTGGTTTTTCAGAAATAATGTTTGTCTATTTAAATTCAATGGTAATATTTATGGAATTTTACTACACAAATAAGTTCAGTTTTATTAATAATTTCATTTATTGGTATTTAAGTTTGGTATCTTCCAAGGATGCGACACGAAGATTTTCAAGAAAATTCCCCCAACACCAACTACCCTTTACGTGGAACTTTTTTCTAAAATTTTAATTTTCTCAAAAATGGCTGTAAAGATTTTGATTAAAAAGTCGTATATTAAAGATATTTACCTGACAGATAAAATGTACATCTTGACTTTTCTGGGAATAGCCTTTGAAGACTACTTTATTCTGGATAAATATTACCGAATTTTGCATAACTGCTAAAACGTAGGAGAGGGACAAAAACTTACCACACGAAAAACGTAGAGCACATTAAAAGACACAATTTATAGTACATACATTTTTTCGTGTGGTTGATCATTTTTTAGATATTCCTTATTTTGGTTTCAGCTTTGAAAAACATACTTTTCTCATACAAGAATTTGTAAACTCCTGTCCATACAAACAAAGTAACATCAGTCACATAGCAACCAGCTTTTGACTATCACTTCAAGCTATGGTACTCCCTTATTTTGCTTCTCCTTTCAAGGAAGCAAGTAATACGACTATTTTTGGTAATTTTTCTCGTTTAGCATGAAGTAAATATAAGCATAAGCGTTTTAACAGGTAGTGTGGTCAGAGATGTAGAGAAAGTCATGTGAATGGAACACATTAAATTTTATGAAGTAATGTATTTGTTTAGTTATATTGTAGTTTGAAGAAAAACATACCCTGCGTAAGATTTTCTGGTATAGCGCAGATAGCAGACACATGATCTATTTTAAAGAAAATTTATATGCGGCCACCTGTGAAAAATATGAAATAGTATTCCTCACATGAAATAAAAAGAATAGAAGAATTTATTCATGAAAACTAATACATGAAATTCTGGGCCTGTAGGCCGTGGTCTATTCCGGGCCGAAAGTTCTTCCACCACTGAGGTTATCATGGTAAAGTTGAACATGCAACTTTTATGAGTAGATTACTCCAGGTTGTTAAAAGACAAACACTATTTTGTGGAGGGAAGGAATTTTTGAATTCAATTTTATGTAGTGGAACATATGAACAGCTTTATCTAAAAGAGAACAGAAACGAAAAGAAATAGTTTAGAATAAAGCAAAACACTTTGAAAGGAACCAATAGATATAACGTTTATCATTTCTGCTAACCGGCAACCTGTTGAAAATATTTGAAACACACGTGGAGTAAAGTACAAAGTAAAACAAATTAAAACGTTTTACCTGTGCATAATAAGATAAATTGAAAATGTACAGCACAATTAGATGCTATACATTATTTATGAAAAAGCAAATTCTCAAATTACTGATCGTCGTAGTTTTAAAAACATATTTAGTTTTGATTTTATTGTTTTTTTCACGCAAACCATGTGCAGAACAGGAGTCGGATAGGTAAAGTCAGACTGAAAAATTTAACGCCAAAGTCCATTTTTGAACCACGGATCTGCCGGTTCCTAGCCGGTTGCTCTACCAATGAGCTACCATGGCAAAATACCGGTATGACATTAAATTTCCCAGTGACTCGCATATTTCCCGGTAAACAACAAGCTAATCTCTATTATTTGACATACCCCAATGGCAATTTACAATGTCGTAAGTGCTCTAAGTCCAGGATACATAGTATAATGGTTAAATTAGTGTTGATTTAATTGTTTTTTTTTTTTTCACACAAGCCGTGCGTAGAACTTTTTTTTTTCTTCAAATATCTGTTAATAGCCCATGACGATTTTTTTTATGCTGGCAGCTTAGGTTCGTTATTATTTGAATAGATTTGTTTTAATTACATATGTTACTCTGTGACTAGCTGTTTCACAAACAAAATTTACTTACAAAAATTATTCTTTTGCTTATATCATGCTAATCGAGATAAACATTAGCAGAGATGGTCTCATTACTTGCTACCTTATAAAAAATAAATAAGAGAATACACTAGGCTAAAGCGATACTCAAATCTTTCCAAAGCTATCGTTATGTGAGACATTTGAAATTCAGTTCTCTTTTGCATTCCTGAAAGTAAAACAAAGGAGATAAAAAATTATAACATTCCGCTTGAGAAAAGTTTAAGTAGTTTAAAATTGAAACCAATAACAAGTAATATCTCGGTAACGGTTAACTCTACAGAAAAATATATGACATAATTTGTTTTAATGATATCAAATTTCCTGTGTAATAGGTTTTTGTCTATATCTTACGGTTCACGAGTTTTACAAAACTCATTCAGAATGAAGAGATTGTAGGAATTTATACCTAAAACATATGACACTTTAATCAAAATCGTTAAGAGCCATTTTTGGGAAAATCAAAATTATCAAAAAATGTTTCATGCAAAGGGTAGTTGGAAGTGAAGGGAGTTTCCTGGAAATATTCGTGTTACATTCTCGGAAGCCACTGTTTGGTATTTAACGATTTTTATTTTTGAGTTATGCTGCGCACACAGACACAAACGGGGGCCATGTTTCTAAAATGTTATTTTTTTTAATTCAAGGGGTCTCAAAACCCGTGAAATCTCGGTATCAAATTTTTAGTGGAATGCAAAGCTTTCTCTATCTATTATGTATTGTACATACGTGCTAGAGAAAGTGAAAATAGATATACAGAAGTAATAAATGAGCAATTACTGAAAATAATTAATGCATTAATGTTCAGGAAAACAGTATTGCAATTGGATTCAGTTGATATATGTTCGGAAAGCTTCCACAATGTTCGTGGAATGTACCCTTTCACCGCAGTACTAAAAATGAGGTTCATTCCAGCAGCTAAAATGGAAATGAAGGGAAGTTGCGAGAGTAATTATTGTCTGAGGAAACATATGCGCCTTTTTCTTGTAACAACGCCTCCAACTCGTAATATTAACTTGGAAGCGCTGAGAAGTTATGCAACCCAGCATACTTCAAATGCATGCATTATAAATCTTGAAGGGGAAGTTCAGTTCCGCTGGCTTATTCTTTTAACAAGCGCAGCAGCACATGCTACTAAGATAAGGGGTGTGCTGCTTACCCGTCTCCACGTTTCTCACCGGTTCTCTACCGCTGCTTAGCACGGAATTTGTGGATTGCTATACTCACCACGTCTTAAAGGACGAGAGAGGAAATGCTAAAAGTTGTCTAGGCTAGTAATGTATTTACTTGTAAAATACAAATGTGAAAATCACATAAAGAGAAGCACAACGTGTTGATTCACATGGCTTTTCCCACCTCTTCTGCAAATTTTAATTACCAAACATTCTTTCTATATCATGCTAATCTGGATAAAAATTGCAAAAATTCTCTTACTGCTTACTTCCTTCTAGGTAGCAGCAAAATAAGGGAACGCATCCAGACCTCTAGATGAATTTTGCATAAACATTAAACCGTAAGAGAAAGGAAAAATCTTGCTACACAAAAACATAGATCTCACGATTTTAAAACACAATTTTGTCATATACATGTTTTGTAAAGTTAACAATTACCACTACATTCCTTATTATTGGTTTCAATTGCAAACTACTTAAACTTTTCTCAAACGTTGTCATCTTTCGTTTCATATCTCTTTTGTTTTACTCCCAGTCATGCAAAAGGTATCCAATTTCAATTGTTTCACATAGCGTTAGATTTTAAAAACTCTGAATATCGCGTTGGCTAATGCATTCACTTATTTTCCTTGTGCGTAAAGGAAGTAAGTAATAAGTCAATTCCACTAGTTTTTATTTTGATTAGCATGTTGGAGATAAATGAATAATCTTTTATAAGAATAGTTTGCTTGCAGAACAGGTAGAGAAAATCATGTGAATGGAACCATCAACATGTTTTCATTATACTTTCACAAATATCAATAACAATTTAATGTGGTTACGACATTAAAACTTCAATCATTTATTATATTTAAATTCATTTGCGATGTTTCTCAAGTTTGATGCTGGTGGCGTTAAATTTTTCTCTTTATGTAGTATAATTATCCAAAATACAGTGATAATCAAACTTAATTAACTCCATTGGAAATACAGGAAAGTATTCTCACAGAATGACATAAGAATCATCAGGTAATGGTACACCATATCGTTTTAAGCAGATTTTTCTGTTTTGTCAGTAACCAGAACATCTGCGAATGATCCTTGAATTAGACATTTCCATTTGTTTTATGTATTTTCAAATGAGTAGGTAACAACTATGTTGTAATGCATGGCGTTCTCAACGAAAGTGCAAAACCTTCTTCGCAGCCATCTTGACATTCTACTATCTAGGCATTGTAAACAGTATTAGTTCCTTAGTAATTTAGGAGTCGAAATTCCAAAAGAATTATGAAATCATCTTGAAATAATAATGAAAATTAATCAGGTAGTTTCCTTGAATATAGTATATTCATATTCACATTGTTAATATCACGACGTTATATCGCTCTTATATATTTGTTGTACATGGATGTGGAGTCCATCTTTGCTTATTTTAATGTTGTTTACTCATTAAAAATTCATTGGTTGTTCATTTTGCGATGTTTATGGAATGTAGTCTTTTGGATTACGTGGTCTAACAGATGAATATACAATTTTTAAATACTCACTTCCTCTATTCTTGATCCAGCAGGTTCTTGACCTGAACCCATTCACTAATAACAGTGTTCCAGCTTGTGTACGAGCCAATGGTGCAGCGAATTACTTGTGGCTCACATGGGTCGGCCTGCAATATGCAATATGACCAGGAATTCAGGGCATACTATTGCCATGGATGAACCAACTGTTAGAATGAACTGGCAGTAAGAACAAGCATTATGTTATAGCCTTTGCCCTTATGGAGTACTTTAACTTACAGGCCAGAGCCTAGAGTCATATTCCTGTTGAAGAGCAGGTTGGATCAGGGAGAATAGCCAGGACGGGTGTTAACCTCGAATCCTGGTATGAGAGCAGGTAAGATAATGATATAGAATGACGGTGAAATAGAATGGATGAAAGGAAAGGTGAACAGGTAGAGCACGTGGCGGGGGAAAACAGAGCCTGGAGAAAGCCCACCCAGATGGTGCTTGGCGGCGCACGGGATCGTGGGTTCGAGTCCCGCCTTGGGCATGGGTGTTTCTGTGTTTGTAAATGTGTTTGTGTATCTATATGCAAAAAGGAAAAACGAATAGGTCAACTAAGGAAATTTAGAAACTATAAAAAAGAGGTAAAAAGGAATACAGCGCCGGAGTCCTGACAAGCCTCTAGGGCTGTACTTTTTGCAAAAAGAAAAAAATGATCGTACAAGAACTAAGATGATCATAAATTACAAAGTACGTGAGGAAGTTGATGACCCCGCTTCAGCTGACAGAACCAGAAGGATCAATATGATAGCAATAGCTGCTAACAGTAAACAGAGATGTAGAATCGATCCCACAATCAGATTCGAGACGCATAAAGACCAACCTTAAGAAGTAAACATAGAGAAGAAAAATCTTCGTGACTTTTTCTTACTGTTCTACAAACAAACAAGGATTCTTTTATCCACTTGTGCTAATCGAGATAAACATTAGCAGAAATTGTCTTATTACTTGCTTCCTTCTAGCAGAAGGGAATACACTAGGGCTAAAACATAGCTGTGTTTGAATAAAAATTAATAAGATAATGCGATTTCATTATCTTTGTGAAAGAGCGTATAGCTCCTTGTGCTCCTATTGGTGAAAGTCTTCCCTGAACAATGCGCGTGAAATTATTCATATCATTAAGGAGGATACCGGAAATAGCCGAATTGCAAGAGGACCGGTATGTGACAGCCGTTTGTCATTTCCACGTGTCCCTACCTGTCGTGACTGTCCGTCATTTTCATAAAATCAATCTCGTGACTGACTGCATGGTCGGTGCACAGTAGAGACACGATAGCGACACGGTAGGTCATGTGGAAATGAACAAAAAGCTCTCTATGATAATTACATGAAAGTGTTCCTTGGCTTCTGAAACAGCACAAGAACTGGAACAGTCCATTCGGTGCACAGTCCGAGTAGTGATGTCTTCCGGTCCAATATTAAGTTCCTTGATCTTTGGCCCTCCAGGTGTGCCTTCATCACCACCTCACTTCTTGCGGGCACAGCTACAACATTCAGAATTACCCTGAATATCCCCGGATGTTCTTGTGGGCTCCAGAGGTACCTCATCTTGGCCGAGTCGCAAAATCTTCGGCAGACGTCGAAGCCTCTGATCCCAGTATCATCCTCAGTCACCCGTCCAAGAGTCAACTCCAGCAGGGCCTCCTTCACGGGTAAAATTTCGCCCGACGCCGTCATTAGTTAACAAGGCCGATGGAGATTACAGTCGCAGTGACCGAGTACTCCACAGCATCGACACCGGAGAAGGACGACCTATCCTGCAATAACCAAGACGTGTTCCACTGGCGAAGCAGTTGTTGGACACGAATTCTATGGAAATCATTGAAGGGGCTAGGTGCTCACCTGTAGGCTATACGGAAAATTGTTATTGTTACTGTTGGTGTCATTAAATATCTAGGACGAAAAGAATTGTTTTATAAATTATTCATGTGCTCTCCATTTCCTTACGATGAGGGAAATACATTTCTTTTCTCGTACTGTATGCTGGCTTTAGAACAACCGGTGGCTTCTGAGATTATGTCATGGAAGAGGATGACTTACTTAACTTACTCAACACGTTCATTTTTTCTATATTTAGTTCTTAAGACGTACCCTGCTCTTTCTTAATATCCTAACACTCATAAAAATGGACTGATTTGATTTTAACTTTGAAGCAAAACAGGGCTTGCGAGGGAATATCTAAATTAACTATTTTTATTTCACAGTAATTTATCTTTAAACACAAACTCGCAACGTTTAACTTACTATATGACTACTATTTCGCCTGCATTGTCTGCCTAATTGCTACAGCTTCCTATTATTTCTCCACGCCCATGGACCAGAGCCCTGATGATTAATGTGCATGCTTTGTTTCTTTGGTTCACTTCAATGTAAGGATAAGACAAGTATAAGTGACACTTCCCATGCAAATTAGTATTATCACAGCTATCACTCACAAAAATAAACAAATATATAACAAGTCGCCTTATTTAGCTTCATGTAGTGATTTGGCATGCTAATGGTTTAGTCACCAGAAACTCTAACAACAATCCAAGTGGCGTCATACTGCATGCTGTTACACTCCATCAGACTTATTTCTATATTTATTGCATTTGCATTTAATATGGGCTTGGCCATCCATTATAGATATCCATAAAAAGACAAATTAACATATCTGCATAGCCAGTATTATGAATACTTAACATTACAAACGTTAACGTCTTTTATTAAAATTACAAATGTAGTTAATACTTTATAATACACTACTTATGAGTCTTCTTATGCTTGACTTTCTTGAAATTTGTTCTGTTTTATATGTCTATGCACTTTATTCCGTTCCAATGCTATTTATAATAAAAACCAAACAATGTAGCATTTTTTAAGTAAAGAAATTAATTGTGTTTGCAAGGTCTTGGCAGAATAGCGTCTAAATCGATTTGTCCCAACTGTAAAGCTTACTGTCCCAATCTGAATACACACTTAGGAGATAGGGCAATCAGATGAATTCAATTTACTTGCGTAAACAGTTACCATCTTCTAAATTAAGAAGTAATTTAAAAAAAACGCTTCTATTGAAGATATATTTTTATTGGAGCAAAGCAGTAATTATTGCTGAAAATGGAGATAAACATTAAAGTCCTTATATTTAAAATAAACGTTCTATTATAACTAATATAAACCAGATTTTATATTATTTCGTTTCAATTACCCAATTACACATGCTGTTATGTTTAGTTGAGATACACATTTTACCTTAAAAAATCTAATGTGTTCCATTCACATGACTTTCTCTACATCTCTGCAACAAGCTATTGTTAAAAAGCTTATGATTCTATTTACTTCAGGCTAATCGAGAACAAATTACCAGAAATAGTCTTATTACTTGCTTCCTTGAAAGTAGAAGAGAAATAAGGGAGCACCATAGGTTAAAGTGATAGTCTAAACCTGGTTGCTATGTGACTGAAATTCCTTTGTTTGTATGGACAGTAGTCGACAAATTCCTGTATGAGAAAAGTATAAGTTTTTAAAGCTGAAACCAAAAACAAGGAATATCTCAAAAAATACCAACTCCACGAAAAAAGGTATATAACATAAATTCTGTGTTTTAACGTGCTCTACATTTTTTTTGTGGTAAGTTTTTGCTCATCTCTTACAGTTTAGCAGGTATAGAAAATTCCGTAAAATTCATCCAGGAATAAAGTAGTCTTCAGATGCTATTCCCAGAAAATTCAAATATTCATTTTATTTCTGAGGTAAATATCTTTAATATGTGATATTTTAATCAAAATCATTAGAGCTACTTTTGAGAAAATAAAAATTTTCAAAAAACATTCCAGGTAAAGGGTAGTTGGCGGTGGGGGGATTTTTCTCAAAATCTTCGTGTCCCATTCCTGGAAGTGCTAAACTTAAATACCAGGTTTAGTATTTTACCGACTTTTCGATTTTGAGTTATCATGTTCACTGACACACGGACACACACGGACCTTTTTCTGAAAATGATTTTTTTAGATACAGGGGATCCTAAAACATATTTCCGGTGAAATATCGGTGGAGTACAATACCTTTTCTATACACTATGTACATAGTACGTGTACGTGTAAAAATCAGTTAAATACATGAGTACACGAATAACAAAATAAAATATGTGATGAAGATCTACTGTGGGATTTCAGCTTACATCAGGTAACGTATTAATCCTTTGCAGCACTACATAAAGTAGACAGATTTAAATAAGTAAGTGACGAAATTCTGGGTTAATCGAGAGAGGCCGGTTGATATAGATGTTTCATTTCAAAATTTAGCCCAACTAATCTATTTAACAATACGCTGCAAACATATTTTCTACACCCTAAAATCGCTGATAAGAACTAAATATAAACTAACCTACTATATAGCACTTAAGAATACTTTGGATATAATCTAAATTTGGTTTAAACTCGATCCAGAGGGCGGCTCCAGGAGGAAGGGATGAGGAGATAAGATACCCCGGGTGCTCGAAACCAGGAGCAACGGCACAGCAGCGAAATGGTCCCCACAGTTTCCAGATTAAAACACCCCGACAGTCGGACAATTAGTGTCCAGCGCTCCCGCCAAAGTGCTCCTTATCCCGGAAACCAGTAGAAGTCGGAGGACGGAGATAATTACTTTCAGCATCCTATTTCCCCTGTTACGCCGCACAGAGCACCACCGCCAACACTTTCAAACCTGAAAGAAATCAACGAGAGGATGACTGAAAGAAATAATTGAAACGATAAGGAGGGACAGGAAATTCTAGGGATGAAGGAAACCTACCCAACATTTGCCTATTTTTCCGGTAAAGCACCCGAAAAGCCCATGGCTTATGTAAGCCATGCACGGGAAGAAAACTCACGACCTCCCAAAAGCAGCCACAGCATGCCTGTGCCATTAGCTCGGTTTGCTCTTAAATAATTCTACAATACTTACGTTCGTCTTTTTACAAGAATCCACATTATCTTAAAGCAAATACAAAAGTTATATTTAGACTGAATAGCTGCAAGTTTTGAAATGTAGATACATGCGTTTTGTACGTTAAATCCTGATACAGAGGCGAGCAAATCCACATGGAATTACAATGTGCACGAGGTCAAGCCCTGGCTGAAACATTTATTCGCTTTTCGTTTGTAACGCCGGAGATAACTTTCCTTTAACATTCATTTTAATGCGGCGCTATAGGATTCCCAGGAGACCTTGCTCATGCCGGCTTCAATTACACTCCCATTGTGAAGCAGCAGCACTAACAGATGTTGATAAATGGCAAACAGCTAATGTCCTTATTTGGAGACCTTTACCAGTATTGGTTTACATGCCTTAATGGCTTGGCTACCCAGTTGCACGAAAATATTATAAATAGCCGGATCCACATATATCTCTTTCTCCCCCTCTGACTGTTTATAGATAATTATAATTATAATAAACAAAAGCATGCCAGTACTTTCAGTTTAAGTCAATCAATATTAAAAGAGAATTTCAATAAGATATTTTATATATTTCTTTTTTCTATTTTATAGTCATACATTGCAAATAAAACCCTTAAATTATTTTAAATTGTAAGTATAGAAAGTTTTCTTTAAAATAAGCTAAAATAGAAATGTAAATTTCTCTTTAGAAGGAGATAATAGTATGTTTGAATACATACATTTTAATGCTACTTTGTCATTATGGAGCGCTTTATAAAACTTAAAAAAAATAACAAATAATTTTCTAAAAACGCCCCAGGTAGAATACTCAGTGCATTGTATCTTTTAGTCTGAGAAATGTGATTAATTTGGTTTCTTGTGATTGTAGTATTTTAATATTAAGATGAATTCGAAAAGTTTTAGAAAAGATTTATCATATAATTAAATTGAAATAATAACTAAACTTTAATAATTAATTAAAATAATTATCAGTGGCTTTATGATAAGAGCAAGAGGAACAACAACATTTTGCATGATCTTCAGTTTGGCTATTATAGCTCTTAAAGGCTCAATAGAATTCTGAGAAACTACTGTTATAATAATATTCATATTTAACATTATGAATTTTCGCTATTATATACTATTTATAATTTATTTTTGAAATAACGTTGCACTATTTGTTTTATTTTATTTATATAGGGTTACTACAAAAGAAGTAGACAACTTCAACTGCCTGTAAAACAAAAACTATTAGAGATAGCAACCTAATTATTTTGGAGGTATGTAGAAAAACTCTCAAAGTTTAGTTTGCTACTATTGGTAACGCTGTAGTGTTTTGTTTGTTGTTGCAGAAGCTGAAATGGCGGAAAATCCTGTGGAAAAGGCATATTGCGTGTTGGAATTTGCTAGAACGCAATCAGCAACTGTTGTCCAACGACATTTTAGAACACGTTACCACAAAAATGAAATGATGCGCTCACAAGAACCAGCATCGTCTTCATCATGGCGCAACATGTCGATGCAAAAGTCACGCCGTATGATCTTATCTTCTTCACTCAGAAACTGCAACATCTGTAATCTGTAAGGCATCATGTGCAGTCGCTTCCGCAAGATTTTCCATACAGCTTGCTGTGGAATTTGTAATTGCATGCTTGCCCTAGATGTCGATTTCTGTGGGCTTCTTATGTAGGCAGAACGAACACGTTCAACGTTTTCTTCCGAAACTCTTGGTCTTCCCTGTGCACAAACATCCCGTTGTCTCGAATTTTCTATAACAGTCGTAGATTGATTGTCTAGTCGGTGGCGTTTTGTGGTAACGTGTTCTAAAATGTCGTTGGACAACAGTTGCTGATTGCGTTCTAGCAAATTCCAACACGCAATATGCCTTTTCCACAGGATTTTCCGCCGTTTCAGCTTCTCAACAACAAACAAAACACTACAGCGTTACCAATAGTAACAAACGAAACTTTAACAGTTTCTCAACATACCTCCAAAATAATTAGGTTGCTATCTCTAATAGTTTTTGTTTTACAGGCAGTTGAAGTTGTCTATTTCTTTTGTAGTAACCCTGTATATATCGCAACATTCTGATTTTTTTTTTAATATTGATTTGTAACAGATCTATTTTATAAGGACCTAATAACCAAACTGTTGAGTGTCGTTAACTCCATTTATCGTCATTGAAGAAGCCACACACAGCTATGTCCAAAAGTTGCTCGGAGATGTGACCAACATTGCTAATAATCCCAAGAGTCAAGCATCAACTCCCAGCGCTGAGAACGCTTCACATCACTAACTTTTATTTAGACATCAATATTAAAAGTTTCCTGTTACTGACAACAGTAAAAATCACGCAAACCTCCAACCTCATTTTACGGCTGAACAATATCAGAGTTGTGTATGTACATGAAAAGCAGACACAGTAATGTAACAAACAATACTTTCCTTTTAACGGTACATGTTGTTTTGTTTGTCATAATATTGGTTTATAAAATTCCGTTAATTGAAAAACAGACTTCATCTGCAGTAATGCGAAAGTGGAACTGCAATATCGGTTTTTATTTATCAGCTTCTGTAGCTTGTCGTGTCACCAAAAGCAAAACTAAAACGCATTCATCGAAATCTTTTTTCAACAAATTATCTTTGTAAATTGAACTGTAGGTTTATTTCGATAATTAATTCTTGGGTTGACTTTATGGATAGCAGTTAAAATATACCAAGTGGCCCAGTGTCAGTATTTGCTGTGCTGATATTTCTTGGTGGTATACCAGGTATGTCTATTAGAGTTGCAGAACTCAACGGGTTTCAAGTTAAAATCTGCCAGTGGAGTACTGGCTTTATATCTATCAGCGGAGACGGCTCATTGAGAGAGGTAAACCGAAGGTCGCTCTCGCCCACTTCTCCACTGGCAGTTTTAAACTTAAAATAGTCCCGTTGAGTTTAATGTAAGGCGGCGCCGTTGTTCAATGTTTAGGCCGCTTGCCTCCCACCTAGGCGGTCTGGGTTCAATGCCAAGCACCCGCATGTGGGATTTGTGGTGGACGAAGTGGCGGGATCGAACCCGGGCCGCTTAGTTGGAAGGTGTTAAATAAGAAGAGCTAATTACGCAATACACACTAGTTATTGGCGGATATTGACGGATGAAATAGGTTTTTTTTGGAATCTAAAAAGTGACTTTAATATCGAAAAAATAAATTTTGAAATGATGAAACTTGACTTTTTTATTTTAGTTCTCCAAACCCACTGAATTAATACTTATTTTTCGATTGTAACGGGCTCCTTCCCAAGCGGCAGGCCCGGGTTTGATTCACGGATCCGGCGTGGGGATTTCTTCCCGCTGGGAAACCTAGTCCGTGGTACACTCAGCCTCGTGAGGTCCCTGGGGGGCTAATTGAGGTGGTACTTGAAGTAGCGGCTCCAGGTTGCGTAGACCGCATTATGCGGCCGGGTAGGGGTCGGACGCTAGCCACTTCCCACTGTCCAGTACTGAATCCCATCCATGACGCCTGTAATGGGCAGAGATGGGGGGACGCAGCGGTCGGGCGGTAATTTCGCTTCTACTTACAAGGAAGCAAGTAATAAGACTACTTCTGCTACTTTTTCTGGATTAGAATGAAGTAAATAGAAAAGTAACAATAATTTGTTGCAGAAATGTAGAGAAAGTCATGTGAATGAAAGACATCAGATTTTTCAAGACCAAGTTCCTGCCCGCGATGAAGCAAGACGAATCTAGTAAAGTTCCATTACTGTAAAATATTTGTCACATGGTATATTCAACTAACAAAGGTATGCAACAAAATGTTTTCCAATAGCTTAAATCTCCGCACTTATAAGAAAAGCGAAGGCGCTAACCTTGTGCAGAAAGTATTCCAAGCATGGAAACAGATTTTGTGCAAGGAAGAAAGGAAAGGTGATGTTATCGGCTTACAATATAAGTCAGGAACTATGAATGGCATACCGTTCTATGAATTCGCTCGGTGTGACGTATTCGCTTTATATTATGCATTGCAAGGGCTGTCGAGAGTGAAATGTGATTGGAATGTGGTAGGCAAATTCCTGCTGCATTACACACTCAAGGCATACTGAGCTCCATCTCAGCAATCAGCCCAAAATTACTCAGACCAAGCATGGCTTGGCAACCTGGTAGTGCCTCTTAAAGCACGGTCTTCATTTCAAAATGTTACACAAAGCGCAGTGAATGTAATTAGGAAATGCTGTCGGAAGAAAACAGCATATTGCATCATTATTTTAATAACCTCTTATATATTAGGTTATTTTATACATAGACTAAAAGCAATAATTAGCAAAATATATGAAAACAAAAACTATTTAATCATACCATAACCTCAAATTCTGTCTTTAAATCTGACATTAAATCTATGTAAAGATTATGTTAATTTGAAGTTTCATGTTTCAGTATTGCATAATCAGCAGAAAATCAATATATTATTTGTAGATGATCCTATGAAAATATGCTCAGTAGTTAACGAAAAGTGTGAGTTGTGGAAAAAGCGGTGCAGGGGCGGATTTTTCCGGTTTCCTCCGACATCGCATTCCACCGGTGCTCCATCTTCATTCCTGCGGTGCTACAAGTAGTTAAAGCGGGCTTTAAACACTATAAAAATCTGATGTTCCATTCACATGACTTTCTCTACTTCTGTGTAACAAATTATTGTTAGTAAACTTATTCTTCTATTTACTTCATGCTCATCGAGAAAACAAATTAGCAGAAATAGTCTTATTACTTGCTTCCTTGTAAGTAGAAGCGAAATATGAGAGTATCATAGGTTAAAGTGAAGTTAAAAGTTGGCTACTAGGTGACTGAAGTTCCTTTGTATGGACACGAGTTGACAAATATCTGTATGAGAAAAGTACAAGTTTTTCAAAGCTGAAGCAAAAAACAAGGAATATCTCAAAAACGATCAACTCTTCGAAAAAAATTTATAAAACATAAATTGTGTGTTTTAATATGCTCTATATTTTTTGTGTGGTAAGTTTTTGTCCATTTCTTATGGTTTAGCAGTTATGTAAAATTCATCCAGAATAAAGTAGTCTTCAGAGGCTATTCCCAGAAAAGTCAAGATATGCTAATTATTTGTCAGGTCTTTAATATACGATATTTTAATCAAAATCGTTAGAGCCATTTTTGAGAAAATCAAAATTTTCGAAAAAAGTTCCATGTAAAGGGTAGTTGGGGGTGGGGATTTTCTTAAAAATCTTCGTGTCGCATCCTTGGAGGACACCAAACATAAATACCAAGTTTGGTATTTAGCGGTCCTTTCGTTTTTGAGGTATGCTGTCCACAGACACACACACGGATCTTTTTCCAAAAATGCTTTTTTTTTGGATTAAGGGTACCCATAACATGTATTTCCGGTAAAATTTTGGTATCAAATTTTTGGGTGCAATACAATACCTTCTCTATACACTATGTACATAGTACGTGTAGAGAAAGTAAGAAAGTTAATGAAAATCTAAGCTGTTACACTGTATGGTAATGAAATTAAGGAGTTAGCTCCAATTATGGAATATACAAAAACGCAAAGTGTTGGAAAATACGTTTCGAAGATTAATGACCATATTTTCCTAATTTTGTCAAAAAGGTTTACCTGTTTACACAAAAAATGTATAGTATATCTTCTAAACTAATACTGCACAGAATGTGCTTCATAGTTAAGTTTTAAATTCAAAGTTACACTTATTTTTAGCACATGTGCCCTTTTTATGTATAACAACCAAATGCAATAAGGTATACACCTTCAATGCCTAACTTCAGAAGTATAAGTAAATGTAAAATCACAACATTTTTTTTGTAATCCGTATTGCTCAAACGCAATCTTCATCAATCATTCCTTCAATAGCCTTGGCAACCTTCAGGGGTGTATTTTACCTAGCACTACATTATAAACACTGTTGTAACTCTTTGATATCAATAAACAATGTTATTTTTCTTTTGGCATGCTCAAACATGCACAAAAATATTAACGTCTGATGCTATTCATTTGTTTATAAAAACACCGTTACCACACTCAAGAATCGACATACTACCAAGAAGTTTTACAGAACATTGTAGAGCAACATGGTCAATGTTTACTTTCTCTAGCACATAAAGTGTAAATAGTAGCTAAGATGGTATTGTATTTCACTCAAAAATTCGAAACTGAGCTTTCACCGAAAATGCTTGTTTTAGGATCTATTGAATGAAAAAAATATTTTTAGATAAATGCTAGCGTGTGTATCTGTGTGCAGTGTAGCTTAAACACCAAAAGTCGGTTATAGGCCAAACTTGGCATAGTATAGTAAAACGTCAGGCTTTCATGCTTATTAGTTGAGGCACACTAATAATAACATAGCTGTGTTATACCGCCTTTAAATATTTTTCAACAGCAGTAATACTCTCAACACTATTTGAAACACTTGCAAGAATACTCTCCAAGATTGAGCAAATTGACTCTGCGGCTCATATTTGAGAGGTACAGATTTCGATTCCCAACGCGCGCTTTCTCTGATCCTGAGATTTTCCTAGTCAGTAGGCAAATGCTTCGGGTCCTTGCCATAATATCTCTTTCATTCCGTTTTCTTTTCATATTTCATGCCTATGTTGTATTTTTGGTGGCGTATGGCGGTGCCGGACACATGGGGCGGATTCTTGCTCAAAGAGGGCTACTGGATCAACGGGTTGTTCATCGCTCTCTCTGGGTCCTCTACAGTGGAATGGGTATCGAGCCTGGAACTGTAAGAGACTTCCGCGCGTATCTGTAGCCTTTCTGCCTGGCTTGTAGCCTCTATTGGTTCCTTCATTCTTTGATTCTTCCTGGGGATGCTGTACAGTAGATCTTTATAGGAAGCAATGCAATGGACCATTTTATAAAATGTTTTTGTTTGGATAAGAATAGTGAGATTGAAAAATTCAATGCCATGGCCAGGATTTGAACCACGGATCTGCCGGATTCCAACCGGTTGCTCTAACCACTGAGCTAACATGGCAACATTGTGTCCTAAACATAGCTCGTGTTAAAAAAATATTTTTTCTTTATTCAGAGGAACCTCAAAAATATATTTTGGTGAAAAATTATCTTCTTTCGCTATTATCTTCTTCGTGAAAAAAAAAAAAAACGCCTTGGTTACCGGCAGGTGCCAGATATCTGTTGAGGACCAGACGGACCTTGAATCAGAGTGAGAGTAGCCAGGATGAGTTATCAGCCCGAAGCCTGGTTGGTATAAGAGGGAGGAACAATATTATATGAAATGACAGAGAAATGGATGAAAGCATGGGACTTGTTATGCAATGACAGGGGAAGGAGATCGAACCCGAAGAAAACTGGCCCAGACTCCTCTTTGACCCCCACAAATCGCCTGACCTGGATCGAACCAAGCCGCCTCGCGAAAAAGTGAGCAATCTAACGCCGCCCGAGAAACCTTGCCTTTGAAGTCTTACTATACATAGTAGAGAAAATAAAACATGAATTATATAATCACATACTTTTATTTCCAATACATTTTTGTGGCATCAGCACCTTTCCAGTGTATTCTATCTCAAACATCGATATTAAAATTCTATCAGAGGTACTGTTTTAGGTCCACAGAATAAAAAAATAGCATGAAAATTAACAAATAATTAAAAAACAAAATGTATAATTACCCTAACTTGTTATTTAAGTTCAGTATATTCCACAGAAGCGACCTAAGACTTTCAAAAGGTTCCTTATTATACTCATGATATGCACAGATTTATCGAAATGTTTTATTTTATAAAAAAGGGTCCAAACTTAGGAATGGTGTGCAGAATTACATAAGCAAATAAAGAAATATATCATTCAATATGATTAATTGATGAAAATGATAAGATGGATGCATTTAAGATATTTACAAGAAAAATAAAATGTATAGATTATTTTTCTAAGTATAGTTATTCATTCTGAACAGTTTTGTGCAGTGTTTGATAAGTGATAGACAATCAGAGATGAAGCTCTCTTTAAAACACACTAATCACTTTTTCTGGCTCTTGATCATTTCGATGTTTTTGATGTAATGGGCTTGATTTTTTCAACATTATGATTTCAGTTTTGATCACATTGACAACCAATGGTTGTGCCTGACTATGTCACGAAAGAGTATGGAATTTAAAGGCCAGTACGTGGGAGCACTTTTTAAACAATTGACTATCGCTATCCCCTTTGTACCTCATAGCGAAACTTGAATGAAGCCAACTTTATGCAATCTTTGTTATCAAGTATGTTGAAATAGAAGAATAACCATATATCAAAATCTATTGTAGAAGCTGTAGGATAACTGATTTTTTTCAACTACTGCCAACTTATGCAGGTTCTCACATTGAAATGGCAATAACAACTACGTTTTAAACAGAATATCGCAATTCTGTTTGTACCTGCAATGAATGAATAGTGACACTGTTGCCCGTCTCTTTGGTGTGATGGTAGCGTCTCACATTCAAGAAGTCCCGTGCTGGAATCTAGGTTAGGGAAACTTAATGGGATAAGTTTTATTCTGTAGTTTTCCCTTATCCTGAGAATACAAATATCCGGTAACTCTGAACTCTATACTCATTTAGTCATAATTTCATTCATTTCATTCACTGTCGATAAACTTCCAGGTTAGAGGAGTTAAACTCAAAGAATCTGATGTGTTCCATTCATATGACCTTCTCTAGCTGTTCCACAAACAATATTTCTTACAAAAGATTATTCTTTTATCTACACTCTGCTAGTCAAGATAAACATTACCAGAATTGGTCTTCTTATTTACTTCTTTATAAGTAGGAGAGAAATGCGGGAGTACATTACGGTGGTCAATAAGTGAAACAATTAAAATTCAGTTTTCTTTGCTTTCTAGGAGTAAACAAAAGAGAAGAAAAGAAAGGTGTCTTCCCATCTGAGAAAAGCATATGTACATTAAAATGAAACCAATAACTCGGAATATCGCGAAAACCGTTAGCTCCACAAAAAGAAAATGTGTGAATAATCACAATCAAACACATAACTTAATCTTGTTCATAGCAAACTATCAATATTAACTAAAAACATTAACGACATAACACATGATGCATTTTGTATTGTACGGCGTTACTAAACCTGCGAACTGCCATATATCTTCACTGTAGCAAAACGTAGGTTACTCCTCTGGTGACAGTCGCAAGTTCGCTTCTCGCATGTGACAAAACATTTTTTTCTTCGCTTCTTTTAATGATGTTTATTTTGGACATGCTTATTTCATTCATGATATTCGGCATATTTAATAAGATGATAGTTATTATGATGCTTCTTTAAGGGTTTATTCTACCAAACAGTAATATGCTGCACACAAAAGCATGTGGTGCGCAGAATGGTGCGCAAACACATCAGGCAGGAACAGTTCTTTCTCAAAGAAAAACAATATAATGTGTATAGTACAAAAATACTAAAAATATTTACTAAGAAAACCAATGTTTTTAAACAGTTTTAGAAATCCAATTTTGGACAAATTTGAATTTTTGGAGGAGTAGGAACTTTGTTGTTTGTTTTTCATATTACATTTCGTGGTTTCACGTTTCATCATGATCACGCATCTGTATCATTGATGGGTGTGGATTTCAAAGGACGGTCTGGGTGTGCTGCGGCAGCTTGACGAAACACTGAACGGTGTGCAGCACACGGTAATACTCGACAATCATTTGATTCGCTCTGTGAGAATGAGATATCCTGATGGAATTATTAAATTTGTACCAAGTAATAATATGTACTGTGCACACATGACGAAAGGTTTCATTTTTGGTTTTCAAAGAGGTAGACTGGACTCACTGTTCACCAAATTTGAACTCTATTAAGATTGCGTGGGCTGAGGTAAAAAGGGAGCTGCGCCTCAATTTACCTATAGATGGGTGAAGGGTAAAAGATGGCTTCTGGACACAAATTCAAGAAGCCTGGAGTATTATAGCTTTCCCACATTACTACAGGAATGTAATTTTGTCTATGCCCTGAAGTTTGAAGCCAATGGGTATGATGAATAGTATGGGCTAAAGGTTCTTACACCCGAAATTAATTATGTGTATTTTTTGTGTTTTAGTTTTAGAAGATAATGGCTTATTTGCACACATTTGTAGTTATTTTACACGAGTGTTAGTAGAATTATATATATATATTTTTTTTTTGTTCATAGATAGGTCCATAACTTCAAATGCCAAAGTTATATTAATGCAACATTATGCTCTACATATCCAGTCATAAAATTAAAAACCAAAAATAAACGACAAGCAGTGCGAGATTTTAACCTAGGAACTTATGACTAGAAGCAAGGCCTTCTTAACCTCTCGGCCAATGAAACGTTATTCTATGATCTGTTTTCAGTACTCATAAATTAACATTGCGCTGTCAGTCACGACCATTGTCCGTGTGAACATAGTTTTTACGAAGATACACGAAGCTCTTCGATCGGCACATGGAATCTGGGGATGTCTCAGTATTTGTGCCCACATATGTGATAAAAATCTACCAATATTAAGAAAACTTTTATCTCAAATAAATGGAAATAGAAAGAAGAAACAATTTTTGTAGGAAAAGTTTGTAAAAGCTATATAAAAACAAATTATTTTGAATAAAGTCATGTAAATTTAACATTTGGACTTATAACACATGGGAATAAAATCTCTTTCTTTAGAAACACTGTAATAATACGTCTGGGAAAATTAGGTCAATAGCTGCCATATTGTGGTGGTGAATAAATTAAATCTGGCGGTGGCTTAATGTGGTTTTCTCTGGATTGGGGTGCAACAGGATGACAATGCTGACATATCGGTTCCCTCTACTACTTCCTTTCAGAGCTCTAATTTCGTTGATTTTCATTTGTATTCTACATGCTGCTACAGGCTACCTTCATTACGAACTGGGAAAGGTGACATTTTCGGCATACCTGCTCTGGCATTCTCCCTAAAATCCTCTCTTTATTTACAAAGTATATTCCACCGGTACCTGGAGAAAATGGAACAAGTGCAAACATTGTGTTTATACAAATTCTATTACATATTATAACATATGTAAATATCGATAAATGTCGAGAAATCCATCTCTGAACACAAAGAACATTGTTTTAAACGTCACTGTGGAGGAGAATGACACTTATGGAGGAGAAGGGCGTGCTTTGAAGCAGAGACAAAAACAAATGTTAGGTGCAGTAGAGATGGATGCACTGCGTAGGACTTCTCTAGACTAGAAAGAATTCCAAATAAAGCAACAAGGGAAAGAATGACATTGGAAAGAATTTTAAAGAGGACATTGCAATGATACGCCAAGTCCAGATGACAGATGACCATCATGTCATGGTCGCCATATGGGTCATAACTTGGAGGGGTAACCTCGGCAATGCAGGAAAGAAACCTTAATGCAGGAGATTAGCAGAACAGAGGTTCTCAGTGAAAGGTATCAGAAGGTAACTCCTGAAAAGAGAAGACGCTTTTAATAGTAAGTATTATATACTCAGAACCAATCAAAGTCATTCTTGATTAGTGGAAGTTTTAAATGAGCACACTGATAGTTAATCTTAATCTTGGTGTCATAAATTTACTGACATGGGAAACAGTATCTGTGAAATTTACTGAAATTACTTATTAAAAATAATATTTTTAACTTAAACTTTTTCCCTCGACAACGGCGATTTATATCTGTTTACAGATACTTTATTTTATACGGAATCTAAAATTTTCCTGATGATATCTGACATGCCCACAAAAGGAATTTTGAAGAAGTGCATTACTCAGGAGTCTATTAATTGAAGACTTAAAATATTATATCTGTTGGATGAATTCACAATGTTCTTCCAGCAGAACAGAGGAGATAGCTCTCCTTTACGGACCAGAAATAAATACAAACTGTTAAAAATGAATTAATGCCTCTCTCAGACTAATCTTGTAATAAACAGAGAAGTTGCTGAAAGAAATCATTGCATAGTTCATTTATTGATCATATTGAAGTCGCACTTACAAGTAGCAAGGAAGGCTTGCGGTGGAGAAGCTACACTATTATTATTATTTTTTTGTAGTTTAACGTCCTTTAAATACATTAAAACTGTTTCATGTCTGTGAAAATGAGGTTAAGGGTTTTACCCACAAACCTCTATTTCAGAAACTAAGGTGAGTAGGAAGAGCAATTTACTGCTTCTGAATTTAACCAAGCTCATTTCCTCGAAGATATATCCGTGTTGAAACCATTTTCACTTCACCAGGGTGAGAACCGAAATTAATTACCTGAGCTAACAGCCCGGTAGTGCATTTGGTTGGGTGCCTATGATCAATACAGTGAGATACGCTGTTGGAATCCTGAGAAGTGCCATGTCGCACAGCAAGTCATCCATCAATATAGGCTGGGAACAAAAACTAATCATATGTGACGTATGCAAATATGTGGTTATATGGTCCATATGTTGCCGGTTGATAAAAAATATGGCACAGGTCAAACGTTTGATTTAGATTGCTATGCTTTACGATGTTGAAACTGAGTACATTTTTACACCGTAACGCAGAATAACCACTTGTTGCGAGTCTACCACAATTTCAACTTTTTATTTCGTTCCCTACAGGCACTGTGTACATAGTGTTCCTATACAGAAGATATTGTATCGAACCCAAACATTTATACGGAGATTTCACCGGAAATACACGTTTTAGGACCGCCTAAATAAAAAAAATTAGAAAAAGGTCATTCTGTGTGTGGACATCCAATCTCACAATAAAAAGGTCCAAGAAGTACCAAACTTGGCATTTAAGTTTAGTATATCGCAAGGAAGCGACACAAGATGTTCAAGAAAATCTCCCTACCCCAACTACTATTTACAGTAGATTTGATTTTCTCAAAAATAGCTCTAACAATTTTGATTAAAATATCGTATATTCAAGATATTTATATAGCAGATAATTGCATTATCTAGGAATAGCCTCTGAAGACCTCTTTATTCTGGATTAAATATGCTTTATTTTGCATAACTGGTAAACTGTGATAGACCAAAATTCATTAGGCAAAATACGTAGATATTGTTAAAACATATACAATTTATGTCATATACGTTTTCATTGCCGAGTTAAACGTTTTCGAGATATTCCTTGTTATGGCTTCAATTTTAAACTAACTTTTCAAACCGGGCCATAATAAGGGAATCGAATCTCAATTGTTTCATATAGTGACCAGCTTTTAAAAGATTTGATTATCGCTTTAGCCTAATATATCCCCGTTTACTTACAAGGAAGTAAATAATAAGACCAATTCTGCTAACGTTTATCTTGATTGGCATGATGTAGATAAAAGAATAATCTTTTATATTAATAGTTTGTATATGAAACAGCTAGAGAAATTCATGTAAATGGAACACATGAGATTTTGTTAGGCATCCCGTAGTTTTATATATTTCGAGAAATATTGCATGTCTATATCTCTATTCATCTTCTGTAATTGCACTATCAAGTATAGCCATTCCAATTTCTACTCTCCATTGGATTGCAGATCTTCCTTCCATTCTGTTCGTTGGATTATAATTCAAAGCTCTAGTCGATCATCTTTCTCTTTCAAGTTTTTCACATGGCCATACCATAATAACAGCCTATATTTTATCCTCTCAACACTTTAAACATCGGACCGAGTTTGAATTTGTGAATTGGTCACATGTTCTAGATTAGAAAAACTATATTTCCACCGTCTCAATGACAGTTTTATCTTTGCCCAATAATTTCCGTCAATACCAAGGTATCGCTTTCAGTACAATATTAAATATCATGATCTTTAAAGATCTGAAGCTTTCCCAGTGTTGGTTATTAATGGTCACTTCACGGGATAACCAAGTTAAATTGAAGTAAAAATCCAAGCTTTCGACCATCTTAAGCATGTGGTCTTCGTCAGGGAACGTTTAGAACTTATGCCACTGATGAAGAAAATACAGTTGTCTCATATTTATCATTAATAATTATCATCTTTGTATTAATTATCATTCTCTTTGACTATAACAAACTACTTATAATATGATATTTTTCCTTCTATTTTACTCGACCGTGAATGTCTTTTTGATTCATTTCCTCCACTGATGTAATTCTTCCAAGATATTTAATCACATTATAATCCCAGATCAGAATGTGCATTTATGCCTTTCTCCTACTCTTAGGTATTGTTTTCTTCATGTTCATATTGAAGCTCCATTTCTTTTACTCAGTTTCTTGACTATGTAATCAACATCATACTTTTTATTAGATATAATTACTTGATTATCCTGATACAGAGCGTCGTCAAGAATCTTCCATCTGAATCCCCATTCCTGAAGCTTTCTCCCTCCATCCCATAAATGTTTCTTGAATGAATATTTTAAAGAAAATAGAGATAAGCCGTAGCTCAGAAAACTGTAATTCCAAACACTTTACATATAGTTTATCTTAATATCAAGACACTTGAAATAACGGAAAAATAAGTTTTACTTACCTACTGATTAGTGTGCTACTAACTTTCAACAATCACTAGAGAAAGTTGTTGCAGTTGTCGGAGGCATCCATAGTTACTTTTTTAGTTACAATAAAACGTCTATATGCATTCTATGCATTTGCAACAAAGAGACAGATTTTAAAAGATATGACAATCAATTTAGCCCAGTCTATTCATTTATTTTCTTGTAACTACGAAGAATTAAGTCAAAAGACAATTTAATGTTATGTTATGCTAATGTTTATCTAGATAACTGAGCATTATCTAGCTAAACATTAGCAGACATTTTCTTTTGACTTGGTTCCTCGTAATGTTTAATTAGCTCGAAGCAGATGGAGCAATAAGCGTTTGCAAGAATAGTTTGTTGCACCATAGAAAAAGCGCAGCTTACAAGAATAGCAGGCTCTGGCGCGAACATTGAATAGTTCCATGATTTAACTGTATATTTTATAGAAATTTAACAAGCGATTTGTTTATCTGCGTACAGAAATATATATTAGGCGACTGTAATTTTACTTCATCGGATCATGACTGGACTGACAGAATCACGTTCACGCCGTAAGTTGCCTATCTCGTTATCTGCGCAGAGAAGGTTATGTGATTGGAGAATACCGGAGTTTATCAATAAGTTACAGAACTGTCCGAACGGAAGCCGTCACCACATGTTTCTATATGTCCATAGTGAGCTATGTAAATTTACTCTTCAGTCATTAAGCATTCTGTATTTACTATTATATTGTTTCTCAGTCACTTTGTTGTGTTACTTTATGTTAGAATATATGTATATGGAATAGTTAAGTAATTTTATTTAAATATTTTGTATATGTATATTTAGCTTGCAAATATTCATAATGTATGTGCTCGGAAGTATCTAGCAATAATAATATGTGTACACATTTTCTTTGTTATGTAGAAGAAGATTGAACTTGTAACATTATGTTATTATATTTCTAACCGTTATTGTATTCCTGTACAGCACAATGACAATAACATTTTCATTTATCCTTTTATTTACACTCTACAGTCCAATAAGTAAACTTGAAACGCAGGCGTACTGGTTTGCATCGCATTACCTCTCTGGTTACAAACCCATTTCAGCATCCCTATCTTTTTTTGCTGTGTGTGTTTCAGTTGGCACCCTCGGGAGCAGTAGTTTCGGTTTTTTCAGCGCTGTTCTGCATACTGAACAGCGGAGGCTTGATTCAACTTTTAAGTGGGTTTGCGACGAAAATTACATATGAAAATAGGCAACCTTACTTCTTAAGTGGTTATATTGTAATTCAGATTTACTGCACCTAAACAATCTTTACCTTTTATTCTATGTGTACTTTAGTGGAATTGCATTGTATTCCTTCAAGGGATTCGATAACTAGATTTCACTGGAAACTTATAGAAAAAATTATCTAGGAAAGCTCCGTGTGCATATATGTGTATATGTGAACAGAATATCTCAAAAACGATAAGTCGATTACTTACCGCGCTAGATATTTAAGTTCAGCACCTTCCAAGAAGTGTAGCGAAAAGTATCAAGAAAGTCCATTTGTCAAAAATGGCCTATTTGTATTAAACTGCCAATGTTTAAATTTCGATGAATTTTAAACGAAAGTATTGTCATATCCAATATTTTATATTAATCTCTATTTCTTGTCCCAAACTTCCTACTCTTGTATCTCCAATATTCTTGATTTTTCAAAATTTAATATTTGTTCTTCAAACTTGGAGCGTTATTTAAAAAAATATTCATGATTAATGTAGTTTTGCAGGACAGAACAACATTGAATCGTGTGGAGCATATGAAAATGGTTAAAGGTATTTGAGAATAAAGACATTTTAAAGTTTCTGGTTCCTATTAATAAAAGCGCGCTTGTCCATTTGTAGCTATAGTTTTTTAAGTTTGTATGCGCAAGTGGAGATAACAATATGTTTTCTTAAATATTATAATACATTATTATTATTTTTTATTTTCAAAATTCATAGATGAAAAACCTTAAATTCTTTTCCGCCTTTATGATTTCACTCTCAATGACTTGTGTTTACTGATGTGTTTAATTTCGTTATTTTTCTGATTTAACATTCTGAAGACGGATATACGATTATGTTATGAATTATACTTGCACACGATTATAGTGTAAGAATTATCTTCTTGTAGCATGCACATAGTAGGCGTGTGAAAATAGTGCATTCCTCCAAAACATTTGATACTGAGATTTCACTAGAAATACAATTAGTCTGTTCCAAATATAAAAAAAACATGTTTTGAAAAATCTTCGAGTGTCTCAAAAAAAAAAGTCCATAAAATACCAAACTTGGTACTGAGCTTCAGCATCTTCAACAATTTTATAATCATCTACGAAAAGAATTACTAAAACGAATTAATAAATATACTCCAGCCGTAATCAAAGCTGAGGAATGAACTGATGTTAATTCACGAGTAAGATCTGCAAGAATACATGAACATTTTCAAGAAAATCCAAACTCCATTTTGCATGGAACATTTTTTTCAAAAAGGCTGCAACAAGTTTGTTTAAAATGTGTATCGTACTTTTACTTTCTCTAGATTTATTTAAAATATAATATGTATTAGGTATAGAAGATACTATGTTACACACAAAAATTGGATACCGAGATATCGCCCAAAATATATCTTTTGAAGACCTTAGGATACAAAGGAAAATTTTTTAGACAAGAGTCCTGTGTGTGTGTGTGTGTGTGTGTGTGTGTGTGTGTGTGTGTGTGTGTGTGTGTGTGTGTGTGTGTGTGTGTGTGTGTGTGTGTGAGTTTCTGTGGACTGTACAAACAAAAAAGAATACCAAACATGGTATTTAACTCTTACATCTTCCAAAGATGCAGATCAGAGGGTCGCTTCAACCGGCGGGAGAGACTCGAGGCACTGATCACATCTCAGCCTCCAGCACTGCACTCTATTCATGACGTCTTCGGGCCGGAGATGGGGGATGCAGCGCCCGGGCAGTAAGACGAGGTTCCTTGTGGACTGTCGTGCCACGGAGTTACGTTTATCTTCCAAGGATGTAACACAAAGATGTTCATAAAAATCCCCCCACAACAAACTATCCTTTACATGAAACATTTTTCGGATATTTTTATTCTCTAAAATCAGCCTCTAACGATTTTGATAAAAATTCCGTATATAAAATATTTTCATGGCAAATAAAATGTGTATCCTGAATTTCTTGGGAATAGCCTCCCATGTCCTGTTTATTGTTAAATGACTTTGGCATAGCTGGTAAACCCTAAGAGATAGACAAAAGTTTACTACAAAAAGAATGTAAATATTGCTAAAACACACAATTAATGTCATATACATTTTTGTAAAGCTAACCATTTGGGAGATATTCCAAGTATTGGTTTTACTTTTAAATTACTTCATTTCTCATAAGGGAAGCTCTTCTCCGTTTTATATCTCTTGTAGTATGGCTCCTGGCCATGAAAAGAGAACCGAATTTCAGTGACAATGCACAGCGACAGACGCCATAAGACCATTTTGATAATATTTATCTGAATTGGCATTATGTAGATTAGAGAATAATCTTTTGGAAGGATAGTTGTTTCCAGAGGTAGGGAAATTCCTGGTGATAGCTTTGGAGCCCTCTTCATTCTGAAGGACTTTTGCACAACCGGTAACCATAAATGATAAGACAAAATCCTACTACACAAAAATTGTAGATCTCTTTAACACACACAATTATTCCTTATACAATGGAGTTAACCATTTCCGAATTATATTCCTCGTAATTGGTTTCAAATACAAATTACTTTTACTGTTCTAAAACTAGGTGGTCATTCTATTCATATTTCCTTTGTTTCACTCCCAGCCATCCAAAAGGAACCCAATTTTAACGTCATCACAATGCTATAGCTATTAAAAGATTTGAATATCGCTTTAACTTACAGTATTCCCTTTTTTCCTTTCTCCTTACAAAGAAATTACTAATAAAGTCATTTCTACTACTGTTTATCTCGATTAGCATGAAGCAAAGAAAAGAATAAGTTTGTGTAAGAATAATTTGTTGCTGAATAGGTAAATTGATTTTTAAATACTGATATAGAGTTGGTTACAATGAGATATTTTTACGCTGGCTTTTAATGGTGGAAAACTAAGAGCTTATGTAGAGTAATTGCCCCTTTTCGTGCGCTGTGTCATGTTGGTTTATGTTTATTTAAAGTTCTCCGGTTTATTTCTTGCGAAACAGTTTCTGTTTACATCAGGGTTGTTTAATTAAGATCCAAATTAAGTTCAGACTTGCTGAGATGACGTTTATCAAAAACAACGAAACAACTGAGGGAGTTGCAGCATCAATGAATGAATTGTAACATTAATTCAGCTTTGTTTATCGCAGATGACATGCGGTGTTCACTTTGAGGAACGTGTACTGAAAATCCCATTACGATGTACACCCAGCGTATCGGATTATACCTTGTCCGCCCACAATGCTGGTGAAGCCTACTTGCCTTGTATTGTCATGTTCTGTGGTTTTTGTCTCCCTCATTCTGTTGTAGTAATGGCATGTCCCCTTCAATAACGCAAACAAGCATCCTTATAATAAATGTAGCTACTTTATTCATACAAGTATGGTGATATAGTACAAGTCAAGAACTGTATAAAAATCTGATGTGTACCATTCACATGCCTTTCTCTATATCTCTGCAACAAATTATTCTTAAAAAGCAAAAGCTTCATTTACTTCATGCTAATTAGAAATAGCAGAAATAGTCTTATTACTTGCTTCCTTGTAAGTAGAACCGAAATAAGAAAGTACCATAGGTTAAAGTGATAGTCAAAAGCTGGTTGCTATGTGGCTGAAGTTCCTTTGTTTGGACAGCAATGGATAAATTACTGTATGAGAAAAGTATGTTTTTCAAAGTAGAAACCAAAAACAAGAAATGTCTCTAAAACGATGAACTCCACGAAAAAAATGTTTATATATAACATAAATTGTGTGTTTTAACGTGCTCTACATTTTTTGTGTGATAAGTTTTTGTCCATCTCTTACGGTTTAGCAGTTATTCAAAATTCCGTAAAATTCATCCAGAATAAACTACTCTTCAGAGGCTATTCCCAGAAAATTCAAGATATAAATCTTATTTGTTAGGTAAATATCTTTAATATACGAAATTTTAATCAAAATCATTAGAGCCATTTTGGAAAAAATCAAAATTTTCGAAAAAAGTTCCATGTAAAGGGTAGTTGGGGGTGGGGGATTTTTCTCAAAATCTTCGTGTCGCATCCCTGAAGGTACTAAGCTTAATAACCAAGATTGGTATTTTGCCGACTTTTCGTTTTTGAGTTATCGTGTTCACAGACACAAGGACACACACACACCTGACCTTTTCCCGAAAATGTTTTTTTTAGATAAAGGGGACCCTAAAACATATTTCCGGTGAAATCTCAGTATCGAATTTTTGGGTGGAGTGCAATACCTTCTCTATACACTATGTACATAGTGCGTATACAGAAAGTAAAAATTGGAGTTACAGTTACTTACAAAAATTCTCCTGGTATTAATTATTTACAAAATTTGATTTTGGATTTAGATTTGAAGCAACATCAAACATTGCGGACCAATAGACATGTTTATTTCATGTTTTATTAGTATTTTTAATAGCCTTCTTTGTAAGAATACGACTTTTCTCTTCAAGTTGTGTTTTTATATTATCACTCCTTGGTTACATTTAATTGTTGCGGTTTTGTTCCCGTCAGTTAATTTTTCATATGCTGACGAGCTGTTCAATTTGGTGTCAATAACCTGTTTTAGCAACGGAAGATTTTTACAGTAACCAAGGAAATTTTTGAAAGCTTTTACATTTCTCCTTCTGACTTCGTTGGGGAAGGAGGTCGTAGAGAAAATAAGTATGAGGGATAACATTTCTCTTCAGGCATAGGAGATAAATGGTTCGAAGAATTTGTGCTTCGATAATAATTTCTCGGAAATTAGATCAGTACTATATTAAAAGACTGTATCTTCCGGGCTGTTGTGGGGTGGTCGCAGGTTAAAATGCGAACCATACGTTTCGCCGACTTCTAACTTCAGCATCTTCAGTGGCAGTCAGTGTAGGAGGTAAATGCCTCAGTATTTAAATATAACGACACCGACCTTGAAAATAGCCTAAGATATTCTATAGAGCAGTACTATTTTTAACGAGATGGTTGATATTTCCGGGGATTCGACAAAGTGCGTAACATTTTTGGTTGGAGCAAGGAAGGAAGCACTTTGAGTGCAAGGGAAGATAAGTAGCAAAGTAAATATTTTAAACGGGAATAGAGAAATTTAGTGGGGAATACAGTCGTTAAATTACAGACGATTTTCAGTTTTAAAAGAAAGAACGCTATCTTTCAAACTGTGTTGAAAAGATTTAAATAAAGGCAAACTTCGTTTCAATGAGAAGAAAATTTTGTTCTTTACAGCAAGTAAATCCCTGCGCCCTGAGTAAAAGAGATTTCAACAATAAGTGTTCTACCGATTGACCTGGACCCGGCCAAGCCGCGTTTTAAATCCCTGCTGCAGATTGCGGTTATAAATATTTACAAAATTAACCCTGGGTGCTACGATTTGATTACTGATATTTAACAGTTTTACAAACATTACTTGCAAAACATAAGTAAAGAGATACAGAGCGTTAATGAACTACACCGAAATATTTTCAGAGATTAACGTGTCTAATCAAGCAATTTTAGGTAAGAGAGACCTCTGGCCTGTCTGCTCAAATATACAAGCTACGGGTATAATTTTGTAAAGTACTAGTTCGCCACTTGCTGATGATACCATTCGAGACTACAACAAAATTGAAAAGCCGTTGAAGAGCGCACTTTCTGGTGTAATTATCATAATATGAACTTCTCATAAGAAGGATTTCTTTTGGGGTTCTAATCTCTCCACCAAGCAGCATTTCTTTCTTTGGACTTAGAAAAAAAGTTAAATCCATGACAAGAAACCAACGTATGGCCTTCGGGTGCACATTATGACATAGGAGCATTCAAATAAAGTAAGTAGAAGCGAAATAAGGGACTACCATAGGTTAAAGTGATAGTCAAAAGCTGGTTGCTTTGTCAAAGAAGCTTTGTTTGTATGTACAGGATTTGACAAATTCCTGTATGAGAAAAGTATAAGTTTTTCAAAGCAGCAACCAAAAACAAGGAACTCAAAAACGATGAACTCCACGAGAACAATATGTATAACATAAATTGTGTGTTTTAACGTGCTCTACATTTTTCGTGCAGTAAGTTTTGGTCCATCTCTTACGGTTTACCAGTTATTCAAAATTCCGAGAATAAACCACTCTTCAAAGGCTATTCCCAGAAAATTCGAAATATACATTTTATTTGTCAGGTAAACATACGATATTTTAATCAAAATCGTTAGAGCCATTTCGAAAAACGTTCCATGTAAAGGATAGTTGGGGGTGGGGGATTGTTCTCAAAATATTCCTGTTGCATCCCTGGAAGATACTAAACTTAAATACAAAGTTTGGTATTTTATCGACTTCTCGTTTTTGAGTTATCGTGTTCACAGACACACGGACACACACACGGATCTTTTTTCGAAAATGCTATACACTATGTACATAGTACGTATAGAGAAAGTAAAAATTGGCAGAAAGGGACTTATTACCTGCTTCCTTGTAAGTAGAAGAGAAATAAAGGAGCACCATAGGTTAAATTGATAGTCAAATCTTTTAAAAACTATTTGCTTTGTGATTGAAGCACCTTTGCTTGTATGGATACGAGTTGACAAATTGCCGTATGAGAAAAGTATAGGTATTTTAAAGCTGAAACTAATAACAAGGAATATCTGAAAAACGGTCAACTCCATGAAAAAAAATGTCTATGACATAAACTGTGTGTTTTAACGAGCTCCACATTTTTCTTTTTGTAAGATTTTGTCTATCACTTACGATTTACCAGTTACGTAAAATTCCGCAAGATTCATCCAGGATAAACATATCTTCAAAAGCTATTTTCAGAAAATTCAAGATATCATTTTATTTGTCATATAAATATCTTAAATAAGAGAGATTTTAATCAAAATCATTAGAACCATTTTTGATAAAATCAACATTTTCGAAATGTTTTTCATTTAAAGGATAGTTGGGTTTGAGGGCTATTGTTGAAAATCTTCATATCGAATTTTTGGAAGATACTGAACTTAAATATCAAGTCTGATATTTAATAACATAATCGTTTTTGAGATATGCTGACCACAGACACACACACACAGATTCAGGGCGTCTCAAAACATGTATTTCCTGTGAAATCTCGGTATCGAATTGTTGAGTACAATACAAAACTACCTCTACACACTATGTACATAATATGTGTAGAGAAATTAATAACTGAATAGAATTCATCATAACTACGAGATAAATATATCAATTGCCGTAGCAGTCCATCGCGGCAGTTGTCTACAGACTACATGAACACAAAAAATGAAGGCATTAAACACTTCTGATATCAACAGTACAATATTTAAAGCTACCAGGAAATTTTCTTCACATTTCTGTAATACAAACTTTTAATGTGCAGCTTAGTTTAAATCGTACTTCAGGCGATCTGAAGAGTCTAAAACAAATATGCAGAGTAAAGTTGCTGTACTTAGCATCATATTATCTGCAGGATTAACTTTTAGTTGAGGTAAACATATTCTAAATATTTAAGCGAAAAGTTATGAATATTTAGAGAGCCTGAAGTAACTATTGATCTTGTAATAATTTCATCTTCCAACTTTTCCTTCTTCTCAAAACTAAACTTAATTAACCCAGCCACGGCTTGAATGTAGAGCAAGCTGTTTTCTGTTGCAAAATTATAATCTTGTCAAATTAAGTCTGACATTAATTGAGATAACCATTAGCATAATTGGTCTTATTGCTTTTTTCATTGTAAGTGGAAGGAAGTAATGGGATACCTCTATGGTAAAGCAATAGTCAAATCTTTTAGAAAATGGTCGCTATGTAAAACAAATGAGGTTCGGTTCGTTTGCAAAGTCCCGTTTGTGAAAAGTTAGGTAGTTTAAAACAGCAATTAATAGCAAGGAATATCTAAAACGGTCAACTCTGCAAGAAAATCGTATAGAACATACATTATGTGTTTTAATGAGATCTACAGTTTTTGTAAATTGAGTTTTGTGTGCATTTTGCAAAACTCGTGCAAAATAAATAAGTCTTGAAGAAAATTCAAAATATATCTTTTATTTGTGATATAAATATGTTTAATATGCCGTATTTAATCAAAATCATTAGGGCCATTTTTGAGAAAAACAACATTTTCAAGCATTTTTCCTTATAGTTTGTGATGGCGGGATTTTTTTTAAAGTCTTTGTGTTCCATCCTTGCAAGATACTGAACACAAATACTAAGTTTGGCTTTTAATGGACCTTTCCTTTTTGTGTTATGCTGTACACACACATGCACATACATGCACACACAAACACACCCTTTTTTTCTAAAAATGTTTTTTTCGGACTCAGAAGACCTCAAAGCACAATTTTCCGGTGAAATCCCGACATCCAGTTTTTATGTGGAACATAATACCTTCTCTCGCTACGATGTATACTGTACGTAAATACGTGCTAGAGAAAGTGAAAATGTAATTTGCTATACGTTCACAATTTTCAATAAAAATTAAAATTTGTTTTGTACCTGTTCTGCAGATTATTTCTAAATTGCTTTCCTGTCCATTTCCTATTAACTCTCGCAAAAAGTTTACTAAATACTTTGTTATAGGTTTACAGAAGATTGTAATAGGCTAGGTTAAATGGGATTTTAAATAAAAGGGGAATTAATATATGACTTTACATACATTGCAGGATTTCATAAGAATGTGATGTATGGTTACTTAAAATTTCAGCTTAAACTGTCGGAAATGGAACATATGTAATAGTCGTTTAACACGATCTGCGAGCTTTAAAGAGGCCTACAATTTTCCCAAATATAATTCAATCCAACAACAATGCTGTAACAATAATTGAAAAATAATTTTATCAAACAGCTTCTCAATCAATAATACAGATTAAATTATCAATAATTGAATATATTATGTTAAATAAAAAATTAATAAAGGAAAATAACATTGGTGAGAACATTATGTTTAAAGCTTATGGCTTCGTATTTATTAAAAATCTAGTGTGTTCCATTCACATGACTTTCTCTACTTCTGTGTGACAAATTATTGTTAATAAGCTTATTCTTGTATTTACTTCATGCTAATCAAGAAAAAAATTAGCAGAAATAGTCATATCACTTGCTTCCTTGTAAGTAGAAGCGAAATAAGGGAGTATCATAGGTTAAAGTGAAGTCAAAACCTGGTTACTAGGTGACTGAAGTTCCTTTGTTTGTATGGTCACGAGTTGACAATTTCCTGTATCAGAAAAATACAAGTTTTTCCAAGCTTAGACCAAAAGCAATGAGTATCTAAAAAAAGATCAACTCCATTAAAAATTTTAAAAAACATAAATTGTGTGTTTTAATGGGCTTTACAATGTTTGTATGGTAAGTTTTTGTCCATTTCTTACGCTTTAGCAGTTATGCAAAATTTCGTAAAATTCATCTAGAATAAAGTAGTCTTCAGAGGCTATACCCAGAATATTCAAGATATACATATTATTTGTTATTTTAATATACAATATTTTAATCAAAATCAAAGCGCGTTAAATACCAAACTTGGTATTTTGCTTTAGTATCTTCCAAAGATGCCACACGAAGTTGTTAAGAAAATCCCCTCACCACAAATTACCCTTTACATGGAAAAATGTTCGTAAATTTTGATTTTCTAAAAAATGGCTCTAACTATTTTAATTAAAATCCCTTATATATCTTCAATTTCATGGGAGCAGCTTCTAAAGGCCTCTTTATTCTGAATGGTTTTTATTGAACTTTGCATAACTGGTAAACCGTAAGAGACGAACAAAATCTTAGCAAACCAAAAATGTATAGCACGTAAAAGCAGAAAATGTATGCTATATACATTTTTTTCGTAGAGTTGATCGTTTTTGAGTTATTACTTGTTTTTGGTTTCACCTTTAAAAACGTAAACTTTTTTCATACATTAATTTGTCATCTCCTGCCTATACGAAGAGTATCATTTAAACCTATGGTACTCCCTTAGTTCACTTCTACTTACAAAGAAGCAAGTAATAAGACTATTTCTTCTAATTTTTTCTCAATTAGCATTAAGTAAATAGAAGCATTAACTTTTTAACAATACTTTTTTACAGAGGTGGAGAGGAAGGTGAATGGAACAATCAGATTTTTCGAAAAGTAGAGTCATTGAAGTTGATAGCTCTGACACAGAACTTTATAACCTTCCAGCTCCTCTTACAACGCTTTGTTGTCGAGAAGGCGTGTAACGCGCCAGGCTTAGCCGCAACACGTCTGACTGTCCCTCTCTATGTTATTACTAATCATGACCCTTGTAATTAAAATATAGCATCAGTATATTTATGTATGTTTATTAATTATTGTTAATAATTAACGGTTATTTTTCTGTAGTTCCTGAGTGGAGTATAAGGCATCGTTACGAGGTTTCCCTGATCGGATTTTATTTCTAGCTCGCGTTATGCGCCACTGTGACGAGGTATCGGCTTGTCGAAAACAGAAGCCACTACAGGACGAAATCACTACTTGCGGATGAGAAATAGCGGAATTTTGTCCAGCCTTCTTTCTTCATGGAATGGGTTCTTTAGCAAATAAATTTTACATGGGGCATTTCCTTCCAAAGGAAGCCATGATAAAAACTTTTTTGTTCGGAAAAATCTATCGCCTTCTATCAGGTTTGCACCTGCAATTTTGGGTCTTAAGAGGCTGGTATAGTAACTAATACCTACGCCACGGAGGTGACCATTGTTCTGGGATTGAATTTATTATTATTATTACTATTAACAATAATATTAATAATAAAAATAGCTCAGAACATGTATTTTAAATAAAATATCCGTATCGAATTGGTTGGAAAGCAATACCTTCTCTATGTATTATACATCTGGTGGAAAAGTAACAATCAATGTGAAATTAGAAAGCTTAGAGGATTGCAGAAAATACTTCAAGTATCATTTTTAATTATAACCTCAAGTAAGTACAAATTTAATCAGCATCATGAGGAGTATTTTTAAAAGAAATACAACAGTAGCATTCTTCAATAAACATGGTTGTTTAAGACGATTGCTTGAAAATATTTGGCTGGAACTCTTAAAAATTATGCAACTTGATGTTATCCCAACTTTTCACCCAAGACTTATGCAAAGAAATATAAACCAATAAAGGCAACACATGAGTTTCTGTTGTTAAATGCCTCAGAATGCATAGTTGTTCACACGAAAGTTTGATTCAGAATGCAATTTTTTCAAGTACCGTAGCTCAGCAATGCATAAAGTAAAATTGGTTTTAATAAGTGCATATTTCTTTTACACATATTTATGGTGTTTTGAGGTTGCTTCTGCTCTATTTTTATTCTTAAAGAATTCATTTGAATGAAGTGAATATAATAAACGTATCTGTTGGTGTCGTAAATCAATGTTTGTGTAATGTGAAGTATACGTGGGTGGTCTGAAAAGTTCTCGGCCTCACCCAGAGATTGCGGCACTACTTGCATGATTCTTTTCCTTACGTTGGTACACATGTTAATAGACCCTATGCAAAATTACAAGTCATTCCAAGCAACACGTTCTGGCCTGCCTCTTGTATGTCAAGAAAAATATTAATTATTTTACTACCTGTGACAATATACATAATTACTCAACACGGAAGAATTCAAATATCTATATACCCAAAGGTAAACATAGTGTAAGTGTAAAAAATTTGTTATATCTCACTAAAACTTTTTAATTTCTTACCTAGACACATACGACATCTTCCATTTCAGAGTTTCAAGAGGAGGCTCAGATCAATATTGATGCTTAATCATCTATATACTGTTGACGAGTTTTATAATATAAATATGTGACGATAGAATGTATGATTGATGTATGTAGTTTACTGACGAAGTCATGAATAATTGTATTCAACAGACTAATAAACCATCCATCCATCCATCCATCCATCCATCCATCCATCCATCCATCCATCCATCCGTCCGTCCGTCCGTCCGTCCGTCCGTCCATCCATCCATCCATCCATCCATCCATCCAACAGTTGACTATAGGCAGTTGTTTGAAGCAGTGGAAGTGCGCATTGCTTTCAAGTATTGTGCTGTGATAAAATTCTTCGTAAAAGAAGGTTAAACACCTACAGAAATTCATTTGCGGATTGTAAATGTATATGATGACCCTTCCCCTTCAGTTTCCACTGTGAAAAAATGGGCGGCCGACTTTAAACGTGGCCGTGAAAGCGCCCAAGACGATCCATGCGAAGGACGTCCAAAAAATGTAACCACACCGGAAATCGTTGAAAAAGTGCATGTCATAATTTTGGAAGATCGGCGTACAAAGGTGTGTGAAATTGCTAATGCTCTTGAAATTTCAAAGGAACGTATTGGTCACATCTTGCACGAGGAATTTAACATGAAAAATCTGTGCGCAAGATGGGTGCCGCAATTCCTCGCTGTAGATAACAAACGCATTCACACGACACTTTCTGAAAAGTGGATTCACAACCCACTACACACCCGAATCCAAGCAGCAGTCGAGGCAGTGCACAGAAGCTCGTTCTTCAGCTAAAGAAGGCGAGGATGGTGCTTTCGGCGGGAAAGATCATGGCGTCAGTTTTTGGGATGTCAAAGGAATTTTATTGATTGACTATCTCGATAAAGGTAAAACCATTACTGCAAAATACTACTCTCAACTTCTAACCAAACTGAATGAAAAAAAGTGTTGACAATTTTGAAACCTGTACTATGAAGTGCTGGAACATCCACCCTATTCCCCAGATTTGGTTCCCTCGGACTTCCATCTGTTTCCAAAACTGAAGATATTCCTCGCTGGTAGGCGCTTTTCGTCCAATGAAGAAGCAATTGCGACGTAAATGGGTAATTTGCAGCACTTCTAGAGGAACACTACAGAGAGGGGATAATAGCATTGGAACACCGCGGAACAAAATGTATTGACATTAGAGGGGATTATGTGGAAAAATGAAACTACTTTAAAAGCATAAATTGTCGTTTTTCACTATCAGGCCGAGAACTTTTCAGACCACTCTCGTATAAAGCAAAGATAAGGAATTCTCGTGTGATAATGCAAGCATAACGTGATAACAGCGGATACGACGATTGCGCAGTGATATTGTTATCCTTTTCGTTACTTGTAGCCAAATGGAAGAGACTATTTTAAATACCAGCATTGGCAACTGTTTTATATTCGAGAGTACACAGAGTGTTTGCAAGGAGAAAGTTTGATGCAAAGCTTAGGAAATGGCAAGACGCAAATGAATTGTTTCGCAGATTATTTCGCGATACTAAAGAAGAAAACATCGCAGTGTAACCATTATACTATTGCACGATTCTATTAATTATGTACCCATGGATTTAATAAATTACTGTTATGTCTTATTCGATTTATTGTCAACAAACTGACGCTTCTGCAGCAGGTGTTGCACTACTTATGTGCACACTGTAGCGTCAAACACACCACATGTTTACTTTAGGATCATTTTTGGCCGAGATACAATCATGTTTGAGTGCAAATATTCTTGTCTGTATAGCTCCTCTGTCTCTGCCTTTCCTCAGCTTCTCCCTGATTATCCTCACTGCGAGTTTTCCGAGCTGAATCGATTTGGCCCGATACATCGCGCATAGAAGCTCTGCACCTTGGTTTGCACCGATTCTAATTTAGTCGTTTTAGAGACCTTATAGTTTAATGCTCAGTTGTTAGATGACAATATTGACAAACTTGGACAAAATGGAACAAAGTCCTACATTAATATGTATTATTTATACACTGATTCAACTATTAAATGCATAATTTATATATTAACAAAGCATGCATTTTATCATACTCTCACTATATTTGTTGCAAACTTTCTTCCCCTTTTTTTATGTAAGCCGCTTTCGCTAACCTTTTGCACCAACTGTTAAATACTACAGTAAATCCTATGGCTAAATTTTGTTCCTACTGCTAATGCTCTGAGCTCAATTTAGCCCACTAAAGTACCAATTGGTGTCAAAGACCAATATGATATAAAGGAATGGAAATAAACAGATACATATCAGAAAATATTAAAAATTACAAGAAAGTGTTAGCCATTAAACAGAAAATCTTAGGTTAATTATTAATTCCGTTTTAGATATATTTCAATTTTTATGTGAACTGAATGTTTAAAAAGCATATCATTTGACCGGAATGTACATCTCCTCAAAACCTCTATCCAAGGTGTTTTTATTTCCAAAGCCTACTAATTCATGTGTTTAATCTCGAATTTTGGAAAAGTTTGCTTGCAATTAAAGGACTTTAATGATTCTAATCCTAAAACTTGTGTACTTTATTTTACAGAGAATAATTTCAAACTCAGAAATTATTTTGCTTATTATAATTTCAAACATGTTTCCTAAACATGCAAAATAATATCGTTTAACTTTCTGGGGGTTTCCTTTATCCTGAGAACACAAACGTTGGGTAACTCTAAACTCCATAGACACTTCATTTCAGCCATTTCATTCACTCATTGTCCGACATGACCTTCCAGGTTAAAATAAATTAAGCTTAAAAGCCTTTAACGTATCACAGGATGAATGATTACGACAAAGAAGCTGAAAGCCCTAAAGATATTTGGTAATTGTTCTAAGAACGAAGGAGAAACTCCACATAAAAGCAGCAAGATAGTTTGGCACAGCCAATATTTGGCCAGGAATCCGCCAACACTCGGATGCGTTGCGTTTTTGTTTAGGTGGCTAATTGACAGACAGGCAGTTTAGCTCGGGTGTTTTATTAAGAAGTCAATCGAGGAAATGATGCCGTGCCAGAATATAAAATTTAAAACGCCTTAAGGTATCGAGATACTATATCTGAAAAAAAAAAAAACTCACTGAACTTCGTGCTTTTAAATTGAATTTTTGGCTTCAGCTTTTTTCCATATAAGCTATATCCGTACTAGAGGATGCTGATCACGTTTGCCTCGGATAATCGAAATTGAGCAAAGGTCGGAATCTGTATCACAACGAAATTCAAGAATGGAGTTAATTACACAATTTGATCTATTCTGTAGCATCACCTAATGTGTTAAGCGTAGAAACATCTTTAATCTATTTATGCAAGCTTGTTGTTAAACTGTAACAATATAACTTCGTTTCATATTTAAAAGAAGATAAACAAAGTTTCTGGTTATTTCCCATTAAAAGGATATATTTTGCACAGATTCAATAGCTTTTTTATGCTATATAGTTTAATGCTAGTGTATGTTTCTCATACTCATTTCCTTTGTAAATACATATTCTTATGTAAACGTGTTCAATACTACGATAGAGACTGATTACAAACTTAATTGATGGATACAAAAAAAAAAATATTTATTTGTTTTCTGGCTTTTTATTCAATATTTTTCTAGCCCACGACAATAAAGCATCGGCCATTTAGCTACTGCATATTATCTATTTAAGCAATACTATCAATCTTTTTAGTTATAGCAACAGCATTTATAGGTTACGAACTTTTACTTATACATGCACTAAAGGTAGGTAGGCCTATGTATGCGCAGGAACAGACTATTCAACCACCAGAAGAAGGCAACAAGAGTCTGAGGTGCTAGAAGGTCTATCTGCTCACGTAGTCTATTTGTTTACTACGAGAGTTGCTTTTATAGAGCTGTTCTTTCTATTATTGTGGCTCCGAATCCTGCCAAAGAATCAACCATTCTTGTTGAGTCTGATCCCAATGAAGGCAATTCATTTCGCCCACATAATTTGCTGTGGCCCAAATTTTGGTACGGTTGGTAACCCTTTACCATACAATGGAATTTTAGCTCTTGCTGTTACCTAAATGATAATAAATAATACTACATAATAATATCAATAAAGATAGCTAGTGTAATACTTAATAGAAAATAAAAAGACAGAAGCAAGCAAACAAGGAAGGAAAACTTCTTTGAATGAACATGTGAGACTAGCTTGTTTGCGGGAAATTCCTGAATAAGAAACATTTGTTTGTGCCGTAAAGTGTTAAAGAAGTAAACTTTAGAAATAAATGAATATGCCCTGCTATATGCATTGTACGTGGTACAGAAAATAAAAAAAATCCTACTCTGAATCGATAAACATGTTTTGCTATAAAATGCTACCGCTTAATTCCTTTCATAAACCAGCTTTTCATTAATGAAACTTCGATAAAACTTCAAAATTGTTTACAGTAATATTACAACATTATCTCAACTATAGATCAGGCAAAGAAATATTGTACAAGGGAAGTTTGTTAAAGCAGTGCAGACATTCCGTTAACTTGCAAAACAGGTTTGTTTGCAAGTCAAAGTTTAAAAATACTTGAAATGGATTTAAAACCAATTTTGTCTCGAACAAGGAAGGTCAAGGGATATTCACTGCTGGAAAGCTGTATTCTTAATGAATGAGGTTCATGAAATGAGAACATTGAACAGACCCTTTTTAGGATGTCATATAATGGACAGCTTTTCACAGTTTATAAGAGGGAGCTTTTACTTTTGCTAACAGGTGTGTTAATTAACATAGTAGGTAGAAAATATATTGTACTCCATCCAAAAGTTCGATACCGAGATTTCATTGGGAATACATGTTTTGAGGACCCATGAATAATAAATATTATTGCAATTTCCAAAAATGTAACACGAAGGTTTTTAGGAAAATTCCCTCTACCCAAACTAGCTTTTACTTGGACAATTTTTTGAAAATTTTGTTTTTTTTTTCAAAAATAGTCCTAACAATTTTAAATAAAGATATTTACATGACAAAAGAAGTGTGTATGTTCAACTTTCTGGGAATAGCCTCCGAAGACCTCTTTATTCTGGATTAATTTTGCATAAATGGTATATACATCTACTAAAACATACACTTTGTGCCATATACATTATTTGTAGACTTTACCGTTTCCGAGATATTCCTTGTTGTTGACTTCACTTTTAAACTACACAAACTTTTCTCAAACGAGAAATCATCTTTCGCTTCACCTTCTTTTGTTTGGCTCCTGGTTATCGAAAGAGAAGTGAACTTCAATTGTTCATATAGCGGTCAGCGTAAAATGATTTTACTATCGCTTTATCCTAGTGTAGTCTCTTATTTCCCTTCTGCTTAGAAGGACAAGTAATAAGAAAATTCTGCTAATGCTTATCTTTATAGTGCAGATAATATCTTTTGTAAGAATATTATGTTTACAGAACAGATAGTGTGTCATGCTAAATATTTTAATAAGGAATGTTTATTTCATTCTGCAAACCTTAATATATATTTCCACAGAGTTTTCACAATCATTTCAACATTCATTTTAGTGTAGAATGAATTTTAGTGACCACTCATCGAGTTCAGCGCCAGCCTATCTATTGACATTAATTTTTTGTATTTTTGCAGACATGGCAGAAACAAATGCGTTATTCATATCGTTGGTTTCACGAAGGATTGAACTGGTGGTGACAAAGTCCAATCGTCATCACGATTCCGAAAACATCCGATGTTTGCTAAAACAGATAATTATTTGTGTTCCTCAAGGAGATTCCGTACACATACGAGTAGATCAAAGAGATTGACAAAGCTGATTTTCAACAAGTTTCAACTCCGGAAACAGCTACACGTTTCCCAAATGGACTGGCAGCGGAAGTCTGTGAAGACGTTCTTAACATATTTTATGAGCTCGACTACCCATGTCAGTTAAGGGTGTGCAGAATGTACTCAGCATTTATGTTTTAATGTTTAAGAAATAAAGAAACATAATAACGCATCAGTTGTATCGAATTTTTTCCACTAGTCCTAAAACTGTTCTAAGATGAATTTTCCCGTTCTTGTTCTAGTACTTGTACCGCATTTTGAAAATGTGGTATTAAAACAGTACTACCAAAAAATTTGTCATTAATTAATATTTAACCTTTATATCCAAGCAGACTATTCCAACTTGACTGCGCGCCAACTAGAACATGTTACTCGCAGAGGTATGTGTGCAGTATTCAAGGCGGCTCATCACTGAAGACAACCTATAATCACGCCTGAAACAAGAGTTGGAATTCAAGCGCAAGCATTGTTCTATGAGCTTCGAAGTATTGCCTCTCACTTTTCCCCTGTAGGGTATTCCAAGGTTTGTTTGAGAACGCGCGAGTACTCCGACTCAGGTGAGTAGTTGAAACCGCGTGATCTAAATACAATCTGCATAATTGTATATAAATAAACACCTATAAAGAGAATAAATCTGACGTGTTTCATTTACACAAACTTCTCTATCAACTCAGCAACAAACCATTATTACAAAAGCTTGCTCTATCTTGTTGATATTATCAGAGGCAAATATTAGTAAAAATCGTCTTATAACTTACTTACTTCCTTCCTTGTATGTACAAGAGAAATAAGGGAATACACCAGACTAAAGCGACAACCAAATCTGTTAAAAGCTGGTTGCTATGTGAATGAAATTCATTTCTCTTTGTATGGCCAGGAGTGAAACAAAAGAAACAGAAATAACAATCTCGAGTTTGAAAAACTTTTAAGCATTTTAAAATTAAAACTAATAACAAGGAATACCTCCGGAAGCGGTTAATTCTACGAAAAGTGGATATGGCATGAATTGAATGTTTTAACGAATCTATAGTTTTTGTAATAACATTTTGTCTATCTCTGATGGTTTATCAGATATGCAGAAGTTATTCAGAATGAAGTGGTCTTCAGAGGCTATTTCCACAAAATTCAAGCTGTACATTTTATTTATCATGTAAATATATGAGGAAGCTTTTGATTATGGTAACATTTTCAAAAATGTATCCATATAAACGATAGTTTGGGGTGGGGATTTTTTTTTAACGCTATAGTGTGGCATCCTTGGAATATACTAATCTTAAATACTAAGTTTGCTATTTCACCGACCGTTGCTGCCCATGTACACACACACACACACACACACTCACACACATTCACACACACACACACACACACACACTCACACAAAGATTTTTTTCAAAATAAATGTTTGTTTTGGATTCAGGAGTCCTGAAAATATATATTTCAGGTGAAGTCTCTTGTCGAAATTTTTAATGGAATATAATACCTTCTCCACCTACTTGATAGAGAAAGTAAAGTATATCTAATTTAACCTTGAACTTATTTATAGTTAATATAAAGGTTTCTTCTGTTTAACCTTAGTTGTACACTTAGTTTTCTACTTGGTAACTGTACATGTACTAAATTTCAAGACGTTAATGGCTTATGGACAATTAATGTGAAACCATAAGTGGTAAATAAAACATTTTAAACAACTAGCTGATAGACGCAATTATTTGGAAAAAACTCATTTCAGTCAGAGCTACATTCCAAACGGAACTGCACAAGGAGCAGCGCTTATACTTTTACCTAGTATTCAGAGTTTACAATTTCCACAACAGAATCACGATGTGACAAAAGGCTACAGAAAACAACACTGTAACTTGAAGTTTCTCTTATTTAATGTATTTTATTCTTGCTGCCATATAGAACAGCTTCGACCGGAAATATATTCACAATGTTGAGTGCAAAGTTTAGACACTTTTCCTCAAATACAAAATGCTCAAAGCCACCCACATGCTACGAACTGGCATTGTTGTAATTCTGACACCGCTGCGGCGAAATTTTTAGGAATGACTTTGGAAGCACAAAGGTTGTCGTACTGCTGGACAATTCTATACTCTATATGGAACTTGTGGGTGAATAGAAGTGTCGAGTAGAAGCCTTGTGAATGTTCAGCGATTGAAACGACCGCTGCTATCCCGGGCTTTTAATCATTTCTGTACCAGCTACATGCACTCCAAGGAGAAACATCTCATTTAAATGCATAAGGCTAAAGTAACGCTCTTCTGTTTCACGTCCTTCTGGGGTAGGTAGTCTAATAGGATTTTGTGGAGGCACGTATACAACAGAAATAAACAAGTGCTATGCTATGGTGAGTTCAATCTTGTTACACTTTCAATGCCTTGTTAAACAAATAAGTTATGAGTTTTACTTTCTCTATAAGTACTATGTACATAGTGTATGGAGAAGGTATTGCACTCCACCAAAAATTCGATGCGAGATTTCACCGGAAATATATGTTTTAGGGTACCCAAAAAGGCATCTTCAGAAAACAGTTCGTGTGTCCGTGTGTCTGTGAACACGATACCTCAAAAATGAAAAGAGGGTAAAATACCAAAGTTGGTATTTAAGTTTAGTATCTTCTAGGAATGGTACACGAAGATTTTGAGAAGAATCTTCTCACCCCAAACTACCCTTTACATGGTACTTTTTTCAAAATTTTTGATTTTATCAAAATTGACTCTAACGACTTTGGTTAAAATTTCGTATATTAAATATATTTACCTGACAAATAAAATGTATATCTTGAATTTTCGGGGAATAGTCTCTGAAGACCACTTTATTCTGCATGAATTTTACGGAATTTTGCATAAAAGTTAAACCGTTAAGGCGGACTAAAACTTATCGTTTTTGAGATCATTGTTGATCGTTTTTAAGATACTCCTTGTTTTTGGTTTCAGCTTTAAACAACATTATCTTGGTCCAGAGTTTCCGGTGTAGACCGCGTCTTAAGGCTAAAATCTGCCGACGTTTCGCCCATCTTGTGATAAGGCTTCCTCAGGCCCTGAGGAAGCCTTATCACAAGATGGGCGAAACGTCGGCAGATTTTAGCCTTAAGACGCGGTCTACACCGGAAACTCTGGACCAAGATAATTTTAATATTGGCCGTGGAAGTTTACGAAAACATTTAAACAACATACTTTTCTCATACAAGAATTTAACCATTCCTGTTCATACAAACAAAGAAACTTCAGTCACATAGCAACCAATGTTTGTCTATCACTTTAACCAATAGTACTTCCTTTATTACGTTTCCATACTTACAAGGAAGCTAGTAATAGGATTATTCTGCTGATTTTTTCTCGATTTGTATGAAGTAAATAGAAGCATAAACTTTTTAACAATAAACTGTTGCAGATATAAAGAAAGTCATGTGAATGGAACACGATCAGATTTTCACTTTCTCTGCACGTACTATGTACATAGTGTATACAGAAGGCATTGCACTCCACCCAAAATTCGATACCGAGATTTCACCGGAAATATATGATTTGGGGTCCCATGTATCCAAAAAAAATATTTTCAGAAAAAGGTCCGTGTGTGTAAGTCCGTGAGTCTTGGAGCACGATAACTCAAAAACGAAAAGTCGATAAGTACCAAACTTGGTATTTAAGTTTAGTATCTTCCAGGGTTGCGATACGAAGATTTTGAATAAATTCCCCAACTCAACTATCCTCTACATGGAGCTTTTTTCGAAAATTTTAATTTTTTCAAAAATGGCTGTAACGAGTTTGATTAAAATATCGTATATTAAAGACATTTACCTCACAAATAAAATGCATATCTTGAATTTTCTGGGAATTGCCTCTGAAGACTACTTTATTCTGGATGAATTTTACGGAATTTTGAATAACTGCTAAACCGCAAGAGATGGACAAAAATTTACCACACAAAAAATGTAGAGCACATTGAACTACACAATATATGTTATATACCTTTCTTTTGTGGAGTTGATCGTTTTTAAGATGTTCCTTGTTTTTAGTTTCAGCTTTGAAAAACATACTCTCCTCATTCAGGAATTAGTCAACTCCTGTACACACAAACAAAGAAACTTCAGTTACATAGCTTTGGCTGTCATTTTAACCTATGATACTCTCTTATTTCACCGCTACTTACAAGTAAGCAAGCTATTTCTGCTAATTTTTTCTCAATTAGGATGAAGTAAATAGAAGCAGCTTTTTAACAATAACATTTTGCAGAGATGTAGGGAAAGTCATGTGAATGGAACATACTAGATTTTTAGTGATTATGTTCGGTAACACCGACAGTGTGATTATGTCCTTCAATGCATCGTAACTTAAAGGCACGTACAAATATCAGGAGGTTGCCGCCGTGGGTGAGTGGTTAGAACGCTCGCCTCCCATCTAGGCGGCAACGGGTCCTCCAATTCCCACCGCCAATCATTCCACCAATTGCTCCAGCATTACCTTTCGAATTATCAAGTTCTTTACATTTCAAATCATCCACTTCCTCATGCTCATATATGGCTTCGGGCCGACCCCTCGTAACAAGTTCTCCATTCTGTGGTTTCGTGCCGTTGGTTCCCCGACTGATTTGACCCCCAGGCATTGGCTTGTATTATTCCTACAAATACGGGGAGGGGAAGCCGATTACGAAACGAAACAAATATCAGAGAGATTAGAATTCATTATGAATACAACATGAGTGACACGATATTGTCATTATATTTCACCGGCATGCAGGATACCCAGTTTATTCTTTGCTATGTTCAACATTTTCTGTTTTCTTTCTCTTCCGCATGCGTACAATTTACAATTTATTACTCTTCACCCAACAATTCTGAAACGAGATTTCTCCGGAAGTACATGTTTTGAGAACATCCGTATCTAAAAATACAACTTTATTTTCTCTACTACCTACATGGTGCATACATGTAGAAAAGGTATTACATCCACCCAAAAATTCAAAACGGAGATTTTACCGGAAGTAGCTTAGAATCCCTGGTATCCAAATATATGCATATGTGTGTGTGTGTGTGTGTGTGTGTGTGTGTGTGTGTGTGTGTGTGACAGTTTTAGAAAAAGTTCCATGTCTGTGTTTGTGAACTACCCCTCCCTGGCTCCAAACTACCCGTAAGGTGGAAAGATTTTAGAAAAGTTTTATTTCCTCAAAAATGGCTCTAATGATTTTGATTAATGGTCTGTATATAATGGATAGTTGCACGACAGTAAAATGTATACATATTGAATTTTCTGAAAATAGTCTCTGAATCCCAAAAACTTGTTGCACAAAAAATAAACAATCACAACATTTGTGTCATTGAGACGGATTGTCGCCCAGGTGAATAAGCGCAGCCTATCTTTTTTATTGATTAAATTGTTTAGGTTAATTACTAAGTAAGATATGTGTTTATTGTATATTGGATGTTCAGAGAGATTGTTCCTGGAAAGCGTTTCTAACTTAAACCCGAGAGTTCTCAAGCGACGAATTCAGTAGTTTAGGATATTTCTTTGTATTTTGCAAGAGGGGAAAGACACTATTATGTGGTCACGTCTCCGTAAGAGAAAGTGAAGGTGACATATATACCGGGGAACCACGAGGAAAACGCATTGACCAATTAGAATTAATCATGTCACGGCAGAAGCGCACCCCAAGCTACTTTTGGCGCCAAAAATGGGCCAATGAGATTACAAATTGAGAGTTTTGCGCGTGGGTAGAATTTGCTATAAATTTAGAGTATTCATTCCAATTTTCAGGCAGTCGGAATGTAACTCCACGAGGAATCTGTGACGCCCAAAACAAGAGTACGCGCAAATTGGCAAAGTTATTATAGTGATTCAGACAGTCGGAATGTAACTACACGAGGAACCTGTGACGCCGAAAACAAGAATACGCAAAGTTACTATGGTGATTCAGGCAGTTGGAATATAACTACGCGAACTCTATGACGCTCGAAACAAGAATCCGCGCAAGTAGAGTCAAATTCTTACAGTGATTTAGGCAGTTGAAATGTAATGTCACGCGTAACCTGGACGCCGGAAACAAGGAAGCCACGGCAGAAAGTTAAAGTGTCTACAATTATTCTGCACGTAACAGTTGCACTCGTCGTCGCGTAAATCTTAGTTACCTTTTTGCGCGTTACGCCCTAGTTCGAGGAAATTATCGGAACATAATTGCGCCAGGAACTTTCTCGGGAACGATTGTAAAAGGAAATAAACCTTTGACTGAACGAAACGTGCTGACGCTTATTTTAAGTTAATTCCCCGTACCATTCCCCAATGATCATCGCCACTTAACACCTGAGCTATATATAAAGAGTTCTCAATTGCTCTTCGCTGAGTCCACAAATAGCCGAGGAGCGTCGAGAATCGACTTTAGCACTGCAACGCTGGAGAGAGGACCAGTCATCGCTGCGCAGCCCAGCACTAAAAGGTACGTCTCCCAGATCTTCACCAGTATCCGCCTCATCATACACATTTCTGCTGTAGGGTTAAGGATTTCTGAGATATTTCTTGTTATTGGTTTCAATTTTAAAACTCATATTTTTCTCAAACAGGAAGTTGCCATTCGTTTTATATAGGCATGTTTTGTTTCACTCCTGGTCATGAAAAAGAACAAAATTTCAAAGTCCATCACATAGCGACAGATTTTAAAATTTGACTATCGTTTTACGCTTGATTATGTCTTTGTTGTTATCTCTTGTTATTGAAAGGAACTAATTAATTAGAACATTTCTGTTAATGCTTATCTCCATAAGTGAAAAGTAAAAAAATGCATTTTATAAGAAAAGTTTGTTTACAGCATAGGTAGAGAAAGTCAACCAGATTATCGTGTTGCAAAATTCAGCAAAAGTCATCCAGAATAAAGAGGTCTTCAGAGACTACTCCCGGAAAATTAAATATATACATTTTATTTGCCATGCAAATATCTTTAATAAATGGTGTTTTAATCAAAAGTTGATAGACCCATTTTTGAGAAAACCAAAATGTTTATAAAGAAAACAACTACCTGTAGCGTAAATCTCCAAGAGCTGGGCAATTCTGTTTCTGTGATTTGTCATATACATATTGTTTTATATACTTTATTTACCGGGATACCTTTCCTCCTGCCTTAACCAATAAAACACGGCTGCTACTATTTTATGGTCTTCAGTTTTTCTGGTGTTATTAAGGACTTTATTTATTTTTCAGAAAGGCGGGTTTGTTCGTGGAAATCATAAGTTGAGAACATACTGGCCAGCTCAAGTGGTAATGATTAATGAGAAAGTCAGGGGCTAAAGAGCCGAGGGTTACTCGATATTTCCATTTTTATAATGAAAGGAAAAATCCAGAAAACACTTCATCCAGAAACTCACCTTAAAACTGTCCATCCGCATTTCAAAGACCCAAATCAGTATACATATGAAGAGGTGAATTCTTCAAAGTTAAGTCTTTATTCATTAACAAAATTCGTTCTGATATATGTCCAACTAAACTATAAGTGTACCTGCATGGATTAAGTCGCCCTCCGTGGTGTAATGGTTACCATACCAACTTCATACCAAAACGCGAAGGGTTCGAACCCGGTGGAGGTCGATGGATTTTTTTTGTGTAAACATCCTTAGTATGGCTTCCTTTGAAAGGAAAGTAAAGCCGTTGGTCCTGTGTCATAGATTTATGGCACGTAAAAGAACCTCAAGCCTGATAGAGAGCCCTCTGCGCAAAATTAAAAAATAGAACATGAAATAATCTTATTTTAATCCCCCTTTTAATAAAAATTGCTTGCGCACCTTTTCACTGATGATTACCTTCAGTAATAGAAGGTTGGTGTAGCTCTTTCACGCTCAATTTAGAATGGGATGCTGAGAATCACGGTAGTTAAAGAGTGTCCATAAATGCCACCATTTACATTTTGATTTGCATGGATTAATATTTAATAATCCTTATAAATATGTCTGAACTTAAACTTAAATGTACAGTGTGTTTTTATGACAGTGAAACAAGAGTGTTTACTTGCAGCCCAGATTCTAATGAGCAAAGAGACGTTACAGCAACTTGAAACCGCTTGCTACAGTATTAGCATTTGTGTGGGTAACAGAGTTCCGTAAAAGTCTCGTTATTCCCCTAACGATGCAATATACCCACCACATAGCGAAGTCAAGAGCAGTTGCCGAGCGAAATCACGCCATAATTCTGATTTCAGACACTCGAAATTACATATAACCAAATTAAAACCAGTAGGAAAACTCAAATATTCGTATCACCATGCTTCACTATACGCAACAGCAAAACCTAATATTAGCAACATTGTGAGACCCACAGTATTAAAAAAAAATATAAAGTGTTTTATTCACATGACCTTTTCTACATCTCTGTAAATAATTATTGTTAATCTTATTTTTCTATCAAATTCATGCTAATCGAGGTAAACGCTAACAGAAACGATCTTATTACTTAGTTCCTTATAAGTAGATGGGGAATAAGGGAATACATTAGACTAAACCGACAATCAAATGTTTTAAAATGAGCTACTACGTGATTGAAATCCGTTTCTTTGCCTGGGCAAGGGTTGACAAGTTCTTGTATGAGAAACAGTTTAAGTATTTTAAAAATGAAACCAATAACAAGGAATATCTTGAAAACGGTCAATTCCATGAATAAAAGTATATTATATAAATTGTGAGTTTCAAGGAGATCTACATTTTTTTGTGTAGTAAGTTTTTGTCTATTTCTTACGTTTACTATTTATGTAAAATTTAAAAAAAAGAATCATCCATTATAAAGAGGTCTTGAGAGGCTGTTCCCAGAAAATCCAAGATATATATTTTATTTGTCGTGTAAATATCTTAAAGAAGAGATTTTAATTAAAATCGTTAGAACGGTTTGAAAAACTTCGTGTTGCATCCTTGGGAGATACTGAACTTAAACATCAAGTTTGGTATGTAATGGAATTTTCATTTTCAGCTATACTACTCACAAATACACACACGGACCCTGTATTCCATTTGCCATAAATGGAATACAGAACAATGCATATTGTTCTTAATTTTACATCATGTTTAATAGTTCTTTTACACTTTTTAGCTTTTTTTTTTACCATATTACATTGTTATTTTTAGAGTTGAATTTTAGTTTTAGTTTTTTTTTATAAATCATTCGTAGCTTGTCTGATTTGCTCTGTCCTTGCTAGCAGCCAATAAATACAGGAAGTTGTTATAATTACTATTTCAATAAATAAAAACAAATAATGAAGATGTTAATGTTTTAAGATTGACAATTTGAAAGACTAGATTTACGTTAATATGACTTTCCTTAGCTGTTCCGAAAAAAAAAGCTCTCTACAAAACATTATTCTTTTATTTACACTCTAATCGAGATAAAAATTAGCAGAACTATTATTACTATTATTATTGTTATTATTATTGTTATTTTTATTATTTTCTAATCAGAAGCGAAACAAGAGCTTACACTAGGCTAAAGCGGAGTCAAATCCTTTAAAAGCCGATCGCTATGGGAAACATTTGAAATTATCTCTTCGTCTGCTAGGAGTAAACAAGAAAGAAACGCAAAGAAGAATGATCCCCTGTTTGAGGAAAGTTGAAATAGCTTAAAACTGAAACTAATAGCACGGAATATCTCGGAAACGATTAAATGTATGACATAAATACTTTAATATTACTGGGGAATCTTTTGATTTGATAAAACAATAAAGCAATTTATTCATGAAAGACCTTCAACCTTGTGTATTTTAAAGAAATCCAATTTGTTTGTGTTTTAAGCTTTTTTATTTCTTAAGGTTTACAAATTATACAATATTATACAAAATCATCTAGAACTAACAGGTCTTCAGAGGCTATTACCAGAAAATTCAGGATATACATTTATCATAAACAGATCTTAAGTATGTGATATTTTAAGAAAAATCATTAGAGCCATTTTTGAGAACAGCAAAATGTTTGAAGAATGTTCCATATAAAGAGTAGTTGTGGGTGGAGGGATTTTTCTGAAAATATTTGTCACTTCCTTGGAAGACACTGAACTTAAATACTAAGTTTGGTATTGAACCGACATTTCATTTACGAGTTATGCTGTCCACACATACACACGGACCTTTTTCTAAAAACTCTTTTTTTTTTATTATTCAGAGGACTCTAAAACACATATTTCCGCTGTAGCCTCGGTTCGCTTGGATGGAATATAATATGGAATACAATACCTTCTCTATCTATTATGTACGTTGTACATACGTGCTGGAGAAGGTAAAGGATGTAATGGGGTCAGTGTGAAATAATAGATATTAAGACATCTTAAATAGAGGGTATAAAAGAACAACATAATCATATTGCAAAAATGAAATATGATAGAGCGATAAAAATAGAAAGAACCATGAAGCCAGCAGGAAGAGAAAGTGTTGGACGGCTGCAGAAAAGATGGAGAGAAGAGCTGCAGTGGACATCTAGTGGCTCTTCGGGATAAAGCGTGAAGAAAAACAAGTTGGTTACTTACATAAAAGACAAAAAAGAAGGAGAAAAGGCTATTTTATGAAGAGTATGTAGAAGAGAAATTGGGATGGGCTATGAGGATGCTTACATTATAACGTTTTACGGTCGTTTAAGTGATTATTCTGTGTATATATACACAAACTTTTTCCTTAACTCAAATATTATCCATTTGTACACGCTAAATTATAAATTCCTTTCTTTATCCAAGCTAGTTTTCAATATTCATTTTAAATATAAGTGAACTTTTATTAGAAATTTACCGTAACTGATATTCATTAGGGTCTTCCGGCATAGTGTTGGTTTCAATTTTAAGGCTCTTAAACTCTTCTCAAACGAGAAGATATCTTTTTTCTCGTTTATCATGTGTTTATTCCTGGCAAGCAAGGGATTGGAATTTCGATTGTTTTACATAGCGACCGGCTTTTAAAAGACGCGACTATCGACTTAGCCTGTACTTTTTTTTTATTTTCCTTCTAGCTACAGGGAAGCTAGTAATGGCCGTGCTGGGCCCGAGTGGTTAGACCACTCGCCTCTCCCCTAGACGAACCGGGTTCGATCCCAAGTGACCCGACGTGAGATTTGTGGTGGACAAAGGGGCGGGTTTTTTACGGTTTCCCCCACCATCGTCCTCCACCGGTGATCCATATTCATTCCATGTGGTGCCAAAAGTAGTAAAAGCGGGTGTTAAACACTGCAAAAGAAAACTAGTAATAAAACTAAAATTCTGCTTGTGTTTATCTTGATTAGCATGATGTAGATAAGATATTTTTGTTACGGAACAGCTAAGAGGACATCATGTGAATGGAACACATTAGAATTTTACTTCCTCTTCCCGTACTATGTACACAGTGTATAGAAAAGGTATTGTATTCCACCCAAAAATTCGATACCGAGATTTCACCGGAAATATGTATTGAGAGAACCTCTGAATCCAAAAGAAGTATTTTTAGAAAAAGGTTTGTGTGTGTGTGTGGGGACAGCGGAGCTCAAAAACTAAAACTCCGTTAAATACCAAACTTGGTATTTAGGTTTAGTATCTCCAAAGGATGCGACACGAAGATTTTCAAGTACCCCCCCCCCCCCGCCCCACTATTCTTTACCCGGAAAAATTGTCGAAAAGTTTTATTTTCTAAAAAATAGCTTTGATTAAAATACCCTATATTAAATACATTACATGAAAAATAAAATGTACATCTTGCGCTTTCTGGGAATAGCCTCTGAAAACATCTTTATTCTGGATGAATTTTGCGGAATTTTACATAACTGGTGAACATTAAGAAATAGACTACACCTTACTTAACCAAAAATGTAGAAGTCCTTAAAACACACAGTTTATGTTATATGCATTTTTTTCGTGGGGTTGACCGTTTTTTAGATATTTCAGTTTTATAATAGTTAATACCTTACCCGCACGGGAATTTGTCAACTCTTTGTGATACAAAGAAAGATTAATCTCGTAGAACCAGCTTTTAGAAGGTGTGACTATCGCTTTAGCCTAGTGTAATCTTTTATTTCCCTGCTACTTACAAAGAAGCAAATAATAGGGCATTTCTGATATTTTTTTTTCTCAATTAGCATGAAGTAAATAGAAAAATATGCTTTTAAAACAATAAATTGTTGTAGAGATGCAGAGAAAGTCATGTGAATGGAACATCAGATTTTATTCCCCTTCTACTTACAGGGAAGCAAGTGATAAGACAAATTATATTAACGTTTATCTCGTTTAGCACGAAGTAGATAGAAGAATAAGTTTTTTAACAATAATTTATTCTCCAAATTATAATTGTTTGAAGTTTTATTTCTACAGTAATAATTCTAGAGAATTTAAATTTCGACATTTTCAGACATTTTCATTGCAGCAAAAATGTTAAGGTTTTCAGAATATGTTTGCTGATAAAAAATTATGTTGCTGTTGATGTGGTAACATTTTCGAGGTACTTACAAACTAGTATTTAACAAAGGCTATGCACATAATTGTAAAAAAGAACTGTATTTCTTCCTATATTTTATTGGAAAATTAAATGCATTATTTCAATGAAACATTTTTGTGTGGGAATCAAAACCAAAGGATCTCAGTTCATTACTATATTTATGAATAGAATACGCTTTCTTACTTATGCGTTTAATATTAAACTCATTAACGAGGTGAAGTATCAATAATAAGCAGTCGTGACGGTTAGAACTTTACATTAAATAAATATTTGTACTAGCCAGGTGCTTTTATTGTGTTTGCCTGTAACTTTACGATAATTTACGTTATCTATATAACGCGTTTGAAAATAGTGTAAGGTTTAAAACGAAGATTTGTCAAATTAATGCTCTTTTATAAAAAGATAAATAACGACAATACGGTGAGCAGATATAAGCATGTTTAATATCCCTACTCATATTAGAGACCAGAAATGAAACAAAGAGCGGTAAATATACGAGGAGTGGAGAAGTGGCTTCCTGGGTAGAATCGTACGTTTTGCGCCTGATGTTGGGCCCTGAAGCTAACGCACGGTTTCAATTTCCTGTGAAGCATCCCTTACTGACCAAGGTCATTTTCTGTGGTTTACCTCCGTTCACCTCAGGCAAATGTCATAGGAATCTTCCTGCCATTGTCAATAAGCATTGCAGCGTGGGTGCTTCGCCGAACACCACTTGCACAGCAGAACTTAGGTATACCTATATTTTGGAATAATTTTATTGTGACTCTTTGTATTTTAGAATTTCATTAATTTCATATATATGCGTGTGGGTAATAAATTCGGACTTTGCTACCAGTCTTCTCTCCGGGTATGACGTCAATACTAGGCAGCGAGTTTATCACGCATTGCCTCTTGCAGAGAACAGCGAACGGTAGAAGAGGTGGATGTCAACAGTTTCTAGGTCATCTTATTGAAATGAGACTTTCCAATATTTATATTTGGAACATTGGTTTGCATCTCGCAATCGCAGCATTTATGTTGATAGCTACTCATATAATTGGACGGTTATGGTAACGTGAGGCTTTATTGGCACAACTTTCCCATCACAATACATGTTTGTTCATACTCTTTACAGCAGTAAATGAAAACTGACCTGCGCAGAATAAATTAACAAGACAGACAAAAACTAAAGAACGTGCAAATTCCCTGGTGGTAAACAGTTCTGCATCACCCAGTTGATTAGTGGTTTTGATTCAATTAAATATATTGATTTAGGTTGAAGAGAACTTTTGGTGCCCAAAAGTTGTATTAAGATTTAGTGAAGTTAAGAAGATTTTATCAGTGATTTCATATTAATAATTTAAAATTATTTTAATTATACTGATTTCATTAATACTTATAATTTACAACCTGTTTACAAGGTCCCATTCCGCACCTCCTCTTTGAGACAAGGGGCTTGCTGAACTAATAATGACGTCATGCATTTAAACCCACTGGCGCTAAAGGCCGAATAAATCTGAAGATTTCTTCATAGAAGAACATCCATCTCGTTATTGGTCTACCTATACTCATTTTCCCCTGTTACCACTAATGTTGCACGATTTTAAACATTTTTTTTTGACATTTTCTATATATTTTATAAAAAACTGCTATATATTTTAATAGCAGTTTTTGTAGTTTCGTTTTAGAATTCGTTCAGTTTCTCTTTTGGTTTGCACCAGTAATGAGATTTCTCCTGCCCGCGTTACAAGCGCTGCGCAGGGCAGCCTTGATGATCGAGTGATATCCTAATATGCCTTCAGGATTGCAGTATGTATTATTCTAAATGAGTTGCCTTCACTTTTAGCAATCGAGCAGTATCCATCCGTTATGCCTCACTCTTAGCTTTCCCTTGTTTCTTATCAATAGCACTGGATATCAGTGGACTTGCCTGTTTTCGTAATGTGGTTCTCGTGTTACTGCTCTTCTACCTTGGCAAGGTGAACCATTAGCAGATTGCCGTATTTGTATATACTTATAGTTCTTGGCTTTCACGCAATCTCCAGTTTATGAATATACTACAAACCTCGCTTCCAATTCCAGTCTAGGATAAATATCATACGCTGGAGTTGATGCAAACATATATTGTGAAATCATGTAAATAATTCGTCCAATTAGACTACATTAAGAAGGCACACATTAATGCTTTGTTAAGTATACATGAATTACTTTAGAAAGAATCGCGTAAACGAGAATTACAAATTTAAAAATGCACCGCTGGGAAATTAACCTAAAAATAGACATGTAAATACTGACTAATTGGAAAAATGAAAGAAACCCAGATACATTACCAAAATTTGAAGTTATATCACATGCGAACTAGTCTGACTACATTCTCGAAGTTATGAGCTGGCAGAAGGCTAGGCAATTTTATGCCTTACCAGTTGGTCAAGGCTTTCACTCGTGGTCTCTCGATTCTCAGGCATACAGGGAATTTAAATTACTTTAGGATCGTGACAGTTCAGTTCGAAAACTAAGGGAGGGATGGGTTCTATGGCAGCAGCGGTAACCACGCCTCACCATCTACTCCAACATAAGGTGTAAAGGAGAATGGTGCGCTCTAATTGGTTCCAGTTGTGTGGCGAGGCGCATTTACCGCAGTGCTATAAGAACTATCCTTGCCTTGGGCTTCAACTGAATAAAGTAGCTTAAATTTCACTGTACGTTCCCAAAACTTTGTCGTTCCAGCACAGGTTGACATTTAGCAAAGGAGGAGAAAGGGAAGAACTGGCGTGGCTTAGCCAATGGTATAACAGCGAATAAGTAGCGAGGGTATATACTAGTGTCGCACAAACTTCCAACTTGACACTGCAAAACCAAGACGGGGCAAGACAGCCTTGACGCATATACACCATCAAACCGTGTGAGTAGAGCGTGTAACCTAAAATACTCGGGGCCTGTTTAAGGTGGTATTTGCTGCCTTGATTTTTGACATTCCAAGCGATTTAGTCCATTCAGTTTACAAAATATAGCAACAGTTGGGAACTATTTGTTATACATATTGCGTTAGTTGAATGCAGACCAAGTCAACTTTTTATTAACTAATGAAATTATGATAATAATCAGTCATTAATTTGCAATGTGTTCCCAGTTAGACGTAACGTCTCTACTCTAGTTATTTCTTTTAGATACTTTTATTAATTTCGAAATGGTTATATTTTTGTAGTGACTTGACAATTTGTATCGTTATTTCAAGGTTCATAACTGACGGTTAGTTTTCATAAACGTAGTTTTCATTAATTTATGCATATGTTTATATAAAATACATGTTTGGCATAGCCAATGATGAAATATGTATCATATAAATATGAAATAAAACTAATAATATGCAGCTATTCCCCGTATATAGGAACAATCAAGTTATTACGCACCAAACATTTGCGTGGCAGCTCCTGAGATTGATTGCTCATTTCTACAAAAGCCGTACAGAGGTTCCACCTTGGCTGAGTTTTCAGAAGAGGAAAGACTCCATCCAGTAAACATGGGCAAAGTCGAACGAATGTAGCTTATCTAAAAAGCAAACTTCAGTATCAGAACATTTGACAAACATAAACCGAATACAGATCTTTTTTGCACGACACTAGAATATACTGCTTCAATTGTGTCAGAAATAACGTTTAAAAGGTTGTATTTAATATTCATCTTTGAATATTATACCTTATATCCTATTAAAGATCTTATTTATCAATAATTTTAATTATTCTAATATTGCTTTTTTGAAATCCCTCAAAATATTCAGTAATTATTCTTTGAGAACAATACCGCGTCTGTATTGTTCTTTGAAATAATAGGCTGGAAATGTCAACTGCTTGTTAAAGAAATAAAATACTACGCGCAGAAATGGAGTAGAAAGCAAATTAATAAATGACTTATGAAAGAAATAATGCTACAAAACTCAAGTGGAATATTATTCTAGGTTATCAGGATGTACAATGAAATTATAAATACATTTATTAGCAATAATACTTCTGTTAATCTCAATTGAGGATGACCGTGAATAGAAAACCTGTTAAGAAATTTGTTAGAAACATAAGGAATTGGTAAATATAACAAAGTAATTTATGTTTTGCTTAAAATTGTAATATAATATGTAAGTGCATGCGAGTGTGAACTGGATTTATTAAACCATGATTGTCAATAACATTGTTGTTTTTTTTAGTATTATAATTTCTAACAATAATTGAATTTTATTTGATTTCAAATATAATCTACGAAAAAACTACAACAGGAATAACTGTTTCATTTAGGCAAGAGGTTCACGGTTGAACCACACTCTAACAAATTCCTGAAATTCCTCCTTAACCACAGCTTAAGAGCCTGGTATCTACCTTTTATTGAATCAACGCCGGCCGTAAAAGCCTGAGCTGGCCCTAACATTTACGTCATCGTGTTTTATGGGACAGCATTGGAATTCAGGCAGCTGTCGTTCCGAGATATCGGTCGCACAAGCTCAGTGAATGACTCGTTGTACTTTACAGAAAGATTCAGTGTTCTGTGTTTTATTGACGATAGGTTTACAACACAAATACTACAGTATTTCTGGAACATTAAACATTTCAGAAGGGATACCTTATTAAAACCTCTTAGGTGTTTGATTCACATAAATTTCTCTATTCTACAATAAGCTATACTTTCTAAAGATTGTTCTTCATTTCATACCACTCGAGATAAATATTAGCAGAAATGTCTTATTACTTAGCTCCTTTTATTTACAAGGAACAAGAGGATACACCTGATTAAACCGATAGTCAAATATTTTAAAAGCTGTCGCTGTGTGATGTAAATGCAACTTCCTTCTCTTTGCATGATCGAATGATAAGATGTGAATAACGTCTTCCCATTTGGGAAAAGTATAAGAACTGCCAATTTAAAAACCAATTTCAAGTAATATCTCGGAAATAGTTAACTACACCAAGAATATATACAACATAACTTGTCTGTTTTTACGAGATCTAAATGTGTTGTGTGGTAGGATTTAGTCTCTCTCTTATGGCTTACGATTTATACAGTCATTAAGAATGAAGAGGACTCCAGAGACTATTCCCAGAAAATTAAATATGTACATTTAATTTGTGATGAAACTATCTTAAACATATGGTATTTTAATAAAAAAAAAATACAGCCATTTTTGAAAAACTGATCAAAAACTTGTTATACAAATGGTAGATAGGAGAGAGGTGTTTTCTTGAAAATCGTCGTGTCCCATCCCTAAAAGCTGCTGATCTTAAACACCAACTTTGATATTAACATTCGTTGTTGAGTTATGCTGTTCACAGACACAGGAACACTCTCTCACACACACACGCACACACAGATATAAAGTACATACACGCGAGCGCGCGCGAACCTTTTTCTTGTTTCTATTCAGGATATATCAAAACACATATTTCCAGCGAAATCTCAACATCAAATTTTTGGTTGGAATACAACACATATACACAATGTATATAAGGTAGAGAAAGTAAAACTACAAACTTCTAGTAGACTCATTATTCACATTTAGTTTCTTCTTAACTCCCGAATTCTTGGATTGGTTTGATCTTTTGATCTTCAATCTTATTGACTGGCAACAAAACCGGGCCCTTAATAGAACAAGAAAAGCGAAAATAAACTTAGCTGAAATAGGATTCTAAAAATAATTTCCTTCTATTTTCAGAAACCATGTTCCTACTGTTAAACTAGAAAGATGCGTTAGATGGCCTAAAGTATGTTGAAAGGCATATTTAAAACGCAATAAGCTTTTAGCTATTCTTAAAGTAGAAGAAGAGTGAATACACCATTTAGAAACACCTTTAAATCTTTATATCGGAAGTTTTAATTTAGAGTAACGAGTTCACATTATGGAACGAAGAAAAGAAGCCTCGAAAATATTTCAACGTGTTTAACCAGATGGGGTTACACTGAAAAAATGTGCACGTTGCTTTATATACCACTTACACATTTCTTTCATTAATTTGTATTATCTAACTATATTATTCAAAATTCGCTCAATGTCCCAGTTTTAGCACCAAATTGAGCAGAATCTTCTGCAGTTTCGATTCCCTATCACTAGATGCGTAGACGTTCTTGCTTTATTCCTAGAGATTTAGTTCTAGTCATCGTGAAAATAGACAGCGGCTCTTCCTTGTGAAGCAATACAGGATTAGGAATTCAATTAGAGCTACTCAAAGGGCATACCAGATAGCATTTGGTGTTCGGAACCTCCCAAAAGAAATAATACTGGACTGGTAAACAAATTGGAAACAACTGGATCTCTGGTTGGTGAAAAAGGCAAACATCGTTCATCTAGGCTTCCCACGGTTGTTGTTGACGGAGGGGCATGACTGGAGCAGCCACCCAAAAAAGCATTAAGATGTTTGTCGCAGGAGTCATGTAGAGCTACGCAATGTGTCAGAGAGATACGAAAAGTGCAGACCAAAAGCTATGTAGGGTTACGGTTGTCCATCAGTTACAGGAACCTGATAAGGATAGACGACTGAATTATTGTCGTTGGTTTCAGGTATTCATTGTGCCAAAACCTGCCATATTGTCCATTACATGGTTCAAAGATGTAACCAATTTTATTTTTAAAACACTTTGAATACTGAAGAGTACCAATGGATTTTCATGGACAATATAGAGCTGAGTCAAGGATATTTTCAGCCGGACATACAGCAAATGAATCTATGGTACTGATTGAAGTTTATTTGACAAACGGATAATTTTTAGGAACATGTGTCCACCGGAATCTCCGGATTAGACAAAGTCGGACTTCTTTCTATGGGGTTACTTAAAAATCAGGGTTTACGCCACACGTCCCCAGACATTGGACGATCTGAAGCAAAACTTTACACAGGATAGTCAAGTTATTGACAACAGAGGACTCCAAAGAGTGGCCAGTAACATGAAACGACGTGATGAGTTGTGCCTTATGCAGGATGGAGGACATTTTCAACATTTGCTATAGAGGAAAATGATCTTCCAATTTCAGGTATAATAAGCTTTGCTAGCATATTTGCTTTGAAACAATTAATGAAAGAAATGTGTCAGCTCTATATAGGTCACCATAGATGCTAATGCTACCAAAAAGTTGTAAAACAATATTTTAACGAGTTCTACAGTTTTCATGTATAGGACCAAAATCTTCACATCTCTATAGCTATGGAAGAGAACGTGGACGAAGTTCATCTGGGCAACGATATTGCATTACAAAGTCAAGACTGCAGGAACTCGGAACTCGAGAATACGATGCTAATGACTTTACTGATGTGCTGCATTTGACAGCAAACAACACACTATCAATTTTAATTACACAGAATTATTTAAACGGAAAAATAAAATAAAAGGAAGCCACAGGCCCCTTGCACGGAACATTTAAAATATGCATTTCACACTTGTATCCAAAAGGTACTTTAGACAAAATCATTTTTCCGTCTTGGTTATTTATTATTCTCTCTTATATCGTTTGTAGTTTGGGGTGGGTATGGTGTATCCTTAAACGTGGAGCTCAATATGAGATTTGGTATTCATCTACCTTTTGATCTTTGAGTCATGTTGTTCTCTTTCTGCCTTTGTCACAAGCGCGGGCACACAATACTTTTATCAAGTGTACCGAAAGAATTAACAATGAACCAATACCCCGCGAACTGCTTTAACGTAAATCTGTTGTTCTCAAACATTCTCCACATGAGCGTATCAGTTGCGTGGGAACACTTATTTGTTATTGAATTGGTTACAGTCGAATAGTAATAAACTTCCTTCAAGTTTCATCGATTATGCTGACTACACTGATCACATCGATATTGGAACTGTAATATGGATTAGAACAATATCTTTGTTAAATATGTCGTTGGTATTGGTATCCCCCCTCGCGCACACACACACACACACACACACACACCGGTGTTTAAGATTTATTGGGCCTTTAGCGCCATGGGTTTAAACACACGACGTCATTATTAGTTCAGCGAGTCCATTGTCTGAAAGGAGAGGTGCAGAATTGAACCTTAGTCTGCATGCATTGCCATCTTTGAAAACAGGTTGATGTACTGAGCGGTGCAGAATTATTTTTCACCAGGACATTTTGTGTTCTTTCTACGAGAGTTAGAACTGACCACTAAACACAGAATTGTCTGGTTGAGTGCTACTTCTAAAAAGGAAGAATACGTTACCTATCAGCATTAATGCTGCGGTTGCAAGTTTGCGAGACGCAAGGTAACGTTGCAAATGTTAACATTGGAAAGATACAATACAAGTCCCATTTATGATGTGACTCGAAACCGTTGATATCCATCCTCCTCCTACTCATCGTTCCCTAGTCCTCTACACCAGACAATGCGTGACAAAACTCACTGCCTAATATTGACGTCATGCGCGGGCAAACGACTGACGGAAAGGCCGAATAAATCCGAAACAATATATATTTTACTTTCACAAACCTACGGTTTTATCTTTTAGTCCTTCATCACACACATTAGTTTCCATGGCATCAGCTAAGTGTTTTTCAGGCACTTTGATGTTGCGCTGCGGTTTCAGCAGAACACATACATGCTCTCAATTAAACAAAACGTTTGCAAAAAGAAACCTGAATGAAAGAGAGACTGCGATAAATTCTTGTTTTTTATTATTTCCTGGTTATGAAAACGGGCAGCTTGCACTGCAGTGGTAAAAACCATAAAATATGGGAAGAGCAGAGGCGGCAAAATAAAAAGTTTTGAAGTAAATATAATGTAGATTTTGTATTCTGTTGTTGTTGCTCTTACGTTGCTTTTCTGTATGAAGTAAAAGACACTCTACCGTTAAAATGAGATTACTCTATTAACTAGTATTTATACTCATTTCATCATATAAATAATTTCAATGATTAATAAAAAGTGGTTTTACAGGATGTATTATCCATTAAAAAGTATTTGTAAAGAAAGACCGATACCGAACTATTAATTTTAATAACATTAATTTCATTGAATTTGATCAATTTTGAAACGAATAAAATAAAAGTAAAAATCTTTGTTTCAGTAGTTTTGAAACAAATGTGAAAGTTCCGTAATATTCGCTCTATTAAAAATGAAAATTTTAGAATCTTAGAGAATTTGACAGCATAACATAATAAATATTTATTAAACGGAAATAAAATATATTTTCTACAGTTAATACATTTTGAATTAAAACAATTTAAATCATTCTATTATTATAAACTATCGAATTGAGTCTCAGTTGAATCTACGCCGTTAACCACGAGCATTACACTATAATAACACTGTAAGATTCAGAGAAACGCACTTCAGCTGCTTGTTAATCGCGTTTATGGCTTATTTTAAACACCGTATGATTATTCACAAAATGGCTCTCTTTACAACTGAGTATCCTGAAATACTCGTTTATGAATGAGGTAGCTGTGGCAATAGTTTGTCAAGAAAGATTTCAAAATAGACGAGCATCCACAGGGACATTTGTTTTCATCTGTCAAAGAGTTCTGAATGCAGGAAGTGCATCTGCTCAAGTTGATGGAATGGTCGAAGAAATGTTGCGCAAGAAGAAGAATTCCTTCACTTGTTGGAAACAGTTCTTGAAGATAGAACTATCGGCGTTTTTCATCGACTGTTTTGAGAATATTAAAACAAGTTTTTATTGACTTGATTATAAGTGATAGCCGGGCTTGTAGGTGTGGTTCAAATGATTTAATTTCTGACGTTTCCAATATAGGACACCACCTCCAATATACAAACTTTGTGTGGAACTACCTGAATAAGGTCTCCCCCCTCCCCAAAAAAGTATGTGTTCCCTTCACATGACTTTTTCTAAATATCACATAAACAAGCTTTTCTTACAAAATATTATTCTTTTATGTACATCATGCTAATCTGGATAAACATTATCAGAATTGATCGTATTTCTTGCTTCTTTGTAAGTAGAAGGAAAATAAGGGAATACACTAGTCTAATCATTTGAAAGCCGGTCGATATCGGAAACAATTGAAATGCAGTTCTCTTTGCTTGATAAGAGTACACGAAAGAGAGACTAGAATAAAGATATCTTTCCGTTGGAGAAAAATTTAAGTACTTAAAATTGAAACCAACAACTCGATGAATTCTTCCAAGGTTATTCCCAGAATATTCATTATATACATTTAGTTTGTAATAAAAATATATTAAACATATGACATTTTAATAAAAATCGTTAACGGTATTTTTCAGAAAATAAAATAATTCTTAAAATGTTCCCCGTAAAGGGTACTTGGCACTAGGGGAATTTTCTTGAAAATTTTCTTGTCGCATCCTTGCTAGATACTGAACTTTTCGTTTATGTGCTATGCTGTCCACAGACACACACCACACACAAGCACACACACATACGTTTCTAAAAAAATGTTATTCAGGGGTCTCAAAACGTGTACTCCCGGTAAAGCTTCGGAATATAATGTTTGAGTGGAATACAATATCTTCTATCCACTATTTATAATGTACGTACGTGCTAAAGAAAATAATAATCCACTAGAGTATTCACCTGGTTTACAGGGAAAGCAGCCAAAACACTTCTAGGTTAAATGGGCGGTCCCACAGCAACCGAGAACTCCAAAATGAGAAGCCTCTCATTTTACCACCGAGCCATCTCTCTCAGTGACTGTTATGCTATTTTAAAGCGCCATGAGAATTAACATATGACATTAATGTAAGTCCGCAAAATACAAATTGATAACCAGAATGGACATTTTGGCAGGCTACACATAGGTAATATAAACTATTTTCAGGAAAGGGCTTTTTATTTCCCAGTAACAGTTTGAGAAACTACACAACATACAGCCTTTTGTTCTATCCAGAAATTCTTGAGAAAGACAACATTCAGCGACGAGACTTAAATAACCTTTTCTGGATGATTAAAGCTGGTCCAAAAGGATAAATGAATTATGCACCCAGCCAAGAAACGCAGGAAATATTTGTGTAATATATCACAACTGTAGCTGCAATCTTTGAGACCAAAAGTAAATGCTGAAAGAACGGCTGCATGCTAGTTGTGGATGGATCCGCTGTATTAAACACCCGAGGTGCGAATGCACTGGTAACTGTAAACATGCCAATTGTAAACACAGTATTATGACTGTTCAATAAGACGACAAAGCTATGTGTTAGAACAGTACATCCGGCATGAATGTAACCAGGTAGAATTCTTCTGTTCTCTGACATGAACAACGAATAGGTACATATGAACATTTTCATTCAAAACTAAACACACCCAAACATATTTTAACTATTGAAAGCCATCAATGAAGAGGCGTCGGGCGGCTTTTTGTGGTTTCCCCCGGCATTTATTTCACCAACTGTTCTATCATCACATTTCCTCTTATCCATATCGAATAAATATTTCATGTCACGCAATTTTTCACGTTCATACTAGGCACAGGGCGGGTACTCTATCCGATCCATATGCGACTGTTCCTGGACAGGCATCTGACCCCAAGGATTAGTTTGAGGGTCCTGGGGTGGGGGTATAAGTTCTCCATATGAAGGGTAAACAGTTGGTGGTGGGGAAGCCATCAGTGAGGTAAAACCATTGCTTAGGTAAATAACAATAGTTTGAATTTGAATAACATAAGACGAAACAGAAACCAGTGAACAAGGAGAAATTTCTACACAGGAAATTATACAGCTAGGACAGTCCGACATATATACAATAAGGTCTAAACACTTTCTAAACAGTTCTTCCTCAACCAAGGGCGGAAGCAAACACATTTTTGTCGTAAATATTGCAATATTCAGGAACACATTTTAACAAAAACCATCCAAGTAGTAGTGGACTTGGTAGCTACTCTCGATTGGTTAAGTGTGAAGAAAAATGTGCCATACATAAGTCATATATCCCAATATTCAAAGGGGTGCGCAGCGAAGTGTTTTCAATAGCGCGGGTACGCAACTATAATAGTTTTTTTCGAAAATGGTTACACCGGAATAAAGCAGAGTATACACGGTGAGGGTAAAAAAGTGCAAATATTTATATCAGCGTATGAGGTCAATGTGATGATCTAGTGTTTTTAGTTGTTTGCTTTTTTCACTATTTTTAAAGTTAAGTTCACGAGAAAATTTTCGCAGTTTTTTCGAAGGGCTATTATTCCCAATCTCAGACTTTCGGTTGTTTACCTAACAGATCACACGGTTGACCTTTCTCTGCCCTTTACCCTGCCCGACTATAAGTAAACACAGCAGAGATATAACTCAGAGCCGTTCAAACCTCTAAAATTTGTGTTTCATTTATGACATGCGATAAGTAAAGTAAGCAGACAGACTGAGATACACTTCCTGTGTTATATGAATTTTTCTCTTCTAAATATCAAATTGGTCGTGTCTTTAGCGTGGTGGTAGTGCCGCGACTTATCAAGCGGGAGACTTGGGTTCGATTCCAAGTACGGGCGTGGGGATTTTTCCTCCGCTGGGAGATCTGGTCCGGGGTTCACTCAGCCTCGTGAGGTCCCTGGGGCGCCAATTGAGGAGCTACTTGATGGAGAAGTAGCGGCTCCAGGTCATGAGGACCGCATTAAGCAACCGTTCGAGGCGCTGACCACGTCTCACCCTCAAATACTGCACCCCATTCTACATCTGTCATGGACCGAGATGGGGTACATAGCGGTCGGGCGGTAGGCCAAGGTTCTTTGTGAGCTGCCGTGCTATGGGGCTATGAGTAAATATTAAATTATTTGCACTTATTCACCTCTAACTCAGTATAAGACCGTTTTACTGTCGCCTTGTGAGCTACATTATGGCAGGTGGGTAGGTAACCTGAAAGCGCGACGCCACTTCCACTCTCATTGGACCCGAGCGTCATATGGCTCTGCCCGTTACTTCAGCAGCATCCATGTAGCGCCTCGACATCAGTTATATAACACATAAGTAAAAGAACGAAGGGATAAGTAACACAATTTTCCATCAAGCGCAGTTCCGCAGGACTGTGACGGTCGTTAGCTTAATATCGCTACAGCAGATTTCCAATTTGCCAGCTTGCGGTCTTTTGAATATATGATGCTGTTGAAGAACGTTGTGTATAGCAGCGTCTCTTTCCCATACCCCCTTCTCCATGAGCTGCCTTCACGGATTACATTTTCGAGTATCGATTCCACCACATCCCGAAATGTGAGCCCCGCCATGCAAATGCATTGCTTTGCTAACCCGCTGCAGAAGCGCATCTGGAGGGATGGGGCTAAAGATTTCCCATACAACAGTCCATTGACGATACTATTTATAGAGCTCGAGATAAAGGAAAACACTTTTCCTGAAAATCCTTTCACCTTAGGTGTACATTACAACTAAATAGTTACATACTCAAATAACACAAATAAAAATTGAATACACGTTTACTTTAAAACAGATACATTTTCATATTTCACATCTCATGAAAGTGGTCGTTGATACTCAAGGATATTTAACACTTGATTAAGTGCTTTAAAATAGTGCGCGAGAGAATTAATGTTTCTGAAGAATGGTGTAGAGATATATATTCGCATCTCAAGTTTTAGATGAGTTAATGTTTTGAGCCTGTCTCGATATTCAAATATCAAAATAGTCTTACCTCCATTATTGATCTCAATTTTTGAGGAAATGCAAGTTTTTCTTTTTCTTTCATTCTTTTTGAATACTTCAGAGTGAAAGACATCATAGCAATAATCGACATATATACATTTACGATATCTTATATACTCATTCGATTTAGATACGCATTGTTTACACTGAAGGATTATTATGTGTGCAAGTTGAGGTTATAATATATGCGGCAGGTGACATGACAGGTATAGTAGCATGGGATTTCTGAGGATTGGTTCCGAGTTCGATACTAGCTCAGAGTTACATGGATTTTTTTTAGTGATAACATAGGACACGATTGTTTCTTTTCAATTTTCCTTGTTTAAACCTTTTATTTCCCGCCACCTTTCTGCCGTTAATGTTGTCTCAACACACACACACACTGCCTTAGTACCGCCACTATTGTGGTTGTATGAGTAAGCGCGCCAACACATATCTGGGCGCGTAAATGGTTGGTTTCTTATTAATAAATTAACTTTATACAAGCAACCATTTTAATTCCTTGATATGCTGATCTGAACATACGTATAATTACCGACCTACAGTGCCTGAGTTACTAACATGGAGTGTCACTTCGGGCTATTTCACTTTTTCTTCTTAGATTCTCACTTCATCACGTGGCTTATATTTCGTTTACTATTAATCGCTTTATATACTTCTTTTAAGAAGTAGCGTGTTGTAAGTTTATTGAACAATTTTCACTAAGTAACTGTGAATGTTTCCCTGTTCTGCTGGGTTCTCTGACCAACACTTTTACCTCACCATTGTTTGCTTCTATGCCAAGGTAAAACTCCTTCGTCGCAATCCTTAGCTTTTGAACCTTTCTTGTCGTTTATATATGTTCTGTTTATTCTTAACACTACTACTCCTATCACTCTCTTACTGTCGCGATCATTATAAGGTTCGTTACAAAAAACATGGTCTCAAATTCAATAGAGAACCATTTTTGAGAACATTCGAACATTTCTAACATTCATCCATTAGAGACTTGCTGTACAATTATTAAATGTGTAAAAATTCAAATTATTATGCACATATTAACGGGTGCAAACCTTACCAGGCATTGGGCACTTCACCCGTCCTGGATATGCTATGATCCATAGTTTGTTAGCTCCACTACAGGTTACTGATTCACACACATTGACTCGTTAGTTATTGGGGGTTGAAGTTCTACCAAGAGAAGCCACGAATACTTATTATTGAAGAATAATATTCATGGATGGTTATAGCCAGTATAATTTTTTAGGGAAGGCCGACTTTGTAATTTGATAGCAAATAGGCTTTGGAGACGGTTGCGATTTGTTTGCACTCTGGCAGAAAATAATTACTTGCACACAGGATTTCACTGGGACCTCCCCGTTCCCAAGCATTGCCTCTCATTCACTCTAAGCAAGAGTTCAGTACATACACAACCTCCTCTGAAGGTACGAAGGTCAATAGGACTTTTGATAAATTCAGAATGCAATACTTGTTCCAAGTATGTAAATAACATATTAAACTGATTATTTCATTTGCCACAGTATATATTTATTATTTTGTAATACAAATTTGTTTGCTACAGATTTGTACACCAACCACTGTCCCACATATACCTATAGCACAAAACTCAGTAGAGCACGGACTCCTGCCTCTCCCCTCTCCGCAAAGTCAACCTAAAGTTACGATTGATGCCTAGTAATAACTAATGGTGATTTTATACTATTGGGTAAATATTTCTTATTTATCAGCTTTAAAATTTAATAAAGCTTAATGGCAGTACTAACATTTGCAATACTAAGATACAAATTCTAAAACTTTCAGTGTATATGTAATTCTAATCTAATTGTCATGATTAAAGCCAGTTTAGATGTTAAATAACTTCTTAATGGAATGAAGTAATATTAATCAGGTGATAGGAGTATTGAGGCAACTTCATATTTGCAACAATAATGAAGTATATCCGTTTTCTGTGTCTGATATATGTTAGATGCTGTAAACAGAGATCCTGATTTGTCAGCCGACAGTAGTCCTCTACATTGCGCCAACTCAAAACACATACGATTATCAGTTCTCTTCACTCTGTTTATATCTTTAATGTCATAAACGTCAATAATTCCTTTTACTACCACTTTGCCTTATCTTGTAACAATCATTTAGATGTTAGTGCCTCTTTTACTTTTCATTTATTTTAACTATTTAGTTTTTCTACCATATGTGCATTCTCGTTGATGTTATTTTAATTTTCCTTTCTTTATTTCTATTTATTCTACTTAAATTCCAGAAATACCAGAAGAACAAATAACATATCTGCACTAAATATAATTAACGTTCTATAAATCTGTGCTTATCATTTTTTACTTTCTATATACGCACTATAATGTATGGAAAAGGTATTGCACTCCACCCAAAAATTCGATACCGAGATTTCACCGGAAATATATGTTTTAGGGTCCCCTTTATCTAAGAAAAAGCATTTTCACAAAAAGGTCCGAGGGTATGTCCGTGAACACGATAACTCATAAACGAAAAGTCGGTAAAATACCAAACTTGGTATTTAAGTTTAGTATCTTCCAGGGATCCGACACGAAGATTTTGAGAAAAATCTCCCCACCCCAAACTACCCTTTACATGGAAATTTTTTCGAAAATTTAAATTTTCTAAAAAATGGCTTTAACGATTTTGATTAAAATTTGCTATATTAAAGATGTTTACCTGACAAATAAAATGTATATCTTGAATTTTCTGGGAATAGCCTCTGAAGAGTAGTTTATTCTGGATGAATTTTACTGAATTTTGAATAACTGCTAAACCGTAAGAGATGGACAAAAGCTTACTGCACAAAAAAATGTAGAACACTTAAAACACACAATTTATGTTATACATTTTTTTCGTGGAGTTCGTCGTTTTTGAGTCATTCCTCATTTTTGGTTTCTGCTATGAAAAACTTATACTTTTCTCATACAGGAATTTTTCAACTGCGGTCCATACAAACAAAGGAACTTCAGTGTCATAGCAACCAGCTATGGATTATCACTTTAACCTATGGTACTCCCTTATTTCGCTCCTACTTACAAGGAAGCAAGTAATATGGCTATTTCTGCTATTATTTTACTGAATAGCATGAAGTAAATAGAAGCGCAAGCTTTTAAGAATAATTTTTTGCAGAGATGTAGAGAAAGTCATGTGAATGGTACACATCAGATTTTTAATAATGTGTTTCCCTTCAGCGCTAACATCCAAACAAGATATGGAGAAATTAAATGTTTTGCTAATATTCTAACAGTCGTTCATTACACATACCTAACATTTTACGTTAAAGAAACAAACACACAACCAAGAGAGATAGGTCGCTACCACCCTGTCTTATGGGTTTTTCCACCACATCGGCAGGAAAACACACTACCATGAATTTTTCCAGTTCAATATTCAATTATTTATGATGGTGTTTCAGTGATGTAAACAGGATGAGAGTTGGTGTTTTGTGGCATACGATGCCATCTTCTTTGAGTTAGTATTTATTGTCTATTTTTGTAATATCAATATATGTTTTAATCGTTGTTGTTATTATTTAAGCATTTATTTATATCTTTCCGTAGCTAATTGATAATTATTTCTATATTATAGTGAACGTTTTATACTTTACATAAATATTGTTTTATCACTTAGTCCTTGTGGTAAACCTCAAATTAAAATTAAAGCTAATTCCAATAAATGGTCAGGGGTCTGCTCAAATAGGCTATTCAAATCTAAAGTGAGGTGCGTTTTTCGGAATAATACAACCTTCTGTTAGATTACTTATGGTAATACAAGGACCAAAATTGTGAAACTAAGATCTGACGTGCCCACACGAAAGGTTTATGAAGTTTTGAAAGTTAAATCTACCTGTCGCTAGAACAATAATTAGAAGTTAATACACATAACCAGCGATATGAGATGCTCTAGAAAGCACAAAACAGCAACCTTATTTTTCCTATTATATCTGTGACACCCAATGATGGGATACATCTACAGTGTTGCGGATAGTAATTACATACTGGAATCACCTTCCCTTTCCCACTCATAATTCGTTTAATCAAAGCATTTGCGAATTTATGGCCACATATTAAACATGTCTCTTTTGAACTACCTTGGGAATAGTTTGTGCGAGGGTGTTATATTGTCGATCTGTAATTATCAACGCATTACTGTCACTGCCAGAAAGCGTAAATAAACTGTCATAAGCCAAATTTGGAACGCCATGGAAAAGCACATTTCATGTAGTTGCTATTTAACCCATGGTTTCTCATCTGGAAATGATTGCAATCTGCAGACCCATGCTTCTGTTGAAATTCCTCATTAAGTTGTAATAACGCAGGGCAGTGAACTTCAGCATCCCTTATTAGAATATAATTAAGAAATTACAAGCACTAATTTATTAATGACTGCTCAAGAAATTGCTAAAAGAACCGTTAGTCTTAAAACTACCCAATTCTGTACTTATAAAGTTCAGATTCTAATGCTTGCAGCTTCTGCCCAGAATATAGATGGAAGAATCAATCATTCAGATAAAGCTTTTTTGTCCAAAGGCAGGTATCTCATCGCAAACTTATTCTATTCTTCTTCCTGCTCTCTCAGCATGTCTAACATTGTGTATTATTTGGTATCCTCTTCAGTCCCAAGGCTCTTTCGCGTTCTCGTGCCTTCCATACAAACAGTTTCTTCTATCTAGTAGACCATCGAGTTTCTTTCACTCTTCCCTGTCAGTTGCAGCATTGATCTTTCGCCACTCCATCTAAACCACTCATTACCTACTTCACTCCATTTCTTATATTTCATTCTTCTACATTTAAAGTGCTTCTAATAATGTTTGTTTACTTAATCTGAGTGACAAGATTTCTATATAATAAAATTATTTAATCTATTTAAATAATCGCCTCCTTAATTCACTAATCAGCAGTTCACAGAAGGTATGTTTAATTATTTATTCTATGACGTTAATAACCTGTGTTGACTATTTGACAAAAAACTAAATTATGGTGCACCTAAAATGCCTGAAGCATTACCGAAAGCAATTGTTTTTGGTGTCGCTTTCTACGGTGGCAGCTTGCCTGCTTCGCCTTCAAGAGGTTCTAGGTTGGAATCTCGGATAGGGTGAATTACCTGGATAAGGCTATTCCGGGGTTTCCCTTCAAAGAAGACGTACATCGGATAATTCTAAGCTCCTGGGTGCATTTATCATTTCACCCATTTTGATCATTTAGCGAGCCTATCTGACTAAATGATCTTAAAGTTACATGAAACCTGGGATAGCATGTTGCCGTCAATCAGTTCATTCTGGCTGCCAAAAGTTTGAAAATCTCAAAGCGCACGATCTTAGAGAGCATTAGATTAACATTTTGGCTATTTAGCAACATAGATTTAATAAAGTATAGTTCATATGTAACCAATTTGAAACACTTAGTAAATCACTAATATAATTCGACATCCACTCTATAAGTAATGATCGCATTAACCAGCGCGTAAAGGCAATTTTCTTATAAAAGACCAAGGAAAAAGTTGAATATAGTACTTTCTTTATTTAAGAGATGAGTTTAAATTTGTGTAATATGTTTTTTACCTTCTCTAAAAAAATGATATGGCGTTTTATTTATGGATGTTCTTTAACTGCTGTGGTTCTCAGTGTCCCATTGTATACTGGGCATGAAAGACCGCTTAATTTTTCTCAGAGGCCTCTTATCAGGCTTGAGGTTCTTTTACATGCCGTAAATCTACGACACGGGACCGACGGCTTTACTTCCCTTACGAAGGAAGCCATGCTAAGGACTTTTACGCCCGAAGAAAATCCATCGTCCTCCGCCGGGTTTGAACCCGCGACCTTGGGTATACGAAGTTAGCATGATAACCATTACACTTTATCTTCTCTTGCACATATGCACAATGTACATAGAAGGTAGACATAGTAGGTTCCATTCTTAAATTCGGTACAGAGATTTCACCGGAGATGTATGTTTTGAGGTCCCCAGGATAAAAAATCACTTGTACAGAGCTCAGTATGTGTGTATGAGTGTCTGGGGAGAGCATAATTCACAAACCAAAAGTCCGTTAAATACCAAATTGGTATTTAAATTTAGTATTTCCCAAGGATACGACACAAAGGTTTTTAAGAAAATCCCTTACTGCAAACTACCCTGTACATGAAATGTTTTTCTAAAATTTCCTTTGCTCTAGTTATGAGGAACTAAGTAATAATATCATTCTGTAAATGCTCATCTGGATTAGCATGGAGTAGAAAGAATAATAATCTTTTGTAAGAAGTTTGTATAACAGGTAGAGAAGGCTATGTGAATGGAACACACCAATTTTTTTTTCGTTCTTTCTTTTTATCCATCAGTGAAGTACAACCAAAGCAAATATGAGTAGCTCCTTTCTGAAGTTAATATATGATTTCCATTTTCTATGGTTAGAAAGTCTCTAAAGTTTTGAATCAATTAAGTGTCACGCTAGCGGCGATACAACGTAAAAGTAATTTGTGGAATTCACACTACAGTAAAAAGTGAAATGACGTTATTGATTGTCAGAGTTGAAGTTCCCATTGCAGCGCAAAGAGATTTAGGCAAGCATATGGCGCTAGTGTTGTAGCATGTCATACCACGGTGAACTTGTATAATTAGCCGTGTTAAGAAAGGAAGAAATGAAAAGAAAGAGAGAGAAAACCGTATATCTGCAATTAAAGTTGATGTCACAGGCATAAATCATGTCAACGTAATCCGTGGAAATTAATTCAACGAGCGAGTTTAGAACTGGGTTCCGAAGTCCATTGTCCACAGCAGATTCCGATTTAAACATAAATATATCTAAACCCAGAGGGGAGAGTTCGCCAATTCAATCTTATCTCTAAAGCTAGGTCCTCGGTCATGAATTTGCGGTATTGCGGTTCGGTGCACACATAATATAACTCTGACTAGAAGGAGTAGGTATGGTCTCTATAGTCCGTTTTGAAACATTTTGCACTATCTAGCATTATCAGTGCCAGGCCTCGTTCAGTTCCTGCTAGCTTTTTTGTTTACCTTCTTTCTTTATTTTTTATTTTCTATTGTTTTCCTATTTGTTTCCTTTTTTTAGATACAAATACACAGACACATACGCGTTTACAAATACCCATGTCCGAGGTGGGACTCCAACCCGCGATCCCCTGCGCCGCGAAGTACCAAAGCAAGGCACTATAGTGAGCGCGGCCATGGGGAACAGTAACTAGTAGATAAACCAATGAACACTGAAAGAGAGTGCAGATCAAAACATGTCTATAATACGAAAGGATAAGTGTTTAATAGTGAGCAATCTTGTGGATAATTCAAACATATTTTGAGTGACAGAGGAGATCCTTACTTTCGATACTGCAAAGAATTATCTTCCAATTCATTGCAATGAATTCTGAGTGAGCCTGGTTGATTTATGTTCATTTTCTTTTCAAAGCTCTCCACATGATTCTGAATTTTTTGTATCAAGCTTTGTATTTTATCTGTCAAAGTACAAAGCGTTTTTATTTGCTAATCATATTTTGAAATAATTGCTTAATTGTGTTACGTTGTGAATTAGAGCGATACATATAATGAGCTACTTTTGGAACAGATTATACTTCATTGTGTACATGTTTACGATACAAACCGCTCCCCACTGCCCACTCATTATACCGCTGACTGCTCTGTGTGTTCTAACTCCTTGCTCTTCGGGATCCAAAACCGCGCTCTACTTATAGACATTGGATATGACTTTAGATTAATTTAACTTGTAGTATACTAGCACGTTGCTTATAAGTGGAGATTTGAGGGGCAGAAGTACGGGGCGCAACTTTGTTTTATTGATATAAGCGGACAAAGTCAGTATACATTTCTGTAGTAAACATAAGTTTGTACTAAAAATATATAAATGGTATGAACAAAATAATACATCTGTTTTCTGGCAGAAAAATAATCAGTTTCATGTGTGATTTACATGCGTGGAAAACTATTGCAATACATCACTTATTTTCTCATTATCAAAAGCGAAACTACTCTCTTGGACTTCTTACCTTCAGAACAGGCCGCTACGTTGAGTGAATGACCGCAATGCTTGGGGATGGGGAGGTCCCAGGGAAACCCTTTGTGCTCGTAAATATTTTGCAACCATGTGCGAAGCCTAGTTATGACTCATTCATGATGAAAATATATTCCTTCTCAATTTAAATAATCTTTCACGTATCGGCGAAGCTGTAGATGATGTGAAGAAATCCCACCCGCCATAATTGAGTATGAACGTGATAGTCTTAAACAAATTTTGTTGTTGTGCTATAATACCACACCCAATAACAACATTTCACTTTCTACTGAATTGCTTCTTTTTTATTTTCTCTAGCCCTATGTACATACAATATAAGTACATAATAGCTAAAGAACGTATTGTATTCCACCAAAAAAATCTGTGTCGAAATATCGCCAGAAACATATGTTTTGAAGTCTCTATAGTCCAAAAAAATAATTTTTAGAAAAAGAACCCTATGTGTGTGTGTGTGTGTGTGTGTGTGTGTGTGTGTGTGTGTGTGTGTATCTGAAGACAGCATAGTTGGAACACGAAAAGACCGTTCAATACCTAAATTGATATTTTAATTTTACTATCTTCCAAGGATGTGATACGAAGATTTTCAAGGATATTCCGGCTCCACAAACTACTCTTAACATGGATCATTTTTGAAAAATTTGTTTTTCTTAAAAATGGTCCTAAAATTCTTATTAAATTATGTATATTACGGATATTTACATCAAAAGTATAATGTATATTTTGAATTTTCTGGGAATATTTTCTGAAAAACCTCTTTATTCTGGATGAGTATTGTAACATGTTGCATAACGGTTAAACCGTAACAAATAGAAAAAAAACTTTTCACACAAGAATGTAAATCTCGTTAAAAGACACAATTATGTCATATACATTTTTCTTGTAGAGTTGACCGTTTTCTTGTCATTAGTTATGATTTTAAACGATCCAGTTTTCCTCAAACGGGACCATACAAGCGAATCGAACCTCAATTGCTTCACATAGTGATGAACTTTTAAAAGATTTACTATCACTTTAGCCTAGTGTAGTCCCTTATTTCCCTTCTTTTTACAAGGAAGCAAGGAAAAAGACACATTCTGCTTATGTTATTTCCATTAGCATAAATTGTTAAGATAATATTTTGTAAGAATAGTTAGCATGTGAAATAGCTAAAGAAAGTTATGTGAATGGAAAATTCAATTTTTTTATATTTTAACTCTATGCGTGGCATATCATGCGCATGCGCACTAGAGCCATAGTTTAATTGTTACAAAAACTTGTAGAGTTTCTAAAGAAAAGACAAAGAAAATCTGCTCAGACAGGAGACATTCATCATGTGATATTAGTAGTACATATCTATAAACAATGCAGCCTAAATTAATAAATATAAGTATTTCTTTAAAAATAGTCCATAAAGTATAAATCAGAGAAATAATCGTAAACCAAAACTCTGACTCTGAGATGGGATATACCCCTAAGAGAAACGATCCCATTTTAATTAATAAACGAAGTATTATAATTCAGAAAAGAGAAAGGGGTAAATAATTTCAGATGTGTTGTTTAAGGTAAATACTACAACAGAGCTGCTGTGTGGTGGCACGTTAAATGTTGTATGATGGTCAACATGTAAACTAGCTAATTAAAATTAGCAATAAGCTGACGAATTTTATTACAGCCAGTCTCAACCTTAAAATATAATATAAAGTTAAACGGAATACCTCTGTTTCTATCTAATCCATACACGTTGCTATTGTTTTCTCCTTTTCTACTCTTGCACTTTCCCAAGTTGCTAATAATATGGTGTAGATATTCGATTGTGAAAACTTTCAAGATTGAGTACATTGTCCTATGCAGAATATGTTTCTCTACGAGTGAAAACGTGCTTTTCAGTAACATTCCAATGTATACTGTTTCATGCCTAACTAATAAACTAAAGACCAGAACGCAACAATATTCTTCTCTTAGCTATAATTACAGTGCTGATATCTGCCTAATTTGAATTCTACCTGTAATAAAATAAGAGTTATGCCTTATTAAATCAAATATATTTATAAAATTCTATACTTCTGAAAAAGAAAACAAGAGCAAGGGGAAACATTTTTGTTATTGTGTTTTACAAAGGGAGCCAACAAGGATTTGATTAGCTTTTAAAAGCAACCCGAAATCCTGTAGCTTCTTGTGTTCATTATCTATGACAACAAATACTCACTCATCTATTCAACTCAAGGCGCGAGGCTGAAGACAGATAGTAGAACACTGTGAAGTGTAATGCAGGTTATTTGTTTTGCATTTTACGTAAATATTTACAGTTTAATATTAATAGAAATTTGTAAAACACGAAATGTTGTTAAACTAAGAAGAAACGCAAAATAATGAATGCGTTAGGTTATTCATGTAAAATGAGTGTTAATGAGGGAATGAATTAAACAACTGAACATACCAGGTGCTCAGAAACAGCAGTGTATAGGATAAAATAGAAACGAATGAAAGGGTCAGTTATATCATTAAATAGAAAGCAAAAAGATGGAGGGAAATAAAAGCAAGCTGAGTTAATGCAATACAATAGAATAGTCAAATACATAATTGTGACGTATTGTTCATTCTTTGCCGTTTTAAAACCTTTCACTAGTAATGATAATCATTTTATATTTCCATATTTGATATCTGGTCGTCTCCTTAGCTCGGTGGTAGCGCTGCTGCTTACCAAGCGGGATACCTAGGTTCGATCCCCAGTACCGGTATAGGGATTTTTCCCCCCTGGGAGACCTGGCCCGGGGTGTACTCAGCCTCGTAAGGTCCCTGGGGGGCCAATCGAGGAGCTACTTGATGGAGAAGTAGCGGCTCCAGGTCATGAGGACCGCATTAACAGGTGGGGGGGTTCGAGGCGCTGACCACATCTCACCCTCCAATACTGCACTCCATCCATGACGTCTGTAGTGGACCGAGATGGGGGATGTAGCGGCCGGGCGGTAGGCCAAGGTTCCCCTTGAGCTGTCGTGCCATGGAGTTATATTTGATATCTTTTATACGTGTAAAACGTATTTATAAATACTAAAATTATAAGGACGGCAGATAAAGAGCAAGTGAAAAATAAATTACAATAGCCTTAAAGAGCAGCGTATATTTTTCACTATTTCGTGATGTATAATCTCAAGATGACATTGAATTTTTAGGCCTATCGTAATGCCAAAATTCTAACATACGTTTACCATATGAGGCATTAATGCGTACCGTTTGACCTCTACTGTGTTTTAAACCTAAGACGCGCTTTAGACAATTTTATCAAATGGAAGTATAATTTACTGCACCATCCACGTAATACATTTAGAAAAATAGCATTTTATTTGTAATATAAACAGTTGAGCGTAACAATATTAAAATGTCGATATGGTGTAATTTGAACGGTTTCTAAACAGATGGTTCTGTAACTGACGTATACAAGAATAATGTAAAACTATAAGTAGAAAATGTAATGTGCTAATTTTTTGGGGTAAATACTCTATATATTGCATGTTTATGCTTTCCCATGCACATCATTGTTGGACATGCGTGAAAGTCTGAGATCTTTACTTTCTATACTTCGTACGTAACACTTAGATGTATTTTACCCAAAAATTGGATACCAAAATTCCAATAGAAATACACGTTTTAGAGTCTCCTGAATCCAATAATAATTTTTAGTAAAAAAGTCCATGGGCGCGTGCATGCATGTGTTTGTGAAAATAACTCAAAAACCAAATGTCAGTTAAATACCAAGCTTAAAAATTAAGTTCAGAAACTTCCAAGGATGTGATGTGTACGTTTTCAATAACATCTACCACCACAAACTAACCATTACATTTAAAAACATTCCAAAATTGTGATTTGCTCAAAAACGACTCTAAAGATTGTGATTAAAATGTCTTATATTTAAGATATTTACATGACAAATAAAAGGTATATCTTCAATTTTCTGGGAATATTCTCTGGAGCCCTCTTTGTGAATAACTCTTGTACATCTGGTAAAATATAAAATATAAATTTAAAACATAAAATTTATGTCATATACATTTTTTGTGGAGCTAACCATTTGTTTTATTTCTGGTGATATGAACAGAACCGAATTTCAATCACGTATGGACAGCTTTTAAAAGGGTTGTCTATCGCTTTGGTCCTGTGAATCTCTTTCCCTTACTATTTCCCTTCCACTTATTATTAATAAGACTATTTCTGCAAACGTTTACATTCATTTGCATTAAGTAGAAGAATAAGCTTTTATATGAATAGTTGTTACGGAATAGAACACATCATTGTCTCGGTTAAACATTTTAAAGTTCCTCTGCACATTGCATGTATGTAATTAAGCCCTTGTTGCTTAATCTAAAATCAATCTCAGGTAAAACTATCTGACGTGTTCCATTCACATCACCTCTACATCTCTCTGACAAATTTTTGTTAAAAACTTTTCCTTCTATATACTTCATGATTTTCGAGATAAACAATAGCAAAAACTTTGCTTATTACTTGGTTCCTTATAGATAGAAGGGAAAAACTCTAATGCCTTCCAATCACATGATGCTCTCTAGCTGTTTGGTAAACAAACCTTTTATTTAAAACATTAATCTGTTATCTACATCATGATAATCAAGATAAACATAAGCAGAATAAGTCTTATTACTAGATTCCTTGTAAGTATAAGGGGAATAAGAAACTTCACAGGCTAAAATGATAGTCTCATCCTTTAAAAGTTGGTCGCTGTGTGAAACCATTGAAATTCCAATCTTTTTGCTTGCAGGAACAATAAACGAGAAACGGTAAGAAAGGTGTCTTCCCGTTTGAGAAAAGTTGAAGTGGAAAATTGAAGCTAATAGGAATATCTCGAAAACGGTTAACTCAAAAAAAAAAAAGTATGTATGACATAAATTGTGTGTTTTAATAAGATCCAATTTTTTGGGTAGTAAGTTTTTGTATATCCCTCAGATTTGCCAGTTATACAAAGTTCATCCAGAATGGAGAGGTCTTCAGAGGTTATTCCCAGAATTCAAGATGTACATTTCATTTACCATAAAATACCATATACACAACATATTTTAATCAAAATCGTTAGAGCCATTTTTGAAAAATAAAAAATTTTCAAAGAATATTTCATGTAATGTGTCGTTTGAGGCGGGGGGATTTTTTTGAAAATCTTCGTGTCGCATCTTTGGAAGATGCCAAACTTAAATACCAAGTTTGGTGAAATCTCGTGGGTGCAATACAATACTTTCACTATGCACTACATACATACGTATTATATAGAGAAAGTAAACATATCGTGAGTGATGTAACACCTTATGAGTACTGTATTACACAACAAATACAAGTGAACGTGACATAGGCAAATAAAGTGCGAGTGGCCACAAGCAGTTGCTTATACAAAGGAGGTGTGTCTTGAGAAAGGGACGAGATTTGATAGCGGATTCTGAGTTCGATCTATGTTGTCAGCGGTGACGTTGACCGGAGTGACAGGATCGAATCGATCACACGCTGCACCAGTAATGAAATGTGCGCTTGATTGATCGACCCTGCTTCGAGGATTATGTTAATATCGTTTACTCCACAAGCAGGAGCAAAAGTGTTTTCTACGCCTCAGGCCGAGTATAAATAATCTGATGTGTTCCATTCATATGACTTTCTCTAGCTGTTCCACAAACAAATATTTCTTACAAAACATTATTATTTTATCTATAGATACCAAGATAATCAGGATAAACATTAGTAAAAATTGATTTAATTACTTGCTTCTTTGTAAATAGAAGAAAAATTGAGGAATGTACTAGGCTAAACTGACACTCAAATGCTTTAAAAACCGGTCACTATGTGAAATAACTGAAACTCCGTTCTCTTTACTTCCTAGTAGTACAAAAAAAAAATAGACGAAACAAGATAACCTACCGTTTGAGAAAAGAGTAAATTAGCTTAAAATTGTAACAATTTTAGTTGTTTCTGTCTAACGAATTCAGTACATTAATTATTTTATCATAGTAACCTGCATAGGAGGTCACTATCGCTCAATGAATATTTCTGGAGGTGCTGTCAATGTACACACAGGTAACGCAACGTTCCCCTAATAGCACCGGGTTTGTAAGATGACATGACTGTACTACCCCTCCCCGATGTGTACCACAACACAAAACCTTCATGCAAACATATCTGAGTTTCCGACCGCATGCAGTCTGATCCGAGACCTAGTCTTAAGTATTCTTTTGAGTAGGTAACTGCCCTTTGCCCCTTAAAGCTGGCGTTTTACACTCACATGACTTTATCCAGTTGCTCTACAAACAAACTTCTTAAAAAAGATTATTCTTCTTTCTACACCATGATAATTGGGATAATATTGTCTATCGCTTACAGTTTAGTGGTTAAGCACAATTTGGCAAAATTCATCCAGAAAAAACAAGTCTCACAGGCTATGCCCAGAAAGTTCAAGATATACGTTTTATTTGGGATGTTAATATCTTTAATATACGATATTTTAATCAAAATCGTTATACCCATTTTTGAGAAAATCAGGATTTATTAAAATATTTCCATGTAAAGGGCAGTTTGTCGTTGGGAGGTTTTCTTGAAAATTTTCGTGTCGCATCTTTGGAAGATACCTAGCCTAAATACCAAGCTTGATATTTAATGGTCTTTCGTTTTTGAGCTATGCTGTCCACAGAAACACACATATACACACACGCGGACCTTTTTCAAAAAATGTTTTTTCGGACTCAGGGAACTCCAAAACATTTATTTTCGGTGAAATTTCGACATGGAATTTTTGGGTGGAATATAACACCCTCTCTATCCACTACACATTGTACATGTGGGCTAGAGAAAGTAAAACATAAGTTTCGCAGCTATGACATCAATCTTTGTTCACATAGAGTCTATACATTTGTTATATTCGATGTATTTCTAAACAGTCTGTGTAAATCGCACAGCTGGCTCTGACTACGAAGCCTTCACAATTACAAAAGCTGCGACTGGATGCAAAAGAACATTGTCCTTCCTCAAGCTGTAAGGTGTCGCCGTTGAATTTTCATTGCTTAGGGTAACAAGTTAAGACCACACACTACTACTGTAGTCCAGTGATCAGTGCCCTGATTGCCTAACCTAAAGCTGCTCAGTTATATTCGTGGTTTGAGCGGGCAATTTTTACTTTCTCTACACGTACTACGTAAATAGTGTACAGAGAAGGTATTATATTCCACAAAAATTTTATACAGAGATTTCATTGAAAGTACATATAGGTATTTTGGGTCCCCCTGTATAAAAAAAAAAAGAAAAGTAAACAACAACACTTTTGGAAAACGGTCCGCAGACATGTGTGTATGTGTGTGTGAGTGTCTGTCGACATCATAGCTCCAAAACCAAAATACTGTTAAATACCAAACTTGGTATCTTCCAAGGATGCGACACGAAGATTTTCAAGAAAATCCCCCACCTAAACTAGCCGTTACATAGAAAAAAATTGAAAGTTTTGTTTTTCTCAAAAATGGCTCTAACTATTTAGATTAAAATGTCTTATATTTAAAACACTTTCATGCCAAATAAAATGTATATGTTCAATTTTCTGGGAATAACCTCTAAAGACCTTTTTATTCTGAGTGCTTTTTACTGAATTTTGCATAACTAGTAACCGTAAGAGATAGACAAAAACTTACTACAGAAAAAATGTAGATCCCGATAAGACACACAATTTACGTAATATGCATTTTTTTCGTGGAGTTGACGTTTTTTTTTGTTTTTTTTTTTGTTTTTTTTAGATATTCCTTGTTATTGGTTTCAGCTTTAAAAAAACTTATACTTTTCTCACACAGGAATTTGTAAACTCCTGTCCATACAAACAAAGGAACTTCGATCACATAGCAACCAGCTTTCGATTATCACTTTAACCTAGTGCTCCCCTATTTCGCTTCTACTTGCACGGAAGCAAGTAATAAGACTATTTTTGCTATTTTCTTTTGCATGAAGTAAGTAGAAGCATAAGCCTTTTAACAATACCTTATTGCAGAGATGTAGAGAAAGTCATGTGAATGGAACACATCAGATTTTTCCTTTAAGTAATCATTCTCTAACCTCCGCAAATCCCTGAGGTATGAATTCCTATGGAGTGCACGAAGGTACGTTTGCTAATGAAAATAAGTAACGACCAACAGAGGGAACCTACAGCCTCTGAAATACAATACATGTTCAAGAGGAACTCATTCCATAAACTCTAAACTGGAGTTCAGATTTTTCCTTTAAGTAATCATTCTCTAAGCTCCACAAATCCCTGAGGTATGAATTCCTATGGAGTGCACGAAGGTACGTTTGCTAATGAAAAGAAGTAACGACCAACAGAGGGAACCTACAGCCTCTGAAATACAATACATGTTCAAGAGGAACTCATTCCATAAACTCTAAACTGGAGTTCAGATTGGTCCTTAACCGTGGTGTATCAAGAAAAGCTTCTTGGTTGCTAACATTTAAGGAGTAAGTGAATAAAATGTATCACATTTGTGAAAATTTCTTTATCTTCCATATACGTAGATAGAGATAGAGTAAGGCTGTATTTTATATTGCACAAAAATTAGTACTGAGTTTTCACCGAAATATGTTCCCTCTCTCTCTCTGTTACATAAATTCAAAATTAAAGATCAGTATTTTCCAAAGATGTACCCTAAACTATCATTAACATAAACATTACTTTCGTTATTTTCTCAAATACAGCTGTAAAATACTTTGAATAGAATCTCATATATTAGTTATTTGTATGACAAACAAAAATATTTATATACAAATTTCCATAAAAAAAATTCCTCTTATTATGACTAATTTTATATGAAAACATAAGAGAAAACAGAAACCTGCTACACATAGCTTTAGATCTCGTTGAAATGCAAAGTGTTTGTGATTTCAACAGCTTCCAAGGTATCTGCTGCTATTTATTTTAATTTTGCAAGGCTTATATGTAATGTAAGCGCTAAATTATTAATTCTTTATGTTTACATGATTATAGTAATTCAAAGCCAGAATATATGGACACATTTTAGGAATTTTACTATTGCGGCAGCCTCTTTTATCATTTCCTAGGTTATTTCGTTAACACGGAATACACGCACAATAACATATCTACGAGAATAAAATGTAGTCTATAAAATTAAAAGATAAGTGGTGGAGGAACTCGATTTTAGTTACCTGGGGATTTTTATAATACTAAATTAAGTATATGTAGATTCATATGTACTACTGAAGATCAATGTCTAGATATATATACAGTTTTGATAGATATTGTAAAGCGTTTAAAATAAATATTAATAGAATAACAATATATATTTGGAACACCTGAGTAGCTTTGAAACACCGAAGAGATTGCAAACTTTTCTCAAGAGTTTTGGTCGCCTTTTATCTACCACGTCATGTTACCTTATTCATCACTCATCCCATTTGTTCCCTTGTAATGACTTTACCATTTGAAAACGTTTATCTCACTTATTTGCATTTAGATAAATTTACTATTGTAAATGCCATTTTTTGCATCTGGTTCTGCAGCATTTCCACCTCAGAGACAAAGAGAAAGCTGTCATGTACCTTGGTAACTTAAAGATAATTAATCACGCTCAAATGTTTCAAAACAGAATAAATCTAATTTTGATGCGATTCAGAGAAATGTAATATCACCAGAGTAGCTCTTGCCATGTTCTCTCTTCCACATAGCTACCTATACTTTTGTTTATATCAGGTATCCTGGTGTGATTAATTGCACTGGTCTGACATTATCCCTCCAGAAAGCACTGCCAGCTATTAGTGATATTTGCAATAAAAAGAAAAACACCACCAACTGAGGAAAAATAAGCTTCAGAATAGCAGAATACAAAAAGTACGATTATCCGTATTCAACCAAGTATATTATATATAGTGATGTAAACCTCTCGTACTAGTCTTTAAAGATTAATAACGAAGTCTTTTCAAATCCATTTATCGTGTCTCTACTTCTCTATGTTAACTATAAAATAAGACATTTAACCAGAAATTCAGAGATAATTCACATAGTGCAAACCTCGATTAGAAATCATATGTAACACAAGTAAGTTTACAACGAAGGGAACTAAATTTGAATACATCACGAAAATGTAATTTCGGTAGGTTTAAATGCCGTTGTTTCTGATGCCCTGTTTTAACCCCATGACTAACTCTATTGCTTTTCTTTAAAGTGATGGCATTACACTATTTCCATGAAAACTCTTATCTACTAAGAGAATACTACACAGCAATATCTGTCAAAAATTTGCTGTTATTTTTATTAATCTTATAAATTGGAATTTTAATGAAAGTTTATATATTCACATATGTGATCACTGTAGCCGCAATATTTATATTTTAAATATATCATCAAAAACTGTATTGCTTTCTACCATTTTGCTGTGCATTCTAATATACATTTTTTTAGAAGATTTGACATAGGTGAATTAGATCCTTGAATCCTGAACTTGTGGCTCAGGTAGATTATGAACAGTAATTTGAGCGACCTGTTCCCGCTTGTGACGTACAGGAAACCTTAAGATGGTGTTCATAAGAAGATCCCAACTACTTTGGTGCAACATTTTTGCAGTTTATACGATTTGTTGTAACAGCTACTCTTAAGTTTTATAATATGATCTTTCTTTCGCACGCATAATGATCAATTTGAGGATACAGCCGAGCATGATTTCACGGTCATTGTTCCAATTTCTCAAAAAAATATATATATTCCAGTCATCCAATTGGAAACCTTTTAGTATAATGTGTGCCATCATCTTTGAGTGTCTCCAAAAAGTAACACTAATTATGATCACAAAATATCATTCTTCTTGTATAAGTAGAACTTCAGGATATTTTAGTAATAAACTTCAGGTTGGGTGCTCCTAGGACGATCACCAGGTTTTATACTCCCTCTCGGAATATATTCGGCCTGAAGAAGACGATCAACAAATTTACTGATAACTATTTGTATTCCCAATAGTTGTTCATATATAATTCATAAAAGATTATTTCTATTATTTTTATTATTACATATTCTCTTCAGTACTACTAGTAATATTTTTTAATTGTTTTATTTCTGTATTGGATGAATTTAACCTGAACTTTGTAATTTAGGTTTTTTATTACCATTGTATATGTTTTTTGAAAATATAATATGAATTTTTGGTTCCTATTGTCTAGTATGCTTTGTCCATATATATAAAGATGTGTTTAAACAAACAAGCAATAAAATAATATATCAACTACTTCGTTGTTTCCATGTCGTAGCATCTCTATGATATGATAAAATTGGTGAAGAATTGTTGGCAGTAGCAGATCACGAAACACATAGTTATCGAATTTCAGAATGTGTACACACGTATCTGGGTTGCACCTTGAAGCATACACAGCCCCTACACAAGTAGGCCACCCAACTTACAGTTCGGCATTCATCCCAGCGAAGAGCAATGGAACACTATTAATTCCAAATTAGTGCAGATGCCTAACATATAGACCGCGAACTGTAACTCATATAAACAATATTTGCAATAGCTTCAGTGACAAAGACAGTGGTAGGGCCGTGGTTGAGTGGGCTCGCTTCTCAGGCGGCTCGGGTTCGATTAAAAACGCCCACACGTGGGATTTGTCGTGGAGAAGCGGAGTTTGGACTGGTTTTCTCGGGGTCTTCCGGTTTCCCCTGCCACTCATTTGCTCAATCATTACCTGTCCTATAGTGCATTTCGCTTACGTTTCCAATCAACCACTTCCTCACGCTCATGGCTACGTGCCGACTGCTCGTTCCAGGTTCTCCATTCTCTGGTTTTATGCAGTTGGCTCCCCACCTGGGCATACGATTCAATTCTAGATAAGGGAGGGTAAGCCAACTACAACAGACAAGGTGATGTATGTTATGAAACTTGCAACTTCCTTATATAAAGAAAGGACATTTATTATTAATTATTAGTACTAGTTTTCTTCTTTTATTGTGTTTTAGATCACTGTAGCAAACAAGTGTGAACATAATGCCTCAATTGAATCTTAAATGTGTGTAATCATTTGCTTTATTTCTTTCCAAATGTCAGTTTATGCCTGTAAATATGCATTATTGGGTACCATACACGTTCATGCTTTCGTCTGTAACACAATTTCCAAGATACTTAACAAATTTACCTACTGACAAGCTGTAAAATGAATTGAGGATTGCATTAGGCTTACGCACTAGTAAAAAGTGTTAAAAGCGGCTGCTTTTCAAATCTATTCTCTCTGCTTTACTTGGATGAAAAATTAAAATAAAAAATATACATATCAACTTCCTGTTTTAGTAATGTATATCAGAAGCTATCTCCAGAAAATTCAAGATATACATTTTACTTGTCATGAAAATGGCTTTAACTATGGTATTTTAATCAACATCATTTTAGAGCCATTTTATAAAAATGTTTCATGTAAATGGTATTTTGGCATGAGGGAATTTTCTTTAAAATCTTTTTGTCGAATTTTATAAGATGCTGAAGTCAATATTTCAATTTCCGTTTTGAGTTATGCTATTGACAGACATACGGACACACAGGGAGCTTTCTCCAAAATACTTCTTTTTACTTTCTTTACACGTACTATTACATAGTGTATAGAGAAAGTATTTTATTGCACTGAAAAATGCGATAGCGAGATTTCACCGGAATACATGTTTTGAGACCTCTGAATTAAAAGAAATTTTTTAGAAAAATGTCCGTGTGTGCGTGTGTTCCTGTGCGCACCATAGCTCAAAAAACGAAAATACCGTTAAATACCAAACTTGATATTTAAGTTTTGTGTTTTCCAAGGATGTGACACGAAGATTTTCAAGAAAATCCCCGCACCCCCGTTTACGTTTTACATGGAACATTTTTGTATCATTTTAATGTTCTTAAAAATGACTTTATCACTTTTAATTAAAATCTCTTATATTTAAGATATTCATGTGACAAGTAAATGTATATAGTCATTTTTCTGGGAATAGTCTGTGAAGACATATTTATTCTGGATGAATTTTGCGGAACTTTGTGGACTTTTGCGAAATTTACATAAATGGTAAACCGTAAGAGATAGACAAAACCTTACAACATAAAAAATGTAGAGCTCGTTAAAATAGACAATTTATGTTATATACATTTTTGTCGTGGAATTGGCCGTTTTTGGAGATATTCCTTGTTGTTAGTTTAAGCTTTAAAATAGTTATAATTTTATTATACGGGAATTTTTTAGCTCCTGTTCATACAAACAAAGGTACTTAAATCACATAGCAACGAGATTTGACTGTTGATTTAGTCTATGGTACTGCCTTATTTTTCTTCTACTTACAAGAAAGCAGGTTATCAGATCCTTTCCGCCAAATTTTTATCGATTAGCATTAGATAAATAGAAGAATAAGGTTTTTAACAATAATTTATTGCAGAGAGGTAGTGAAAGTCTTATGAATGGAACACGTCAGATTTTTTGGGGGGTGTAGCTATAAATATGTATTTACACTGAAATCTTGTCCGATTTGTGTTTGGAATACAATATTTTCTCTGCCTTTAATGTACGTTCCTCTTTTTGCCAGTTTTCTACATTTCCTTAGATTTTTTTTTTTTTTAGTTTTTTTTTACGGTTTTTTTTTTACGCTATTTAAGGAATAAATGGAATTTGGACATTATTTTCACCTGTGGAGGAGAAGAATGGGCTGTTTTTTTTAAATTTCGTTTTGTATTTATTCTTTTTTAGTTTGTAATGGCATGGCCCCCCTTTGGGAATTAGGAACTTTATTTATTTCAGGAGAAGCAGGAGCTCCACATCACAACAGGCCAGCACAAAGAGGAATAATGCATGATATTGCATCCAAGATCATTCCGCATCGATATAGAATCAATCAGGTGCTCATATCTTGTATATCCAGGGTTTAAAAGCGTTGATTCTGTTGTCTCGAATCATCCGCCACCTCTCTGTATAAAAAAAACTTCGTAAAGCAGGAACCACACTGTCAGCTGGCGTGTCCAAGGTACTAAGCCAAGCATAGGTACCCATTACTGTCCAAATAAGAGCTCTCCACAATGCAGGACAAGTCCAGGCAAAATTCAGGTGCAAAATATCCGTTGCTGAAGGCTGCCAGGTGTCACCAGTCCAACCCCGACATCGGCTCAAGAGCCATGTCCATATCAGTCCTTTACCTGAGCATTCCAAGAGTCGATGTGCGAGCGAATCTGGAGCTTGGCACATTGGACAAGCGGGAAAAATTGCCAGATGATGTCTATGTAATTTATCTGCAGTTGGTAGGATTTCATTGACAATCTCATATGCCACCGAGACCCATTCCGTGTTGATTTCTGGTATAGCAAAGCCACGCCAAATTTGCCTCCAGGGCAATTGTGGATACTTAACCTGTATATGTGAAGTAGTAGGTTTCCTCCGTTGAAAAAAGGTATAGACTTACTTAGCCATCCGAAAACGGTCATTAGCCACTTCTGCTGGAGGTAGAGTGCTCAAGTCACGTAGGAGATCACATAACATTTTAGGAATCTTGTGGAGTTCTCTCCGCTCCCAAAACAACTGATAATGCCGTTGTACTAGCACCTCTACACTATCACCCTGTCCATCCAATGCTTGCAGAATCATTTTTAAGGAAAGTGCTTTACATTGCATCGCCACATCCAACAACCCCCAGCCACCTTTTGGAAGACGTGACTGAGTACGGGAAATGCGATATAATTTTCCTGTCCATATGAAGTATCCGATTATTTGCTCAATTCTTTGGCTGTGCCGTTTTGTTGGCGGCAGCACGTGTGCTAAGTACCATATACGACTCGACGTAAAGGTATTACAAAACCACACACGTTGTATCAGGTTCAGCATCCTCGACTTTTGACCGTATAGTACGCCACGTAAAGTATTAATGCATGACGTCCAATTATAGTCCCTCAGGTCTTCACCGTCTCCACTGAAGTATATCCCAAGAATTTTTGTGCGTTGCACAGTGGGTATTCCTAACATCGTGGTATCCGGAGGATGCGGCCCAATGGGAAGACTTTCAGATTTTCTCAAATTGAACGTCATCCCCGCACATTGGGCGAACTTCTGTAAACAGCTTCGTAGGTGACATCCTGCTCGTCGGTAACCATCACCGTAAGATCATCGGCATATACCCTAACGGCTAGTTTCTTTCCATAGACCTCCAGACCCGTTATCGTAGATTGCAGCTGTCGGAGCAAAGGTTCGATGTACACAGCAAATAACAACATTGATAGGGGACAACCTTGGCGGACGGATCTGTTGACCGGTATGGCGGCATCAGAAACCCATTGCATTAACGCAGTGTCATATAGTGCCCGAAGGAGGTGATACAACTTGTCCGGCACTTGCAATGACTCCAAACGTGCCCAAAGACCCTCGTGAACCACATTATCAAATGCTTTCTCAAGGTCCAGGTTTACCAGCGCAGCAGAGCTATTTTTCTTGGCAACAATGAAAAATTTAGTCTCGCAAAGCTGCCACGGTATGGTGCTTAGCCGCACCTCCGCGCACCACAGCCTGCTGCTCACTAAGCACGGGCACTAGCCATACTTGCAGCCTATGGGCGATTATTTTTGCAAACAGCTTAAAGTCGCAATTGAGTAAGGTGATGGGCCGATAATCTGCGGGCTGGCTGGGCGTGGTGGTCTTTGGTAGTTGTAGAACCACCCCATCTCCAAATGTAGGCGGCGGGTTTTCATCCCTCCAGATTTCTTGAAACACTAGAAGAAGTTTTTTCTTAATAAACCGCCAACAATGTTTATAGAACTCATACGGCAGCCATCTGGTCCGGACGCTGTATGAGGTTTGGCTGTCTGAATCGCCGTGAGCAACTCCGTCTCCTTCAGCATGGGAGTAGACGACCGTTCTAAACCTCCCTGCACAACTGGCACATATTTGGACATATACGATTGGATTGAATCCACCATATCCACCGGTCTAGCAAAGCGCTGGGTGTAATAAGAATGCAAAACACGAAGAATCCCTGTCGTGGTCGTAACCTCTTGACCATCATCTATCAATTTGGTAACAAACGCTCTGCGACCTTGCCTACGCTCCTTCGCCAGGAAGAAGAAACTCATTTTTTCACCATAAACCATTTCTGCTGTACGTATTCTAGCTAAGGTTCCCTGGATATCTTGCGTTTTACGGTGCTGGATATGAGCTTTGACTTCCCGGAGCTGACAGTGTACGTCCTCCCCATGTTGTTGGTGCAGGTGTAAATCTTGTAGCACTACAAGATAAAAATCCAAAGTTTCTTTCCGAGCTAACGCTCTACGACACGCTGCGGCTTTAAAAAAGGAGCGTATCGCTGGCTTCGCCTTATAGATTCTGCCTTATTGGGAGAGCGCTGAAAAGACTTCTGCAATTTGGACCAACATTCTTGGAATTCTATCAGGACCTCGGCATCTGTAAGTAAGGAGCAATTAAGCTTCCACAACCCTGGACCACTACGACGTATCTCCGCACGACTTACAACGGCATGTAGCAGTGCATTGTGATCGCTAAAAGCTGCTGGCACTATCTCTTTGCGATGTATCCGGGATGCCATCTCTGGTAGAACATACATCCGGTCCAGTCGAGAGGCCGACTGGCCCCGTACGAAGGTGTATATCACATCATTATCGTACTTGAATTCCCAGATATCCACCAATTGAAACTGGTCCACTAACTGCTGCAATGCAATACAACCATTAAAGACCCCTCTTTGGTCCTTGGCTGCTAGCGTACAGTTAAAATCCCCAACCAATAAGAATGGGAAACTCCGAGGAATATGAGTTAAAATCTCCTGTCGAAAAAAATCCTCTCGTAGTTTTCTCTTGTTGCTTCCCGCCGGGGCATAGATATTCACGAAGGTAACACCATCATACTCCGCGGAGAAGATTATACCTGAAGGATGATAGGCAAAGCCGTGTATGGGGCAATCCCTGGTGGTATACAATAGCCGTTGCAGTACTACCCGGGCCTAAATTAGTCTCATAGTCATATCCATATAAAAGTCCATATTATAAACATTCACTTCTTGAAGAAAGCAAACATCAACATCATTACTACTCAAAAAATCCCGAAGCAGCTGTTGCTTAACTGGTTGACGCAACCCATACACATTAAGTGATGCCCAAATTTGAAGTCCAACTGGCATGCAGGGCAAAGAAAGGTACTCACAATCTCAGGACCAATGTCGTGATACCAAACAGGAATTAGGGCACGTGTCAGTTCAATCCGGGGAGTACAACCATTAATTGTCCGCACCTTCGTGAGGATCGTCCTTAGTATGCTTGTAGCAACGCCGTAGGTCCTCTTCGGCGTCATTGGCATCTTCAGCCGGCCTCTTACCGGAATCACTGGCCTGCACTATGCGACCGTCAGGAAGATCGTGAAGAAATCGTAGCACACCCGCGCCACCAGCTGGCGAAGACGATAACAAACAGGCATCAATATGGCGGTCTAGCGGTTGGAACTGGAGGCGAGGGTCGCGAGCAGATACAGAAACTCTGGACGGCGCACCCAAGTTGCGGGTCGCGTCTGCAGGCGCTTCAGGTACGTCGCTATCATTCGCCCTGCGGTCAGTATCCTGTTGTACGGTGTCCTGTACATGCTGGATATCATCAACAATCTCCGGCGTCTCCGGCATCACCATGCTGTCCCCCTCTATAGGCAATTCCTCTCCCTCATTCTACTGTCATTGTACAGTCATTACCTCCACTTGAGTCTCCATTGATGACCCGGGCGTGTGCATAACACCCTGCTGTTCATCCGCCAGTAAGGTAGCCGGAGCACCCACTGCCTCGCTGAAGGTTGCCGGACGATTTCTAGGTTGCAGAGACAACCGAGTAGCTCTAAAGGGACAATCCGCTTTTAAATGCGTCGTCTCACGGCACAAATGACAGGCTTGCTGCTGTCCGGTATAGGCAATAGATATCACACAAGTATCAATAACCAAGTTAGCCGGTATATTGCACTTAATACCCATTTTCACGGTACACACGCCATTGTTAGCCGGAAGCAGATAATGAGAGTGTCATTTCTCACGTCGTGTATCAAATACCTTACCGTATTTAGACAATTCTTGTGACAAAACTGCGTTAGGCACCTCCAGTGGGAGGTTGAAAACCCGCACATTAACAATTTGCTGGTCACCTGGCGTGATTTTCACTTTGGAGATTTTCCCAGATTCTATGTAAAGTTTTGTTCTTCGGTGTAACGTGATATAAGTTTATCATATAATAACGTGGAAACTAACTTGACATAAATAGCACGTTCACGACTATTGAGCTGAAGCGTGTCCACTTGATCCGATTTTAAAGCCAGAAAATTTACCAACCATTGATGTATTTCTAGTGCAGACGGTCTAGTTGCTGCGTTGTCAAACTGAATTTTAATAGTATTTACCCGCTTATACACGGCCATTTTAATGCTTTAGCACCTTCTCGGAAGAAGAATGAAGGTGCCCAATTAAGTAGAACGCCTGCCCGCTTTCACAACCGGCAGAGACGCCGTAACAAACAAACAACTCACCGCAGTGAAGACCGGTTCCGCTCGCTCTACACAAACAACCTCACGGTACGCCATCCAGCGAGCGACTGAGTTGATCTATTAATATAACGCAATTTTTACATATATACACAGATATTGTTTGTGTAGTAAGTTTTTGTCTATCTCTTACGGTTTACTAGATATACAAAATTCATCCACAATGAATAGGTCTTTCCAGCTTATTCCCTGAAAATGTATTACAATATTTCTTTTTGTCTTAAACATACGGTATTAATCAAAACCGTTTTCGAAAAATGCTCCATGTAAAGGGTAGTTGGGGTTGAAGATCTTCCTATTGCATCCTTGGAAGATAATGAACTTAAATACCAAGTTTGGTATTTAACTGTCTTTTCGTTTTTGAACTATGCTGCCCAAAGACACACACACACACACACACACACACACACACACACACACACATCACACGTTTCTAATTTTTTTTTTTTTTTTTTCATTCAGGGGTCTCAACAGATACGGTGAAATTTCAGTATCGATTTGGGGTGAAATCGAAAACCTTCTCTATATACTATGTATACTGTACATACGTGCTACAGAACGTAAAATGTATTATGAGTAACGTTCAAAATCCGAATGTATGTGTAACATTTACACAGAGTGGCTGATTCAAAAATATTTTTACAACTTTTGAGGGTAGATTCCTGACATCGAAACAAGAAAAATACTTCATATAAACATATGCTCTAAAACGCTTCGCTTTCGAGCTATCAATTTATTAATGAAAGTCGCCTTCAACGGCTTTCCAGGTCCAATCTAATATCTTCATTTATTTATGCACTCATTCTTAGAAGGTTTTGGCCCATTTCACCCTGCAGAGTTGAACTTATGTTGCCATGGCTACTTAATAACATTTTATCAGATGTATAATACATTCCCCCTACACGTCTTATAAGTGCAGTCTATAGATAACTATCCCAGACTTATTAGAAAATGTGTCTCTACAAATAAGATATCTGATGTGTTCCATTCACATGACTTTCTCTATATCTCTGCAACAAATTACTGTTAAAAATCTTATGCTAAGATTTACTTCATGCTAATGGAGAAAAAAATAGCAGAAATGGTCTTATTACTTGCTTCCTTGTAAGTAGAAGTGAAATAAAGGAGTACAATAGGTTACATTGACAGTCAAATTATGGTTGCTATGTGACTGAAATTCGTTTGTTTGTATGGATAGGCGTTCACAAAGTCCAATATGAGAAAAGTATGTTTTTATAGCTGAAACCAAAAACAAGGAATATCTCAAAACAATCAACTCCACGAAAAAAATGTATACAACATAAATTGTGTGTTTAAAGTGCTCTACATTTGTTGTGTGGTAAGTTTTTGTCCATCTCTTACGGTTTAGCAGTTATGCAAAATTCCGTAAAATTGACCCAGAATAAAGTAGTCTTCAGAGGCTATTCCCAGAAAATTCAAAATATACATTTTAATTGTCAGGTAAATATCTCTAATATACGATAGTTTAATCAAAATCGTTAGTCATTTTTTATAAAATCAAAATTTTCGAAAAAAGTTCCATGTAAAGGGTAGTTTGAGGTGGAGGGATTTTTCTCAAAATCTTCGTGTCGCATCCCTGGAAGATACTAAACTTAAATACTAAGTTTGGTATTTTAGCGACTTTTCGGTTTTGAGTTATGGTGTTCACACATGGACCTTTTTCTGAAAATACTTTTTTTTGGGATACAGGGGACCCTAAAACACATATTTCCGATGAAATCTCAGAATCGAATTTTTTGGTGGAGTGCAATACCTTCTCTATACACTATGAACATAGTATGTGTAGAGAAAAAAACATGTGGTATATGTATGATGCTCTTGCACATTTCAGTCTCATTGTTCGAAATGCACTGGCTGGTGTCTAGCATAATAAATAGGTATGCAGAGGGGGGACCAGTTCCATGCTTATACGTCCCTCCCCCCCAGAGTTCAATCCTTTGGATGATTAACTTTTGGGATCAGCTTAAAGCACTGGTTTATGCAGCAGACATCCTGGATGAAGAAACTCTCAATCTGTGTATCAAGGAGGCCTGCGAAATCATACGACACCGGCTGGGAGTATTTGACATTCCATACTTCAACGAGCGCATGCGTGTCTAGACTAAGAGCAGGACATTCGAATCGTTTCCTGCAAGTGGTGTTTGTGTGGAACTGTTCCTAACAAACTGACACGTCAAAAATAGAATTAAGTGTCACTTTAAGTATCTTTTGATTAATAGCATTTTAAACCTCAATACATTGAGAACGGGGGGTCTTGGGACATGTGTTTGTATGAATGTTTTTTCTTGTTTTGGTGTGAGGAACCTTCCCCAAACTTTGTAAAAGTATGTTTGAATCATCCTGTATATACACATTAATTTGGACGCTTGGATTGTAATACAGGAATTATTGCGTATCGAATGACTAAATTCATTAAGAACCGAGGCAGAAAATCATTAACGAGTATTTCATGTGGATTTATTCGAAACTAATTGAATTTAATATCTGTACATTAAAATTTTGCAGTCTAATGGAAATGGACTCTGAGGAATTAGAAAAATAAAAGCGCCGATGGAAATAGAAGGCTAGCAACGATCTGATTAATTTGAAGACGACAAAGAAGTGATACCGTTAACAACTGAGGGCCAGTTTCGTTTAATTACTGACATTAGTTTACAATCGATACCTCCAGTTTACATTCTACAAAAAGGCAATCAACATATAAGCGCTTTTGTTTTCGATTAAAGGGACACCTGGTGTATCAGCGGCGAAATATTTGAGGACCTAAATATAGGTTTTACCAATTGAATAATTCATTTACTTCCCTGAAACACCTGTACCGCATATTTGTGCTGGAATCCTCGAGGGAATGTGCTGTGTACCTCACACAAAAGCACCTGAACAGCTTCCCACAAACAACGGGGAGATGGAAAACATTTGGGATCTCACTTTCAATATAAACATAGCCAATTTAAACAGTTGCAACACACTGGAGGAACCACCTTACAAGTTTATTGTATCCGCTGAAGCTGTTAAAATACATTCTTCCATTCCATGAAAGTGCTGATAAGTTAAAATCTCAAACACAAGTTCTTGAACAAGTTATTTTGTATAAAAGCACACTCCAAACACATCGGAAGAATGCGTTATTAATGTGCATTATTTCTCTTATTAATTAAGTTTATTGCGCGATACATCTGTTATGGACAGATTGAATAAATTGTAGGTAATAACATTTACTGAGGTTCATTGATACAACACAGTGATATTAGGATCTTTAGGTATCATACTACGACCAATTACCTACGGAAATCAAAGCTCCAGTTATGGTTTAAACAATAAATTCATCTCTGTCATTAGCGAAGACCTTATTACTTTAGAAACAATGTAGTTAAAAATGACATTCTTTTCGTGTTTTAAAAACTTTAGAAAACTTAATTTTAAAAATGGATGTGTTCCACTCATACCTGCTCTACATCTCTGTGGCAATTGTTAAATGATGTATTCTTCTACTTATTTCACGATAATCAAGATAAACATTAACAGAAAATGTCTTATTACGTGCTTTCTTGTAAACAGCGGGTAAATAAGGGAATACACTAGGCTAAAATAATAGTCTCTCATGTAGCCGATTGCTACATGAAACAGTTGAAGTTCCAATCTCTTTGTTTGCCAGGAATAAACAAACGAGAAAGAGAAGAAAAATGTCTTCCCGTTTGAGAAAAGTTTAAGTGGCTAAAATTGAAACCAATAATTCGAAATATCTCGAAATCTGTTAACTCTGCAAACATAAAATGTATATGACAATAAATTATGTTTTAATGAGATCTACATTTTCTGTGTAGTAAGTTTTTATGTTTCTTTTGCAGTTTGCAAGTTATACAAAAGTCGGCCAGAATGAAGATGTCTTCAGAGGCTATTCCCAGAAAATTCAAAATATAATTTATTATAAAAATACCATAAACGTAAGGTACTGCAGTCAAAATCGTAAGGGCCATTTTTGAGAAAATAAAAAAATTCCAAAAATGTTCTATGTGAAGGGTAGTTTGGGGTGGGCTGATTTTCTTGAAAATCTTCGTGTCACATCCTTGAAAGATACCAAACTTAAATACCAAGTTCGGTATTTAATGATCTTTTCGTTTTTGAGCTATGCTGTTGACAGGCACACCCACACGCGCGCCGTTGCGTGGACCTTTTTTGGAAATGGAAATGACGTGTTATTTATGGACGCTCTTTAACTGCTATGGTTCTCAGCGTCTCATTCTATAATGGGCGTGAAAGACCGCTTAATGTTGCTCAGAGACCTCTCTATCAGGCTTGAGGTTCTTTTACGTGCCGTAAATCTACGACACGGGACCCACGGCTTTACTTCCCATCCGAAGGAAGTCATGCTAAGGATTTTTACGCCCGAAAAAATCCATGTTCCTCCGCCATGAGCCCTCGACCTTGAGTATATGAAGTTAGCATGGTAACCATTACACCACGGAGGGTGACCCCATTTTTGGATTCACTATGTACATATTGTATAGAGAAGATATTGTAATGCACCTAAATCGATTTCACCGTGAATACATGCCTGGAACTCCCTGAAACCAAAAACCATTTGTGTGTGTCTGTGCATGTCTTTCTGTCTATCTGTGTCTGTAAACAGCACAGCTCAAAAACGAAACGACCGTGAAATACCAAACTTGGTATTTAAGTTTGGTGTTTTCCAATGATGCGACACGAACATTTTCAAGAAGATTCCCCCAACCTAAACTACCCTTTATAAGGAACATTTTTCGACAATTTTGATTTTCTCAAAAATGGCTCTAATGATTATGACAACATATTTCTATAACAAATGAAACGTATGCCTTCAATGTTCTAGGAATAGCTGCTGAATACTTGTTCATTCTGGATGGCATTTATGTAACTGGCATACCGTAACAGATATACCAAAACTTCCTACACAAAATATGTAAAAACATGTAAATGGCGTGTTATTTATGGACGCCCTTTAACTGCTGTGGTTCTCAGCGTCCCATTAAATTGGGCGAGAAACACCGCTTAATTTTGCTCAGAGGCCTCTCTATCATGCTTGAGGTTCTTTTACGTACCGTAAATCTACGACACGGGACCAACGACTTTACTTCCCTTCAGAAGGAAGCCATGCTTCTCGAAAATAATCTTCCTCCGCCGGGTTTGATGTAGATCTCATTAAAATAAACAATTTATATTGTATACATTTCTTGTAAAGTTAACGTTTTCGAGATATTCCGGATTATTGGTTTCAATTTTAGACACTTAAACTTTTCTCAAACGGGAAGACATCTTTCCTTGTTCGTTTACTCCTGGCAAGTATAGAGATTGAATTTTCAATTGTTTCATATAACGACCGGTTTTTAAAGAACGAGACACTCACTTTATCTTGGGCATTTTGATATTTCCCTTCTGCTTGCAAGGAAGCTAGTAATAAGACTAATTCTGCTTAGGTTTATCTTGTTTAGTATGATGCAGGTAACAGATTAATGGTTTTTTATTTACCGAACAGCTAGAGGACATCATGTGATTGGGATACATTACATTTTTTCCCCTTCTACTTACCAGGCACCAAGTAACAAGCACAATTTCTGCTGTTTATCTCGATTATCATGAAATAGGTAGACGAATAAGCTTTTTAACAATAATTTGTTACACAGATGTAGAGAAAGTCGTGTAAATGGAACACATCAAATATTTTTCCCTCTTTCTTTTGAACTTTCATGTACATGACTTCAATGAAACTTGCCAATTCATTTATACTATTTTTGGGTGTTATGGGTTTAATGCTTAGTCGTAGAATCCCCGTACGCAGGGATTTTTCTTACGCAGCCTCTGAAACTAGGGCAATGGGCACTACTGTTAGTATAGGTTACTTTCAGCTGAAAAATCACAAAATGTGATTGTCTGGAATTTATTCAAACAGCGTGGAGCCATTCACTGTTCGGGACGTGTAATGGACTCCTGGATATTCTGGGCGTCCGTAGTTTCAGTTTCACGTGAGTTCGGTTCGAAAGAAACAAACTACCGTGCCTATTTGCAGGAGGGTCTGCCTGATGAACCACCAGCGGGTCCTGCTCCAGGATTAAAGGGGTATCATTATTTGATTCCCTCGTAGGACGTCAGGTTGCAATGGCACTATGTCTTTTTACTTGCCTTATTGTTTGGTAAAAGAACTTGGACCAAAGAGGAAAAGGACAAACGCAGACGTAAATGTCAAATGATGTATTCGATCATTCGAAATGTCCATTAAAAACATTTAAAAACGATCCATGCCTGTATTTGTGTTTATGTGTGCGTTTTTTGTTTTTGTTTTGATTGTTTGTTTATTTGTTTGTAGCTTAAATCCTTTAACCTGGTTGGTCACGGAAGATAAATGAAATTGGTGAAATGATCGTTTTCTCAGGATAAGGGAAAACCCCGAAAAATCGAGTAGGAGATGTTGCTTTATTAATAACTATTGAATGAATAATACATTTTGGAGGTATAACTAAAAGTGCTGAAATTCATTTTTCGGCGTGATTACCAGCTGCTGTAGCAGCTCCTACTCCTGTATCTGTATTAGTGCATTCTTCAACCTTGCTTACAGCAGGAGCCTATTTATTAATTCGGTTATCCAGGCAACTCACCCTAAGCGAGATTCGAACTCACGACCTGTGTGTGTGTGAGTGTATGTGAACAACAAAATTCAGAAACGAAAAGTTTGGTTAAATATCAAACTCCGTATTTAAGTTCAGTATTCTACAAAGATGTAACACGAAGATTTTCAGAATAATATCAAACTATCCTTTAAATGGAAAATTTGTCGGAATTTCGATTTTCAAAGATGGTTCTACCGATTTTGATTAAAATACAATATATTAAAGATATTTACATCGAACATAAAATGCATATCCTGAATTTTCTAGCAATAGCCTCTGAAGTGCCCTTCATTCTGGATGACATTTACGAAGCTGTAAACCGCAAGAGATAGACCAAATGTTACTACACAACAAATGTAAATCTCGTTAAAACACGCGGTTCATATCGAATATGCACATATACTTTGGGAGTTAATGTATATTACATTTTACAGGTTAATACACCTACTGTACGTTCATGATTGTCAGATTAATTGCTCTATCATGTTTCATGCATTAGATTTATACTTGGGTATAAACCATTCATATTTTAATAGGTTTAGCGGTAACTACAAAGCATGACCATTTCTATAGTATTAACACAATAAAACAAATTCCTTAACTTGCTTAATACCACTATAACTGTATCGTAATGCTTCTCTTTGATAGCTGTTGTACCCATTTGCGTGTGCTGCGTAATGACGCTGCAGTTTAAATGTTTTAATTGCAGAACTTTCCGATAAGCTAAACACTTATTTCGTCACTTTCTATAAATAAGGCAGGGATAAACGTAGGCGTCAATGGTCTGTTGAATTGGTTTCTGTTACCGAAATCATAAATTGAAATACGGCACACTGTAGAAGGAAGAGAGAAACAATCCCTGCTGTCTCGTGCATGCATGGAGCAAGCCTGTTTGTTGCGGGGGGGGGGGGACTACAAGGAAGTAAATAATAATCCCACGTAAGGGTACATTACGGTGGGGAGATTTTCTTGGAACTCTTTGTGTTACGTCCTTGAAAGTTGCTGAGCCGGAAGCAAAGTCTCTGCTTAAGAGTCGTGGAACTCTTCTTAGAGGGCTCTGATTGTTGGGCTCTGGTGGTAGAGGTTGGAAGCAACGTGAGTGAGACAGGATTCGCAAGAGAAGGCCGCTTCCAGAGGTTGTAGCTGGAACATTTGTGAAAACGGAGAGTTGCTCTCCGACACCGATTTAGACAGATCACCTGTAGCACGAAGTAGATGGAAGAAAATAAGTTGTTGCAACAATAGTCTGTTGCATAATAGGTAGAGAATGTCATATGAATGGAACGCATACGTTTTGTCTTGTTTCTATTTTTTTTTCTTCTGACCTTGTAAAAGACATGGAGTTTCTATATCTACAACGACATAAATAAAAAGTCAATTTAGACTCATGTTTTTCTCTATAAATAGAGGAATGACATTGACGTGGATACAACAATAAGTTTTTGCTGTCGCAAAATAGATAGAGAAATTATGTGATTGGAGCACATATTTTTGTGGAGAGGTTATACACTAAACATGTGTTTTTGAGGAGCAATATTATTTAAGTGACTCTTTGTTCAGTAGAGTTAAACGTCCTTTCTGTCTGCCTAAGTCACCACATTGATGATACAGAAATTATTATTATGAATGACAAATTTGGGAAGGAAACGTAGCGCAAGTTTAAGGTATTTCCAGTTGCTGGAAGAAATCTCAGTCAGAGGGAACAGTTTTGGCTGGATTTTAGCCAAACATCATCCGCTCAGAGTGCGTGCTTTAATGAACTCGGCCACTTGTATATCTATAAACTGATTCTGCTAAAGACTTCAGATACCTACCTCGTAATATGCAGAAGTTCAGCATGTCCAATAACGATGTTCCTTGTAAATCCGGGTTTCATTGTAAGGGGAGCCAAAATGCCCTGTATCTTGCCAATGTTAAAGTTTGACCCATTATCTCAGCAACTATTTAACATAATAAGATATATTTTTCAAGGTATATTCATCAATAACTTTACTGTTGATTGATGGAAAATAGAACAGTGCAGTTGGTTAGAAAGAAATATGTGATTTTTTAAAAATAAAGCTCTTAAGTGCTATTGAAAACAAAGATTTTTAATGTTAAAAAAAAATCTGATCAATATGCATTAACACTTTCTCGTTAAAATAAAGCATATTTAGATGCAAATGTGTGGTAAAAATTTCAACCCTTAGTGTTAATTAGTTTCTGAGATAATGGGGTATTTTAGACAATTTTACTTCTTCAGAAATTGCATTCAAACATAACATTAAAAATAATGTAATCTAAGTTTCCAAATACAACTTTGCAGTACTTCGAAGCTCTCACATGTAGGAAATATGAGCGGAATGACAATGCTACCAATAGCTAAAGCAAAACTTTCCTATCGAAAAAAAAAATATCCTCTCTAACTCTAATATTTACAAACCTATTATGGTGTACCAGAATGTTCTAAAAAACTACCGCACAGGATTATTTTCAACAATATTTTTAAACTATTTACAATTCTATGAAAGTTATACCAAAATAAGCGGGAGATTCGAATTATTCATTTGCAATTAAAACATGAAAATGGAAAAAAAATTATTAACATCCCATTTCGACTCCCCTTAAGCTAATTTTATATAAAAGTGTGTAATCGTGTATTTTATGCCTTGTTTCTTAGAACCAAAAAACACACAGAAACTGAATATTTCTACATTTTAAGCAATATATTTTAGAAGTTTCCTCAAGTAAGTTTTCCATTCTTAACACATCTGGATGGAGTAGAACTCGTGAACAGAAGCTAATACTGGATATGTACATCATCATATTTAGCGCGTACATTAGCTCAATCCTAGTCTGAATCCAATTTCATTCCACAACTGTTCACGTTGCCCTAATTAATAGGAACGGGGCACCTACTCAAATCGTTTCGAATTCGACATGTAAGCACATTACGTGCTTTGCTTCACGGTATGAGAAAAAAAAAATCTGTGCAGCAGTATAACAAATAACTGCACTGCCAGTTTACATAAATAATGAGAATGGACTCGCTATCTGTCACCTTCCTTTGTCGCACATTGATATTTCTAAAACTGATTGACGTTTACTCAATGGTTCGCATAATGCTTTATGACTTTTTACATCAAACATAATGGTATGGAATTTACCCAATATGGAAATGCAGAAAAATAAAGAGCAAAAGGTATTAGATATACGAGGTTGGAGAGTTAAAGGGGATGTTCATTCCACTGTTTTCGTTGTTATTGGTCTCAGCTACACCATGCTCTGTTTACCTAAAAGTACTTTCAAAATGCAATGTAACCAAAATAATAGATGAGTGTATTTTGTCTCCAGTATTTCTGTTATCGAATACGGTGGAGCCCCAGTAATGTGTTACTCAATATCATGATATTTCGAGTTAAAAACCTCGGGCGTTAGGTGAATCCTCTAGGTGGGATACTTTCATCCGTGAATTTTCCAATCATTTCTTTCATCGCTACATGTCAACACCATACCATGCATTTGGTTGATTGGTGATGGGAAGGCATGCTCATAAAAACAAAGAGTATAAAAATGAGTGTTAAAATGTATAAATAAACAGAAAAACAGACCTTGACCTTACCCAAGCTTTATGCACTTTGCCACAAATTGTAACAGAACTTAAATACTAAGTTTGGTATTTAACTGAGTTTTCGTTTTTGAGCTATTGTGTTCAAACTTACACACCATTATACATATATTTGACAGTTTGCATGATTCGCCAAACTAAGCCTCCTTGAGTGGAGTCGGGGGAACGAGAAAGCCTCACAAGAGTTACTTTTGGACATGCCTAGTCTAGCCTATCGTCGCAAGCTCGGAGGTTCAAAAACGGCTAGCGGTGCAAATTGGTGCATTTTTTTGGGCGTAAACATCCTTAGCATTCTTCGTTTACAAGGGAAGTAAAACCGTTGCTCCCGTGACGTAAATTCATGGCACATAAAGGAACCTGAAGCCTGATAAAGACATCTTTGAACAAAATTAAGTGGTCTTTCGTCCAATATAGAATGAGCAATTACAATGCGTTCTTAAATACAACTCACTTTATTTAATTAGGCTGTTGATCTATCCTGGATATGCTTGCTCCTCGAGAGTCTACTGGTTCAAGGCATTGTTTTGCAAGTGCTTGTGGGTGTAAGCCCTACAAAGACGAGGGTAATCCGTTGAAGAAGAGGAATCTTTTCTTCTAGTGCCAAAACTCGAGTTGGGCGAGTGATTTAGGGAGCTAAAGATTTAGATTCCTTGTTCTAATGAATGTACTTTCTCACATATGTTACATTAGAAAAGTTAATCATCAGGAGATGACCGTATCTGAATTTGATATTGTGCGTAATTATTTTTACCTTGTTTATCACTACATAGTAGCTTGAAAAATGATTGCATTCCACCGAAAAAAACCGATACCAAGATTTCACTGGAGATAGATATTTAAAGGGTTCCTGAATACACTAAAATAAACTTTCTCTTTAAAGAAGAAAATAATTGTTGGAAACTGTGTCTGTGAACAGCATATTGAAAAAGGAAAACTAATTTATATTTAGTATGTTTCAAATATGTGACACGAAAATTTACATGAAAATCCACTAATCAAAAGCTACTTACACGGAACATGGAATATATTTAAAGATATTTTGATGTTTTAAAAATGGCTCTAATGATTTGACTAAAATACCGTATATTAAGGATACTTAGATGACAAATAAAATGAATCTATATATTGAATTTTCTGGGAATAGCACGTGGAGTCTGAAATTTTGTTTTTGTGATTTTGTATAACTTGTAAATATTAAGTGATAGACGAAAATGAGTGCACAAAAAAGCAGATCCCTTTAAATCACTCACTTCATTCTAGAAAAGTTGTTTTTATTGAAATAAGCATTTCCAGGACATTCGTTATTAATGTATTGTTCAGGGGAATTGAATCGTGTGTGTGTGTTCTTGTTAAAGTTTGTATTTGTTAAGTTTTGTCCTTGAGGTAATCTTACATTAAAGAAAGCTATGAAAATAAATAATTCAAGCGGAAGAAGTGAGAACCATTAGAAGTGCTTGCCAGGAAAGACCATATAAGAAACGAGAATAGGGAATCAGTTAGGTAATTACAATATTAATGAAAAGTTTGAAGAAACTAAAACAGTTTGGAAACAACCTCGACAAAGATGAGCATAGAGAGCATTCCACATCAGGCTTTATTTTACCAACCAAGAGGAAGAAGGGACGTAGGAAGAGTCAAAAAGAGGTGGTAGTGAAAAGTGAAGTCGTAAGAGTCACAAGTGTGCAGAAGCAGCAGCAGAAGAAGAAGAAGGAAATAAGTTTTCTAAAAATAGTATGTATTCATCATATATATATATATATATATACTACGATTGTCTTAAAAAACTATAAAAATCTTTATTGAAACTGAGTCAGGTGAAAAATTAAATACTGTAACCGTGAAGTATACTGTGATGTATCGGTTTCCGAGCGGATGCTCTTAATCTTTTTGTTACCATGGCAACATACCGGTATGACATTAAAATTCATCAGTCGTATTGAGCTTTGCCCCAGGTATCCTTCGGTCAGATACTTTTGAAACAGTGAAGAGCAAAGAATAGAAACCCGCTGCCTATGTGCAGGTCGGTTACGTTTGTCAGGACTTTGTGTAGCTACCGTGCAGACACGTGACTTCCTTCCTCACCACCTTCCAGTGTCTAGCAAAGCCATGTGTATCTCATTTCAGAGATAACAATCTCAATAGAAACTTAGCACTTTAATTCCGGGAACAAAACTAGTTCAAACCAAATATAAGACTGTTGATTTATATTTTAATTATCATTAAAGTACCTATTTTTTATGTCCAGAGCTAGTTACAAATTCTTTTCCATGACCGGGATTTGAATATTATCTCCCGCTTTTGGTGTGATTGTTATTAACCACTGAGTTATTATGCAATTTGTTTCACAAAATATTTATTTGCAGTTATATCTAATAAAAGAGAATACTCAAAATGATATTTATTTCCTTCTAGTTCGTGGGCAATATTAAGTTATACGTAATTCCTTAGAAGCAATTTTCATTCCGAGTATTCGATTGCTTAAAATCCTATTCATCCTCACATTTTCTCTTTCTGCTTGCAATTCCCTGGGACTTCTAAGAGGCAATTTCTAAGGAGCTTATTTGATTTAATCACGAAATACCTCAATTTAGCCCACAAATACTTGATTTATAATTTTAAACCAGAAAGCAGGCTCTTAAGTATGGAAAGCACTTGAATTTAATAGCATCTTAGAAGCGATAAGCACTGAGAAGGCACTATGGCATGCTTAGAAAACTTCTCAATTCCATTATTTTACATTTTCCGACGTTATTTGAAGGAAAAGCAGTTTTCTCACCATCTAACAGTTAAGAGTAAATAATGGAAAAGATTTCCACTAGAATCTTGGTCCATTTACGTAGTCTGCTCCCTTGGGTGGAAAGGAATTTTCCCGTTATCTCCGAAATAAATGTCAGCATTACAGATCCTTGGTTTCCAACTTTAATTTGGCTACCGGCTCTTATCATAGATACGTGCAAACCTAGCATGACGTCAAATCAAAAACATTGAGATAAATATGAAAAGTTAAAGTTATGGAAGATAAGAATATACCATATACAATTATGGTGGAAAATCTACTAATATGTCGCCCTGCGTGGTGTAATGGTTACTATGCTAACTTCATATACCCAAGTCGCGAGTTCAAACCCGGCGGAGGACGATGGATTTTTTTGGGCGTAAAAATCCGTAGCATGGCTTCCTTCGGAAGAGAAGTAAAGCCATGGGTCCCTTGTCGTAGATTTACGGCACGTAAAAGAACCTCAAGCCTGATTGAGAGGCCTCTGAACAAAATTTAGCGGTGTTTCACGCCCAGTATGGAATGGGACGCTAAAGAGCAGTTAAAGAGCGTCCATAAATAACACGCCATTTATATTTATTTCTTTTTCTACTAATACAGTTAGTAGAGCTATAGATATACTGCAAGCTTTAAATCAATGCATCCATAGGTTCACTGACGTATAAAAAGTGCTCAATTCCCTAGATTGCTTTACTTTGTTCCACCATTAACACTACCTAGCCGGCATGAGCTATAAATGCGACTCGCCTTCAAAAACAAAATATCCGGGACCCCCCTTCAAAAAAAAAAAAAATTCCCTGAGATGTGTTCTGTACACACGGCTTTCTCTATCTACTCTGCAAACAACTATTCTTACAAAATAATAATTTTTATGTACATATGCTAATCGAGACAAACAGTAGCAGAAGTTGAATGAATGAATAAATGAATGAATAAGTGTATTTATTGACTTAAGAGTATCATACAATGATACACGGGTTCACAGACAATACACAAAATAGTAAGTAATACTAAAAAAAACAAACAAAGAACTAAAAGAATAAACACGAAAATATAAAGACAGAGATATTCAAATACGGCACTTTAATTTACAACACAAGAGTAGACCTAATTAAGATGCATTAATGTATCCTATTATAATAGACAAATACACTTAAAAGCAACATATACACAATATACAATACAACAATGACAAGTATTTTATAAAATATTTGTAAAACATTATAATTGCTTTTGTGTAGCTATTCTTATTGCCCCTCCCCCCTCGTCTCTATTGTCAGTCTTCTCAGATCTCAGCTGTCTTGCCTTAAGTATGAATTTACCTGACCCGTTCACGTCTTCCGTGCCTGCCAGTAGTGCCCAACATGCTTCTAGCTCTATATTCGCGGTGGTAAAGGATCGTGGTAACTATTTTTCCCTCCATTCCGCCATACCCCTACATCTTTCCAAAATCTGGATCCACGACTCTTCCTCCTCGCAAATAGGCCAGATCCTCATGCCATTTTCGTCAGCAATTGTTATGCTCCGCCATGCTCTAGTGTAATCCACACGAGCCCCCCTCTAATGAGGTTGGTACCTGTGTTGATATACTGCTCCATACCCCACTCCTATTTTAGCCCGGACAGTACTTCCAACGAAACCCTCTCCGAGCATTGCGCAATTACTTGCTATCTGTCAATATCACAGAAGTGCTTCTTAATTTTTCTCCAAATGCTCCCTTTGTTTGTCTGCCCCACCATCCAAATGTATCCCATCCCAATGGTTTCCAAACCTTTCTTTAATTTTGATGCCCACGTCAAAAAACCTTCCATTCGCAACTGTTAATGATAGCTAGTTAGTATAAAGGAAATAAGCGAATGGACTAAAGTATTCATCACATCTTTTAAATGCAGGCTGCTATTTGAAACACTTGAAATTCGGTTCTCTTTACATGATAAGCAAAACAAAAGAGAGACGAAACGAAAGACAGATTCCTATTTGAGAAAAGTATTAAATTGAAGCCATAACAAGGAAACAGTTAACCCTACAAAAATATATATGGCATACTATGTTCTAACAAGAATTACACTTTTTATACAGTACGTATTTATCTATCTCTTACAGTTAAAAGTTGAATGTAGTTCATTCCAATCAAGTTAAATATATAAATTTAATTTGTCATCAAGATGCATAAAACATAGGTATTTTAATCAAAATAGATTATTTTGCTATAATCAAAATTGGAGTGGGGAATATTCCTGAAAACCTTCGTGTAACATCCTTGAAAGATATTGAACTTAAATACCGAATTTGGTATTTAAATAACTTTTCGTTTTTGAGTCATACTGTGCACACACACATAAACACACACTCATACACACAGGGATTTTTTACTCATTGGGCTTCAAAACAAGTATTTCCGGTAAAATCTCAGTATCAACATTTTGGGTGGAATGAATACTTATGTACATAGCAGGTGTATAGGAAAAAAAAAAAAACAGTGTCATAATCGATGTTTAATAAAGATTTGATCCAAATGCGCCTCTATGATCTAATTTTGCAGTGAAAGGTTAAGTCAATACACCATAATTAATTCCGCCTTCTTTTACAGGCTGTTCGAACTCGACTTGTCTGAGTCGGAATATTCGCACGTACTCAGGCACATCTCTCGTATCCCGGATGGAGGAAGCATAATAGGATATTGGTCACAGGACGAAGGTCATATCACAATTATGGTGACGTGTTCCAACTCTTGGTTCAGCTGTTTTTTTTTTTTGTTTTTTTTTTGTAGTGTTTAACGCCCGCTTTTACTGCAATGGCACAGCAGACAATGACACTGATGATACATGAAAATGGAGCTCCGGTGGAATGTGATGGCGGGGGAAACCGGAGAACCCGGAAAAACCCACCCGTGCGCCGCTTTGTCCATCACAAATCTCACATGCGGTTGCGTGCGATCGAACCTGGACCGTCTAGGTGAGGGTTCAGCTATGACGATAGTTTTCCCTCGATGCTGCGCTGTATTACATACAGCATATTGGCGCTCTCCCAAGCTCGAACAGCCTCTTGTAAAATAAATGGTTAATGATATCTATTTTTGCGTGCCATAAACTACAACCTATATACGCATTACAGCATTCGTTAGCTTGAGACGAAGATTGAGATGGTAAACCATGAAAATATAAGTGTATTAATTAGAAAATTGGGCCTGTCTTTCTATTTAATTTCTACGCTATTTACATTATACTTTATATTTTTCCAAACTTTAAATTAGCATGGTCCTAACAGCTCTTATGGACAACTAGCTTGTAATATTACTTTTTGACATTGAGGGAGTATTTTTGGAAGAGTCAAAGGATCAATCCAGGGCTAGGATTATAAACAAGAAACAGTGTGAAGCTGACTTCCTAAGTAACAACGTATTACAGACTAATTTTTATGCACGTCAGTATACATTAGTTGAAATACCTTTTGATGAATTGAAAAGTTTCAGAATAACAATGGGTTTAAACAAAATGAATACTACCTGGAGAAACGGGGATCATTTTTTACTTTGTTTACATGTACTATGTACATAGTGTATAGAGAAGGTATTGCATTCCACCAAAACATTCGATACCGAGATTTCACCGGAAATAGAGGTTTTAAAGTGCCCTTTATCTAAAAATATCTTATGTGTTTCATTCAAATGGCTTTCTCTACATCTCTGCAACAAACTATTGTTAAAAAGCTTATGAGTCTAGTTAGTTCATGCTAATCGATAAAAAATTAGCAGAAATAGTCTTATTACTTGCTTCCTTGTATGTAGAAGCGAAATAAGGGAATACCATAGGTTAAAGTGATAGTCAAAAGCTAGTTGCTCTGTGAATGAAGTTCCTTTGTTTGTATGGACTGGCGTTGCGAAATTCCTGTTGAGAAAAGTTAAGTTTTTCGAAGCTGAAACCAAATACAAGGAATATCTCAGAAACGATCAGCTCCACGAAAAAAAATATATACAACATAAATTTTGTGTTCTTATGTGCTCTCTCTCTCTCTCTCTCTCTCTCTCTATATATATATATATATATATTTTTTTTTTTTTTGTGTAGTAAGTTTTTGTCCATTTCTCACGGTTTAGCAGCTATGCAAAATTCCGTAAAATTCATTCAGAAAAAATTCAGAGAAAATTCAAAATATACAATTTATTTGTCAGGTAAATATCTTTTAATCATAATCGTTAGAGCCATTTTTATGAAATCAAAATTTTTGGAAAAAGTTCCATGTAAAGTGTAGTTTAGGGTGGGGGATTTTTCTCAAAATCTTCGTGTCGCATCCCTGGAAGATACCAAACTTAAATACCAAGTGTGGTATTTTAGCGACTTTTCGTTTTTGTGTTATCGTGTTAACAGACACACGGACACACACATACGGACCTTCTTCTGAAAATACTTTTTTTTTGGATACAGGGGGCCCTAAAACATATATTTCCGGTGAAATCTCGGTATCGAATTTTTTTTGTGGTCTATACACTATGTACATAGTACGTGTAGAGAAAGTAAAAATAGCTTGTAGAAAAAGCCCGTGTGTGTGTCCGTGTGTCTGTAAACAGATAATTCAAAAATGAAAGGTCGGTAAATTACCCAACTTGGTATATAACTTAAGTGCCCTCCAAGTTGCGACACGAAGACTTTGAGAAAAAATTCTCCCACCCCAAATTACCCTTTACATGGAAACATTTTCAAAACTTTTGATTTTCTCAAAAATCTAACAATTTAGATTAAAATGCCGTGTCTTAAACATATTTTGTTATATTATTTATATTACTTTATTGTATTATTTTATAAAGACATTCACACGACAAATAAGATGCATATCTTCAATTTTCTGGGAATAGCCTCTGAGAGCTCTTTGCTCTGATTGAATTTTTCTGAATTTTGCATAGCTATTAAGCGTAAGAGATAGACTAAACTTAGTACACAAAAATTGTAGATCTCGTCGTAGCACAATTTATGTCATATACATTTCTTTTGAAGTTGACCCTTTTAAAGTATTCCACTTTATTAGTTTCAGTTTTAAAATACTTAAAAGTTTTTACATACGGGAATTTGTCAACTCCTGGCAATACAAAGAAACAAACTTCAACTACATGGTAACCAACTTTCAAAAGATTTGATTATCGTTTTAGACTAGCGTATTCGGTTATTTCCCTTCTACTTACAAGAAACCATTTCTGCTAATGTTTATCTGGATTAGCATGAAGTCAACAGAAGAATAAACTTCTTAACAATAATTTGTTACAGAGATGTAGAGAAAGTCATGCGAATGTAAAACATCATACTTTTTTCTTTCTAAGCTTCACTGTAATACCTAAATAACAGAATTTTAATGCCTCAGAAAATACATCTTTATGACCATGTTAATCTAGACGTACTGTGTTTCGTAGGTCGGATACTTGTTTACCATACATAAACGTGTCCGCCAAGCGAATGTCATTTGTTAATTAACCTACCTAGAGAGTGGATAAATGGCAACAGTGTCATGTTCATGTAAACATGCTGGGGTTTGGTAGCAGTTAAAGAGGTAAAACCTAATAGGTAGCAAGCAATTTCAGAGTCGAGCTGTCGTTTGAATACGACCACAAGGTGAACGGGTAATATCATTTTCGGATTTATTAACGCTGTCACTAGCAACCACAAATATACGCATCGGATCAGCATGCTCTTTCGTGTTCGTGTTTTTCCTTAGATCAAGAATTTTGTGAATACTTGAGGAAAAATAAGAGGCACATTTGTGGAATGTTGTATTCTACACAGAAAATTTTTCTTTGCAACGAAGTGAAAGCTATTGAAATCATTTAAAATGAAATTTGGAGTAAAACGGAGGGTGTAAAATTTACAGAGTAATAAGGGTGCGTGAAAGTAGAGCAAAGCAGAAGTGTATCAGAGAAAACAAAATAAATTTATTTCGATTTTTGTTAAATAACCATGCTTGCTGAAGTTTGCAGTAGGAAAACATTATTAACAAATCACAAATACAGAAAATACTAGATGATACAACATATTAAAATAGATGGTCCACGTGAAGAGTCAAAGAGGAAAGTAAAACCAAGAAGGAAGAATCGAGTAGGAGAAATTTGCGGTGAAAAAGTACCCTTAAACAGAAAACCCACGATTGACTGATTCTTAGATTCATTTATCGAGAGACTATCACAACGGTCATGGAGCATGTAGTAATTACGATGAATAATTTGAAGTATACATTATACTTTAACGGAGAAGAGTTTACCGTTACATGACTCGGGCAATGAAAGTCTATGGGTTGGGGTTGGGCGTTTACGATTACTCTACACTTAATTTAAACGGCAGGATCAGGTGGTGAAAGGTAACCTCTACTTGAAATCAGACACTACGGGCGAGGTAAACTCTAGGTAATAACTAAAATGTGTTTGAATTATGTCACAAAGATGTAATAATCTTTTTACATGTTTAGGTGTGGGGCTAGCTGAAATTAAGTCGTCCCCAATACTGGTGAAGCCAACTGGTCTACTTACTCCTCCCGGTCACTGATTTATGTGCATGGAATGTTCGTACAAAATGCTTCATTTCGCAGCAACATAGACTTTTAAAACTCACTATTATCTCGCTTTCATCCCATCATTGATTCACATTACTCCCACTATCTAACGCTGAAATTGCTTACCCCCAGATTACAACAGGGGTACCAAGTTTGACAAATTAACTGTTTTAATTGCTTTTTGCGTTTTTAGATAACATTAGCTGGGTAACCAAAATTTCATACACAATTTATTCATTATATCATTTATTCACAGAACGGATTTGCACGCATTTTGGTTGGCATAATAAATATGCGCAATCCCATTTTAATTAATTTTAACCCGACATAAGTTCAAATGCTGACAGTGGCATTGTAAAACCGGTATTATTAAGAATCATTAGGTAAAGCTATAAAAACAGTATCAGAACTGGAATAATTCAGTTATTTGCTTCAATGGGAATGGGAATAATTTAGAAGACTCGAAAAAGGAATTTCACAATAGTATTAACATTTACCTATAAGATAATGTAAAGAATATGATGTGTTGTATTCACATGACCTTCTCTACATGTTCTGCAAAAAGAAAACTGTACTTGCAAAAGATTATTCTTCTATCTACATCATACAAAACGAGATAAACACTGACTGTTTTCCTTATAAGTAGAACGGAGGTAAGAGAATAGTCAAATATTTTAAAAGCCGTTCAATATATGAACAGTTGAAATTCGGTCCTATCTGCATTTCCAGAAAAACAAAAGAGAGATGAAACGAAAGGTTTGAGAAAATGCGTAGTTTAAAATTGAAACCAATAACGAGGAATTTGCCAACCTGGTTAGTGTGGTGGTAGCGTGTCTGCTTCACATTCAACAGATCGCGAGTTTGAATCTGGCTTATGGCGAGTTATCCGGATAAGTTTTTTGGGGATTTTCTCTTATCCTGAAAATATCGAGTAACTTTAATCTCAATGGACCCTGAGAGCAGTTGAGCATCATTTCAGCAATTTCATTCATCGTGTGATATGACCAACCACGTTAAAGGACGTTAAGCTACAAAATAAATAAATAAATAAAATAAAGGGGAATATCTCGGAAACAGTGAACTCTGCAACCAAAAATGTATGTGGTATAAATCTCTTATTTCAACGAGATCTACATTTTCTGCATAGTTAGTTTTTGCCTATCTCCTACAGTCTGCCAGTTACGAAAAATCCATCAAAATTCATCAAGAATGAAGAGACCTTCAGAGGCTATTCCCAGAAAATTTAGGATATATATAGTTTTAATATACAGTATTTTAATCAAAATCGATACAGACACTTTTGAGATAAACAAAATTGTCAAAAATGTTTTAACGTAAGAGATATCTAGTAAGAGATTTTCTTGAAAATCTTCATGTCACATCTTTGAAAGATACTAAACATAAATATGAAGTTTGGTACAAAGGATCTTTTCGTATTTGAGCTATGTTGTCCACAGACACACATACACACATAGGTACCTTTTTCTAAAAATATGATGTGTTCCATTCACATAACTTTCTCTAGCTGTTCCAAACAAATTGTTCTTACAAAAGATTATTCTTTTATCTACGTACTGCTAATCTAGACTAATATTAGCAGAATTGGTCTTATTACTTACTTCCTTGTTAGTAGATGGGAAATATGGGTATACATTAGGCTACAGTGATAGTCAAATCTTTCGTGAGTTGGTCGCTATATGAAACAGTTTAGGTCGGGTTTGCTTTGCATGTTCCTGTTTGAGAAGTATTATAATGCTGAAATCAATAACAAGTAAAATCTCAAAAACTGTCAGTTGTGTAAATAAAGCGTTTATGACATAAAGTATGCGTTTTAACGAAATCTACGTTTTTTGTGTGTGGTAAGTTCTTGTCTATCTCTTATGGTTTACCAGTTATGTAAAATTTAGAAAAATTCATCCAGAATAAAGAGGTCTTTTTCATTTTCTCTTCCGAGAAAATTCAAGATATACTTACATATTATTTGTGATGTAAATATCTTTAATACACAACACTTTAATCAAAATTATTAGAGCCATTTTTAAGAAAATCAAATTTCGAAATTTTTTCCACGTAAAGGATAGTGGGTGGTGGGGGATTTTCTTGAAAAATCTTCGTGTCGTATCTTTGGGAGATACTAAGTTAGGTATTAAACGGACTTTTTGTTTTCAGCTATGCTGTTTACAGATGCATAGGCACACAATACACACACGGGTCTTTTTCTAAAAATGCCTTTTTCGGACTCAGGGGGACCCCAAAACATATATTTTCGGTGAAACCTCGAATTTGAAATTTTTGTTGGAATAAAATACCTTCTCTATACGCTATGTGCATGCACTTATGGAGAAAGTTATGCTATCTAAAGCATTAACAGAGCCTAGTCTTTGGATTATTGAAATAGCTTTGAAATATAGTGAGTGGTAGTTGGATAAGTTTGTGGGGGGGGGGGGCTATCCTCCCAATAAATGAAACCTCCTAGTTCATGTAAAGGTAGAGTCAGACTGAAACATTCAATGCCATAGCCTGGATTTGAACCACGGATCTCCCGGTCTCTAGCCAGTTCTCAAATTATTTTGAGATGACAACCCCATTTGCGCCTTATAATGTTGCAAGTACTTAAAGTCCCAGGATTCATAGTATAGCCAACTATTATGGTCAATTATGACAATTTTAATTTCCTCATAGAAACTGTATATAGGACAGGGATTGGATAGGTGAAGCCAGACTAAAAAATTCAATGCAATAGCCGGGATTGGAGCCTAATAGATCTCCTAGTGGAAAACTAAGAAAACTTTAGTTGACAACTTCTCTTTTATAATAATATAGATAATAGTTTTCGAAATTTAGGAGTTACATGTTATTATGAATAAAATTTATTGTAATCCATTATGCAGCTTATATATAACTGCACCTTGACTTGAAATATTAATTAATTTCATATCCAGAAGTTACCTAAAAGTATTTTCTTATATACGGTATACAAAACTTAGTTCTACTTTAATCTTTTACGTTGATAAAAAAAAAGCGATTTTAGAAAAACTCGAATTCGGATCAACTTCCGAAATTTTCAATTCGTGTTAAGATATTTGCACATTAATTAAATTACATTTTCTGGAAATGACCTGCAAAGTCCTTTGGATTCGGAGTCTTTTATTTTTATATAATTTTGTGTCTTAATTTTGATAGGCAAATATTTACTGCACAAATATTTAGAACTCTCAGACTACATATTTGAAATACATTAATTGTGCTACCGTTTCCAAAATATTCTTTACTGTTACGAATTTTTCAATATTTACAAAGCGCTGTTGTTATTAAGCTGCATTTCTGGATGACATGGAAACTACGAAATTTAAGGGTAATATACAGCGACCCCTTATTTTAATACTTGACTATATCGATACCATTTATTTGACCTACAAGGAATGTGCAATGAAAATATTAAATAGAAAAGTAAGGTTTCCCAATAGGGTAGAAGCTGTATACAAATAAGCAATAATGGGTAGAGAAGAAGGTAAGTGTAACATACCTGACTTTTTTCATTTCGACTTTAAGTTTAAATTCTCTCTGGCGCAATCCCCAAGATCAGCCATACCTAAAGTCCATGTCAACAGAGATACTGTACCATACTACAAAGATATTGTTTTTAAAAAAAGACAGTTCCAAGGACTTGTCAAGACTCCGGCGCTGATTTCCTTTTTCCTATTTTCTCATGTTCCTAACATTTACTTTGTTTTTCTGTTTGATTACCGTTTGCTTTTTGCTTCTAATTCACACATGCAGACACACAAACATCCATGCCCAAGGCGAAACCAAGATCCCCTGCGCCACGAAGCACCAAAGAAAGGCACTTAAGCGAGAGCGGCCATTGGAACTGACTGAATATTGGGGCAGTTGGCGATAGGGCACAGAGTCGCACTGTAAATACCTGACACCAGGTCACAGTGCATTGTGACACAAGAATCTTCAAATCCACTTCACTTTCATATGCCTCTACGTTTAATTGCGCACACAGATTTGCATCTGATATCCAAGATTGTGTTTTCAATTTTGAATTTTTTTCGATCCCTGGAGTTGTGTTGCACGTTCCATTCCTATAGTAGGATTAAAAATTACATATTTTTAGTCTTTATCACATTTTTACATGCCTAAGAAGCTTCCAGTTACAGTATCTTCTAAAGTATGTTTAAAAACTCGATGAATTAATTACATTACGAGTTCCCATATAGAGAACTTAATGACTATATATATCTATATATATATATATATAGATAATGATAATAATAATAATTATATTAATGGTATATTACTACTGCATAATAATAAGAATAAGAACAACAACACAACAATAATAATAACAACAATAACAATAAGAACAATAGTAATAATAATAATAGCAATAGTTTGTAATTAGTAAGACTGACACACCCCTAGGACTTACAAGCCAATGCCTAGGGGGCAGAAGTCTGTGGGGAACCAACGGCACGCAACCATAAAATGGCGAACCTATTACCAGGGATAGGCCCGTAGCCAGGCATAAACATGAGGAAGTGGGCGATATGAAATGTAAGCGAAATTGATGATTGGAAAGGTGGTGATGGAGCAATTGTTGGAAGGAGTGGCGGGGAAAACCGGAGGGCCCGGAGAAAACCCACCTGGATGCTGCTTCGTCCACCACGAATCTCACATGAGGGCGACGATGCTTAGATGGGAGACGATGGGTCTAACCACTCACCCACGGCACCGCCGCCTTATAATAATAATAATAATAATAATAATATTAATAATAATATTAATAATAATAATATTATGATTACTTACACTTGATGATTCATTTTATTAAAATTACTCTGTAATGTTCACGTGCTCTTTGTGACACGCCTTATATTGACCTTATATATCCCCTGTAAACTCTTGGAAGGAATAAACCAAATTATATTTTCGTCAGAAGTAGTACGGATAAATTGTGCATACACCTTTCCGTGGATTCTTATTATGATTTGGTGCAGCTTTTTCACTAGGACAGTCCGCAACTGCACGTTTCAGGAAGGGGTGAATGGACAGTAACCCACACCGTCCTCAGGGATTGCATTCGCGAGTTCAGTTTTTGAGATGTCAGCCCTAGGTTCTCAGATAAATTTTTACCTTTAGATCTCATTCCAATTACAGTTTTTCTAATTAAAACTATTGCAAGTAATGACTTTGTAAAATGTTTGGACTCCAAAGTTTCTTTCTCAAGATTAAAGCATTTTAAAACAAGGTATTTCAAGATGACATAAAAGCGTTTCTTCTCTATCAACTCTATATAAAACTTCGGCGAGCTTCTAACAATTTTCTGAAATAATAATTAGCGTTTTAATGGTTTTCAAAAGCAACATGTCCTTTCATAAGAAGCTTAATAACCTGCAAATTCCAGACTGGCTAATTAACGTTAGTTTTCTTCTCGGCAGAATTTGAAAGGTAATGAAACTGCACCTGTGTTCAGAGACGTTAGCGCTGCTGGAGGAATAAGAAAATGAATACAATGTAAACCCTATGGCAGTTAAACCAAATTCTCCTTTCTTCACAGATGTCGGTAACCCGGGGTATTCTACAGTTTCTATGTACACAATACTACCTTATCTGCGTTCCTCGAAATTTCATTAGGATTATGGTTAGAATAAAAGCACATATTTTCTTTCACTTTCTTGGTTACGAAATTTTGATATGGATGAAAAAATTAAGGCTTTTAGGTAGGAAGCCCAACATAAATAAACTGATATTTGCTTAATTTTGGCATTCTCAGAGATATGGATTCGTGTAAGTCTTCATTATTCTTTAATTCTTTCATTGGGTTAGCCCCTTTATCTTCCTTGGTCATATCGGGGGCTTTGACTTGTGAAATAGTTCATATTAACTGTAGGTTATGGAAATTAAATACACGCTCATTCACTCTCTCAGGCAAACTTCAGATTCTGTGGGAATGAGGAACAATTCTGGTTAAAGAAATATTCTCCGCCCCAGATGGGAATCAAACCTGGGTTAAGAAGTCGCGGACAATTCGGTCTCCGGCTCGGTTTTTTAATATTATCTGTCTTTTCGTTATCTTTATTTTGGTACATTTATAATGTAACACAGGAGCCTAAATAACACAAAAGTATGCCACCAAAGTTATTATTCGACTTATATACAGGAGTGTATGATGTGTATGATTCGTAAACCAAAATGGCTGAAGTTTAATATGATGTTTTACATTTACATGATATTCTCTAGCTATTCTTCATTAATTATATAACGAAATATTCTTCTATTTAGCACATGTTAATCTAGAAAAACATCCATAACTAATTTTATTACACATTTCCTTGAGTCTCAACACAAATAATGAACTTAATTTTGCTCAGTGGCCTATTTATCAGGCTGGAGGTTCTTTTATTTGCCGTTAATCTATGACTAAGGACCGATGGCTTTAGTTCCCTTCCGAAGAAAGCCGTGCTAAGGGTGTTACATAACAATCATAAATATCAAGTTTGGTAGTTACACAGAGTAATGATATTCAGTAACACACACAAGGACAGGTGTTTAAAAGTACCTTTTGGGATTCATTAAAGCATATCTCTCCTGTGAAATCCCACTGTCAAATTTTTGGGCGTTATGCAACACTTCCTCTACCTACTAGATATGTGGCAGAGGATTTAATAAAAGCTAATTGTAAAAATGAAAGTACTACCTCATGAGAAGAATAAACGTGGTGTCCTGTAACTCCAAGAACATATTACCCTGCGCGTTCTGCATTATATAAGCTTTGTAGTTGTTAAATAATCCTGAGAGCGTATTCTGAGAGCGCGGTTTCAGATTAGGCAGCTCAACTACCAACCAGGACGTGGGAAAACATAATTGAAGAAAGGGAGCGAGCGAAGAGTAAGATACGGCGTGACTGCTGGAAAAACAAGTTCATAACTGGGATAAGTTTGTGCAGCAGAAACGCAATCTCTTGCGCCACATTAGTGTAGCCAAGCGGGGTCATTGCCTGTGCTCTGGTCTATAATCAGGACTCCGATACTACCAGGTAGGGAAATCATTTCAATATTTCCGCTCCAATAATTCTTACTTTCTCTACACGTACTGTATACATAGTGTATTGAGAAGTTATTGTATTACACCCAAAAATTCGATACCCAGATTTCACCGCAATTACATGTTTTGGGTCCCCTTGAATACAAAAGAAGTATTTTTGGAAAAAGGTCCGTGTGTGTGTGGGTGTGTGTATGTATGTCTTGGTATTTAAGTTTGGTTTCTTCCAAGGATGCGACACGAAGATTTTCAAGAAAATCCCTCTACCCAAACTTCCCTTTACATAAAGAATTTTGATTTTCTCAAAAATGGCTCTAACGATTTTCATTAAAATCTCTTATATTTAAGATATTTACAGGCCAAATAAAATGTATATCTTGAATTTTCTGGGAATACCTCTAAAGACATCTTTATTCTAGATGATTTATATTGAATTTTGCATAACTGGTAAACCGTAAGAGATAGACTAAAAAGTGATGCACAAAAATGTATATCTCGATAAAACACACAATTTATGTCAAATATTTATTTTTCGTGGAGTTGGCCGTTTTCAGATATTCCGTGTTATTGATTTCAGTTTTAAAATACTTAAAACTTTTCTCACACGGGAACTTGTCAACGCTTGGCCGTGCAAAGAAACGGATTTCAATCCCATAGCAACCACATTTTAAAACATTTGACAGTCGTTTTATTCTAATGTATTACTTTAGTTCCTTTCTACTTATAAGGAACTAAGTAATATGACTGTTTATGCTAATGTTTTAGTATGAAATAAATAAAAGAATAAGCTTATTGCCAATAATTTGGCATAGAAATGTAAAGACAGTCATGCGAATGGAGCATATCCGATTTTTTAATGGTTTTATTAGGTAAAAGGAATAATAGGTGACCAACAATTATATTAGCTGCAAGTCGAATTCTTGATAATTACAAGTAATTGTGTTAGAAATCCTGAGATTGTTGATGAATTCAAAAGTGACTGTCTTGGGAATTCAGAATCGCATGACACTTTAGGAATAGGATTGGTCACAGACGGGGTCCCCAGGACTCTGGGAACCCTTGCTAATTAGTGACCCCAGGGAGGGAGGAATTAGGGGGAGAGACCCGAAGGGCAACCCGATCTGGATCATGACGGATGCAAGCATGAATGGAACGCTTCCGACGCCGCCCTGAGTCCTGTCCACGAGCCCCCGAGCCTCCAGAGGGAGCCCTGACACCGGAAGTAGGTCCCAACTGGGTATTCCCAACAACGACGCAAGGATAATCTATTACAACGAAGATTGTAAGCCAATGGAAAACGACCTTCCATTATGGTTAGCATTTTGTCAATAAATTAACATTAACTTTTCTGTTAATTATAGCAATGTAATCCATAATTAAATTTCCCTTTGGTGCGTTCTGGTCTTTAATTTTAGCACGTAAAATAAACTCTAATATCCGCTGCGACAAATTTCTGTAAACGGTTTATGGAAATTCTGTGTCATTGTTTCTGGTTTGAATCAACAAAACCACGAATATAAAAACGTATGTTGATATTTTGCATTAGTTGCATTATTCAAGCGTTATTAATATTTGGAAACCTTAAATGTTCAGCTTGTTTTTAACAACAATGAAGTTCAGTGAACTGCTAATGCTCTCCCAACGCTACACCCCCTTTTATGACACAACTTTATTTTCTATTACATACTTGGTTAACGCAATAAACAGGTAAATAAATCAGAGAGCGTATTTTTCGTTTAGAAGGGCGGGGAAACAAATGCCCGTCTGATTAAAACTCCATTTAATTATGATGTCGCAGCTTCGTTGCAAGCCGAATAATTGCGTCAAAGGCCTTAATCAGTTTATCCCTCCGATTTCACTTCTTTAATTTTGTTTTGAATAGCTTATTACAGCGGTGGACAGCTGACGCCAGCGAGCGTCGGACGGACCGGGGTTTTTATACCCGCTGACGTGTATGGTAATCAAGCATATGTCAGTGCGGTGGGAAACTTGATTCCCTCAAATAAACACAAATAATGAGCATATGATGAAAAGCGCTTGGAGCATGCGCTCTCATATGTGCACATATGAATTTAAAATCATGCAACTGATATTACGTTTCCAAGGAAGCTATTTGCATATTTGCATGGTTAAAGGCAGACCATAGCAGACAGCTTAAATTAATAAACATATACACATAATGAAGGAATGTAGAAGCGCAATTAAGAGTGTACAGAAATCACATAGAAAGATGTATCGTTTATCTTTTTTACTTTCTCTACATGTACTATGTACATAGTGTATAGAGAAGGTATTGTATTGCACCCAAAAATTCCATACCAAGATTTCACAGGAAATACATGTTTTGAGTCCCCTTGAATCCAAAAAAAGCATTTTTGGAAAAAGGTCCGTGTTTGTACGTGTGTGTATGTGTCTGTGGACAGTATATCTGCAAAACGAAAAGACCGTTAAATACGAAACTTGGTATTTAAGTTTGGTATCTTCCAAGGATGAGACACGAAGATTTTCAAGAAAATCTCCCAACTACCCTTTACATAGAACTTTTTTCGAACATTTTGATTTTCTCAAAAATGGCTCTAACGATTTTGATTAAAATATCGTATATTAAAGATATTTTACCTGACAAATAATCAGTAGATCTTGAATTTTCTGGGAATAGCCTCTGAAGACTACTTTTTTCTGGATGAATTTTACCAACTTTTGCATAACTGCTAAACCGTAAGAAATGGACAAAGCTTACCACACAAAAAATGTAGAGCATATTAAAACACACAATTTATGTTATATAAATTATTTTCAAAGAGTTGATCGTTTTTGAGATATTCCTTGTTTTTTGTTTCAGCTTTGAAAAACTTGTACTTTTCTCAAATAGGAATTTGTCAACTCGTGTCCATACAAACAAAGGAACTTCAGGCACCTAGTAACCGGCTTTTGACTTCACTTTAACCTATGATATTCCCATATTTCGCTTCTACTTACAAGGAAGCAAGTAATAAGACTACTACTGCTAATTTTTTCTCGATTAGCATGAAGCAAATAGAAGAATAAGCTTATTAACAATAATTTGTTACACAGAAGTAAAGAAAGTCAAGTGAATGGAACACATAAGATTTTTTAAATTTGTTATTTATTTATTAAAGTGCCAATTACATACATAGTTAGGACTGGCCTTAACTCTAGTTAGTTGACCAGGCCATAACTATTTCAGTATACAAAGTTTATAATATTACACAAACTTCCTTTGTTTCCCAAAATCTGACCATTTCCATTTTCCCTTTACCTTCCACTTCAACTCCTCTATTGCTTCTGACCTTCAAAAATCTTCCTAATTATTTTTTGTTGTTGTTGCTCAATTACCGTTTTTTACTTTCTCTACACGTACTATGTACAGAGTGTATAGAGATGGTACTGCTTTTCACCACAAAAATCGATACTGAAATAAAAATGTTGGGGTCCCTTGTAACCAAAAAAGGTATTTTCTAATAGTCCGTTTATATGTGTATGTGTGTGTCCATTAACATGTAACTCAAAAATGAAAAGTCGGTAAAATACCAAACTTGGTATATAGCTTTAATATCTTCCAACGATGCGACACGAAGATATTGAGAAAATCCTCCTCCCCAAACTGCGCTTTACATGGAAATTTTTCGAAAATTTTGATTATCTCAAAAATGGCATTTTAACGTAAGGAAATTTGTCAACTCCTGGCAATACAAAGAAATGGATTTTATCTGCATGGCAACTAGGTTTTAAAGGTTTGATTATCGTTTTAGTCTAGTGTATCCCATTATTTCCCTTGTACTTAAAAGAAAGTATTTCTGCTAACGTTTATCTCGATTAGCATGAAGTAGATAGAAGAATAAGCTTTTTAACAATAATTTGTTTCAGAGATTTAGAGAAAGACATGTGAATGGAACACTTCAGATTTTTTATTTCTTGGACTTTCTCTCCAACTCTTTGTGGCTTTACATTGAAGTAAAACGTGACTTTCATTTTCATTATCCCCACAGATGGGGCACACTCCTGCGTTAACCTCCACTCAGTCCCTTATTTACCAAACACCTAGTCCAAAACCACCTAATCCTTCTCTTTTATGCTTTTTAAAAATTAAAATGTACTTCTCTGGATACTCTTTTAGTTCATTGCATAATTACAGTGAACGTTTCTCACTGATCTCGCCAATAAGAGTTTGTCTTAGATTCATATAATTTTATAAATTTATAATATGTTCTAACACAACATTTTTTATTAGAGATTTCCCGCGCGTCGATTAAGTAAGAGTGACGTCAAAGTTGACTGGTGAGCCTACATCGCAGCTGCAGTGCTCACTACCAGGAGGAGCGGTGATGAGAAAGAGAAAGCAAATCACAGGGTTAGATGTGACAACATTGTTATTTCGACCATCTTCCTATTCTCCCTCTTGTCATAGTAATGAATCACTTTCGAAGTTTGCGCTGATCTTTGTTGAAAATCTCTTTTGTGTTGTTGAATATGAACACAGCACATCTTGTGACTGTATGTGTGTTATTATCGTTCATATGAATATAATTTTATCGCTACATAGATACGACATTCACTATGAACTATCAAGTATGAACACCTGCTGCTAGAGAGACAGTATTTAAGCCGCTTCCAAGACTGTTAGAGGCAGGATTAATGTTGTTCTTATAAGGAAGCATCAATAATGCTGTATCTAATGATCGAGGTCACCTCATCAGGATGATAGCACATTAAGTACGATTTCCTGCCGCTGAAGAGAGAGTATCCAATTCGCATCATCCTTGGGATCACAATAAGTATAATCTTCGGTCACAAGAGGGCGGAACATAAAACTCACTTCATCGGCAATGGAATCGGCGACGACATCTATTGCACGCGAAACCTTGAATGAAAATGAAACCAGTACATTTACCTACTCCACATTTTTCGAAATAAACAATTGCAGAAATGGTTTCATTGTATATTTAGCTGTATGTGCATAATATGGGGAAAAAGTGTTATTCAAATATTTAAAAAAGAGGGTGCTATAAGTAGATTTTGAAATCCGACTCTAAATATAATCACAAGAAGAAAACAATATTAATTTCACACTTCAAAAATTGTGAAGTAATGGAGAATTCAAACCAACAGCAACGAATAGGTCGTAAATTGTTGCCACCGTAGAAAAGAAGAAGTATAACAGCATAATGAATCTTACTACATCAACGCTTTATGCTTTTCTGTTATGTTTATCATACAGAATGAACGGACCTCACATCTTGTTTACGCAAACTTCAGGATATTTTGAACATGTGGTATTGGTATTTTAATCAGAATCGTCAGAGATCTTCTGAGAGACTCAAATGTCGAAAATATGTCCATTTAAAGTTATTTAGAGTGAACAGATTATCAATTCAAAACATTGATTCTGTAGTAAATACATATCTCTTAACCGACTTCTGCCATTTTTAATTTCTTCCGGCATCATTAGAGCTATTGGTGGTCAAATTTTCCTTGGTAAAATTCTATAATTTTCATTGACAAGGATGAAATATTGAAATATTAATTTTTTTCACAATTTTAATTTAACTCTATAAAGAAGATTTATCTGAATCCTTTGCACTATGAATTAAAAAAATATCCCCACACCCCCAACTACCCTTTACATGACACATTTTTCAAAAATTTTGATTTTTTCAAAAATTGCTCCAACGAATTTGATTAAAATGTTGTATATTAATGATATTTAGATTACAACCTATATATTGAATTTTCTGGGAACTATATCTAGAATTTTCTCTGGATGAATTTTGCGGAATTGTGATAACTGTTAAATCATAAGAGATAGTCAAAAACTTGGTTAATAAAAAGGGTACAGATGTTAAAACACACAGCTTATGCTATATATTATTTTGTGAAGTTGGCCAATTTTGAGATATTCCTTTTTATTGGTTTTGGTTTTAAAATACTTATATTTTTTCTCATACTGGAATTTGTCAAATTCTGGTCATAGAAGCACAAGAACTTCAATCACAGAGCAACCCGATTTTAAAATATTTGACTATTGCTTTAACCTATGGTACTCCCTTATTTCTTCCCTTCTACTAACAAGGATAAAGTAATAATACCGTTTCTGATAATTTTTTCGCGATTAGCATGAAATAAATGGAATAATAAATTTTTTTTATAATAATTTGTTGCAGAGTTGTACGGAAAATCATGTGAATGGAACACATCAGATTTTTAATCCCTTATATTCTCTTTTATGCTATCATATACTTATTGCTTGCTTATTTTCTATCTATGGTAGATAGAGGACAAATATTCATCCAAAGTTTTCAGATCCATTTCACCACAAATACTGGCTTTAAGGTGTCATAAACAAAAAGGCGAGTTTAGAATGCGTGCGTGGCGCGTCCGAGCAGCGAATAAAAGAAATAACTATACATAGAATACGGCATTTCATACTTTTAAGAGCCAAACCATTTTCAAAGGGCAATTCTTAGTAAAAGGATATGTTTAAATGGTAAACAAAGCATTACTTCTTATTTTCTATTTTATTCGAAATTTTATTTCAAATTCAGTGGTAATTGCTATAGTAAATGTTAGAATTATTTAAAATATGGATTTTATTTTAAAATATTTTGTAATATTAAGTTAACAAAGTATTGGTAACGGAATGGGTCGTTGGGTGGGTGTGTGTGCATATAAACTATTTATCTTAAAATATAAAATTCAGTTTCTATGTATATATTTTTTGTTATATGGTTCCACACCGTTGCACTGATTTCGACTAAACTTGGTACAGATACTTTTGGCAGAAAGCGAAAAGGATTGTTTAGCTTAAAATTTAAAATTCTGTCCCGTTTCTCAGGATTAATGATTTAATTTCATATTATGCCTATCAAAGCTGACAAGACCATCTGCATCTTTCTCAATGACAATGGTGAGAGTTCGAATAAGAATCTGTATATTAGTTTTTGCCTTTCTTTTGTTTTGTCTTCTCTAAACAAGATTATATTGCCGTTACTGAAACTGTTTGTTCTCTGTGAACAAGCAAGAGGCAGTCGTAATATGGTAACCTGGAAGCCACTCAATTGCATTCATGAGGAATTATCATTACAAACTCTAGTATTTGAGGTTGTTAAAGTGCTGTTGCATACATATTAAGTAACAGTTATTGTCCACTTACCCCTTTCAAAATTAGAAACATGAAATATTTAAAAAATAAATAAGTCATATTTGTGTATGTAGAAGCTACGGTAATTCATCAATTTTAAAATTGCATCTATTGAATAGCTTTGCACGTGAAAGGAATAGATTTTAATGCATTTATTTTAAAGGAATAATGCAAGGGAAGGATATATGTTTTATATAATGCATTGAAGAAGTGATATAGACGGCATTATCCACAGCGAAGTGTCTAGAAGCCAGTATTACAATACGTGTTGTAAAGTATTACTTTTTAAGGTGCAAGGAAAATAGAGTTTTGCACCTGAAAAATTGCAATTATTTACGTTTTGCACCTTGTTTTGTATTTATTTAGTATTTCACGCTTTTCTATTACCGTAGGATATGCGTAGTCTTTTTTCAAGTCTACCAAATTCTTCGTTTTCTTTGGCCACAACAATTTATTTGCCTAACAGTTAGTAGATGTCATTGTTCGTTAAAAGCGCACGCCACGACACGTCGACTTCTGAAGCAAAATTACCATGATAGATTCAGTTTATGCCAATGTAAACTAGAAATATAAACTAGAAATTCATATTACGTATAGGTCAATAGACATATGCAGGAGCATCTTTCATGTCCTAAAATTTTAATTAATTCACTGTTAAAGTGGATTGTGCAGTAATGTTGCTACCATTCCACGAATTTCCAGGGCAAATAATGCATTTAAAAATAAACCGTATTATCCATTATGGAGCGTCTGGAAGCCATGAAGTTATCCTTTGCGCTTTGAATCAACACACCGCACCCACCGTGTAAAGACACTTGCTTAACTACCAAACATGACGAAAATATAAATATATAAACATATATCGCTCCTTAAAATATCATACCTGAAATTACAGTTGCATATTTTGAAAGTTTAACGACTTATTAGGCCAATAATTCCGTTGACATGAACTCAAAAAAAATATACTAAGAATCATATCACGAAAATCACATCAGTGTGAGCCAGACCATGATAAATATGTCCATATACTTCTCATTAAAAATTGTGGTTATCCTCTGAAGCTAAATTTTAACCTTGACAAAAGTTTTCCAATTAGAAATTATTTTTCCGTAACTAATAGAATGTTACGAAAATGTAAAGGGAGAACAACGAAAAGGCTAGCGATTTTGAAAATGTTAGTAATTATTTTCCCAGAAAAACGACTAGATAATACACGATAACTCGATGGCAGATATTGCAGGTGAAGAGCCTGGAACCAAGTCATTGCGGCAAGCCTGGCCAACTAACATCGGCACGGAACTGGAAGGCCCCCACAACCAAAACATGCTGGTCCCCATGGCCGCGCTCGCCAAGGCGTCCCGCTTTGGTGCTTCGTAGCGCTGGGGATCGTGGGTTCGAGTCCCGCCTTGGGCATGGGTGTTATATTTTTGTGTATATGTTGTAAAAGTAAGAAAACAGTAATAAACAGTAATAATACGGCAAAACAAAATAAAAAGAAAAAGGGTAAACAAAAGTAGGGTATACAGTGCCGGAGTCCTGATCAGACCCCGGTACCGTATTAAAAAAAAACAAAAAAAAAAAAAACAAGTGAATGACGCAGAACACTCCAGTCGCACAAAAAACGTTCCCCTAATTCATGCATGAGGTACAAAGCTGAACTTATGCATTTAAAATTTTGGCGCACTACGGAATAAAATCCTAACTAATAATGTTTATTGTTCTAAATCAAACAATATGTAATTTTGCATTTTTGAAAGAACCTTCTGGTTCACCGTATCTCGTTGATGCAAGATGTTTAAGCTGGTTGTGATGGACGAATCAGCTTAACTAAATCTGTATTACATATTAAAATTTGTAGAGAAACAATTTATAGTAGTTAAAGGAAGATTAAATGACGAAAATCAGCAAAAATGGCATTTTTGGTATTTATGCATTGATTGAAATTTCCTGCCCAATTTTTGTCAATTTTAACATTGTAGACTCTAAATTTATATTTTAATTTAATGCATTTTTAAAGTGCCCGTTTAATATGCTGTTTGTATTGCGAATTCTACATCACTTAATAGCAAAAGTATAGGCGGCATAAGACATAATCTGCCCTTATTTTTAGTACTGTTTAACGCTGTTTTTACTTTCTCTACACATACTATGTACATAGTGTATAGAGAAGTTATCGTAATGTACCCAAAATTTCGATACCGAGATTTTATCGGAAATACATGTTTTGGGTCCCCCTAAATCAAGAAAAGGAATTTTTGGAAAAAGGTCCGTGTGTGCGTGTGTATGTGCGTGTACGCGTGTCTGTGGATATCATAGCTCAAAAATGAAAAGACCGTTAAATACCAAACTTGATATTTAAGTTTGGTATCTTCCAAGTGTGCGACACGAAGATTTGAAAGAAAATCCCCCACCGCCAACTAATCTTTGCATAAAGCTTTTATCAGAAACTTTGACTTTCTCAAAATGGCTCTGACGATTTTAATTAAAATATCGCATATCCAAAATATATTTACGTGACAAATGAAACGTTTATCATGAATTTTCTGGGAATAGCCTCTGAAGACTACTTTATTCTGATTGAATTTTACAAAATTTTGCATAAATGCTCAACCTTAAGAAATGGACAAAAGCTTACCACACATTATGTAGATCACGATAAAACACACAGTTTATGTCATATACATTTTTTTGTGGAGTTCGTCGTTTTTGATGTATTCCTTGTTTTTTTGGTTTCAACTTTGAAAAACTTATACTTTTCTCTTACAGGAATTTGTCAACTCCTGTCCATAGAAGCAAAGGAACTTCAGTCACATAGGAACCAGCTTTTGACTACCACTTTAATCTATGGTACTCCCTTATTTCGCTTCTACCTACAAGGAAGAAAGTAATAAGACTATTTCTGCTAAGTTTTCCTCGATAAGAATGAAATAAAGGAAGCATAAATGTTTTAACAATAATTTGTTGCAGAGATGTGGAGAAAGTTATGTGAATGGAACACGTCAGATTTTTATTGCATACGATGACTCAGAAGGTGGGCCATGGAGATACACGAAATTAAAAGATAATAAATAATCAGGGGATTGAGCGAACAACTCGTATATGGGTCAAAAACGCATCTTTGTGCTCACAGATCGACCAACAAAGACACGCAGGTCTTCCGAAAGATTACAAGCCTGGCCTGGCCACATGGTCGGCTGTTCAGAGAAGCTTGCCTCTGATGGAAACGTGGACATCTCGACCAATCAGCTCAGAGAAGGCCGCCATCTCTCACTATCTAACGAACAAGCATTTGCGCCAACACAGACCGGCGCTATACATACCTGAAACGTGAAAGTAGGAAAGACATATAGGAAAGAAGAGAAAGGAAATTCGTGGTAGAAGAGAAACTACCCCAGTATCCATCTTGCCATCCAGAAGAAACCATCAAAAACCTAGAAAGGCCGGCCCAAGAAATCGAGCACAGGATTTTCCAAATACAAACCTCATATGTTGCCACGGAACCATCTCGTTCTGTGAATGAAATAATTTGGAAAGTAAATATGGAAATAAAACGTACCAAGCCTAAATTTAGGATACCTCCCCGGAGTTTACCAGTTATAATAAGTGAGGAAATGTGAAGCAAGCTCCACCAGGGATTTGAAATTTACACGCTTTGTTTAAGAGTCTCTGTTTTAATGACCTTGGTTATCGTGACAATAATTTTCCTTAAATAAGTATGTCTGGGTGGCTCAGCTGGCTAGGTGCCAGCTTGCTCTTTGCAGGGCCGCGGATTCAAACCCGGCCCAGATTGATAGATTTTAAGTGTGGTTAAAAGGGACATACCCAAGGCATGTAAACAATTCTGGCAACTAGCACACCAACATGATCCTGGTAACTCAAAAAATCGTAAATAAAACAAATACTTTAAATTTCCTAAAATAAGGCGAATACAATAATACGTATACAATAGCTATTTAAGTAGCTAGTGTATAATCTGACTGATTGTGACATGAGTATGTGTCTAAGCGATTAATTTTTACGACTATTACAATCAGATTATACACGTGTTCATTCAAGTTTTATGCAATTTTAGCACTAAAACACGTAAATATAATTAGTACTTTAGCTAAATGAGATCCTGTAATGTATCACACATCACACATGTATGACGTAATATGGTTGCTAAGCCAGTGTTGTTTCATTTGTTTCAACACTAAGAGGAAAATGAATGAATGAATGAATGAATAAGTGTATTTATTAATATAGCAATATCATACATAGAATATCAACAGTCGCACGGGTCCACAGACCGTACGTGCTTTTGTAATACACATTACAAGCAATATTAAAACAACAACCACAACAAAGAATTAAAAGAGTAAACACGAAAATAAAAAGACAAAGGAAATACACAGTCAAAAGCAATATTAAACAACAATAAAAATTAAGAGTGAATCCGAAAATAAAGATACAAAGATATTCAAATATACCAATTTAAATTTACAGCACAGAGTACACCTCCATAAATGCACCCTCTTATCATAGATAATTACACTTAAAAGACATATATACACATAATATATACAACCCTAGCACAACAGTGACCTAAGTCTGATATAATATACTTGTATGTAGAACATTGTAGTCACTTTTGTTTAGTTGATCTTATCCCCCCCCCCTTCTCTATTGGCAGCCTCCTCAGATCTCAGCTGTCTTGCCTTAAGTATAAATTTACCTAGCCCGTCCATGTTTTCCGTGCCTGCCAGTAGCGTCCAACATGCTTCTATCCCTACATTCGCAGTGGTAAAAAATCGCGGCAAATATTTTTCCCGCCATTCCTCCGTACCCCTACATCTTGCCAAGATGTGAGTCCACGACTCTTCCTCCTTGCAAATGGGACAGATTCTTATACCATTCACGTCAGAAATTTTCGTGCTCCTCCATGCTCCTAGTCTAATCCACGCGAGCCCCTCTCTAATGAGTTTGGTACCTGTTTTGATGTATTGCTCCATACCCCACTCCGATTTCAGCCCAGACTGTACTTCTAATGACACCTTCTCTGTGCATTGCGCAATTATTTGCTGTCTGTCAATATCACAGAGACGTTTCTTAATTTTTCTCCAAATACTTCGCCTGTTTTCCTGCCCCGCCATCCAAATGTCTCCCATCCCAATGGTTTCCAACCCTTTCTTTAATTTTGATGCCCACGCCAAATTACCTTCCATTCGCAACTGTTCACGGTAGTAGACTGCCCCAATTAGAGATTGGTTTCCGTGAACGATTCTCATCCAATATTTAACTGCTCTGATTTTGCACTCTATCGTTTCACTATGTACCCCGAATTCCCTCATTATTCCGCAGTTTGCCGTACCCCTCCCTACACCCAGAATTCCTTTCAAAAATTGGGTCCTCACTTGATCCAGATTCCCTGTTTGTTCCCACCCCCATATTTCTCCTCCGTATGTCATCGTGGATCTAACTGTCGCTCCGTATACAGTTTCCATTAAGGTTATGGAGATATTCGGAATTCTGCAGCGTATCCGGAGAGCTTCCGCCGCTTTCACCCTTGCCTTGTGTTTCGTAATGTCAATGTGTTCTGTCCATTTTCCGTTCATTGTAAATGTGAGTCCTAAGTACACAAAGGATTTAACATTGTCCAGTATCTGTCCTGCATATGTCCAAGTCTCCTCCCTGCTATAAACACAACCCTTTTTGAAAGTCATTGCCTTAGTCTTATTCACATTAACTGTAAGTAGCCATTCATCGCAATAGTTCTTAAGTTTGTCCAGTCCTCGTTGCAATCCGTTTACTGTCGTAGAGCACAATACTAAATCGTCTGCGTATAAAAGTGTTGGGATCTGCAAATCCGCTACTACTGGTGCTTGAATATTCTCTGCTATCATTGTATCAGTAATATCATCCACAAAGATATTAAATAGCAAGGGAGATAAAATACAGCCCTGCCTCACTCCCCTATAGCTTCGGCAGCTCTCGGACACACTGTTTCTGTCGTACTTCACACAGAATTGGACATTTTGATATATTGCCTGCAATGCTCTAACCATTTTACTTGATAACCCCTTTCTGCCTAGTTTGTACCATAATGCATTTCGATTGATAGAGTCAAATGCCTTCTTAAAGTCCACAAAAGCACAATGAAGCTTTCCTCGCTTAACTAACAGTTGCTGCGTCCTTAAAGTGTCTAATATAAAAGCGGCATCTATGGTACTGTGTCCTTCTCTGAAACCCATTTGAAATTTTGAAAGTTTGCCAAATTTAGATTCCCAGTCCTTTATCCGGTTATATAACACTCTACAATAAATTTTTTCCATAATTGGCAACAGAGTAACCCCCCTATAGTTATCCGGATTTCCAATAGTTCCCTTCCCTTTATAAATGGGATGAATAATGCCCTTTCCCCAGCAGGTAGGGTACTTCCCCTCAATAAACAATTTGTTGCATATCTGGAGCATACTCCTACCAAACTCATTAACATTGGCTGCGGCTTTAAAAACTTCCGGGGGCAGCCCATGCAACCCTGGAGCTTTGCCTACCTTCAGACTCCTTAGCGCCTGTGCTATTTCTCGTGCTGATATTTCCTCGTCCAGTATTGGGATCTCAAGATTTCCCAAAATTTGCACTTCCTTTATAAAAATTCCTTCCCTTTCACCTTTCCCGAATATTCCCATAAAATGCATTGCCCATTTTCTGGGAGAAATTTCGTTGGGCGCCTGACGGTTGCCTCTTAAATGTTTTACTACTTGCCACATCTCAGCGTTATCCCCCCGCGTTAAAATATTACTAATTTTCTGAGTAATTTTGTCTTGCCATGTAGTTCTCTTTTCCCGTAAGAGCTGTTTATACTCCCTTCGCTTTTTTGTAAACATTTTCCTAATGTCATCTCCCCTCTCCCTCCTGAATTTTGACAGAGCCTACTCTGCTTGTTTCTTTACAGTTCTGCATTGCTGGTCATACCAACCATTGCATCGTTTTACCTTACCATGCATTTGGACTTTCATTGTCCCCGCAGCCGTTGCTATTATATGCGTTAGTTCCTCCGCTGTGTCTGCGTTCCTTTCCCCTAATCTTCTTTCTAATTTATCAACAAATACTTCTTTTTCTATCGGTTTCCATATAAATTTACTAATGAATCTCCCTTCGTCCCCCTGCCCCTCTTCAGGTGCATGCGCCACCATGGCCGTCTCTATATTCAGTTCCAGGACAACCGGACAGTGATGTGACTCGATACGATCCCCCACCCAAAAATTTCTAATTCTGCCAATTAAACCCTGACTTACTAAAATAAAATCTATTACACTACCCCCATTTTCATTTATGAAAGTGAGTTCTCCCTCTCGATCCTCACCGTACTTGCCATTCATTATTTCTAAAGAGAAGGCATCACAGAAAGCAAGTAATTGTCTGCCCTCCCCATTAATAAAACTATCCTTGCTCTTTCGTTGACCTTCGCGGAATTCCTCCCCCCATTGATGACCCCCCGTTAGAGAAATATTCTCCCCTCCTAACCTCGCATTAAAATCTCCTAAGAGAATTAATTCAGTTCCTGGAAACTTTTCCTGTAACTGCACTAACGTTTCCGTTAAGTCACTGAAGAAATTCCTGTTTGCATACTTGGACGTTGCTGGCTGGTTGTATAATCCTATAACTATTATTTGTACTCCCCCCTGTGCCAAAGATACAGCAATCACCCCTTCCAAACTGATTTCTAATTTAGTTATCTCAGCCTCCAGCTCAGACCTGAATGAAACTGATACCCCTCCTGGCCACCTTCCCCTCCTTCCCCGTGTCTCCCTTCCCCTACTAAAACTATGGAAATTAGCAAGTGTTACATTTTCTCCGTTTTTCAACCAAGTTTCTGTTAAACATACAACGTCAAAATCACTAAGGAAATACAAGAAATTCTCGCTACCCAACCTTTTTTTGAAGCCTTCGATGTTCCATGTGACAATCCTCAGAGAAGGGGTTGGGTCCTATTGTTTCCTTGCTGTTGGTCTTCCTACAACTTGGCTGACCCTTTGTCGAGCTGTTGTCAGCCTAAGGGCACGGAGGGGCGTTGTTGTTGGATTTTCCGGCGAAGACTGTCTCACCCTCCTCTCCTCTTTGCCCCTCCCTGTCGACATAACTTGAGGCACCTGATGTTCTGCTGAGGGACCTGCTACCTGCTGGGCTGATGCACTGGCTACCTGCTCTAGCTGCCTTGTCCTGGGTTCGGTTTCCGCACTACTTCTAGGCTGTTCCGTGCGCTCCAGCTCCTGTCGGTTCCAGACTCGTCCGTTAATGAAAAGCTTGTCATAGCGCAATACGGCATGACAGCCCTGCCTCCTGGCCTCGAACATGTGTCCCTTTAAGAACTCTCTCTCTTCTCTTACACGCTGGCTAAAGTCCTCACTAATGCTTATTCCCGTTCCCCGTAAATAACGAGCATCTCGAAGGATGGCCACCTTGAGTTTATAATGGGCCAGTTTGCACACAATAGGTCGCCTTACATTGCCACGTCGACCTACACGATGGGCTCTCTCCACATCAAACTCGCGGAGTTCGATTCCTATTTGTGAGATGACCCTTTTCACTATTTCCTCCGTCATCTCCCAACTCTCTCCCGCTTCTTCCGTCACACCATATACCACAATATTATTTCTACGAGATTGGTTCTCTAAATAATCCATTTTCTCTTCCAGAGCACGCATTCGAACTGTCACATTCTCCACGGCACTTTCCAGCGATTTTAGGCTGCACTTTTCAAATCCTACACGCATTTCTTGCCTCAACTGTTCAATGAGATCTCGTACGCTTTCCATTGTCGAACTTCTTCCAGGTAGCTGCGAGCAAGACACAAAACACGACCGTCCTCTTTCACACTCCAAGAGGAAAATGAAAGCCAATGATAAAGCTACTGAAAATATGGATTGTATTCCGCTTGATATTTTGAACGAAGTCAAAAGTGCTGAGAGTTTATTAATTCAGAAACATTAAAAGAAGTTTACAAAAAGGAGTATTTTGTGGATGGAGACACGAACAATGCGTTAGTTTGACTAATGTACCTCATTACTGGGATACTGTTCATAGTAAACGTTTATTTTTTCTCAAGATGTTAAGTAATTAAAGTTAGATTGTAAGTGCGGTTTTCTTTTTCAGTCGAAGATTTTAATATCATCGATGCACTGGTGTGTATATTCAAAGATAAAATATATATATTGAAAGAAAAAGTCAACATTTAATCTTTTGGTAAGGTTTTTTATATCTTGCAGAAGTTCTCGGTGGCATACAAATCAAATTAATCAAATTTGCTGTCCAGGTCTGAAATCAATTAATATTTGTTGAAGTTCCTGATTATTTGTATTGTGAGAGATGATTTCAGGCTTTCTTACAGTCACATAATTATTTTTATACATTTTTCCCTTTATTTTTAGGAAACTTTTTATTCAATGGAATGAGTTAAGAGTTTTGTTTTCTAATTATTAAATTAAGTATATTTAAGTAAAAAATGTGTAAATATAAGCTTTTCATTAAATTCATAAGAAAATTAATGAGTGCAATCACTGAAATTATAATTCTTGTCAGAAAATTATATTGTGGTACTGGTGCCAGAAATAAGGTAATTTCGTACGATTTATGCCATCATAATAAGGCTTTTTATTGCTAGGATTTCATAAATAAAGATATGGATAGCAAGGATCGTGTAACTGTAAATGATATATTTATAAAGGTATGTGGGAGCTCATGAGTGTGCCTTTTAGTGTATAAATTTTGAAACCTGAGCGACTGAGGCTGAAATTCGTGAGCATTTTTCCACTCCTAAAACAAGCTACACGCAAAGTAAACAACACACAAAAGCCACTAAGTTCCGGACCATAACTAGGCCTGCAACTGTAAGAGACTTAACGGGCTACAAACAAAAGAGGATTACTTTTATGCTTTGGACCTCTTTTACCCAAGTTCTCCTAACCATGCCAAATCCCTGCATATGTCATGGTTAGTTTGTTGAGTAATACGTGGCCATCCGTGTTTAATTTATTCAAGAGAAGTTTGTGGCAGTGTACTCGTCACAATAGGCAGAACTCTCGTGTATGATCACAAATATTTGTGTTGCCACAGCGTCGCAGTTTTTACTCGTGTCCACCACAGCGTGGAAAATGCAAATTATCTTCACATAAATGATGGGTCACGTGAATAATGTTGAATATTGAAGTCGATAAAAGTGAATCATGTTGCATTATGCTGAAAATTCATCATTACAGCTATTAATGGTGTCCGTGCTTTATTTGTCATCTGTTCCACTTTTCTGCTTTCTCTGAACATCACTTGTTATAGCAACAACCACTAGTTCGCTACTACCTCTTATCCAAAGTACAGAAACTATTTAGATATAACCAAATATTTCATATATTTTCATTTGGAATTCGATTTTTGAAGGGTGTAGCCGAAAAAGGCATTGCGAGTGTTCGTGAGTTTTACAACGACAAAAAATAAGCAAAATTACCAACATCTGATTTTATATAAGATATTTCAAAAACATTTTAAGTTTTTAATCAGGTACTTTTTAAGATTTCAAAGAAAAGTTACTCCACTGTACCAGGTGGTAACCCAACTGTCTCGTATTTGACGTGTGCAGATAAAACAGAAGTCATTGCTATTTCAAGTTAAAAACCAGCCAGTGGAGAGAGACTTTTTTGCTTTAAACGTCTTGCTAACAGTGGAGACTGCCCACTTCTCCACAGGCGGCTTTTAAAGTGAATTCTGCACAGTCTAATACTAGGCAGTTGGACCACCTGGTATATAATCGTTTGCACAGAAAAAATAGTATTTAATTCCTAAATTAGTTCTATTTTGATTAAAAGTTCTTTATATGTAGTTCGAAAACTTTCAAAAATAAAAAAAGGAAGGAAATAAAGAAAGACTGTATCTTCATGTATAGCTGTAAAACATAGAAATAGGCAGAATTTTTGTAAGAAAAACATCCAATAGCAGTCTATATATTTTAAATGAATGACATACATATTCCTTAGTCCGAATCAAAGCTGTGTTCCGAAGTATGACTTGAAATCAATCTTGGAGAAATATTACTTTTAATAGTGAGTGTGTATATATACACACAAGGGTAAGTCAAAATTTATCCGCAACTTAACTATAACGTTCTGCTATGAAATTTTGATCGTCATTCCGCCATTTTTCTTCCTTTTGTTGCGGATAGATCATGGCGGTTCCATTAGAAGTTTGCACCAAAGAGGATAATCAATCAGTGATCCGATTTGTGTGGTCGGAAGGTGTATCAGGGGCCAAAATCCATCAAAGACGTTCAGCACAATACCGGAACAGTGTCTTGCTACAGTGGAGTGTCTAAGAATGGATTGAAAAATTCAGAAATTGTCGCACAAGTGTTACACACGAGGAAGGAGCCGGACGACCAGCTACGGCCACAACTGATGACAACATTGAGCTTGCACGTGACATAGCTCTGTTAGACAGATGAGTGACTATTGATTAAATGGCACATAGTCTGCAAATGGTTCTACCGTCATCATCCACAACAGACTTGGGTTTCATAAAGGCTGTGCAAGATGGGTCCCAAAACAACTCAAGTGTTGCATAAACAAACGCGCATGGACATCTCCAACATTTGGATCGCTATGGTAACGAACATCACTGGTGACGAAACGTGGATCCATCATTACGACCCGGAGAGTAAACGACAGAGTATGGAATGGAAACATCCACAATGTCCTGCAAGAAAAAATTCAAAACCCAACCATCCGCAGGAAAACTGATTATTTACCGTTTTTTGCGATGCAAAAGACCTAGTGCAGGAGCATTATCAGGAGCGTGGCCCAACAATAAACAGTTTGTGTTACAGAGAGATGCTTACTGAGAAGCAGACACTGAGGACTACTGTCGAAAGGTGTGGTGTTGTTGCACGACAATGTCCGTCCATATAATGCTGCTCACACTGCTGAAACGTTGCGGAATTATAAGTTTGAAGTAATGGCTCATCCTCCGTATAGTCCTGATCTTGCCCCTTTGGGCTACCACTTGTTTGATCCCCTCAGAGAGGCATTCAGGGGCCGTCGATTTACGTCGGACCAAGAAGTGAAAGACGCGGTGCATGCATGGCTCGCTGCTCAACCGAAAACCTTCTTTTATGAGGGCATCAGGAAGTTTGTGCGTTGAAAAGCAGGGAGACTATACTGAAAAATTATGTTAACGAAAGTTTCCTATTGGTATTGCAAGGCCAGTTATAGCTTGAGGATACCTCTTTTTTTACTACCCTCGTGTATATATATATATAAATAAATCAGAATCTCATTCTCAACGGATTATATCAAAACTTACAGTTTCTATAAACATGGAATATACATCGAATTGTTCATTAAACTTACGCATTAGTTAAGCGATTGCTGGGGAATACAACGACAATTAGATAAAGTGCATAAGCATTCCAAAACTTTAACTAAGGTCATTCAATATATTAAATGTTTACACTTTGGGAGTAAGCGCGTCTGCCTTACACTTAACAGAACCGAGTTCTCACCTCGGTAGAATAAGATCTGAATAGGGATTTTAAGGGGTTTTTACTTTTCTCTGACAAGACTAATGTCGATTACCTGAAAGTTGCAGGGCTCATTTGATGAGAATTTTAAAAATTTCATTAAGTAATCGGCGATATAAAAGGTATATGAATAGTTTATCGGCTAAAAGAGATGTTTTAAACATCCTCAAGGTTAATTGGGCATCGAGTGCTAAAACGGTATTGCTATTTTACTTTATCTACACGCACTCTGTACAAAGTGTATCCCAACCAAAAATTCAATACAGAGATTTCACCGGAAATACAAATTAGGAACCCATGTATGAAAAAAAAAAAAAAAATCCACGCGCGTGTGTGAGCGTGTATTTGCGTGTCGTATGTCTGTGAACAAGGTAACTCAAAAAGAAAAGTCGGTAAAATACCAAACCTGGTATTAGTATTTTCCAAGGATGTGACACGAAGATTTTAAGAAAAATACCCCCACCCCAAACTATGTTTTACATGAAAAAAAATTAAAAAACTTTAATGTTCTAAAAATGGCTGATAGAAATACGTATATTAAAGATATTTGTATTACAAAATGTATGTCTTGAATTTTCTGGGAATAGCCTCTAAAAAGTCTTTATTTCGGAAGAATTTTGCTGAATTTTGCGTTGCTGGTAAATCGTAAGAGATAGACAAAAACTTACTACACAAAAATGTAGATCACGTTAAAACACACAATATATGTCATGTACGTTTTTTTCGTAGAAATGATCAATTCTGAGATATTCCTTGTTATTTGTTTCAGATTTAAAATACTTCAACTTTTTTCACATGGAAAGTTGTCAACTCCTGGTTTTGCATAGAAACGGATTTCAGCTACATAGCAACCAGTCTTTAAAAGATTTGACTATCGTTTTAGTCTAGTGCATTCCCTTATTTCCCTTCTACTTACAAGGAAGCAAGTAATTAAGCCAAGTTCTGCTAAAGTTTATCTCGATTATTATAAAGTAGGTAGAAGAATACGCTTTTTTACAATAGTTTGTAGAGAAAGCTATGTGAATGGAACCCATCAGATTTGTATTATTATTGTTATTATTAATATACTGATAATTATTGTCTTCACCATTATGATCAGAGTAAACAATTTTCTAAAACTTCATTGATCTTGCTTATAGCAGCAGCAAATATTGTCAAGAAATGGATGGGCAACAGTCAGTGCAGAGTCCAGGCCACAGGCAACTCGCCCCAATTGAGGTTGGAACTTAAAACACCCACACATACCCCCACACATGCATAAATACATGCGTATGTATGTGTATAGGTGCGATACATACATACAATCATTTTGTGTTTTTTAAAAGATAAGGGTTGTGAAAATGAAATGCTCTGTTTAAATCATTGATATGTAGGCAAATTCTCTCCTTTAATTTGACCTATTAACGGCGCGTGTGGCTTCAATCAATGATTTTACCGTTATAAATAATTCCATTGCAGTCATTGTCACCGAAAGTGTCATTTTAATAATAATGATGATTACTATGTTTATTAATGACTGTTCTTTGTAAAGCCATATCAGGAGGGTTTACCTCTTTCAGGGCGGTTCAAGTTGACAGCACTAGGTTTTGGAGAAGAGATGATGGTAAGATGTGGAAATCGTTTAAAACATTGTTAGAAAAACTACAGATATGTAGGTTTTATAGGATTTACTGATTTCTACAGAATGTATGTTGTAAACAAGTGTAATACTAATGGAAACTCGAACACTCCAATGTTCTAATTAGCATTTATCACTCAGGGAACCTTACTAAAATACGTGCATAAATACGTAACAGCTTTACAATAAAAAACTAACATACTCCATTCATAGACTTTTTCTACGTCTCTGTAACAAATATTGCTAAAAAGCTAATGTTTCTATGTATTTACTTCATACCTAATCGATAAAATGTGTAGTTTTTAACTATATTTTCACATCTTCAAGATGTTCTACGGGTCTTAGTTATTGTTTAAAAATAACTAAATTTTCTTGGAATGAGCGGAAATAGGTGTAATGTGTAGCAATTATTAATTTTACAGTTTAAATTTTCTCATCTTTTAAACAAACTATCATAATTTAGTAAACAAATTTCTTGAAACATGCGTAAAGTATTTGTAGTGGCTCAAAGCTCCAATTCAAATTTTGTTAACCAATAATTTCCAAATTTGAGGCACGTGGAACATTTCGATTGTGCAATATAGTTACCTAATAAAGGTTATTAAACAATTTATATCTTACAAAGTATTCAAACAAAACACACGCACATTTATAATCTCCCTGTCTCTAGAGAGGGTGGTGAATAATTTTGGTTAAATTCATCCTCTTGCGAGGAATATAAGGATCTCTGCGTTTGGTAGCTAGCACACTAACTACGAGACCATCAAAGACAGTCAGTCCAAATTGTATGTATACCTTCTACGTCTGCGTGCTTTAGTCTAGGAGAGTAGTCTTGGCGGAATTTGAAGAGCGGCCCTGTCATTTACGAGGCCTGTGATTTCGGTTATCTCCGTTATTTTGTTTTTTGTTTTTATTTTATAGCTTAACGTCATTTAACCTGTATAATCATATCGGACGATGAATGAAATTGGTGTAATGACGCTCAAATGCTCTCGGGTTTGTCGAAATCTTTTGAATGCCCTGCATTAGCTTAACTCTATACCAGATATTTGTTTAATGGCGGCACCAGTTTAATTTAATAAATCGTCCCGTTGGAATTATTAAGAATTTCTTCCCTGGAGAGATTCTGTTTTATTTCATTAGTGATAACCAGAGCCCGGATTCTAATGTAATTACATATGTAGTTATATGTAAACAGAAAAGTCTACAGATTGAAGCATGTACGTTGCTATAGTGAAATTTCATTTTACATATTTCAGCGTGTAATACATACTCCACACAATAATGGATAAAAATTTGATGAGCTCCATTCACATGACCTTCCCTACCTATTCTGCAAACAAACTTCTTGCAAAAGGTTTTATTTGTTTGTTTTTTAGTTTAACGTCCTTTGATCAGGTTGATCATATCGGATGATGAATGAAATTGGTGAAATAATGTTCAAATGAAGTTCGGGGTCTATAGAGCATAAAGTTACTCGACATTCGTCTTCTCAGGATAAGGGAAACCCTGAAGAAAACCTTATCCGGGTAACTCACCCTATGCAAGATTCGAACTCGCGACCTGTTGAATGTGAAGCAGACATACTACCCATCCCTGTGTTGTTAAAGCATAGTAATGATGATTCTTTCTTCCTCCACTACACACTCAACGCTCGCATGTAGTATACATGAAATAACACCATGTAATTCACTTTTATGACTCCGTTTGTCTCTTAACTTGCAGTTAACTACACGAGTGATTAAACTCAGAGAGAATGAAAATTACAAAAATGGAGAAACGCATAAAATAGAATAAAAATATGCTTGGTTAAAAAGGAAAACCGAGATAAAAGCTAATCGACAAAGTGAAACGGTAGCAGTGGAAATTCAGACACAGCACGACAGCGCGCATCTAAAGGAGTTTAATTATCGGAATATGAGAGCAATGGGACTCCATGTATTCAGTAATCTCAGTAGTTAATCTGTTGCATGCTGCAAATGAAACAGTTTCTCTGTCTCGAGTGTGCGCGCGCGCATAACATTGCCATTTATCTGGAAAGCAACAATTCACTTTTAGCACATATCTCCTTTTTTATAATCCTTCATTCCCACTTTTTCTGTATTTCTCTTGTGGTATAAAGTTTACTGTTTCTATCTTTGCCAGACAGCTGTGCACATATAACAGATGTCTGTTTAAATCTTTTGAATGAAAATATTGCTCAATTACCAGTCGAATTCATAAATGTTATACAATGGCTGCTCTCGAACATGTCTTTTGCACATTGTGTGTATTAAGATATACAAAAGGTAGTCCATAATAGAAAACAGCTGATATTTTGTAGCGACTAAGACTCAAAATTTAATTGCTTAAAATGCTAAAAAAAATCTGATGTGTTCTATTCACATGACTTTCTTTACATCTCTGTAACACATTATTGCTAAAAAGCTTATGCGTCTATTTACTTAATTCTAATCGAGAAAAAATTAGCAGATATATTCTTATTACTTGCTTCCTTTTAAGTAGAAGAGAAATAAGCGAGTAATGTAGGTTAAAGTGATAGTCAAGGGCTGGTTGCCATATAACTGAAAAAAAAGGAAGGAATATTTCAAAAACAACCACTTCCTCGAAAAAAATGTATATAACATAGAATATTTGTTTTAACGTGTTCAATATTTCTTGTGTGGTAAGTTTTTATCTTAATAATAATTGTCTTTCATTCTTCTTCTTATTATTAATAATAACAATAATAATAGCAATAATATATCAATACAGTGAAACACTATGTGCTTTCAGGCATGCTTTTTGTTAGGGCCCTTAATATTTAGATTTAACCCTACAGAGGTCTAGTTTCTAATGTTGAATAAGAACAGTGTATTATACAATTATTTGTGAATCTAAAATGTGACTTTATTCTCGAAAAAATAAAGGCAATGTAATTAAAGTGAGAGGCATGTTAACTTTACACTACGTTTACACTGCTCTTATATATCATCACGGATTCTAATGCAAGCCTGTGAACTGCCTCTCAAAACCGCGATTCCTTTACCGTTTACGCTGATAAGCAAGAGGAGAGGAATAGAGGTCACTCTCGCTTACAACGCCTCTGACCGGGTATGTTTGGATTTACCCCGTGGAGTTCTGCAATTTTATAACGAAGGATTATTTGTACGCGCAAAAGACGGCGCTGTGGACTACCTAGTGTGTGTGTGTGTGTGTGTGTGTGTGTGTGTGTGTGTGTGTGTGTTACAATTTAATTGCTGTTAATTGCTTTTAAACTTGTATTTATCTGTCGGGATTTCTAACAGAACAAGCATTCATAATGCAGCCTAGGGCGAGTAAATTAATACTTTTTTTTTTTTAGCGTTTTAGAGTTTATTTTAATTTGTATTTCATTCACGAAACGGTTCCAATTAACACTCGACGACCTGAGCTATCATTACGTTAATAAATTTACTGGTAATTTGGACACCTTATACCTATATTGGGATTTCTCAATTCAAACATATGATCTTATTAATTCTGTTGTCTTGTGGATTGCTCATAAAACTGAATACTGTGTTGCATAAAACCAAATTAAAAAGAGGCAGTAAAGAACTGATACAGTAAATGAAACAATCAGCAGACTCCGATAAGGCTATGGTGGTTCAGGGCTGCAATTAGGATATAGAACTGTGGGAGTATCTAATTGCGCATATCCCCCCCCCCCATAAATTTAGAGATATCTGGAAAATCAAATCCAAAACTAGCCATTCAATGTAATCAAAGATTTTTTTTTTTATTTTTACCTTTCATTCCAGGATAAGGCTCATAAATTGTACTTACCAATGGAAGTTTTAATTATAAAGTTAAAAGTATATTTTGAGATAGTTTGAATTGCAGAAGTGTCTCATTTCATTGATGCGATATTATGATCTAGAAATTACATGTTTTTCACTTTACTGAATTCAATTAATTTTTAAGTGTTTGGTTTGTTTAATGTTAGAAGCTGTACTGTAATTTTGCTAAGTATAATGTACAAAAACCCAGAGGGAATCTTTAAATAAATAAACGAGCTTCTTTAAACGCCTAAGGAGAAAGTTTCCAGGAAACTGCAAGGAAATACTGGCAGACTTTCACAATTTTAGAATAAGTTCTTTTAAAAGGCAGCCATTAAACACATGTCTGATTTAACGTTGATGATTTTAGCAAGAATAAGTTACATCTGTTACATTTTTAAGTTACAGCTGTAAGTTACATTATAACTTACGGGCCATGAAATACAATTTAAACAGAACTCTTGTAATGAAGGAAACGCCTGATTGTTCCGACTAGCAAAGTGGGTTTTCACAATAATAATAATAATAATAATAATAATAATAATAATAATAATTGAGATTCACCGAGTGTTTAACCACCAAATTTTGTTCAAGCCGAAAGAATCCCACTTTTGCCTCCTTGGCGGCTACTCACTACCACTTCACTGTGCTCTAAAAGAAGGTCTGTCCCTCGGCGAGTTTCCAGCAGACTGAAAGTCTCTGTCCCACGATAGCCCACTAAAGCAGCGGAGGAAAGTTAATTCTAATATTGTCCACCAGGTCGCAGATGAATTCCATATACGTCACACTGAAGATAGCAGGTATTCTTGTTTATCTTTAATAATGCGTGACGTGAGTGAATATAACCAGCTGGTTCCAAACTTGTGGAAGGGGGCAAACAAACAGCTCAAGACTTTACTGATATTTTATGCGATATCTTTATGTGATATAAGGAACGTTTATAAGGATCAAAAAATTGAAGAGTATAGAAAAACTGTATTGTTGAAAAAACTATTACTATTGTTATTATGATTATTATTATAGTTATAATAATTATTATAATTATTATTATTGTTTTCTTAAGTTTCTCGTAACTTTACATTTTCAACCTGTTTTAAACTAATTGCACTTTATAAGAAAGTAGTTGTTTTGATTTTAAATACATGCACCGAAATTATAATTGTAATTTGATAACTATTGAGGCTGAAGTGTTTTCTGTGACAAAAAAATAATAGATATATTCATGAAAAGTGACACTTTAAAGTTATAAAGAACGTTTAGCGAGATGTTTAGAATAATGAAGCATTAAAAATTTAAGTTTCTGATTCAAAACAACTTCAAGCTACTCCGCAAAGGCTGTTATATTTATATGTTATTAATTTTGTAACTTTAAGCATATCTTTTGGCTTCATATGTTATTGAATTCTTTCTATCTTTATTATAAGCTCTTTAGCGATATATTTTAGTTTGAATGAACTTCCCTGAAGGTTTGAAGAGGTTATACGAACAGGAGCAAAGAACTGCTATACTGTAATACTGAATAACATACATTTCCATTAGAGGAAAAAAAAAAAAAGACTTCAAATCTTCACGGGAATAAAATAATAATAACAAATAGACAATTAAAACATGTGTGTGTAATAATTTACCTATCTACTTAGTCAAGCAAACCGTAACGCGGTGATGCGTGCGACTCCCATTTGGTAGGGGTCCTGGGTTTTATCCACATGACCACACACTGACTCATGGGTTTTTTGGGGATTTTCCCAGCACGCAAAGTGAATTTTGGAGTGGTTGCTTTCATCACCGAATTTCCTGTACTGCATTTCGTTCCATTATTATTTCATTCATCCCTTACTCCGTTTGTCTGTTTCAAGGTTGGAAGGGCAGGTAATGGTAACTCGATGCCACGTGACGGAAAAATAATGATTCCTGAACTCTAACCATCCCTTGTCCTTCTGCTGGTTCCCGGGACCATCCCGAACTGCCTGTTGGAACATGTTAGACTAGTAACTGTAGGAGACAGATTATTGCTTTGTCTTCGCTCTGGCTTTGGCCAACTGGTGTCTCCTTTCATCTCATATCTATCTCTTCCAGTTGCACTCCTCGAGGGGCATAGGTGAAATAACCCCACCGGTTCCACCTATCTATCTACTTCAGGTCTGGGGAGCTTCTCTCATATGAACGCAAACGTTACCACCCCTTCCTTACCACCACACTATGCCTTTTTACCTGTGTACATGACGAACAACAACAGAGAGTATCGTTTCATTGACGATGACACACAAGAATGCTAGACCCAAATTTCGTGTAGAATGAGAAACTGGTTATTTTTGAATTGTGAATGATAAAAAGGAAACTGTTTATTGTGAGCTAAGTAGTTGTGCTACGTGAAAAATTATAACACATGAAAATTTAATTTTGCACATATTAGTCAGTATAGAAAATCTAAACTTTGAGGTAAGATTATAAAACTGTACTGAGAGTGGAGTTTAAATGTTGATACCCTTCTATCACTACTGCGTCGAGTTCTGTCTAACATTAAGCCTAACATTATATTTGTGTCAAGATTGTGCCAGAAAAAAGGTTTATAAAGCCGCATTTGAGACCACTTGCCTCTAAAATCGGCTAGCTGCACCACTGCTGTACTTAACATGGCGAACAACGTCTTAACAACAACTAAAGGTGAAATAGGAAGATATACATTTTTCCCTCCGTTTACCAGCCACCCAGAACTGATCTGCCTAATCAAATACAATTAGATTTAATATCTGAACGTTCAGCATTCAGTTCAGTGTTGTAGAGCACAGTATCTTTAATTGAGTTATCACGATATAAATTCATTTAGTGAGGCCATGATGTGTTTTCCTGCTTAAAATAGAATATTAGAATTCAATCATTGATAGAAGTTTCAGAATTTCAACTAAGGATAATTAGAAGCCGCAATATTATTGCAATTGAGATACAAGCTAGTAATTATATCTACAGAGATTTGAAAATGGAATATCAGCGAAGAGGGGTTGTAAATATAATTACAAAAAGAATGAGAACAGGGTTGTAGGGGATTTCGATTTCAACATTGCCCATTTGATAAATTCAGTCGAAGTATTTCAGCCTATCTTAAGAGTACAAGGGAACAGAATTATGGATGAAACCCTTAAGTTTGAAAAAAACCGTGTTTGGAAAACATGGGCCCGGCTGAAACAATGTCGTACAAAAGTGGATGCGAGCTGCTATAAATCTATAATAACATTTATGAAAGGCACAAGAACAGCATTCAGAATTGTTAAAAAATGAGGGTGGTATATAACATGCAAAGGAAGTTGGTATTTCTATAAGTAGAAGGTAGAAGCCGTATTTATGTTGATAAAAATAATTTTATTTAAAAATTATATAATTTAAATATCATGTATAAAACAGTATGATCTATAGTTAACTAAAGAATAACTGAATAATTCAAGGCGTGAAAGAAATATTTCGATAATACTAAGTTTACAATATTTATAGGATTCATCGCTTCACTTCAGCCTCTGAGATTCTGATAGTAATTCTTACAGGGATTGTATTTTGGTTATCCTTATCGAAGAATGTAAAAATTCACCTGGTCCCAGAAAGCCCGAAATGACGGGTGATGGAATGCGACATAACTTAATTTGGTTGCCTTTCAACCAAAGTTCAATTGAACATGAGAGCAAGTGAGAGAGTGTCTGGAAAGAGAGAGATGCCGGGCTCCATCATCCTCTCTCGATTTGAGTACGTTACCAGTTAATTAACCGACCAATTTGTACTCCATACAGGACTAGTGACGTCACTCTGACGTAATAGAGCGCATAGGGAGTTTCGAAATTAGCTTACCACACCTCGGTTCATTGGCAACTAAACCTTTTTCCATTTTTGAGTTAAATACACGGTTTTTAGAAGTGCATAATTTAAAATAATATTAATGCACAGAGAGAAAGAGCAGTCTGGCATGTTACGTCTACTCTTTTTTTCCATTACAGCTTATTTGCAGAACTATACTACATTACGTTTATTTGCAATATTGCAATAAATGTTTACATCCGACCTCAGTGATGTGGGAAATTGTGTTTAACTTGCACCTGAAAGGTCCCAAATTAAAATCTTCTGTGTAATTTACATATGGATTACATTTGTTTATCCGTTGTCATATGCCACGTAGAGACATATACCGTAGCTGTCTAAACCATCTGTAATCAGATGGTAGAGTTCAGTCACATCCCTAAAACCGTACCTACTACTCCGCAACAAGCAGATGGCCTTAGAGCGCCATACAGTCTAGCTGATTTAACTATCTGTAGACACTTGGTAACACCGTCGGTATTACCACTTATTTTCAGTTTTGCTATTGTTTTACATTGAAGATGGAATTCTGGGTGGTGGTATTAAATATCTAATCCGGTATTTACCTTGGCGACTGAGAGAAACACCTTGGTTGGCACACGAGATTGAACCCGCAACCTTCCGAATGAGGGCCATAGACGTTAATGCCGGTGCTAAGCTTTTTATTTTATCATCCAGAGGTCTTATGTTGCTATTAGTTGATTATTGTTAAAATGATAGTAATAATAATAGTAATAACTTATAATTATTGAATGTCTCATTCTTCACAACTTACAACAATATTCGGCTCTTGGAATATCAGAATAATTATAAGATCTCTTCTCCATATTTGTCTCAGACGAAATCTTGACGTAAGTGTTAAAGCTATTGCACATTTTAGCGGTACAGATAATTCCTTTCTCGTACATCCCACTATAAACGTGGATACTGCAATCATACTAAACTGAATGCGACCAGGTCACATCACAGTAACAGCATGATTCATAAACTGTGAAGGTAGCTTATTTATCTCTACTTTTTCATCGAGTCACTTATTGCAATTTACTGCAAACAAGACAGAGAAGCTATACGACCTGTATAAAACCGGGAGTTAGATATATTTAGACGCTATTTGACATAGGGAAATGATTGTTTGCACTTTTTACTATAGACATAAGGGACGTAGCTCTGCTCTATCAGAGACTACAGGGGAAATAATTTAAGGTGCATTAGGCTGACTAATCTACTAATTCAAAGTCTTAAGTAATGTTAAGCATTTCTTTATTGGGTACGTTACCTTGAATCTTTTAGCGTGACGTCCTCCATGGCTACCCAAGTTCCTAGCACATTAAAGGAACAGTCCTGCCTTACATTTCCTTTATTATACAGCAAAGTTGGCAGTATCACCAACATCTGAAAAGCTAACGCCACCCAGTACCACCAAGTCCTATCCCCGCAGCCAGGATGCGACACTATTGTGCTATTCTTAACAGTTAACATGCGCTTTCTTTTCATTATCAGAAGCCTCTTAGGTAACACACACAGTATGCATTGTTTGTTCTCGGAAGTTGCGATATTTCCCCTGTTTGCTCCCTCATTCTTCTTCTAAGAAGCATGTTCTAAGAATAAATGACCAGGAGTGGAGTGTGAACACTTACTTGAAGGGAAAGTGACAATTTTGCTTTTCGCCTTCATCTTCATCTCATCTGGCTTGCATGCGCCGCATGTTAATCATTAGCTTAACACAAAAGTGCAATCAATCACATACAAAAGCGCAATGTAAAGAAGTACTAAACCCCTTCAGCCACCCAAGTCCCCATGCCCAGAACTCTGATTATCTTAGTCCTCCCTTTTTCTTCACTTCTGAGCGTGAAGCGACCTGTGTTCATAGATTAAATAGTTGATGTCAACTACCATTGTGAAGTTTCTCTTTCAGCCACTTGGTGAAATATTTCCGTACTCCACCTCTTTTGCCGCTCAACTTGGTCTGAATTTGTTATCACGCGTGAGTGTGGAACCTGAAGTCAAATCGGCAAGACTTAGCCTCACTCAGAGCTGTGTGGAAAACGGATGATACCAATATTAAATAAAGCAAAACAGTATGAGAAACCAAAAGTATTGTCAGTTTCCATGCATTCAAATGTAGTTAACAGGTTTTTTTTTTTCATTCCTTTTTCCTCTTCTTTCATTGCCTAAACATTTACTTTGTTTTTCTGTTTCGTTACCGGCTGCTTTCTTGCTTCTAATACACACACATACACACGTTTTACAAACATACAAACATCCATGCCCAAGGCGGGACTCGAACCCATGATCCCCTGCGCCACGAAGCACCAGAGGAGCGCGACCAAGGAGACCGGTAACAGTTTAAACTGCATTCAGAATGAAGTCGCAGCGCTAACGCAACGCAGTATAAGAGCATGCGCGATACAAAAGCCGTTTACAATTCAGTCGTTTTTAGATCTGTAAATTGCATGCGAAATATGTCCAAGTACACCGCAGGTTTCAAATTGAATAACGTAACTGACAATATACAATTAAATACACTTGATCTTTTATAAATAAATAGGTGATAAAAATTAAACAGGCAAAACAGTTCCTACAAATCAATGGCAAAAATGAAGCACCTATTTAAAAAAACGTCTACGTCAGCGAGTCAAACGTGGTCCGGCTTGCCAAATGGAACAGGAATATGTATGTTACAATAGACGCTTGAAGTCTCGCATTGCTGTTGAATAGTAGACAATCTGTAAAGGGAATAATATAGTTCTTGCTCTATGTACGCAACGCAAGAATAAAGTTTGGTGTTTACAAACTCTTGCATTGCGTAGCGCGTTGCGCGAGTCAAAGTGATCGCTTCTATCGAATAGCATGGGTACAAAGTCTGCGCTTACATCTCATTGTGAATAAAGCTCGAACATGATTATAGTCTGAGATTGGCCATTTTTCCTAAGATCGACGTTTCACATCCATAATAGGGATACCAAGCTATTAACTTTCTCTAGCACGTATGTACAATGTGTATAGTAGGTAGAGAAGGTATTATATTTCATCCAAAAATTCGATACTGGGGTTTCACCATAAATATGTATCCAAAAAAGAGGTATTTTAAAAAAAAAGTTTAGAGTGTAACTGTTTGTAGCATAACTCAAAAACGAAAAGCAAGTTAAGTATTGATTTGCTATTTAAGTCATCTCCCAAGGATACGACACGAAGATTTTCAAGAAAATGTCCGCAACCAAAACTACCTTTTACATGAAAAAAGTTTAGAGAATTTTGGTTTTCTCAAAAATGACTCTCCTTAATTCTGACCGAGTTTTGATTAACTGGTAAACCGAAAAATATGGATAAACAAGATTAATTTAGACCTCGTCAAAACACACAATTTATGCCGTCTTCATTTTTCTTGTGGAGCCACTATTTCCAAGCTATTCTTTGATATTAGATTCAATTTTAAAATACTTACATTTTTTCTAACAGGAAGTCGTCCGTGTTTCTTTTATTTTACTATTAGCATGCAACCAAGAGAATCTCAATAACAATCACATAGCTATAGCTTTTAAAATATTTGACCATCGTTTTAGAATGGAGTATCTCCCAGTTCCTTTTTGCTTATAAGGATCTAAATATTAAGACCATTCTGCTAATGCGTATATCGATTAGCATGGAGTATAAAGAAGAATAATCTTTTATAAGAACATTTGTAGAGCAGATATGAAATTCATGTGAATGCAGCACATCAGTTTTTTTTTTAAGTTGAGTACTCCAGTGTATGTAACTGTACATGTGAAGGTATTTGGGTACACTTATTGGACTTCTGTCCTATTTTTACTTTCTATGCACGTACTATGTACATAGTGTACAGAGAATGTATTGTATTGCATCCAAAAATTCGATATCGAGATTTCACCGGAAATACATATATTGGGACCCCCTGAATACAAAAAAAAAATCTGATGTGATACATTCACATGACTTTCTCTATATCTCTGCAATAAATTATTTTTAAAAACCTTAAGCATCTATTTACTTCCTGTTAATCGAAAAAAAAATTAGCAGAAATAGTCTTTTTTTCTTGCTTTATTGTAAGTCGAAGCGAAATAAGGGAGTACCATAAGTAAAAGTGAAAGCCAAAAGCTGGTTGCTATATGACTGAAGCTCCTTTGTTTGTATGGACACGAGTTCACAAAGTCCTGTATGAGAAAAGTATAAGTATTTTATAGTTGAAACCAAAAAACATGGAATATCTAAAAAGCAATCACCTCCACGAAAAACATGTATATAACATAAATTGCGTGTTTTAAAATGCTCTACATTTGTTGTGTAGTAAGCTTAAGTCCATCTCTTTCGGTTTAGCAGTTATGCAAAATTCCGTAAAATTTACCCAGAATAAAGAAGTCTTCAGAGACTATTCCCAGAAAATTCAAAGGATACATTTTATTTGTCAGGTAAATATGTTTAATATACTATGTTTTAATCAAAATCGTTAGAGTCATTTTTTAGAAAATCGACATTTTCTAAAAATGTTCTCTGTAAAGGGTAATTTGGGGTGGGGGAATTTTTCTCAAAATCTTCGTGTCGCATCCCTGGAAGATACTCAACTTAAATACCAAGTTTGGTATTTTACCCACTTTTCGTTTTTGAATTATCGTGTTCACAGACACACGGACACACTGACACACGACACACGGACACACATACACATGGACCTTTTCCTGAAAATGCTTTTTTTAGATACAGGGGACCCTAAAACGTATATTTCCGGTGAAATCTCGGTATCGAATTTTTTGGTGGAGTGCAATACTTCCTCTATACACTATGTACATAGTGCGTGTAGAGAAAGTAAAAACATGTCCGTATGTGTGTGTGTCTGTGAGCAGCATAGCGAAAAACACGTTAAATACCAAACTTGTCATTTAAGTTCAGTATCTTCCAAGGATACGACACGAAGATTTTCAAGAAAATCCCCCAACACAAACTACCCTTTATATGGAAAAACTTTCGAAAATTGTTATTTTCTCAAAAATTGCTCTAACGATTTTGACAAAATCTCCTATATTTAAGATATTTACATCCCAATTAAAATGTATATCTTGAATTTTTTGGGAATAATACCTGAAGACATGTTTATTTGGGATGAATTTTGCGAAATTTTGCATAACTAGTAAACCATAAGAGATAGACAAAAACTTACCTAATCGAAAATGTAGAGCACGTTAAAATACACCATTTATGTCCTAGACATTTTTTTGTGGAATTGATTGTTTTTAAGATATTCCTTGTTATTGCTTTCAGCTTTAAAATATTATACTTTTCTCATACGGGAATTTGTGCTTCTGTCCATTGAGACAGTACATGTCTTGTCCTGGGGGAAAAAATTATTAAGAAGAGAAATATAAATCATAGCCAAGAATATAAATTATATCACGAAGATGGAATATAAATGTAGAGTGAAAATGGGAAGGGTAAAAAAACTTTTAACACTTATAAGTCACGAGCTCGGGGCACAAGATCCTTTACCTGCCGTGCATTGGCCCGAGGGAAAGGGACGAGAATGCCCTGCCCAAGGAAAACTAACGGGACACAAGATAATGATTCCCGCTGGTCAGGCGACAGTGTAAGGCACTTGGTGAAGGACCTCCGAACAACCAAGATGTGAAATTTAGAATTCGTGATGGAGCCGAACAGGCTACCTTTTAATTGTGAGGCACTTGACGAAGAACCCTAACACGACTAAGATGTAATATTTGAGCGCGTGGTGTAACCCTTAGTTGTGACGGAAGTAAGTGATTTTAAGACCGATCACAGTACGAGACATATCACTACATCAAAAGAATAAATTAAAATAGTCGCGTGCGGGTAAAGTGTAACGTCACAGTCGCAAATTAAGAGTATCCGCGTGTGTTCTACGGCGGAAAAAGGCCGGACTCAGCTACTAAAGCACTGTGTCGCACCACAACCTGAAAGAGTCTCCATGAGTAAAGCCAACTACAAACCTACACCAATCCAATACCAATAACCCGCGCCCGGGCACGAACCCAGTACCGCTGCACCATACAAACAAAGGAACTTCAATGACATAGCAGCCAGCTTTTGAGCATCCCTTTAACCTATGGTGGTCCCTTATTTCCTTTCTACTCAGACATTTTTTGCTTTTTTTTTTTTTCTCGTTTAGCATGATGCAAGTAGAAGAATAAGCTTTGTTAACAATAATTTGTTGCAGAGATGTAGAGAAAGTCGTGTGAATGGATCACATTAGGTTTTTATTTAGTGGATTATACTTCACCAATGATTAAATAATAGAAACTTATGCGTAGATTAATTTAAGATCTAATTATTATTCTACATAGTAAATTATTGTATTTCTTATATATTATATCTACGACAAAGCACCCCATTGATTTTGCCCGTTACTGATGCAGTTTTCAAACAGAATATATTGAAGATAAGGTCTTCAGGAGCTACAGAATCCCCCCTGTTCAACTAATGTTAGTCGATGGTTGGTCGGGTGGGAATCAATAACCCTCATATAGAGGATTGGGAACGTTACCATTATGGTACCCATTATCCTTGATTGTCCCATCTCATAATAGTGCAACATCCTACAGTAGCATAATACCCATAACTGAGCCCCTTGGTCCTTACACATTGTTCATTCCAATATTGGCCAACAGTTTCCTTAAAAGTCGTCTCTTTTATATTGACATCCTACATAAAAATGTGGTGTGTTACATTCACATGACTTTTCTCTACATCTATACAACAAATTGTTGTTAAAAAGCTTATGCTTATTTTTACTTCATGCTAATCCAGAAAAAAATAGCAGAAATCACTTACCTACATGTAAGTAGAAGGGAAGTAAGGGAGTAGCATGGGCTAAAGATGTAGTCAAAAGCTGGTTGCTATGTGACTGAAGTTCCTTTGTTTGTATGGACAGAAGTTGACAAATTCACATGTGAGAAAAGTATAAGTATTTTAAAGCTGAAACCAACAACAAGGCATATCTAAAAACGATATACTCTACGAAAAAAATAATTTATCAATCTTTTAAGTTTTGCCAGTTATGCAAAATTCATCCAGAATTAACATGTCTTCAAGAGGATATTCACAGAAAATTGAAAATATGCATTTTATTTATCATTTAAACATCTTTTATATACGATATTTTAATCAAAATCGTTATAGCTATTTTTCACAAAATCAAAATTTTCGAAAATTTTTCCATGTAAAGGGTAGTTGAGGATGGTAAGATTTTCTTGAAAATCTTGTTGTAACATCCTTGGAAGATACCTACTGAACTTGAATACCAAGTTTGGTATTTAATGGAATTTTCGATTTTGAGTTATGCTATCCAGACACACGGACACACACATACACACAAACAAACAGAGAAACATATACACACGGGCACGTCCTTAAACATGTATTTCCGGTGAAATCTCGGTATTGAATTTTTGGGTGCATTACAATATCTTCTCCATACACTACGTACATAGTATATGTAGAGAGAGTAAAAAGCTGATGTATTCCAGTGACATGATTTTCTCTGCCTGTTCTGCAAACACTACTCTTCTTATAAATGAGATTCTTTGATCTACATCAAAAGTTGCAAAGAAAAACTGTTTCTGTTAAGAATGTGGAGCTCTACCTTAAAAATCCCAGTGAATTTTTGAGACGGCTTATTACCATGGATGAAATTTGGATGCATCACTACACTCTAGAAAGCAAATCACAGTCAAAACAGCGGATTGAGCCAGGTGAACCAACTCCAAAAAAGGCAAAGTCAATTTTGTCAACTAACAAGTTTATGGCGAGTGTTTTCTGGGATACATGGGGGAGTTATTTTTATCGATTACTTGGAAAAGGGTAAGAGTGTCACTGGTGACTACTACGCAAGCTTACTGCAACGTTTGAGTGATGAAGTGAGAAGTAAAAACCTCATTTGGCAAAAAAAAAAAAAAAAAAAAAAAAAAAAAAAAAAAAAAAAAATCTTGTTTCATCACGACAATGCTCAGTCATTGCAATGGGAAAAATGTGTGAATTAGAGTTGGAATTGCTTGAACATCCACTCTATTCACCAGATCTAGCTCACAGTAACTACCACCTGTTCTCAAGTCTAAAAAATTTCTTGGAGGACGAAGATTTCACAGCAACGAGGAGGTCATTGATGCTGTAAACAGCTATTTTCAGGACCTAGATAAATCACACTACAGAGATGGTTCAATTAAATTATAACACCGATATGACAAATGCATTAGCATTTCTGGAGATTATGTTGAGAAATAAAGCGAAACAGAGTTTTAAATGCTGTTTTCATTGAGAGGCCCGGGACTTATCAGCGAACCCTCGTACATTTCCGGTGGAATCTCGATATTGAATTTTTGGGTGGATGCAATACCTTCTCTATACAGTAATTGGCTATAATCTGTAGCAAAATAACCTCCACCCTATTCTGAAGTGGCAAAATTGGAACTACGCCGACGTATTTATGGAAGACAACATTAATGTAATGCCGCAGGTGATGCATATGAACTGTTAGTCATTAAAAGCTAACCTCTGAAAGCTTATTCGTTACAAAACGAAGATTCTAGGGCATCCGAAAGTGTATAGCAGTTCAACTTCTAAACCTTACATTATTTGTACCTTGCGAAGGGCTATTACAAACCTACCGACATTCTAGAAGGCCGCACGACACGCATTTACGAGGGACACTATTTATATTTTGTGCCTTATAATAAAACAGTTATTTGTCCTTTATTGTCTCTCGAAATATGCTCCTTTATCATCAATATACCTTCGCATGCGATTGAACATTTTCATAGCATTACTTAATTGAGACACCCACAAAACATTGTTTTTGAACACATCAACGGCTTGTTCTGCCGACGAAAAACGTTGCCCTCGCATTTCATTCTTGATATTCGGAAACTAAAATAAGTCACTGGGTTCTAAATCAGGACTGTACGGCGGATGAGTCATCAATTCGATTTTCTTAGCGCTCTAATAGTCAGTTGTTAGACGAGATGTGTGAGTGCTCGCATTGTCTTGATGAAGGATCTCACAACACTTGCTTGTTTTCCTTATTTCACTGAAGACTTCCGGCAGAAAGATGGTTATGTACCATTCAGAATTGATCGTTTCATAAAACCATTTTTTCTGAAAAAACAAAAACAAAACAGGTGACCATTTGTTTGGAAGTAATTCGAACAACTTTTGTTCGACTTGGTTCACCTTGAAACACCCATAAAGTCGACTGCTGATTACGTTCGGCTCATATACACAAATCGATGATTCGTCACCTGTTACAGTCTTATATACGTCTTTTGAAGCCCCATTGTATTTCTTGACCACTTGTATGCATCAATCGTCACGAGCATTCTTTTGAGATTATGTCAAATTATGTGGCATCCAACAAGAGTAATTTTTTTCACGGCTAAATGATCAAGAAATATTTTATATATGCTGGTGGAACTAATGCCTAGGATTGCCTCTATCTCACAATATATAGCATGACGATCTTGCAAAATTAGTTTGTTTTTTTTTTTTGTTTTTTTTTAGCTTAACGTCTTTTAACCTAGTTGGTCGCATCGGACGATGAATGCAATTAGTGATATGATGCTCAAATAATATCGGGGTCCATGGAGCTTGGAATTTCTCGACATTCGTCTTTGTAGAATAGGGGGAAACCCCGGAAAAACCTTATCCGGCTAACCACTCTAAGCGAGATTCGTGAGGCAGACACGCTAACACCACACTACCCAGGCGGGTTAATCAGGTTTTGTGTATCATCAATGCTTTCTGGCACATCTGATTATGGACAACCTTCTCGAATTCCGCCAGCTGCCACGATTAAACTCGTTGTACCAGCGTTTCACAGTGGCAAAGAATAGAGCTTCATCGCCAAATGTAGTGTAAGTTGATCAATGCACCCTTGTCTTGATTATCAACGTAGAAAATCATAATAAATTATCGCACGAACATTTTCAGAATCTCATTCCGTCTTTTCACTGAGACAAGTTTTAAAAGCATTGTAAAGAACCAAATAACGTTCTATTGTCAAAATAGCTGAAGTAGGTTATGGCCAACAGTGTCAAAGTTTCAGTGGAAACACCAGATAGCAGCAATCAATGTTGCCAAGGCTCAAAGTATAAATAGTGGCCTTCGTACTGGCAGAGCCGTTCAGTATCTTCTAACACGTTGAATAACACCAACTTGTTGAAAACAGGCCATTTATTGTAAATATTTTGTTTACAATGGTGTAGTGCATTTCGAAGTAACGAATATTTCAGATTGTCCTCAAAATACACAAGGACGATTAAATCTAAAAGTTGGTTGATTTTTATAGTCTTGAGGTAGTACCAGCTTTCCCTCCAATACTTGAAGTTGTTCAAAATTGAATATTTCCTTGTAAATGAAGGCACACGTGGAATCTTCAGCGATGCTCTACGAGAGTCATATTCTTAAGCATTAATAATACTTGCAATTTATTACTGTGGTTATTCATCTTTTATAGCATGTTATTACACTATACTAATCTAACTATTAATTATTAAATCAGAATTCAGATTCTAATAATAAATAATATTTTAATGTGGCATAATCGACATTAATAAGTAATAACGTTATGTATAAATAATGGATTCAGTTTTCGTAAAAAATAAGAAAATTTCGTTTTTAAAAACACAAGTTAATAATGAAATCAATATTTTATTACATTTTCAATTGCTTTTGTCATTTGTGTTAATGAATTCCTCACCTACCTTCATTCCCGTGATATTAATTAGATATTCAACACCTATTTTGTTTAAGGTAATCTGCGTTGAAAGGTTTAGCTAACTCGATACGTAAATAACACAATCATGTTTTTTGTGGTAAATATTATAAGACATAACATTACTCCCTTTTAGATAAGAGCTAGTTTTTAAAAGTGTTCATTCGCTGAAGAGTTAATTGTATATTATGTTTTGTAACTGTGGCGTATTTCCCCCTCTTTAATTCACGTAAAAATTAATTTCCTTGTGGAGAAGTAAAAGCATGTAAATTATATATGATGTCTAACATAAGGGTCCCTTAGGAGTGTCAGAATATTTTATTCCAGCAACACGTCCTTATGGAGATGCTAGCTAATGGGGATTCTTACCATAATCTACTTTAACGTACACACTCATTAATTATACAAGTTCTTAAATTAAAGAGCTGCTAGACAAAATAAGTGAAGACTGCAGTTTTACCTAGAAAAATGTTTCCCCAGAAGCGAGACAATTTTAGTAGTAAAAAAATGTGCTAAACGCTAAATAATAAACGATTGTGTGAAAATAAGTGCGTTTTAACCTTAAAATGAACATACAGGGCTTCCGAGACCCTATTACCTAATAATTCATGGACCATGTTATTGGTTTCAAAGTGTGATTACTGAGCTTCTATGTAATATTCAAATAAAGTCTTGGGAGTATTCTTTTAAGATATCAGCAATAGATTTAATTACTTTTCATAACATATACTTTTTCATAAACACTCAGAGGGGTTCATAAACAGCACTTCCAAAGCCTTATTGAAATCTAAGCTTCAACTTATATGTTATAGCAACAATTGGGTAACAATGCAGTTAGTAGACACTATTTTCTTTGGATTCCAATGTTGCAACAGTTAATTTGAAAGGGAATTAGTACATTGTTGAGACATTTGAATATTTTTCATTAGTTCAAACTTCCAAATACAGTCTGTTACTTATGATACACGTTTACCAAATTGCTTCGTCTTCAGTATCTAAATAAAATAAACGAAGTGTGTGTGCTTCAAGTCCTTCTTCTTTTTTTTTTTCTTTTTTTTTTCTTTTTTTTTTTTTTTGAGAGCAGTAAGTGCATGGCTTAAAGAGGAGTTTGGCGAGAATGTGAGTATTTTTCGAGATGAAAGACAGAATTCAGATTGGAGCGAGGATAACATAATGCAACATGTGAGTGAAAATACTGATTGAGACAGCTCCAATCAAATGACAGTGATGTTGAAGGAGAAAATATCAGGCACTGTAACCACTACTAGTAAAATGCGTCAGACTATTTCATACTTATTGCCTGCACAAATCTGGAAGGAAGGGGAGTGTGCACAGGCAAAGATAAAACTTCGAAAAATGTCACAATTGAAGAGATGAATACTCTTTTTGGATCACTACTTTTTGCTGGTATTGATAAGAGCTGGAACATTCCAATGAGAGCGTTATTTTTTAATGAAAAATCCAATCCAATATATAAGGCTACAATGTCTGTAAACAGATTTGAGGATGTTAAAAGAATGACTAGGTTTGATGATAGACGCACTAGGGCAGCCCTCATGGTGATAAGCTAGCACCTCTGCGATGTATCTGGGAAATATTTCATGACAATTGTTGGAAAAGAATGGTAACTGATGAATCACTTACTGTCGAGAACAGTTGATAACATTTTCTGAAATATCTAGATTTTCACAATAAATGTCCAGTAAACGGGCAAGTGCGCATTGAAAATATTCTGACTGTGATTCTAATCAACTAACACTCTAGATGGAATGGTTTATACAGGACGAAAACCAGATGAGCCTATACAACAATTTAGGAATGAGTGTAGTAAAACAGTTGGCAAACAGTGTGGAAGGGTAATCAAGAAATATCACTATCTTACTTTAGATATCATACTTTACAAGTATGAAACTAGCAGAAGATATGCTATCTCTTAAGGCTTACCAGTTATGCACATTTCTCCAAAATTTATCCAGAATGAATATATAGATTTTATTTGTGATTTGAATACCTGTAATGTACGGTATTTTATTCAAAATCGTTACTGTCCAAGTACAGGGTAGTTTGGGGTGGAGAATATTTTTGAAAATCTTCGTGTCCCTTCTTTGGATGATGCTTAACTTAAGTACCTAATTTGGTATTTAACGGTCTTTTCGTTTTTGAGGTGTGTGTCCACACACACATACACCCACACACACGGATCTTTCTCTAAAAATACTATTTTGAACTTGGGGGAACTCAAAAAAATATTTCCGGTGAAATCTCGAACTCAAATTTTTGAGTGGAATACAATACTTTCTCCACATTACTATATGCCTAGTACGTGTAGAGACAATAATATTAAATATAAATTCCGTTTGAGAAAAACATCAGTATTGCAAAACTGAAACCGATAACAAGGAATAGCTCGAAAATGGTTAATTCCACACAAAAATTGATGCGTTTCATTCACATAACTTTCTTTATCTATGTTGGAACAAAACTATTCTCAAAAGCTTATTCTTCTATCTACTTCATACCAATCAAGAAAAACATTAGCAGAAATAAACTTAATAGTTAGTTCTTTATAAATAAGCGGAATATACTAAGCTAAAGCCATAATCAAATCTTTTAAACGTTGTCGCTCTGTAAATTAATTGAAATTTGAAATTAATTTCAGGAGTATAACAAACGAGAGCCGAAATAAAAATGACATCCTGTTAAAGAAAAGTTTATGAAGTTTAAACTTGAAACCAATAACAAAGAATATCTCGGAAAGTTTAATTCTCCAAAAAAGAAGATGGCTTCAGAGGTTATTCCGAGAAAATATAAAATACCTATATTCTTTATTTCTCAGTAAATATCTCTATATATACAGTTTTTTAATCAAAATTGTTACAGGCATATTTAAGAAAACAATTTTATTTTTTTCTATATGTCTGAGGAATTCTCAAATTCTTCGTGTCTAATCCTTCGAAGATACTAAACTAAATACTAACATTCCTACGTACACTGTGCACAAGTGCTAGAGAAAAGTAAACTGAATATGATATAATTTGTATCTTTTAATGAGGTCTGCATTTTCTGTGCAGTAAGCTTTTTATGGCCAACCATTATGTAAAATCATACAGAATGAAGACGATCTCAGAGACTAATCCAAAGAAACCCAGAACATATAACATTTTATTTTTCATGTAAATATCTTTAATATGCCGTATTTCAATCAAACCTTATTTTTGAGAAAATCGAAAATTCCCCAAAATCTGCCACATAAAGGCAAGTTTAGAAATGGGGGATTTTCTTTAAAATCTTTGTGTCGCATTCTTGGAAAGTACTGAACTCAATTAGCAAGTTTGATATTAAACTGACTTCAATTTTGAGTTGAATTATGACGTTCGCACATATATACACATAGCCTTTTTTTCTAAAATTGTATTTATCAGTGATTCTACAACACATATTTGCGGTGAAATTTGCCTATCGAATTTTTGAGTGGAATACAATACCTTCCTGCAAAGGGAATTTTCTCCCTCACATCTAAATGTAAATTAAATTATTACTTTTGTGATCAAAAAGATGTAATAGCCTAAAAATCAAAGAAACAATTCTACTTCATATTTGACACCCTGTAAGAACAAAACAAAAACAAAGAAAAATTGTTAACAGATTAACCAGATAAAAAATATGAGAAAATGGAAAAAAAAAAAAAAATTGAGATATATGCAGATAAAAAAAAAATAGTGTATTGCCTATATGTGCTTCACGTCGTTCCTTCTTCGGATGGAAGAAGGGACGCCGGTTAACAACGGTCGGAGAAAGTGAGGACATTGCAGTGGAAGGGGACAAGCTATTTTATTTCCATGCCTGCGTTGCTTCATTAGTTTCTATTTATTTTTGCTTTTTCAATAATTGCTTTGTTCATATAGGAACCTTATAGGTCAAACAACGGAAGAGCACTTCGCGCGCTGCGATCTATGGGGAATATATTTCGGAAGAGCAACGGATAAAATGAAGGAATCAGAGGTTGTTAAGGGTGCGGCAAACGTGCGGAAATCCCTATCATTTCCTGACCCGACGTACTATTGGAGCTGTCCAAAAACACCAATGAGTGAGGCTTCTAAATAAAACAACTAAAATATTTAAATATTAACACAAAAATCTCCTAGAACAATATGCAATACAATGATCTTTTTTTATAGCGTTTAAAGCCCGCTTTTACCACAAATGACACCGCAGGTGATGTCACTGATGATGTATGAAAAGAAGATGGAGCACTGGTGGAGTGTAATGGTGGGGGAAACCGGAGAACCTGGAGAAAACTCGTCCCTGCGCCGCTTCGTCCAGTAAAAATCTCACATGCGGTCGCTTATGATCGAAATCGGGCCGCCTAGGTGAGAGGCGAGTGATAGAGGCGCGGCCTATGCCAGGATCGTGCAGGTTAAAGCTTACTTACTTTCTTGTATACCACTGTTATTAGTATAATTCTAAGGGAGCAAAATAAACTCCTAAACGGATAGTGAAATGTAAACCATGTAGGCTCCCTAGCCAGAAATACCCTTTTCTTGAAGCAAGTATTCGTATCATCTCTCTGGTACCGCCTTGAGCCGCGAAACCGTGAACATTTGAAACATGAGAAGTAAACGGAAAGAAATTGTGGTAAAACAGATGTACTTCAGCATTCTCCAACTCACCAGAGAAAAATAGGGAGATCAGAGTGGACGGTTAACGAATCGAACCGGGGACCTCACAAAAAAGCGCCTCGCCCATAACGCAAAGTCAGCTTACTCAGTCCTTTGTCCATATATATAATCTGCTGATTTAAATATATTAAGCTGTTTTATAAGATCAGTTATCGTGGCCAAGTGGTTAAACGTCTCGTCTCTTTCCAAGGCTGTCCAGATTCGATTCCAGGGGATCACATGTGGGATTTGTAGTGTTCAAAGAGGCGTCTGGACGGGTTTTCTCCGGCATCTCCGGTTCCCCTCCCCATTCAGTCTATGTATTCCCCATAGTCATCTTTCCTTCCATCATTTTCACCGTCATTTGATATCTCATTCCCATACCTGGTTTCGGGCGAGTCCAGAGTCCTCAAGCACTGACTTGTAAGTGTAAGAAGGTGTTACGTCCTCCATAAGAGGAAGGCAAATAGCTAAAGAATTTCAGACCAGGGTTTAACTCAAGTGCCTGCATTAAACATCTAACCGAAACTTAAAAGATAATTAATTAGAAGTTACTATATAATTGGCCAACCACTTCAATTTAATTGGGTATCGTTTTTGAAGCTCTATGAAATCTTTTGCACCTGAAATAAATAATATTAAAGTTACAAAGTAAGACGTAATGAAAACCCAATATCAATAGCAAAAGCAAGACTTCTATCATAAAATAGGTTCAAAAGAAAGTCACAAAGAAATAATTCAGGAGAATGCTATAACTTGAATTACAAATATTTTGATGAATATGCCTGCTGACAACATGGAATTTATTATTCTGCCATATTCAACATTAAATCCCGAAAGCAATTCAGATTCCTCTTCTTGTCATTCCAATACATACCTGAATCACAGAACACTTACATAAACCCTTCTGTGTTATTTAGCATTTAATATTGAAAAGTATTTCTCTTTTCCACAAGAATATATTATATTAATCCAAAGAATTACACACTACATACATTAAAATCAGATCTGTTCCATTCGCGTGACGTTCTGTTCATCGCTGTAACACATTGTAAAAAGCATATTCTTCTATCTACTTTCTGATAATCGGGATAAACATAAGCAGAAATTGTCTTAATTACTTGCTTCCAAACAATTAGAAGGGAAATTAGGGAATACACTAGGCTAAAATGATAGTCAAATTTTTTAAAAGCTGGTTGCCATGTGGTTGAAATCCGTTTCTATGCAGGCTCAGAAGTTTACAACTTTCCGTGTGCGAAAAGTTTAAGTTTTTAAAACAGAAAAAAATAACAAGTAATACCTCAGAAATTACCAATTCTACAAAAAAAAACGTATATTACATAAAATGTGTGTTTTAACGTGATCTGCATTTTTTGTGAAGTAAGTTCTTGTATCTCTTACAGTTTACCAGTTACGCAAAATTCATTCAGAACAAGGTCTTTAGAGGCTATTCTCAGAAATTTCAAGATATACATTTTATTTGCAATATAAATGTCTTTAATATACGTTTTTTTTAATAAAAATCGTTAGAGCCATTTTAGAGAAAATAAAAAGTTTCTAATTTTTTTCCATGTAAAGGGTACTTTGGGGTGGGGGGCTATTTCTGAAAATCTTCATGTCGCATCCCTGGAACATACTAAACTTAAATACCAAGTTTGGTATTTTATCACTTTTCGTATTTGAGCTATCGAGTTCACAGTCACACGGACATACATGGACTTTTTTCGGAAAATACTTGTTTTTGATACAGGAGACCCTAAAACACCTATTTCCGGTGAAATCTCTGTATCAAAATTTTGGGTGGAGTGCAATATCTTCTATATACGCTGAGACCGTTAATTAGCTTCCCTATAAAAACTATTATTAGTTATTAATTATTTATCAATGTAAAGCTAAAAGAGTACAAATTATGTATTTAACAGAGAAAATTCAGCTTGGAGCAGAAATAGAAAGCTGACGCCAAGAGAGTAGAAGGGGGTGAGAAGTGCTTTTGTTAGAAAGGTTTCATTTCTCCAGTCTCGTACAATCGAGTTACAACGGGGTTAAGCCTTAAAATTTGGAAGACGGTAATTCTTTATTGTACAAGACATGTCACGTGAGGGTTGCAGTGCACCCTGGGAAGAGAAAATTGACTTTTGGGCAAAATTTACTCAATCACGTGGCCTTTCTGTCCAATCAGAAAGAGGCCGCCATGACGGTATTTTTAATATACAGGGTGTTTCAAAAATACGGGTCATAATTTCAGGTATGTATTTCCCACATGTAGACAATCAAATTAGTTCATTATAACATGTGTCCGGAAATGCTTCATTTCCGAGTTATGGCCTTCACAACATTGAAATTCACTGGAACGTTTTTCTTTCCGCAGGTTGTTGTCATTACAGAAGATGTTCAAAATGTCCACCTCCTGCTTGAATACAGACCTCACATCGATGTCTCATTGACCTGCGAACACGATCCCAAACACCAGGAGTTTTGCGTATGTCCTCACAGCTTGCCACTATTCGATTCCGAAGGGATTCCAAATCCGGCACCGGAGACGAATAAACCAATGATTTTAAATGGACCCACAATTAGAAATCGAGAGGGTTCAGATCACGTGAGCGTGGAGGCCAAGCAATTGGGCTACCTCTACCCATCCATCGATCAGGAAACCTTCGATCCAAGTACCGGCGAGCCGTAAGACTGAAGTGTGCAGGAGCGCCATCATGCAAGAAGTGAATGTGTTGATGATTGATCAATGGAGTGTCGTCGAAAACGTCAGGTATGGTGTTTTCCAGGAAGTTCGTGTACGCCTGCCCTGTAAGTCTGTTTACAAGTACATGGGGTCCAACTAATCGATCACCAATGATACCGGCCCACATGTTGAGGGAGAACCGCACCTGGTGATGAGATACAACAGTTGCACGTGGGTTTTCATGCGACCATACATGCTGATTGTGGAAATTTGTTATGCCATCTCTTGTGAACTGTGCTTCATCTGTAAATAATACGACGGCAGAAAAGTTCGGATTTACACCACACTGCTGCAAGAACCACTGACAGAACCTAACTCGTGCAGGGTAATCTGCTGGTGACAGTTCCTGTACACGTTGCAAATGATAAGGATACAATTGATACTCGTTCAACAGTCTCCAGACAGTCGTATGAGGAACATTGACTTGCAACGCTAACCGTCGTGTGCTGATAGAAGGAGTCCTGTCCACAGCCTCCAGAATCTCCTCCTGCACTTCTGGAGTTGTAGATCTTGGTCGTCCCCTTCCCAAACCAGGAGAGGTGAATCATCCATACTCGCACAGACGGGAATGGAGACGTACAAATGTCTTCCGATCTGGACATTGTCGCTGTGGGTACCTCTCCTGGTACAAACGACGAGCCAGCGCAGCATTGCCGTCCGCCTTACCGTACATGAAGTGTATTTCTGCCAGCTCTTGATTTGAATACATGTCGCACAGTCTTAACGCCTAAAGAACACTGAATGTAACCTTCCTCAGAATGAATTATCAGAGCGCCCTCCTAATGTCTCCTTTGACGGCAAAGACCTGCGGAAAGAAAAACGTTCCAATGAATTCCAATGTTGTGAAGGCCATAACTCGGAAATGAAGCATTTCCGGACATGAACTATTTTGATTGTCTACAGGTGGGACTTTCAATGCTGTAAAGGCCATAACTCGGAAATGAAGCATTTCCGGACACATGTTATAATGAACTATTTTGATTGTCTTCATGTGGGAAATACATACCTGAAATTATGCCCCGTATTTTTGAAACACCCTGTATAAAGAGCCCAAGAAAGCACATCGGGGCTGTCTGTTGCTGTCTGTTTTGTCTGTCTGTTAATATTGACTGTCTGTTGCCGAGCTGATCGTAACTTCTTCACACAAAGTTAAACACAGTAACGTGTAACGGAAGCTTAATAGTCTCCAGCGCTCTAAGTATATTTAAAGTCAGTGACGTGTGTTAAAGTATATTGTATAACGCAGAATTAAGGTAGAAGGAGGAACTATAATTACGTGTGATCAGCCAAGTGTTAAAGTTCATAACAAGTGTTCAAGTTAGCCTAATTGTAAAGCAAAAGTGCTTATCTCGCTTCTCCTAGTAAAAATAAACTCCAGGAAAGTTACGCAAGTTTTAATTATTATAAGATCACTCTCTGAACTACCCCCATTAGCTCCACCACGCCGAGAGAGTCAACCATCGTGCAGGCTGAGCAACGCCGAGGCAAAATTCAACGGTAGCAGATTCACATCACAAGGTACATGGGTCTACTCATAGGTAGTGGAGTAAGTCTTGCCAACGTCATCAATCTGGGCTCGAAGCAGAGAACTCAGCATCTGGTGTTTTGAGTGTGGGGATAAGGGTACCGCCCAGGGCACCCATCGTCTGAGCTCACCGCAAAAGGCGTCCCAAATGTGGTGCAAACGATAACACCGCAACGCGATGTTCATAGTACGTGTAGAGAAAGTAAACTTGCCATATAATGAGAACTGAACTAGGATGGATGACATTATCACCTACATTATATTGTGTATATATCCACTTATATATTATCAGAAAATCCAATTAGAGGACACGTAGAAGTCCTAAAGCACCAGAACGCTAACCGCATTTTCATATGAAGAATTCAATTCCCGTATAAATCTCTTGACCCGCGTCCGAGCTAACGTTTAATAACAAAATCTGTGTAATTACTCTGCGCTGTCACCAAAATATAACGCCTGGTTATACATTCATATCAAAATGGGGATTCTAGATGAAACATTTAATTAAACGTAACCCTGCAATCCTTTTGCATAATTCCGGGAGAGGTGGCTACATGCCATAGGGCTTTTTGGATAAAAAGCATGGAAGCAACACACTTGCTGCATGGGGACTGTTTGATGAAACATTTTAATTAACGCAGTGCATATGCCAAGTATAATAAGGTAACTAGTTCGAGATGCTTAGAATGCTCATGTCAAGGTTAATTCTGTTGTTTCAACTAAATTTCTTCAAAAGGAACACCACTTCTAAGTGTTATGAATTTTACCCTCCGGCTTGATCCATATCTCTTACTCATGCTGAGGTTGAACAGAAGAAGAACCTAGCATGCAATACACATAATCGAATATATCAGGGTAACACAACCCTTTATCAATTTTGTTATTTGTTTCCTGCCCTTCTTTGATTATAGTCCATGAATATGAAAAAGCTAATAGAATTATATATTAGATATTTATCAGATAATATTAGAATCAAGTTTATACAGTTCATTACTTTCTCTAGACGTACTATGAGCATAGTTTATAGAGAAAGTATTGCATTCCACCCAAAATACACGTTTTAGGGTTTCCTGTATTTAAAAAAAACATTTGTGTGTCCGTGTGCCTGTGAACACGCTACTCAAAAACGAAAAGTCAGTATAATACTGAACTTGGTATTTAAGTTTAGTATCTACCAGGGATGCGACATGAACATTTTGAGAAAAATCCCCCCACTCCAAACTATATGGAAAAAATTCGAAAATGTTATTTTCTTTGAAATGGTTCTAACAATTTTTATTAAAATGCCGTATATTACAGCTATTTATATGGCAAATAAAATGTATATTTTGAATTTTCTGGGAATACCCCCTAAAGATGTCTTTATTGATTGAATTTTGCATAAATGGTAAACCGTAAGAGATAGACGAAAACGTACTACACAAAAAATATAGATCACGTTATAAACTACAATTTATGTCATATACATGTTTTTCGTGGAATTGACTATTTCTGAGATATTCTTTTTTATTTGTTTCAGATTCAAAATACTTAAACTTTTCCTATACGGAAAGTTGTAAACATCTGCTCCTGCGTAGAAGCGTATTTCAACCACATGGCAACCAGATTTTAAAAAATTTGACTGTCGTTTTATCCTAGTTTATTCCCCATTATCCTCCTTCTTCTTACAAGGAAACAAATAACTAAGACAATTTCTGTTAATGTTTATCTCGATTATTAAAAAGTAAATAAAATAATATGTTTTTAACAACAATGTGTTACAGCGATGTGCAGAAAGTCATGTGAATGGAACACATCAGATTTTTTAGATTGGCTTTAACAATGAATATCTCCTATAGGTTTATATATGACGTTGATATGTTTCAACCTTCACAGGCACATAGACGTCAAGCGTATCAGATTTGTAATCATAACCTCAATTATAATACTTAACACCAATTTATTTTAGTTTCATGTCCAAATAAGTCCTTTATTCGTTTAGTATAACTTTGTTATGCTAGATTCTTTTCCATTTAACGGTCTCTTAAATGCTATGTAAATTAATATTCAGATAAAATCTGATGTGTTCCATCACTTAATTTTCTCTTGCTATTCCACATACAAACTATTCTTACAAACGATTGTTCTTTTATGTAGATCATGCTAAATTATCTAAATATATTAACAAAATTGGTATTATTCCTTGCTTCCTTGTAAGTGGAAGATAAATAAGGGAATACTTTAGGCTAAAGTGATAATCAAATATTTTAAAAGTGGTCACTAAGTGAAACAAATGAAGTTCGGTTCGCTTTATATGACCTGCAATAAAACAAGAAAGATGAAACGAAAGGTGCCTTCCGGTTTACGCAGTTTAAAATTAAAAGCAATAACAAAAGGATATCTTAGAAACGGTTCTTCAAAGACATATAGGACGTAAATCATGTGTTTTAACGAGATCTACATTTTTCGTGCAATAGGTTTTTGTCTATCTCTTACGGTTTAATCAGTTATGCAAATCAGCAAAAGCATACTCTCTTATTTTGTACTGTGTTAACCGCCTCAACATATGAGATGCATTAGATTTTCAGGTCTTTGCCAAAAGACTACTTTTTTCCTCATTTCCGTCCCCTTTACATATTTTAAATGTTGTAGGTTTCAAAACGCCATTTTTAAACTTACTTGCAACAAAATATATTTTTTCGAAGATACCACCAATACTTTTAATTTAACTACAAAATAGATTTAGTTTACGCTAAGTAACAAGAGACAGCAATTGTAAAGGGATACCGGCGATTCACAAAAAATAAATAGACGCATTATTTAAGAAGCCGCAAACGGATGATATGCTTCTTCATGATGCGTGATAAGAATACCCCTTAAAAACAAATCTATGCATGCTGCATATGCATTTTTATTTGCCTTCATTCTCACAACGATGCATCCCACTGGAATACAAAAGGTGGAATCTAATTACTCTAGCAGCCAACAGATTTGTTTACTCAGTTGTACCTATCTGTTAGGAATATCATAGGTAACTGAATTAGTTGTCCGTGAATCTCTTCATAAAAATCATCTACTCTGATTTGTATGAAATAGATAGATTTGTAAGGAGAAAGTTAATGAAATTCGTGAAATTAGTACATTAGTAGCGTTTTACCGCCACATCACTAATACCTGTCCCTAGATAGAGAAGGAGAAAGAGACAGAATCTGTTCATTGCAGAAGCTATTTACAGAAATGTAATTGATCCAGAACTGAAATAGATACAGATACGTAATTTAGACAATTGGTTGTTAAAAGGACTTCAAATTAAATTGTTGTAGCATACGGTTTAGAAACATTAATGGAATTAAGACTGTAAGAATATATTATTACTTATATAAATGATTGCTTGCATAATGGATGGAGTCTTTTATAACAGGCATATAGGTAGATATTAAATGTAATGTATTATTTTAATACAACTGATATAGTAGGATTAACTACATAAGAAGTTTTGTGCAATATGAATGGCGATTTCAAATAGATATACAAATTGATTTGAGGATCAAAAATGGAAATTTATGATCCAGCAAACAGGACTATGCAAATCTTGGAACAGCTGTTTTTGCTTTGATTAGTAGTACAGTAATTTTCCAACTACTTATGTTGGCGAGGTCGGGAATGCATGGTTCATATATTATTCCTTTCTCGAGATCACCTTTAATGGCTTCATCTAAGGAAGTTTCCATCCTGTTGTCGGATCAATCATAACTGCAGCTTTCCTATTACAGATGCATAATTTTGTATCATGCAAACTTTGCAACAAAGCTTCTCTAAATTGATTGAAAGTCAAAGTATAAGGTTTTCCCAAGATAATTTATTACAGCATGAAGCTAGTATTACAGATGCTTCGCAGCAGCGAGATTGCTGTCCTGGAAGTCGTGATGGTAATGTCGTACATAGCAAACATGAATCCCTACCATAAATGTTAACATAAATGCTTTGCGGTTATACGCGAGTTTCTGCTGAAATATGAAATACACTAGGCTCTATCCCTCTAGTCACAGGAGATCATACTTATTACGTTGCCAAGGATAATGAGAATTGATTCTCTCCCTCTAGCGGCTGGAGATTCCACTTATGTCAAGCCATCCTGACGAAGCAACCGTGGTCATTAGAATGCAGCATTGTTGATGCTCCCTTACAGAAACGTTAATTCTACCGTCTAATCTTGGAGGCGTCTTGAAAGCTGTCGTCTATTGGCAGGTGTTCATACTTGATGATTGGGAGTAAGTAACCTATCTATGCAATGGTATAAATCATATGAGAACGATAATGACACAGTCACAGTCACAAAATGTGTTGTGTTTTGTTCAGCTTGTCAATAAAGATCAGAGAAAATTTTAATACGTATTTATTACTGAGACGAGAGGAGGCGTGGGATGGCTGATATTATAGTAAGAGAATGAATGAAGCAGCTAAAGCCACCAGATATTTAGAAGCATGGAAAAAATTGTGAGGGAACTAAAAATCACGGTAAGTTAACACATTCAATGCAATATTAACCTTTATCTCGATTCTCGATGAATGAAACCTGGGTCTATCACTTCACACCTGAGACGAAGTAACAATCAAAACAGTGGATTGGAAGGGCAGAATCGGCTCCAAAGAATGCGAAGACAGTTCCATCTGCAGGCAAGGTCATAGCGTCAGTTGCCTGGGACGCACGCGGCAAAATTTTCATTGATTATTTCATAAAAGGAAAAGTAATCAATAGCGAATATTATGCGAACTTGTTACAGCGTTTGAGTGATGAAATGGAGCAAACACGGTCGCAGTTACCGAAAAAGAAAGGTTTCTTTCCACAAGACAATGCACCAGTTCAAACGTCCATTATCGCCATGGCCAAAATCAATGAGTTAAAGTTCGAATTGCTTCCTCATGCACCCTATTCGCCAGATTTTGCTGTCTCTGATTATTTTCTGTTTCCAAACTTGAAGAAATGGCTTGGTGTTAGAAGATTTGCCAAGAATGAAGAGGTGGAGTCTGCAGTTGATGGTTACTTTGCAGACCTCGATAGTTCTCAATATAAACAGAGTATCGAAGCTATTGATAATCTCTGAGAAAAGTGTATCAAGCTGAAAGGAGACTATGTAGAGAAATAAAGATGTTGTTCCCCAAAATTTTTGTGCTCTCTTTGTTAGGTCGCGTACTTCTGGGACAGCCCTCGTAGCTCAAAAATAAAAAGCGCGTTAAATACCAAACTTGGCATTTAAGTTCAGTAAGTTCAAAGGATATGACACGAAGACTCTGAAGAAAATCTGCCTACCCCCAACTACCCTTTAGTGGAATAATTTTCGAAAATTTAGATTTTTTCAAAAATGGCTCTATTGATTTTGATTAAAATATTCTATATTAAAGATATTTATATGGCAAATAAATTGTATATTTTGAAATGTCTTTGAATAGCGTTAAGGACATCTTTATTTTGTATTTTTTTTATTTTGCATAACTAGAAAATCTAAGAGATAGAGAAAAACTTACTATATTAAAATGTAGAGCTTCTTAGAACACACAATTTATGTCACACACATTGTTTTCATGGAGCTAACCGTTTTAAATATAGTTTTTATTGGTTTAAGCTTTAAAATACTTCAAACTTTTCTCATACAGGAATTTATCAATGGATCTTAATTCCATACCAGCCACAGTTTAAAACATGTGACTGTCGGTTTACCCAACTGTATTCCCTTATTTCTACATATAAGGAACTAGGTATTAAGACCGTTTCTGCTAGTATTTATCTCGATAAGCATGGATAGAGGAATAAGCTTATTACGAATAATTGAAGCCCACCTGGGTAGTATGGTGGTAGCGTGTCTGCCTCACATTCAAAAGGTCGTGAGTTAGAATCTCGCTTAGGGTGAGTTACCCGGATAAGGTTTTATTTTCGTAGTTTACCCTTTTCCTGAGAAGACGAATGTCACGTAACTTTAAGCTCCATGGGCCCCGAGATCATTTGAGCATCATATCACCAATTTCATTCATCATCCAATATGATCAACCAGGTTAAAGGACGTTAAGCTAAAAAAAAAAAGAAATTGTTACAGAGATGTAGAGAACGTCATATGAATGGAAAACATTAGATTATTTGGATACCTTAATACGGCTCGGTATCGAATATTTTGGTGGAATGCAATACCTTCTCGAAGCACTATAGAGTAAGTCGTTTTTTTTGGGGGGGGGGACTTAACACGTGTATTTCCGGTTAAATCTCGTTATCGAACTTTTGGTTGCAGTGCAATACTTCTATATCTATGTACTATGTAGAGAAAGTAAAAATATGAACAACAAAGCTGATAACGAAGCTTTATTATGCGGAGATGTTACTAATAAGCTTACTTAAAAATACAAAACAAAACAAGGAAAAGCTGATTTTCAGCTTTTCCTAATTTTCACTACTTTAATACGGCACTGAGTAATTCTGAAGCAAAAAATATCATTGTATTGCTACACAAAGCTGTTTTTCGGCAACACATAAGCAGGAGTCTGCTGGTGCCGACATCGAAGTGCGCCACTTTAAAATAAGGCCTAGAGCCTATTCTAATTATGTGGTGCGGTTATAAACAGCTTCGGTCACTAAGAGGAACAAAGAGGACCAATATGGTAAGAGTATATAGTCATAATATGTTATTTGGACAGTATAATGCAGTAGATATTGGAGATGTTTTGTAAACTTGAAGTTTATGCCTCTACACCTATAGAACGGAGAAAGCCCTCTCTTTTACTTGAATTTAGGAGCGCATGGTAAATCCTGTTCAGTAAACCCATTGTTCTAGAGGTCATTATCTTCTGTTCATTGACCCCAAGTGCAAACAGAGTATTATACTTACTCTGTTCATCTAGTTGGCGAGAGTTCGAGAGGTCAATGCTGCCATGAGTAATTTTATCGAACATAATTTTATGAAATGAAGTAAATGTTGTCATTGAGCTACCATACATAAAACTGGATTTTCACTTGTGCGGTAAAGTAAGATCTGAGAAAATGTATTTATAAGATAAAACTAAGTTTGCCAACAGTGTCCGGGTAAGCAGATTCAATAGTAGTAAGTATCCATTAGACAAAGGGTATAGTAGGTACTTTCATTTGCTAAAGACTGATTATTTATCAAACACGAATGAGCAATTAAAACTGAATATTTAGTCAGATCTGTAAATAGTACTATACGAAAATATCTACTGGAAAATCAAAATAACAGTAATGACATTTCATGGAAAAGATAATTTTTTATGACATATAATTGAAGAATGAGAAAGAAATTCCTCTTTTGAATATTCATATACTCTATTCACGGATTATTAGAAAATGATCATTGTCAATTCTTCAGGGTTATTCTTTAGGATAGCGTGTCTGCCTCACATTCAAGAGGTCGCGAGTTCGAATCTCGTTTAGGGTGAATTACCCGGATAAGGTTTTTTTTTCTCGGAGTTTTCCCTATCATGAGAAGACAAATGTCGAATAACTAAGTTCCATAGAGCATCATTTCAACAATTTCATTCATTGTGCGATATGACCAACCAGGTTAAACAACGTTAAGCTACAAACTAAGGACTATTCATTACTATTTTGATACATAGTATCATCACCACCACCACCACCACCTCCACTGCTAATAATAATAATAATAATAATAATAATATCAACAACAACTAACGGTAAGCCATTTTATATATTTGAGAAATTAATTACCTTCATAAAATGTAGCTGTTAAGAAAATTACGCAATCTCAGAATATATGTGAAATAATAGAACTATTAAAACCAATTCAAAATCTTCCCGGGCTTCTAGCCAGGTAAACTGATCACCCTGAAGACGAGGAAGATGCACTTCTTCGAAACGTTGGTGTCAAGCCAAGTTTTTACCTGGCTAGAAGCCCGAGAAGATTTTGAATTAACACGTCGCCAGGAAAGCTTCAGTTCTTATATTAAAACCAAGTTCGCAGAGCCCAAAACGAAAACTTTACAAAGTCACGACCGTATCTATACTGTTTTTATGGGTGTGAATTCCGGTCATTGAGCAAGAAATAAGAAAGAAATGCATTTTAAGGGTGCGTAAAATTAAACACGTAAAACTGAAGGTATTTGAGAAGAATTGCATATTTTTAATATGAACAACAAACTGAAAGATCTTGAATAATAATGAAAACAGCACGCAGAAACAAGACTAGATGCAAACCTACCAAAAGGATTTATGGAGACACGGTCTGACGGATGAAAATCTATAGGCGACTTAGAAATAGGTTGGTGAATCATCTTCGAGGAGACATATTTTGAAAACAGAAGAAGAACGTAAGATGGCCATGAATCAGCTGATCTATCCCTGGCTCGCGTTTTCAGATATGGTTAATACAGGTCCTTAGCACAAGAATTCTGAGTAGGCACTTAATCCGGGGGAGAAAATGGGTGAGGAGAATGTAATTGCGGCTGTTAAAATTCATACAAACAAAACAAAATAATAAATATAAAATTGGTAATAGGGTGCTGAAAAATAAGATGGACAGACCAGAACCGAAAAGGCCTAAGGAATATCTTGCTAAAACCTGGGGTGGATTATGACAATAGTAGAACAACTTACTGAAGAGTACTTATTTCACTGTCTCATTTTCATCCAAGTAGTCTCTTTCAGGGTTGTAAGTGACGGCGTGGACTATGATGTCGGCAACCTCTCGTGGAGGTGACTACGCCTCAACTCTCGGTGGCGGGAAGGCGTTGGTCGTCCTCGGTAGACTCAGGGCCGTTTGGTCAAACCTGAGAGCGTGGACACCTTGCGCTCCGCACGTCAAGATGAAGAACTGCTTAGCAACTGTCAAGGACTCTCCACGGTGGCTCCTCCGATGTTTGGTTCCGGCTTATCGTTGTATTTGCTCTCATTTAATCCTATCCTCCCGGGATCTGACGTACAAAGAGCCAATCAATGACTGAGGTAAAGAATTTGAATGAAAAATATTAAAAGTATTGTTAAGGCTGTAACATTTTTTAGAAATAAAATTTTGGTCAAATTTTGATTTTTTGTTTTTAGAAATTGAAGGCCTTTTGCTTTTTTCCCCTTTAATCCAACCTTTACAAAATGAGCCAATCAGAGGAAATTTTGGACTAGTGGAGAAATATGGCAGTAGATAATTTTATTGAAAATACATTAGATTAGATTTAGCCATTATATTTGGTGCACGTACTTTTTATACCACATAGATGTCGGATGATAACTTTTGAGATATTTGCAATATGAATATAGTGATAGATTCCTTGTTAGAACTGATATTTGGAGTATTTACAATGCATTCAGTGGCACTTCTTGGGCTTCTGTAGTGTGCTGTAATACCTAAGTTGTAAGGTCCACCAAGCCCGCAAATAGCTTGTGCATATCTGTAATGGGATTAGCTTTAGGCAACAGAGCTGCCTGAATTTGCTCCGCTTATGAGTCGGAACATGACCTAGCAAATGAGATAAGACGAACTGCTTCTCAAGATGCTGCACAAGAATCTAATTTTCCAGTCACATAATTCTGATGCGATTTAAACCCACCGATATATTGTCTTAATCAGCAAACACTGATTAACCATTGTTTTAAAGAATGGTTTCATTAATGAACGTAATGTACAAAATGTATGCTTGATTATATTAACTATGTAAAAATCTGATGTGTAGTTTGTTGGACCTGTTGTCCAACAAACTATTTTTACAAAAGCGTATTTTTTCTTCATTATTCAGAAATTCCATTATTACTTGGTTCCTTATAATTTTGGGATATAAGGGAATACAAAAGAATGAAGTATGATAGTAATCTCTTTAATAAAGCAAATCGTTATATAATGAAATTGAAACACCCTTGTTTCGCATAGCTAGAATAAAAGCGTGAGTAAGGCTTTCAATTTAAGAAAAGTTTAAGTATTGAAAAATTTAAAACCAATAAAGAAAAGATGATTAGTTCTACAAAAAAGTTGTATGCGACATAAATTGCGTAGTTTAACGATATCCCAAATGTTGCAGTCATTTTTGCATTTCTTAAGGTTTAGCAGAAATGTAAATCTGATTCAGAATGAAGAGAAATTCAGGGGCTATTCTCAAGAAATTCAAGATATACGTTGTATTTGCCATGTAAATATCGTTAATGCATGGTATTTTAACCAATATCGTTAGTGTCGTTTTTTAGAAAATCCAAAATTTTGAAACATTTTTACATATATAGGCTAGCTGGGATGGGGAATATTGCTGAAAATCTTTGCTTCGTATCCTGGAATGATGCAGTATGGTACTTAACAGCTTTGAGTTATACTGTCCCACACACACACACACACACACACACACACACACACATACACACAGGGGATTTCTATAAAAGTGCTTTCTCTGATTAAGGAGTTCACAAAATGTGTATTTGCGGTGAAATCTCCGTCTCGAATTTTGGGATGGTATACAATACCTTCCCTTTCTATGTGGCTTGTACATTCGTGCTAAAGAAGGTAAAATTAGATGTGAAATTTCTTGTAGAAACTTAATGTTTGAAATTAAAATACCATTAGTATTATACGAAGGTCGGCTGATAAATCCCAGAACTCACACAGATATACGCCACTAGGCCAGTTAGATGGTACCATCGTATAGTTTAACCCTAGACTAGTTTGTGTCCATAGTTAATGGTCAATGCCTTGTTTAGTTTTGGAATGACAGCATTTTAAACAAGACAACGTTAGTTTTCACGAAAATGGAGGATTTGGAAAAATGAGCAGTGAATAAATACTTCCATTTGAAAGGCCTAACCCTAAAGAAATCAACGAGGAAACGGACAGTACATTAAAAGACTCTGCCCCTTCATATGCAATGATTAAAATGTGGGTTGCAGAGTATAAATGGGATGTACGAGCACTAGTGATGAGCCTCGCTCTGGATGCCCTGTATAAGTGACAACTCCAGGGATCATTGAAAAAATGCATCGTTTAATACTGGAAGACCACAGATTAAAGTTGTTGGAGATAATGGCAGAGGCTTTAAACATATCAAAAGAACGAGCAGGTAATATTTTAAGTAAAGATTTGGGCTTTCACAAGGTCTGTTCAAGATGGGCGCCGCGTTTGTTGGCACCTGATCAGAAGTTATTAAGAATGTGGAGCTCTACCGTAAAAATCCAGGAGAATTTTTGAGACGGCTTATTACCATGAATGAAACTGGGATACATCACCACACTCCAGAAAGTAAATCACAGTAAACAATGGACTGCGCCAGAGGAACCAACTCCAAACAAGGCAAAGTCAACTTTGTCAGCTAACAAAGTTATGGCGATTGTTTTCTGGAATCTCGGGGAATTATTTTATTGATTACTTGGAGAAAGGTAAAAGTATCACTGGTGACTACTACGCAAGCTTACTGCAACGTTTGAGTGATGAGGTGAAAAGAAAAAGACCTCATTTGGCAAAACAAATCTTCTTTCATCACGACAATGCTCCGGCCTATCGTTTAGTCATTGCAATGGAAAAATTTGCGAATTAAAGTTCGTTTCTTGAACATCCACCTTATTTGCCAGATAGCACCTAGTGACTACCACCTGTTCCCAAACCACAAACATTTTTTGGAGGACGAATATTTCACAGCAACGAGGTCATTGATGAGGTAAACATTTTTTTTTTTTTTTTGAGGACCTTGATAAATCGCACTACAGAGATGGTTTAATTAGCCTTTCTGGAGATTATGTTGAGAAATAAAGAAAAACAAATTAAATGCTGTATTCATTGGAGAGGCCCAGGTCTTATCATCAGCCGACCCTAGTACTGTTTCTTTGAATTATTTGCTTTTTACTCGGTTATACTATTGTGGAATTAAAACTCATAAAATGTAATTAAATAATTTAGTGAATGTTTATTGACCATATATTTTCTTAATGGGGTAATTATTTATGTTCTGAATTTACATCTTTGCTTATAAAGTGCATTAAATAGATGTCCAAATATTATCCTATCTTCATCTTCAGACATGGTTGCAAAGAGTACCATTCATAGATAGGTAAATCCGAAAATTTAACTGAAAAATCCAGAATGACTTTTAAATAGAATCAATCATTGATACATCATTTGTGGCACAGAGAAGAATTTTTATCAATGGTTGTATATTTTTCCTTCATGAGATTTCTAGAATATATTCGAAGAATCAATCTTCTCTCACCTCAGATCAAAGGTAATTATATTAAAATCTGTAGCTCAGTGCTGCATTTCTTAACCCAAAGAATACAGAAATAATATTGGTACTCACATAAAACGTTTAAAATTCGTTATGCAATAGAAAGACTCTCCGTTGTTAGTTTTAAATAAAACTGCAATTTATATTATTTCAGTCTTATTTCATTTTTAATGTACGCTGCCCATGGATATAGGCTTATTTTTTATAAAAATGATTAATCCATTGTATTCCAGTTAATTTTACGAAAATCACATATTTGTGAACTATAGCATTCCAATGCTATCAATGTGAACGAATGTATCACTGAATGCATTACCTTTACCTAATCAAAATATCCCCAGGAATGACTTGATAGAGATCCATGGGGTCACTGGTGCATCAATTGACCTACCATTTCAATGCTTAAGTAGAAAAGAAAATACAAAACCTAGAGATCAGAAAAGGAACTGTGTGGTTACACTCTCAAATTAATATCATTTTCATAGTGCACTAAATCGCATATGTGCTGCGTTGTGTGAATTAATAGAACTTCGGTTCGCTTTCCATGGCCCACAGTATAATAAGAGACACGAAACGAAAGTAGGCTTCCTGATTAAGAAATATCTCGAAAACGGTCTACTCTACAAGAAGAATGCATAGGACGTAAGTGATATATTTTAACGAAATCTACATTTTTAATATAGTAAGTGTTTGTCTATTACGGTTTATCAGTAGGTAAAATTCAGCATTTTCATCCAGAATAAAGAGGTCTTCAGAGACTATTCCCAAAAAATTCAAGATATTCATTTTCTATGTGATGTAAATATATTTAATATACGGGATTTTAATCAAAATCATTAGAGCCATTTTTTAAGTAAAACATGTTCAAAAGTTTTGCATGTAAACGGTAATATGGAGTGGGGGAGATTTTCTTGAAAATTTTCGTGTCGCATCCTTGTTTGAAAGATATTAATAACAAATACAAGGTTTGGTATTTAACGGTATTTTCGATTTTAAACTATACTGATCACACACTCACACATACAAGTACATTAATCCTTTTTCTAACGATGCTGTCTTTTTAAAATCAGGTGACCTCAAAATATACATTACCGGTGAAATATTGACATTGTATTTTTTGGGTGTGTAACTTCTTCGTTACACGATGCATTTTACGTCACTAAATGATTCATCATTATTCCGTTACAGCGCTTGAGGACTAGACAAAGAATCCAGACTTCTCTGCGCTTGCTTGGACACGTCACGAGTTCCCCTACTATGGGAGTGGGGGAGCTTGGAAAGCTGCCCTGCCTCGAGCGGCCATCAGTTGGGAGCTTACCTTACATCGGGGTCGCCTTAGACATCGCCAGGAGGGTGCAATTTCTACCAGTCCACTTGCACCGTGTTAGATCATTGTGGAGCGAGCTCTCGGTTTATCAAAATGTATTATACTTAACTTTCGGTTTTAATTTGGCAAAATTTATTAAGCTTCTCGCTTCCATATTGTCATAAATTATTCTGACCGGTCTGAAGTGACCTTATAGCCTTATTTTTTTATTTGTGTGAGCATAAATATTATGTTAATATTTCTGCATTTTATCTAATCATGGTGCACGTTGTTAAATAAATAGGTGCTGTTGGGTTGAATTATTTTACTTTGAATATACATGTTAATCCTGCCTTTACCTTTGCATAGATTACGGCCTTGGGTTTTCTCTTTAGCTTGTGCGTTTTCACAACAACAACAACAACAAAAAAATGGTTTTATCATTAGGGCCCAGTGGAACAGATGTAATATAGTACCTTCTCTAGCTATACTGCATTATACGTACATAGGTACGTGCTAGAGAAATTAATTAGATGAATTTGACCAAACCCTTGAACGTATCCATAAAAATCACTCACATACTGGAAAAGCTTTAAAAAAAACACACACACACATACACACACTGAAATATACGAAACATTACGCTTAATCGTGTCAATTTAAATGTTTTTACTTTGTGTAATTATTGTTTAGCTGTGAGGGAACGGAAATTCCACGAGTTAAGTGTTAATGTTTTACATTCCCTACTCAGAAAAGCAATTTTAAAAAAAGGTCCATGTATGTATGTTTGTGTGTAGGTGGTTGAGTGGGTGGACGGGCGCACGTGTATTCGTGAATACGATAACTCGAAAACGAAAGTTCGTTAAATACCAAACTTTAATATTTAAGTTCAGCATCTTCCAAGCGACACCAAGGTTTTCAAGAAAACCCTCAACCCCAAACTACCTTTCCGATAGGACATGTTTTGAAAATTTTGACGATTCTGATTACAGTACCTCACTTTAAATATACTTATTTGGCAACTAAAATGTATACCTGGTATTTTCTGGGAATAGCCTCTCAAGTCCTCTTCATTCCAATGTCTTTTGCACAACTGGTAAACAGTAAGAGATAGACAGAAAGGTACTACTCAAAAAGGCAGAGATGGTTAATACACACAATTTATTTCATATACAATGTTTTGTTGAGTTAACTATTTCAGAGATATTCCTTGGTATAAGTTTCAATTTTATAACACTTATATTTTTCTCATATGGTAATTTGTTAACTCCTGAAACTTTTTTTCATTTGGAATCTGTCAACTTCCGTTATGCAACGAGTTTTTAAAAGATTTATTATCACTTTACCGTACTGTATTCCCTATTTTCTTTCAATTTGTATAAGGAAGTAAGTAATAAGACATTTCTACTAATGTTTATCTCAATTATCATGAAGTAGATAGAAGAATAAGCTTATTAAAATAAATTTTACAGAGATTAAGAGAAAGTCAGGTTAATGGAGCACATCGGATTATTTTTATAGGTTATAGGATTAAAGGGATAAGATTTAAGAAGCGAAGATCTAAGAGCACGGCCGACTGTGTTATGTAGATGCAAACACCTGTGCGAGTGGTCAGGTTTTATACCGAAGACTTTGTAAAAGACCTTTCTTGAGACACTAGTTGTTCCCTACCATCTTTAAAATACAAGATAGGATAGTGATCTTTCAGGCAAAGCGAAATGTATTTTCCTTGTATGCGGACTGTGCTGAAATACTGCGCGGAGGAGATTCCACACTGAGCACTATGTCGCTATTGTATGTCAGACCCCGGGGTGGAAGCGCAAGATGAAGGGAGACATCAGGTGTGCCACGCAAATGTGGGGGAGATTGGGCAGTATACGATACTAGTAGTTCTTCATCCCCCCCCCCCCCCAACGCCAGGTTTCACCAGGAAGCCCAGCCCACACGGGTTTTGCCACTGGTCCCCTGGCACGGTCAGACGACTGCCATGCCATCCCAGTGGAGAGAGCAGTAGTTGCAAAGCGAAGTGTCATTATCTAGCTCGCACATCAGCGCCGACACTTCTTCCTGGAAATACCGGATAGAAAAATTAAACGAAACGAAATGAGCGGATGGAAAATTCAGGGGGACGAACGAAACTTCTCCAGCATTTGCTTCAGAAAACCCCCGAAAAAACACATGGATCAGGAAGGTCGATCCCTCCCAAATACGAGACTCACGCTGAGCCATTTCGCCATAATATCATTAGTGTAATAGCATGCCTCTTCCTATATTTTGTTTTAATAATTTATACTTTTCACGTTGGAACAATAATAATGAAAAGCTCTTAACTCTAACAGCGTAAAGCAGAATGAAAAAGGAAGCCATAGAAAGTTTCTAGGCTTGCAAATAAATCCCACGACACCTAATTAAATTCCAGACAGCAGGCAGGCAGTAATTGTATTTACAAAGATGTCGTCTATGTTACAAGAGCTCTCAGTACTCTGGATATATATCTTTTAAGGATAACTGGGACAAAACAAGTAGCATACTGCTAATGAACTAAAAGGACCCTTACACATGCAAAAGGATCCACTACGCGAGTACAGCAGATTTAGTGAAATGTGGCTGCTTTAGATCGTGTTGCACATTCATGTTCTAGCCTGCAGTAAGCTCCTTAGGCTTTCAAAACCACTGATGAACGCGTATAAAGATAATCTTCAGTCCCAGATAGAGAATAACACAAACACTTGTCTGTAAACCTCCTGCTTCAGGTTTACTCCAGTATAATTAGGAACATTAAAAAAACCTGCCTTAAGCTTGAGCTTTATTTTTGAGGAAACGCTAGAAGTAATTACAGATTTGATATCTTGAAAATATATAACAATTTTGTACAATACAATAATTTTATTTTATTACTATATAAAAATAGGTTTAAATGATTTTAAAATGAATTTTGGAACAATTTTCTTATCACCAAGAGGAGAGGAAACTCGGATGTTACGACCACCAATTACTGCCAAACCTATAAAAACATGTGCATGTTGATATCTAAAGTATAAAAATGCATGCAACAAATATAGTAGAGTGATTGTTTCACCAAACGTGAACCTTCAAAAGGTTTATTAACCTATGAAAGGTGGATTTATATATTTCAAACCAAAAGTCTACATACTGCCACAACACAGAGAAATACAGCTCGTGAGATGAGACGTGACCGAATTAGCGCAGGTACTTAGGACCGAAGGTACTCTCCTTCCCTCCCTCTCCGCAACGGCTCAGAGGTGTAAATAGCGCCAATGACACAATCATAACGATGAATACAATAATTGTCGGCACATATCCATAGTTATAGTGAAATCATTTTTATAAAGCTAATATATATGTATAAAAATTAGCTTTATATATATTTATATTATATATAAATAACATGTCAATAATATGTAGAGCGAGTGTTTTGCTTGAGGGTATGTCGATATGTTTATTACTTTCTCTACACCTACCACGTACATTGCGTGTAGAGAAGGTATTGTATTGCAACCAAAAATTCAGAACCGAGATTTCACCGGAAATACATGTTTTGAGACCTCCTAAATAAAAAAATTACAAATAATATCCGTGTGCAGGGGGGGCAGCATAGCTCAGGAACGAAAAGTCGTTACATACCAAACTTGGTATTTAAGTTTAGTATCTTCAAGGATGCGACACGAAGATTTTGAAGGGAATCCCCCAACCCCAACTACGCTTTACATGGAAACATTTTGGAAAATTTGGATTAAATATTAAAGATATTTACCTGACCAATAAAATGTATATCTAGAATTTTCTGAGAATAGTCTCTGAAGACATCTTTATTCGTGATGAATTTTAGGAAACGTTGCATAACTGATAAATCGTAAGAGATAGACAGAAACTTAATATAAGATGTAGATCTCGTTAGAACAATATATGTTATACACATATTTTTTCGGGCAGTTGGTCGTTTTTGAGATATTTTTTGTGATTCAACTTCCATCCATACAAACAAAGTAACTTCAGTCACATAGCAACCAGCCTTTGGTATCACTTTAACCTATGGAACTCCCTTCTACTTACATGGAAGCAACTAGTAAGACTATTTTTGCTAATTTTTTCTTGATTAGCATGAAGTAAATAGAAGCATAAGCTTTTTAACAATTTATTGCAAAGATGTAGAGAAAGTCATGTAAATAGAACACTTCATATATTTTTGGGTTGCGATCCAGCTTATCACATAATGAGTTGACAATCATGAACATGGCCCATATTACTGTTCCCACTACAGCTCTTCAATCCCGCTTATTGCATCACAATCTTCGTCTCCTCATAACCAACATCGTTATTTATATCATCGACATTACTGTCTTCTTTCAAGGTAACAATTATCTGCTAGTATTTATTTGCACAACACTAAAGAATGCCGCACTAAAACTAGCGCTAGTGTACTCCACACGTTATGACTTCTGCGCATACATGTTGACGCAACTTCTCCCACCATCAGCTCTTCAGGTAAACAGTTGTCATTGCGCAGCTTTTTGTTTTGCTCTTGTCTCACCTCACGACCTCTATTAGTTCTTGTTCTTATTTTCCGTGCTGTGCACAAAGGGTAGCCAGTTAGTGCGACTGTACCATAATGTTTCAAAGCTAAAATGCCGACAATGTCACCATTACAGAAAAGCGGGGTAGAAATGGCGCAATAAAAATAATAAATAAATAACACTGTTCAATCTGACTCTACCTATCCAACTCCTGCCCTACACACGGCTTGTGTGAAAAACATTAAACCAATACCAATTGACCACAATAGTTAGCTATACTATGAATTCTGGTACTTACATTGTAAGTCGCCATTGGGGTTGTCATCTCAAAATAATTTGAGATCACCTTGTGGTTTACCGGGAAACATGAGAGTCAGTTTAGAAATTCAATGCTATGACGGCATTTTGCCAAGGTAGCATAGTGGTAGAGCAACCGGCAAGAGATCGAGAGATCCCTGGTTCAAATCCCGGCTATGGCATTGCATTTTTCTGACACTACCTATCCAACTCCTGTGTGAAAAAAAACAATTGAACCAATACAACTGAATAATTTCGAACATTCATTTTTATAAATTTAATCGTCATTTATGTGTATCGTGTGCGGTTTTGAAAAACCGATTTTAAAATCAAACTCCTAATTGAAAATTATATGATTTACTTGAAAGTAAGAGTAATTACGCCAGGAACGTGTTATGTTGTGCCCAGCAATTTTGTATAGTTTAAAACGATTTCATCCCGCCAGCACCAACTGTTGGCAATTTACGCTCCACATTAAGGTATGGAGGTGAAACAAATGAGGTGCATTAAGAGGGGACGGCAAAATATTGCGTTGCCCCAGTTAAGCCATTTTTTACTTATTAAGCGAGACTCGTTACAAAAGAGCACTTCATTAATCCAATTTATTAACTAGGAAAAATATGAGTGGCTCCTTTACCTGCACACTCAACTCGGAGCATATCCTATCCATTCATGTTTTAATCAAGAAGCGATTTTTACAGCTTACCTTTGAGCATGTTTAACTTCTTGCTAACTAATGAGACAGTGTAGGGAAATCCAGTTTAATTTACACTATGCGTTTGAAAATATCTCTAATAATAAACTGTTCATCAAGTTTCAACAATGTTCTACACATGATTATTTCCGAGTCTCATTTACTTAAAGCGACAAATCACATTAATGTTAACAGTATGCTCCAACAGTACCGCATATTTTTTGCTACAGTTAAATGAAAATGTTTTTCAAAATATGTTCGAACACATCAATTAGTACACTTCAAAGGACACTTTTTCACAAATCAAATCATTCTCAATATTCATTGTTGTGCACATAGTGACGTCATCGGTAGCATTTTTAAATAACACTAATAGTTTTGTGTACCATTTGCACAAGATAACTGTTTTACACATACACAGAAAAGAACTTGTCATGGTAACTAAACAATAACTGTGACTAAGTTAAAGTGAGAGGGTCGATATTGTAATAGTGACTGCATATGATGACAATATATTCGTTATCATAGCAACGCTTTTACAATTATGCTCAAAATAATAAAATCTTTGAGCTGGTATATAAATACATGGTGCAATTTAAAATTTTATCCTTTACGTCACAACCTATAAAATAGTGATACTAAGAATGATTTGTTATAACTCAGGGTTTTTTGAAAAACATTACCATTTGGTTAGAATAGAAATATGTGGGAATTTTGAAATATACTGTATATAACTGTATTTAACATATGCTTGAAGCTGTTTAGTGCGAAGTTATAAAATATTTATACTCACTTAAAGTACTATATATGTTCTTGTAATTCAGAAATATTTTAGGTGTGAAAACATTTTCTTTGCATATAATTTACATAGTGCAAAATGTTGGATTTTTATACAAATTTCAATTAAGTTTCTCCCCTTGTTTTTATAATTCGTCAATTTCATCCGTTTTTATTTCTCTTATTTCTATTAATTTTCACAATTGGACTGCATTATAAATGAAATGAATATCTGAATATTCCCTCCATCTTAAATCAATATATACAAATTTAACCTAACTGTGTAAAGTATTTTTCTACGTATATCCCGCTATCATTAAACTTTAGTTAATGTTAAAATTAATATTACTAAGACAGACACACATTCACAAACGCACACGTACAACCACACTCACCTACTCGCGACAAACACATACCCACAAAACGAAACAGGAAAGACAGTGATAATGCAGTGACTTTTGAAAGCCAATTTTCAATTCAAACATCCCACGTGGAGGCAATTATTGTTGTCCAGGAGCAGATGAGTTTTATACAATTTTGACAACAAATCACTCACATTTAGAGCATTCAAATACTTTTTACTGTTGCAGTGGATGTAAAACATTAAAATTAAATAACCTTATAGACAAATTTTATATAATACAGCTGTTAAGATTTGGCTGTCCCAGTTAAATAGGTTCTTATAAAAATTATACTGAACCCTTAAAAACCGATATAAAGTGGAAGAAATATTTACATTGAAAGTGGTCTAAATGGTCTTAAATTGCGAAAAAAGATGTTAACTGCAAAGATAAATTACTTAAGTGTGTAATAGGTACAAGTAAATAAATCGGTTGGTTTTTATCACAAGTGGAGGTGCAATTACAAATTGACTGTGCAATCTAAACGCGCTATGTAGAGGCCAAACCAGGGTTAAATATCACACTTCGTCTTCCAGTCCACGTTAAAAGTGGGTTAACCCTCTATTGAATAGTGTTGCCATCTAGCAACAAAGATGAATAATAACAGATTTTAGTATTTTAGTTGGTTTTTGCTTTTTGTTCTTTTAATTTTGTATTACACTATGCTTCAACAATAAAATTAGGTTATTTATAGCGGCTTTATAGTGTCAAAATATTAATATTTTTGCAATAAAACTGTAGTGTTTTTAAAGTAAAAAGAGCAAAATCCATGCTTCTGCAGTCATGCACACCGATTGGACCGTCCTCATCTTTTGCCAGAGACATTTGACTGCAGTCGCCGGGACTCGACCGCGCAACGTTTTAAATGGATAGCCAGTCCACTTTATATCGAACTAAGGCTATTCAAGTTGCTTCAGTTGTCGTGCCGGTTACAGACATATAAAAACCAATTTCCGAATTAGAGGAAGAATGGCATAATGTAATAAAATAATTCTTTCAATAAAGAGTTGAGATTCCCTTCCTCCCGAGTGTGATAATATATTCTATGCCTGCGTACAGCGTTCAGAAAAGCTGTCAAATACATCTGAGATTCAGACTTAGAAAATAACTTTAACAAAAGTCTTGCAATTGCAAACGAAACAGTTGCTATTCTGTGGCTTCTGCAGCATTAATGAATGAATTTATTTAAATTTTAATAAAATGATTATAAAAAGTGACTGAATCGCTGGAACGAGAGAAGCACGTCCTTTAACAAAACACAGTGACAGTGGATAGAGAAAAGAGTGCTCTACACAATCAATAACATGATAAAAGTATAAGAAAATATCAATCGAGCGGTTTCACACTTTAAATAAGATACATTAGGAAAACACAATTGAAATACAATTTACTTATTTTATTACCAAAAGAGTAATGAATAGATATACAAAAGAACTAATTAATTAAAAGAAATAAAATATATCACACCAATCAGTAGAATTAGAATAACTTAAGATAAGTTTTCATCCTTTCGTCCTTATAGAATAAGGAAGCAAATTTGCCTGCCAGTAGCGTCCAACATGCACATAACTGCAATTTTAAACTGATTCTTCTTCTTCTTCTTCTTCTTCAAGGCCTACAACCTTCAACCCGTTCTGCCCCAATCAAATGGTTCTCACCACTGTTTTATGATCTTCACATTGATCTCTTTCCTATTAGATTGTAATTCACGCTACTTTTGTTATTCATGTAATTGGCATATTGTAAAGCAATACATAATAATACTTATAAATACAATGATCATTACGGTATTGTCAGACAGATTTTTCACTTAAATATTCATCTACAGAGTAAAATGATTTGTTGCAACGGTACTCCACAAGAGAAGCCTTAAAAGACTTGAAATTCCCAACATTTTCTTTGAGATTCTGGTGAGAGCATTAAATATCTTGATTGTTTCATAATATACACCTTTCTGAAAGCAACGAAGATTGGCACTGGGACAATGAATATATCATTTTTGTCTAGTATTAATGTTTTGAATTTCCATGTTTGTTATAAAACTATATCGATTAACTACATAGCATTTTAAAATGGATAATATATAAACACAACGTAAGGTGATTTTGCCCAATTTTTCAAAATAGTTCTGTGCATGACTTTCTGCTATAATCATTACAGATTATTCGTATAGCTTTCTTCTGTATCCGGAATATGCATATAATATCCACTGAATTACCCCAGAATATTATCCCATACTCGATGATGGAGTTAAAGTAGGCAAAATAAGTGTATCGATTGAGTGAAATTTAACCAGTGCAAGGAGCACAAAGCATGCTGAGCTAAGTTTAGGTGTTATGTAGCTAATATGTGACTTCCGGTCCAGATGCTTATCTATCTGAAGGCCAAGGCCACTTCATTTAGCTGTTCTACCAAGGTATCATTAATTCCTATTTCTATGTGTGTTTGTGGTGAGCGAGTAGTTATAAACTTAATTGTTTTAGTTTTTTGAAGGTTTACTGAGAGTTTGGTTTTTTTTTTAACCAATTTGATATACAATTTAGAACATAGTTTAATTTTACTACACAGTCATTGAAATCTTTACTTGTTACTAGAACACCAGTGTCATCTGCGAATGAATAAATACTTGCTATACTGTTAATGTATAATGGGAGGTTATTTAAGTAAACTAAGAACAAAAGAGGCCCTAATATTGATCCCTAGGGAACACCATATTTTATTTGTTTCCATTCTGAGGCACTATTTTGATACCCATTGGAGTTATTAATTTCGACCCTTTGTTTTCTCTTCTTTAGGTATGAAATGAACCAATCTAATAAAATGTTATTCTTTATTTCATAGAAATTTAGTTTTTCTAATAGAATTTCATGATTCATACACTCAAAAGCCTTTGCTAGAAAATATTCCACCGACATGTTCCTTTTCATTTAACGCTGTTAACACTTTATGCGTGAGCTAGTAAGTTGCTTTATTTGTCGCTGCTCCTTTTCTAAAAACAAACTGTTCTTTGGAAAGCAAGTTGTTCTTTTCCAAATGTAAAGCCTGTTGAACATTACTTTCTCAAACATTTTTGAGAAAACAAACAAGTGAGATATAGGTCTATAATTGCAGATATTATCTTGTTTACCTTTTTTAAAAAGTGGTTTGACAATAGAGTACTTCATTTTGTCAGGAAATATTCCACTCTTTAGAGAATCGTTACATAATAGTTTAACAAAATAAACATTTGATTAAAAAAAAAAACGTTAATAGCGAGGAAATTTTGTATGTTAAAGTAATTAACAATTAATACTTTTAAAACCATAGAACATATTGCAATGAAAATATTTATTTAACCATCCTTGCAAATTTAATATTTGGTTTAAATTACAGAAGTTTATCGTTGTGTAGTCTAGGGAACACGGTTTTAATAATTTCTTATTTGATGTCTGTTCTCTTTTGACTATTGACATTTGTGATTTATCTTACTGCACATCCTTTCTCACAATTTTGGCATCATTATTAGATTTTCAAAATTTATAACATCCCATTACGTAGGTTATCTTCTTTTTCATCTAAATTTTTTGTAACTCATATTGTGAAGGTAGTTCATCAAATGACTTCCTGAGAGTATTAGCATCGCTTGTAAATACTTAACAAGTTCTACAAGTTCTGTAAGACGGTATTACAGTCCTAGTTTTAAGTACTGATGATGACTGTTAATTTAGCATTTGCCTTTACTATGAAGTATCAATTATCAACTTATGGCCACACGTCTTCCATTGCAGACACAATGGCTCATGCAGGATGGAGCCCGCCCCCATACTGCCAACGTCGTGCTTGATTTCCTACACGAAAGACTTGGCCTTAGGTTATTGTCAAACAGAACGTTATGAAGGAGGATGAATGTGGCCGCTCCATAACTCGGACACCAACCCATGTGACTTCTTCCTTTGAAGGTTCTTCCTTAAAGAAAAGGTGTACCGCAGAAAACCCGAAAATGCAGCGCAATTAGGGTTATCATTGTGGCGCGCCATTCCAGAAGATTTGTGTCCAAGAGTCGTCACAAATGCACATGTGCTATTTATAGCAGTTACAAACCAAAATGGCGGTCATATTGAACATGTGATTTATTAGATTGTATTTCCAATCTGTATTCTTTACTTCTAAATCAATAAATTAGAAATCTCGTCAAAAACAAATGTGCTATTCAAGAAACAAATCAGGTGACTTATCGTGCGCTACCCTGTATTTCAGAAGTGTACAATGCAAACCATGTTTATGTCAACATTCGGCAGAACCGTGTAGCAGTATAAATATTCGTCAATTACGTTTAGTCTTTATCAGCATTTTCAAGGATTGCTCAGCTACAGAACTGATACAGAGTGTCTATAAACTTGGTGGGAATGGTGACACAATCACAATAAATCAATGTGTCAAGGGCGGTTCCTCTCTCTTTACAGTGCATCTTATTTCGTATGCAGGGGCCAAATTAATCCCCTGGTGATTAGGCAATTAACTTGAGCCCATTAAGCTGCCACCAACATCTTATTTAAAGTATGCGTCTATTCTATCGCCCACTAGTTCTGGGATTTGGTATTCTCGCAATATCTCCAATTCCGAGACCAACTTAAATCTATAATTTTCTTTTTGTTATAAACTAATGATAAATTTTAGTGGAGTTTTCTACTGAAATTTGGTTCTGGCTGCTCATTTAATATAAAGCTACACAATTTCTGCAAACATTTAGTAATTAATGTTACTGCGTAGTTAAATTGTCTTCCTCTCTTTATTATAAATTTTATTTCATATAATATAAAAATTCATGCTCTTCTTTTATTCTCTGAATATTCTGCTTAGAATTGACCTGTCTTTTTCTAACAGCTTGTGATTAATTAGTTCTTTCCTCTATTTTTTAGTTTCCTTACAATAAAACGTTAAGTACTTTAGATCTTCTTTCCCTCCATATAATGGGGATTTCCCATGTATAAAATAATTTATCTGATATTTCAACTTTCAAAATCCAGTTCTTGCGCAAGCTTTGTCTTCTCTTTCCTCTTTGTTTACTTTATCGATATTTCTGCTTCTATCCCACGAACATTTCAACATAAAATAAGATTCCAACTGTTCTCTATTACACCACTGTAATTATTGTTGTTACCACTGTACTTTTACTTACGAGCTCAATATTTAAGAAGCGAAAGTGCCCAATACGTAGGTGATATTATTAATATATCTCACTAATGAAAAGTAGTTGAGCGGATAAAGCCCAGCAATCAGAATCCAGGGGGAATCTGATTTGGAATGAGTTATCTCTGCTGTAAAGATCTATGTCGGGTAATTCTCGACTCTTTGGGCTCCGGACTCATTTGAGGCAGTGTAGGTCTAACAATATATAGGATGAGTTTGAAGTCCATTGATAAACTTCAGAAGGTGATTCCAGATTGGAAACAGAGCACAAAAGTCATAGCGCCTTGTGTCTGGAAATTCAGCTTCTACAGTAGATAACACTGGCAACATTCTCTCGTAGCTTGCAGTATGTGATCTGAGTGTTGCAGTTAGAAGCATGATCGTACAGTATTCATTCCCGGAACAAGTCAAGATGGTGTCCGTATATGACTAAGGAGTTGGAAGCAAGTCGAGAGGCACCACGAATGTATTGAACCACATACCTTGACAAACTGCGCATAACGTTAGGGGCCATTTGTGTGAGCTAGACGGACGAACGTTATGGACGATTGGGGATTGTACGTACACCAGATGTGAAGGAACATGTTGCCCGTGATATTGAAATTAACCTTGGTACAAGCTCCAGATAATTTGCCCGCCAACACAGTATTAGCCAAATGACGGTTATCTGTATCCTACATGACAGTCGCTAATATCATGTCCAAAATGTGCAGGGATTATCACCGGTGGATTTTCTCTCCGGAAAACATATGTTGCTGGTTTGTGCAACAGACCTATCACTATGGGATTTCTACCTTTAGTCCTCTTCACCGATGACACGACCTTTAGTAGAGAGGCATCATTAACCTGCATAATAATAATCCATGGGCTTCAGAAAATCCTCACAGAATGATTGAAGCGTCTCATTAGTAGTGGTCCAGCATTAATTTTGAACAGGGATTATTGGCGATCAACTGGTCTACTCAGACCAGTTCTTACACAACGACTTAACGGAGAAACGCAGCTAGTCTTCCTTCAAAACACTGCCGCCATTGCTAGAGAATGATCTTGAGATGCGACAGGCAACATGACTGCAGCACGATGGAATCTGCCCACGATCGCATTAATATTCGCCAAACACCTCTACATTTTGGATAGAATGAAGAGGGTATGTTGCGCGCCCTGCTTTATCATCGGACTTAAACCCCCTGGATTATTACTTATGAGAGCAATTGAAAGACATCGCATATTTTGAGCCTGTTTCTGATTTTCACAGTCTTCAACAGGTGTCCACGTAGCCTTTGACGATATTCGGACGCGCAAACGCATGCATTGCTTCCCGTGGAAACCACTTGAATATCTGTTATGATATGGACGGGATTCAGACTATATACTTACTGTGTACCACATATCTTTGATGTCGTTCTTCATTTGCCGTGAAAACTTATTTTCCAACGCATTTGAAGCGTGTGCTCCAATTTCAGTAAGAAACCATCCACTGAAGTTTTCAGTACACTTCAAACTCACTCCATAAAAAGATAATTAGATGATCTGAGATAATAGAAAGGTTTAGTACCAACTTCTTTTATTAATATAAAACATTAATTCCATATTAAATAAACACGACATGCGTGTTTAGATATTTTAATCCAAAAGTAGATATTTTATGTACAAAATAACTGCATTTTATATGTTTTTGATTAGTTTAGAGAGATTGTGCAATTATACCTTTTGTTTTTCATTCAAGGTGCTTTGAAATTTAATAGTTGAAAAATCTAGTATGTTTCATTCACATGAATTTTCTACAAACTGTTGTTTTATTTTACCTCTCTTTTACAACTTAGTTTTGTATGGGCTTCCTACTGATCGAAATAAACGTGGGGAAGTATGCGTTCGTCACAAATTTGAATTTAGCTATATACAAAAGGATACGGAGGCTAAAGCGGTAGTTCGATCTTTAACTAGAGCTTCACAATATCGCTATAAACAGAATACTGAGTTTCAAACTTAAGATGGATGTAACATATTGGAAAATTCAAATCACAATTACAAAAAAACTTGGAAATGATAAATGCAATTTTTCTTTCTTTCTTCCCGTTTATCTGCTCTTTGGGGGACTTACACCTCCCAGAACTTCAAGCGACTCTGATCAGAGGAAGTAGTCAGGAGCATGATCAGCTCCAGACTGAGAAAGATGACATGAGATTATGGAGAAATGGATAAAATTAAAGGATATTAAGGAGCTGGTGGTGGAATGAATAATCGGGAAAACCGGAGAAAACCCCTTCAGATACCACTTTGACCTCCACAAATCCCACAGAGTTTTCCTGGGATCAAACCCGGATCGCCTAGATGAGAGGTGAGGGCTTTAATCATTTGATCATGACACCATTTTGTTAATACATTTATAATAGTAATTTAAAATAAGCTACAAGTTGTTTCTTTTAAAGAAATTTAAATTTTCGTACGGAATTGTTTCTAATTTTTGTGATTTACTTGTTAAACAAAAATTTTTGCATAAATTTGAAAATTTCACAGCAGTTTACAGAAAATAGATTTAGTTTTAATAGCCTTAGGCACCTTAAAATGTGTTAGTCAAATTCTTGAATAGAGAAAGTTACAAAACATTTTCCACAATATAGTTTAGTTTATAGTTGAAAATATTTGTCCTTGGAATAAGTTTGAGTGAAGGATAAAATTTGTTAGTAATTTATTTTTTAATGATTTTGTTCACACTCTGTTTTATTAAATATGCTTCATTTTACTTTCTCTGCACGTACTTTGTACACATAGGTAGAGGTAGAGTGCTCAAATTCCCAGTCGCTATAGCAGCTCCTAGACCAAGATTGGAATTATTTCTTCTACATTATTATAGGACTTTACATCAAGTGTACTTATACTACATAAATGTTTTATCTTCAGAAGGTATTATAGGGTAGACAACTCAAAACTTTGATGTGGTTTCACCGGAAATGGTTTTGAAGTGAACTGAATTCAAAAGAAGCATCTTTATTTTCTGTACACGTACTATATAATAGTAGGCAGAGAAGGTCCTTTTGTATTCCATCCATAAATTGAAAAAAAGCATTTTATGAAAAAGGTCAATGTGAGTGTGCGTGTGTGTGAACTCAATTCAAAAACAAAACCCAGTTAAATGCCAAACTTGGTATTTAAGTTGTGCATCTTGCAAAGATGCACACGAAGACTATCAGAAAATACCCCACTTCAAACTACCTATATAAGGAAAACTTTTAAAAATGTTTCATTTGCTGAAAAATGACTAACGATTTTGATTAAAATTGCGTATATTAACGATAACGATATTTGCATGGCAAATAAAATGTATATCTTGAATTTCTGGGAATAGTCTCTGAGGTCCTCTTCATTCTGAGATACCTTTGTTTTAACTGGAAAATGTAAGAAATAGAAAAGATGTTAGTATACAAAAAATGTAGAGCTCGTTGAAACACACAATTTGTTAAGTACAATTTTTTAAAGTTAACAGTTTCTGATATACTTTTTTAATGATTTTAAGTTTTAAAATTCTTCAACTTTTCTCAATAGGAAATCCTCAGCCGGTATATATATTTGTTTTACTCCCGGTCATTTGAAAGAACCAAATTTCGAATATACTTTCGAACATATGGCACGAGGAGGCAAGAAAGTTTTCTATGTCCGAAGGTTCATCAATGTGTATGCGCAAGCAGAAACAATCAATTACTACGACCCCTAATGCTTCAACATACCCTTCATTTGTCATAATCGTAGCCAACCTCTATAATTAATCCCCTGACCTCTATACAGCAAACAGTTTGGAAGCATTAACAGACCATCAATTTTACTTTCTCTACATAATAAATAGGTAGAGAGGGTATTGCACTCCACAAAAAATTTAGATCCGAAATTTCAACGGAAATACACGTTTTAGGTTTCCCTGTGTCAACAAAAAGAAGAAAAAAAAGAAAGAAAGAAAAAGAAAAAAAAGACAAAGGTTAGTGTATTTGTGTGTGTGTGTGTGTGTGTGTGTGTGTGTGTGTGTGTCCGCAAATCTGTGAACACGTTAACTCTAAAACCAAAAGTCGGTAAAATACGAAACTTAGTATTTAATTTTAACTTTTTACTAGGATGCGACACGAAGATTTGAAGGAATATCCACAAAATCCAAACTACCTTTTACATAGAAATAATTTAGAAAATTATATTTTTCTAAAAAATGACTAACGATTTTGATTAAAATACCATGTATTAAACATATTTTCAAGACAAATAAAATGTGTGCCTTTAATTTTCTGGAAATAATCTCTGAAGACTTCTTTGTTCTAGATGACTTTTGCCAAATTTCGCATTACTGGTAAAACGCAAGAGGTAGTCAAAAACTTAATGCACAAAAATGGTGATCTCGCGAAAACACACAATTGACGTCATATACAGTTTTTCGTTGACCATTCTCCTTGTTATTGGTTTTAGTTTTAAAATACTTCAACTTTTCTCATACAAGTCCAATATTATACCAAAAATCATTCAGCAGATTCTTTCCTGGGGGACTTAGCGATAGCTAATCATCGTTATTTACAGACTCGAAAATTACTTTTGGCAGTGTTGCCTTAAATGATTCAAGATGGATAATTAGACTGCACTGCGTTCTTCGGTATGGCTACATCAGAGGAAGTAAGTATGTAAATAAAGCGCTATGTCAAATGTCAAATTGTTATTAAAAAATCTTATGTATTCCATTCACATAACTTTCTCTACCTCTCTTTAGCACATTACTTTTAAAAACCTTATTCTTCTATCTACTTGTTACTAATAGAGATACACGTTAGCAGAAATTGTCTTTATTACTTAGTTCCTTATAAGTAGAAGGGAAATAAGGGCATACTCTAGGCCAAACAGACACTCAAATGTTTTAAAATGTGGTTGCTATGGCATTGATATCTATTTCTTTGCGTGGCCAAATCTTGACCTTTTTCAGTATGGCAATAATTTTGCAGTGCTTAGAATAACAAAAATGGTATAACTTTTAACGCTGCGTCATTTGCGTACAGCACGCAATGTATTCCGCCAAAAAGAATTAAAATTGAAAAAAAATCTTCATGGTGTATGAAAGCACCAAACGCAATGTTTAGTTACCTGGGGCAACGGCGAGCCTATAAATATGTCAGTTTCACTTGGCAAACCCTTATCGATAACCGATATTAAGGCTTATGTATCCTTTTTAGAGCACCCTATGTATTTCAAAACACCTTAAGAGGTAGTTCTTTGAAGCAAATGTTCTCGTTCTCAGCCAGTCGCAGAAGGGCTCTCAGCCTGTCTCTTGATGATGTGCAGATCTCGTTTACTTTTTCTAGGAGTTATCTGTCCCAGGTTTTCAAAAGCGTCCAACTGCAAAACCTGCGCATTGATACCAAGTGACATTTTTTGGTACATTCAAGCATTTTTCAAGCATCTGAGCTTGCATTACTGCTGCTTTCTATAATTCAACTCTCCAAAACACCTTTTCCTTCTACCATAATGTACAGTATGTGCCAGCATGAATACGGGACGCCCACGCACACTTATTCCGTGTGACAGCATCCATGAAATTGATCGCAATTTCCGCTTCCAGAAACCATCTTTTCTCCCCTTCTTTTCTTCTCTCGCTTTTTTATCCTTTCCTCTCAGCTATGCTCGGCTCTGGAAGAGTGGTTTCTTCAGGACATACCGTAGGCGGGCACCTACCAAATTGATGACATGATGACATCTGACTTTTCCCCTGATTCCAATTTGTGTCTCTTATCCCCAGACTCTACTGCACGCTGAGGTTGTCTGGGGTCATTTGAAAAGTGAGGTTTTATGCCTCAAGTTGAATAAGGTAGGTTTAGTTCACAAAATGTAAGTTTAGGCTAACAGAGATGACATAAAAGTTCCTATCTCTGCTCGAAGCGTGCAGAAGAGATAGTGGTACATACTTGGTGCCAGAAAAAAATCTTATTGCTTTCTTAAATTTCATATATTTATTATTATAATAATCATTATTCTCTGATTCAAATCCGATTTAAATCCTTTTGTTTCCCTTTCTTTCTTCGTTATCGTGATTTATGATCATTATTTATATATTTTTTCAGATTTAAATTCATTTGTATTTGAGCTAAAGGTATATTTTATTGCTAGTTTATATTTTCTATGTATTTAGTTGCTTTAACAAACTAATTACATTTTAAAGTTGCAAATTAAATTTTCCAATCAGTTTATTGAATAATCAGTGTTTTTAAGAATATTAATTTTAACTTTGACTGGAATCCTATGAATTATCTTCTTAAACACCTATTCAATGCACTGGCCATGCTTTTTGCTAAATATAACTAATAAAAACATTCATTTATTATAAGAATGGAATACATTTTTGGAGATAGTTATACATTGTGTATAAGTTAACGTGTAAAAACGTTTTTGAAAGCTGGAATGGAATAGAACATTAAAATTAGTGATGGGAGTATTGAAATGCAAAATGCCGAGCTATTCGATTCTTGGATGTTCTCGCAAAACTTCAAGTCTTTAATACTATGTTCCATTTTTTCCTTTGGATGGGTGCAAGTGCGGTTCTGTTTGAGAATACCGTGAATGCTGTTTTTGAACCTACTGCCCTCGGATAGGTCATCGAACTGATTTGAGATCTCTAGCACAGCTTCACGTAAACCTGATTGGTAAATAAGTTTATATTCTTTACGCATCATGAACTTTTTTCCATCCCAAAGCTAGCGCTCTGTACGATTATTTCGTATATAGTCATAATAGTTTAATTGCCATATCGTGTTATAATTGAAACTAGTACTCTAATGGGATGTGTAATGCGCAATAAATACTATATTTCTAAACCTTTACAAATAATATTTTGTATTAAAATTTATTGGATATCTAGCAAAATAATGCGTGATTGAAACGGTACAACACATTAGTCAAAATGGTTTTAAATGGAAACCTTTGAGTGCATTCAACATTGAGATTAACTGTTGTATTTTTCTTCCATGATTTGAATTGAATACCTTATTTGAGAATCATGCTCAAAACTGAAGAGCCTCACTCGAGTGGTAACATAGAATCCCAGAACTTGCATACGAATTAAGGTGGGATTGGTGATCGTAGTATTCGAGAACTTATACTCGAGTGAAAATTTCAATTCTTGAATGTATTCGAATACAGCGTATTCCATTCTACCAACACTAATATAACCCAGCAAAACTGTTTTAATACACAATTTATACTGCTGGTCAGCAGCATGATTCGTAATACCTGCAAAGAGCAACGCCATTTCCACTTTAGTTTGACTTAATTTGGCATAACGTGAAGCAGAATTAACAATAGGTGAAACTGCATGGTATGTGCTTTCGAGTATTCTTAGAGTAATTCTAACAGGTGTTTTGTTTTCAGCACAACATATATTGTCTTTAACAAACCAATGTTGCAATACAAACATAATTATGACAAACTATAAAAAATAAGGATTATTGAAGAATGGGATCCCATTTGCTGGGACAGGGCACTTCACATAGTTCCTTGAGCCCTTCGCGACCCCAGCGTGGAAGCGATAAGGGGAGACCCGAAGAGGACGAGAACCAGATAATGTCGAGCGCAAGCATGGACAGTCCCTAACGATTATAAGTGGAACTTTTCCAATACCACTCGTCCCTGAACCTCCGAGGAGGGTTCCGATCGGAAGGTATCACTGCGCGAGGAATAAACCTCTGTGCGCAAGCCACCATCCAGCCGCAACCCGCCGAACACCGTCATCTGGTCCTTCAACAGTGAAACAGATTGCGAGGAAGTGATGGGAACAGGAAATGATTGATAGGAAAATTCTGGGAATGTAATCAACTTTCTCAGTCGTCTAGTGAGCCTCGGAAAGCCCCGTAAAAATCCCAGGGGTCAGTAGGCCAGACACGGGAAACGAGCCTATACCTCCCCCCACATTACTGCGGAGCCATCTTCTCGCTTGAAGCTATATATTATATTGTAGTCGTAGTAGTAATCGTAGTGGTAGTAGTGTTGGTGGTGGAGGTGGTGGAGATGGTGGTGGTGGTGGTAGTAGTGTTGGTGGTGGAGGTGGTGGTGGTGGTGGAGGTGGTGGTAGTAGT